>CABEGB010001080.1:0-1200000 GCA_901521435.1 Crematogaster levior
TATAGTTTGGAGATTATAAATTGCCAAAACAAGATTCGATACAATAATTGTCCACGTACATTTGAAAGAATTGAATCGTTTATAGATGTATTAGTATTTCCTATACAATATATATATATTTTTAAAATTACACATTGTTTAGCAAAATTAACTTATAGATATATGATATTAGATATGATTGATAATTAATTTCTCGCATATTAATTATATGTATGATTTATAGTGTTATAAAAATCTGTGACAAATTAAAATCGTTTTTTTGTCTTACATGCTTGGTTTAGTTCTTAGAAATTTTTGGAACATATTTCACTCCATTTTTTGCCACTTATGCTTATATTCGTACCACATGTGTTTTTTGTATCTTTCATATGCTATGACGCCTGCGAAGAAGCCACAACGATCGATGTAAAAAATTTTCCCCGCATTCTTCAAATGGCATTAATAATCTTTTTTTTTTTACCTTTCCACAGTTTAGCGACGATACAAAAAGATGCGGATTCCGTTAGGCAAGTCGCGTTCATTCATTCGGTAATTTAATAATTATTTTAAAGTTACTTTGGACTTTCTGTGCTCACGGAATTTTCATTCTTATGGTTTTTTAAGACTTTCTCATTTGTCGCTAAAATTTTTATTACGTTAGTTATTGCTGCAATCAATTAAATCACAATTGAGATCAAATACGATAATAATAAATAATCCATCTATACAATAATAAGAAATCTTGCACAACCGTTGCACTTTCGTCGATATTTCAACCTCGACTCACGAGACAACGCAATCACTTCCAATTTGAATAGATTAAGACTCGTGTGCTATTGGCCAATCGGGAATAGCTTTTTTTAGCTTCTTTCGCTTTTTCTGGGCGAAACATTACTTGGTAGCGGAGATCTACGGAGGCCGATATGCCGCGACGATACCCACGGGGCCAACTGACTGGGCCATTAGAATATCTCAGCTTAATCTCAACCATCGAATGTTTACCTGAGTTCTATCAACCACTTCTCTCTCCCTGTCGAGCATCTTACCACCGTCAGTCACTCTCTTTGAGTTAGACCTCTCCAACGGGAGAGCTACTGAGGACCAAGCGCGAAGAGGTCCCATCGAAGCGAAAACAGTCGCGGAACAGACCTTTCAATCGTAATCTTCTCGATCGGCCGAGGGTTAAATAAGTGATTCTTGCCAATTTTATTAGGCGGTTCTTTTGCCATCGACCAGGACGCCTGGACTCCCTCGGCTATGCCAAACCCCAAGGGGTAGTCGGCGGTTAAGGACCGTGAAAGGAAAGACCGACTAAGAATCAGAAGAAGCCGCGGAAAGAGAAGCAGAAAAGAATGAGTCAGATAGAAAACGGAAAGAGAGGACGAGCGGGGGATTGCTTGGATATTGATACCTACCCCGCTATTAAACTAATGAATTTAATCAGGCCGGATTGAAAATGCGATAGCTCGAGACGGTTGCCAGACCCCTCCCCGACGTTGGATCGTATTCTTTATCTCACTCGAACGATCATTGAAGATTAGATTTTTAAATTGGGGACGATATAAGTACGATCGTTTCTCCTTTCTCTCTCTCTCTCTCTCTCTCTCTCTCCTCCATCTCCTCCATCTTGCTTTTATATACTGAGTTAGTCCTATACTATGTCCCGACCCCCTTCTTCTCTCTGTCTTCCAGCAACAACCATAGTTAGTACAGTTCTACGGGTAGCGGGTCTCACCGTGGAATTAGCATATCTCGGAAAGTGATCCCCCGGCCCTAATTGAATTATTCTTAAATTCCCATAAAATCGTGCGAAAATTACAGGGAGCGACACCGCGCGATGTAGCGCCGGGTATTCTCTATCTCACTCTCTCGAGGCGTCTCTCTTTCCTTCTCTAGCCGCCCTTCGCCGGAGGGCCGAACAGGCTTCGACGTAATATCGGACACGATTAATTTTCTGGGACGTTACGCCACTTCCGCTTACAGGCTCTACGACGCATTTCGAGGTACCTCAATTTGCGAATTGCCTCCCTTTTCGGTACTTCTGCCACCTTCATTTATGTGAACTGCATTATTAAGGTATAACAGTTTTTTGATTTACGATTATTATAAATGATCACCCATTCGTATATGATAATTAAAATTTTTGCGATTAGAAGTTAGTGACAATTTTAAAACTATGATCATGGTTATATATTTTGCAACAAATTTGTACATTATATTATAATCAGGGATCTTGATCGGTGGTTGAATTCCAGAAATGAAATGACGAAACATCCGAACATTGTACTCGATCTGTAAACTCATGACAACTCAAACTGAGACACTTAATTGGATAGGACCAATCAGAAGTACACGAGATACACATCTCGGGTCACATTCATCCACTTAAAACTAACTGCACGCCGGAGACCGTGAAAATCTCGATTAGAAGAGGCGGAGTCGAGCGGGAGACAGCACACCCGGCGTCCCTACAATAATTTTAATTTTAATTTCGATCGAATCTCCGGCACACCCTCTGTCAAATTCATCCCTCACGAGGTTAAGGAACCGATCTAAAAACGTAATCCGCGCGACTTCCGCGCGGGAAATATATCCTACCCTGTTTCTTATTCTGATTCTTCTTCTCCTTCTCTCCAAATAATGTCTAATGTCTTCGCTTAAGTAACTAGTTTTAAAACTGCTGTAACCAGAATTAGACTATATTGATATGCACGGATGCATTAGAAAAATAAATTAATTTTTTTGATAGTAAGATTGGAGATTCCATTGAAGAGGGGGGGGGGGGGGAACTGGCGTATGTTAGGCTTACTTTGATTACACGTCACCCTTAACCAGTTTTATCTTAGCATGAAGCTCCGTGTCATCAAATAAAGATCTTGAAGTGCTAATACTTTAATAGAATTTTGAATAAATGAATAAATGAATAAATGAATAAATGGATTTTTGTATATTTTATAAACATTTCTATTTTTACTTTTAATAGCACATATTTATTCTTTTCATTTTTCCCACGTATTATTCTAAATTACTAGAATTATTTTTAATGTTGTATATATAAAAATAACCATAAAAATAATCCGTTAGCAATCAATTCAATTCAATTGTTATTGTTAATTTATATAAACAATAATTAATGCAGTTTGATAATATCTGTACGATAGTCTAGTCACGTGTAAATCCAATAATTACACAAATAAGAGACGCTGAACAGCGAAAGCTATCGACGCGATGCTAGAACGCGTTTCTGAAGCAGAAAATCGCACGGATCGTTCAATCGTTAATAATCGACTACTTGCGGCCATGCGTGCCTTCATCTAATTGCCTCATCCACTTCGTTGAACATCCCAGAGAATTTCTTCGGCGACGAATTGTCGATTGAATTGGTGATTGATAGTTCACACTGTACGGAGGTGATTCTGGACAATTTACCGGAATATTCTGGTCGGATCGATAATTTCGACGTGAATAGGACTTTACTGATACCAAGCAGGGATTCTCTTGTCAACACGGCTAATCGACTAAGCGGTTCTTTTACACTTTCATATTACACTACCTTTTGTATCAAATATTTCGATGGAAGCGGTATTTCTTTATTGCGCGATGTTACTATTACATACATAATACTAAAAAAATATCACGATGATATATTTCGTTTAATCACACAATTAGTTTTATTTTTATTTAATTTTATTTAAACCTCCTCCTCCCCCGGTAATGTGACGGGGTCAACGCATGTGTTAGTTTATATATTTACCGTTGATTATTACTTCGTTTATAATAAAATTATTGATTAGTAGAATTACACGTCTAAAAATATACAAATCGTTCTAGATCCATTCTGTTTATGGTAACGATCACCACGAGCGCCAACATGTCAGTACGTTGTCGTAACGATGCTTTATAGATTTTTCGCGATGCATATGTGACGTGGCGATCGTATGAGCGCTTATGTTTATTTCAAATGGCTGCTTGCTTATAGGCTGCCTATCAGGGCAAACTTTAATACCCCCGCTAATCGATAGTTGTATCACATTACTTGGCCGCGTTCTATGTGCGTGTAATAAAGGCTTTCAAATCAGCACACGGATATCATACGTTAGAAATATTCATATTGATAAAGAAATTAAAGTGCTACGTCACACAAAAATTCAAATTAAGATCGGCGGACAATGATGTTTGTATAATTACTTATATCCTGATGTGCACATTCTTGCTCATTTATAGCGAATGCTCTTTTATGTCGATCTTTACAAAATCTATTCACGTATAAAATTTTCGATTGTCACCTGTTATCCGTTGTTTTGCGCGTATCATAGTTTCGAATTGACAGCCTTCAATTAAGCGACGGGCTATCGTAAATGCAAATGCGCCACGGAAATTGCCAGATCGTATGAGGAAATACATTACACGAAGTTGTCACAAAAAAGTCAGATGCAGGAATGTCACTGGTTCATCCGTCATTGTCTTGCGTATTTACAGCGCACTAGAAATATAATGATTATGAAAAAAACGCACGTACTTAATTACATAATCAAGCTCTACTGGCCTTAAATTGTAAATAACACGTGTCTCCTCTCATGGAGACTATTCCTTAACAAAGTGATGCACAATACAATATTAAAAACGGGACGAAAGGGTCGCATCGTGGGTGTAATTAAGCAGTTATAATGGTACATAATATTACCGTGTGGAAATGAACGAAAATTAATCGTCCATTTGCGTCAATAGGGACATTCTTCTTATATCGTGGCACGTGCACGCGCTCGCCTCACGTTTAAGCGTGCGCTTTTATGCGTGCAACAGCTCATAAGTTCCGGTTAACGTACACTCGAGACATTTACATGACGTGTGCGAGCACGACGCGTACATCGCCCTTACGTTGGACATCTATCTGACGTATGACGACTCCGATTTATTCCCAAACCATCGTTTAATCCGCTGCTAATGTCAATTTTCACAAAGTTCATTAGCGCTTAGTTAAGAGCCCGACAGCCGCGTTCTTCTTCGCGATAATCGAAGGCAGTTGGAATTTCTGCAGTTGGAATTTCTGTCTAATTATCGATAATCGAGATCTCTTCCTGTAGCGTGTGATAAAATGATTATAATCGTTATATTCCGGTACCGCGATCGGCACTTGATTATCATCTATGTTGGATGGTCGGGAAACGAACAATCTTGATAATTGGATCAGGAATGTATTATTCATCGGGTTATATTTATGCGATCTTAATTTTAACCCGGCCGTTATCACATCGAACGTGATGTGTATAAGTACAATCTCTAATTAAAGATACCCGCGCTTGCAACAGTCGATTAATTGTTTTCTCGCATGGACTCACTTTTACTGGCAAAGCGGTAAAACAATTAGTGAGTGTCCGAAAGTTTAATGCATACAAATGTAGGGTCTCTCCTTTTGACAACCGCGAAGGAAACCAAATTAATCTCACACGAACGATAGACCCGAAGTGATCGAATGCGGGAGACGTGGGCAAGGGGTGTGATTTAAAAGTTTCTCTGTCAATCAACGGCAGCCGGGGTGTCTGCTGCGAATGGCTGGAAGGGTCGATGCGATTGATCCGGGGCTATCGAGAGAAAGGGTGGTAAGAGCGGGTGGAACAGCGGATTGTGCGAACAGGGTGGCAGTGGAAGGAGAAAGCCTTTCGGCTCTAATTGCCGTAATTAAATTCGAGAACTTACCCAATCCTCCACCGACCAAGATCTTACTTCGGATTTCAAATCGTTTCTGGGCTTACTCTCAGTATTGCCACGCGCCCAAGCGGATTATATCCAGGTACTTTAGGGAGCTCTGTCGTCGTGCGATTGTTTTTTTTTTTAAATCACACATTTAACTGAAAAGCTCGCGATCTCAATTAGTGTTGCGTGGAGAATCACCTTTTACGTTTTACACAAAAAGCATAAACAATTGTTTTATAACATCCTTCACGTTTATTATCACAACATTTTACACACTTAATCAAAACATTTACGGACATCTTCGTAATACACCAGATATAAATCGATTGTGGATATTTTTCACAATATTTTCACAAATGAGGCGAATACGTAACTCTTTACACTTGTTTTCTTTTTTGTTTTCGTAAATAAGAAATAATTTCTTGATCACGCGAAAACGACGTTGATGAGACCGTACGTATGCGCAGTCGAATTTCAAATGAATACGATCGAGCCAAGGGTCACGGTTTAGAGATTGTATCGTTATTGGACCTTCCCATCCTTAATACGAGCATCAAAGAACACAGTAACTTATTTTATTGGATCAAACGTTGACGCATGATTAGCCGAAATGTATAAACTTATTTATTCCTTTATCGATAACCCCAGTTTCCCGCAACAAGACACTCAGTGGCGTCGAATTTACTTTTATATCGATAAGAAATCATTAAATGTCGAAAGTAACTTCCGTACCATGTCACTTATATAACATTATTCAATGAGACGCCAACAAATTTGACATATTCGTAAATATTTATAATGATAACGGTACAATCCCAGACATTATTATTTTTAATAGATATTTTAGATTTTCTCTCAATTAAGTTCGATATTATTATATTATAATATCGAAATATTTCGATATTAAAATGCAATTTTATTTACTTTTTACTTGAAAAAAATGTAAACGTACTAAATAAATAAATGTAATAAATATATAATTATGTAATAATATATATATACACACACACACACACACACACACACACACACACACACACACACAACACAATACACACACACACACATATATATATATATGTATAAAGGTAAAAAGTAAAATGCAATAATTAATGAATGATTAATTTGTGCACATCATATTATCGTTTATCACAGACAATATTCGGAATTAGAAATATTATAGAACAAATAAATAATTATCGAAACAGTCACCACTGTATTCCGGAAAGGTCGTGGGTCATTTATTGCCCGCGTTCGAAAAGATACACTATTACATGCCATCCGTTATACACGATTCTATCGTATCTCTTTCAGTCTGATAAAAATTTCTCCGGGCTCTATCAATGCTCACAAGCATAAGTTGGTGTGCGACTTGATATTTAAGCGACAAGTTGTCGACCTATCCAAATTAGTTGACGATTCAATATTAATTAATTTATTTCTATGACGCTCCAAAATTTTTTTGTTACTATAAAATACAATTACAAATTAATCGCTTAAAATATTAGCATTCAAATTAGCATTTAAATATATTAATTCAATTTTTAATTAATTTGAAGATAAAATTCTTTTTAAGACGAAGAGACGTATATAAATAATTGTGGGTACAAAGATTCTAAGTTAGCAATAGCTAGCAAGAGAATAATCGCTTGTTGAATACATATACATGTTATTAAGCAACTTGTTTATTTACGTATGCGCTCGTTTACTTGGTTTGGATCTGGCTTCACGCTACGTGGGACGCATAGCTCAAAGTATAATATTTTATCTATACTTTTTTATATATACTTTTATATATACTACTAGTATTTATATACTTTTTATATACTTAGGAATTGTTAAAATTAAGTTATGTTAAATCATATTAGTTTCCTTTTAATGTTTTAAATGCACTATAATGCATCTCGCAATATAGTGTTATAGTGTTTATATACGATAGCAATTTAAAATATTGGATTATATAACTCGTTCAAATTATTGTTTGAATATAAGACATTTGAAGTGCATGTGATTTCATGTCAGAGATATTTATGCGAGCATCAAATGCAAGATTATTGAGAATCCAATGAAGGTACATTGTATATCTAGACATGTCTCAGACATCACTTTACAGATGTTTATTTTCAAAATTGCATATATTGACAGCTTTAAAAATAAAAAATCATATTGCAAGCAAATTTATATTCACGATTTGTTCGAACTTCTTTTGATTCTTTTCATTTATCGAATCTCCGTCAACTCCTATTACAAAGGAAATCCTTCGAGCAGTTGTGGGCGCGAATACTTAATGAGAGGCATCGTACGAGCCTCGTCAATTGGACGCAGCCCGGAGGCGGCAAGCGATAAGCATTAGGATCGCAGGATGGGCGATCATTGGCCACCTTTGTGCCAGTCTCTACAGTCAGATCGAATTGCGATCAGTGATCTCTAGGATAGGAGATACTGCGGTGGCAGCAACGAAGGGATTTCTAGAGGACCAACGACACAGATTGACCCTAAGCAAATGACAAAGCGCGGATGCACGGCAGGGTGCAGAGAAAGAGAACCAGGAAATCCGATTAGAATGTATGAGAAAGTGAGATAGAGGGAGAGAGAGAGAACTCTTCGAGAGAAAGTCAGCAAAGGAAATACGTGGCTGAAGAGAGGAGGAGAGAGGGAAGAGGAGGATATTTTAGAAGGAACAGCATTCCCCCTAACGGGAAAGACAGGGTAAAATGGGGTGAAGGGTAGCTTTCTCGACTGCAATCTGTATGTTTGTCCAGACTCCCAAGAATCCTAGCAGCTATCCTTTGGAGTTTAGGCCAATCCACGATACAACAATGATCCCTTACATTGTCGACAAAGGGAAATCGGTACTACCGGAAATCAACTTCGATCCCTACTTATTTGCTGACCAATAGTGTCACTGCTGCTTGCATTGAGAATCTAATTATAATCGTTAATCATAACTCGTCACATACTTAAATTATTTTATAAATATATTTTTAATTTGAGATAATAAAATTATTATTTTTGTAAAAATAATTATTTAATACTATAATTATAATTATAGTATAAGTATGATTATTATTAGCATAATTATTATGTTATAATTATATAGTATAAGTATGATTATTATTAGTATAATTATTATGTTATAATTATATCATATTATATTTTATATTATAATATATATCTTATCATTTATATATTTATACTTTAAGAAAAGTAATAATGATTTATATACATATTATTAGGTTATAATTATCTTTATTACATACCATACCATACATATCAATAAATTACATACCGTTATCAATAACATTTATTAAAATTACTAGCACATTTTACTGTTGGAATATCAAAAAATGATAAATTATTATAACATAACCAATAATAACATAATTTTCATTGTATTCACATGCTGTTGCAACAAGCCGAGCGAGCAAAATAAAAAGACATCACTGTCACTGCTTAAATGTTAGTTCAACGTTTCCCGACACAGCTAATAGATTTCTTGAGGATTGTGTTTCCGTATGCGTTGGCATTGCCACTTCTTGTCATCAAAATTAACCTATTAACGCCCACCGTCGAGTTCGGACTGCCAAGAGTAATTGACTCCGCCATAGATATTTAGATGGTTGCGCGGTACCCAACATTTGTCAAACAAGCTGAAAGTTTTGCTTCAACAAGTACCTTTGGAAAAGACAGAGAAATATTGCGACATGTCGCGTACATTTTCGCGAAATATGAGCGACGCAAAGTGGTCGTTTGAAATGGCGAGTCGACGAATAATCGACGCGAAATGACGTAAAAGAAATCTCGCGCGTGGCACAGGACGAGCGAAGTACGCAGCACGAAAGCGAATATATTGCGTTATAATTAGTACGCTACTATTATAACGTTAAAATTTATCTTTGCGGTATTCGTTTGTTCTCCACATCTGCTTAATTCTTTTATCGCAAATTTTATTGAGCTTTTCCAAAACTGTTTACACAATAAATTTTGTCCTCGCGACATACACTTCACCAAAAGTGAAAAAGATGTAAAAAATAAATTTATTTCACCTTGTGCTATACAGAAGGTCAAAACGCGTTACAAAAGTAAAATGGCACATGCAATTGTAGCGCTGACAATTGTGCCAGGAGAAAGACGGCAATAACAAAATGCAACAATATTTAAATAAGACAGTTAAACGAGACTGTCTTGCAGTATAATTCAACGTGTCATATCGTAATCACATTCTTGAATACCGTATTCTGTCACGATGCCGAGGAGAGGGAATTTAATTAACAATAACGCGAGTGATACAAATTACGATGCAGAAAAGCGACTACAAATTGTACTCTCGCAAAGTGAAACAAACAGACGGAAGCGCAGCGTTGTATTTACACTTATGGCATTAAAAAATCTCCACGTTTGTGTCGCAAAGTAACGAACGGAAAGCGTGAGAATAACAAGCACACGACCAAGAGAGCGAATAGCAGTAGGGAGAATAAATGGTAGAAAGTGGTGGGAAAGAGAAACGGGGGAGAGTAAGAGAACGAAAGAGAGAAAGGACGAACGCCGGAGGGAAAGAGGGAGACAGAAAGGTAACAGCCGTCAAAAGTTGCCGAACTAATAGGACGATTTTCAGCGCGGAGCGTTTAATTAAATTAATTATATGCGCACCTCGCCCGTAATATAAATTGTGAGCAAGCGTCGAGGATGAACGCGAAGGGGGTGAGTATCGGGAGGGTGGCAAGTTGCAGCGCGGGTGTAGACGAGGGTATGCCGTCGTGCTGCGATCGCCAACTTTGATAGTTACATTTCATCCATCTATCCCAGATACATTTCCCGCGGACTGCCGCGTGGCAAAGTTCGGAATCGGCTAACGGCACCGCCGGCGAAACGATTGCCGAGGTTGCACCATACTTCCAGGTCCGTGTCTACGTATGTACGTGTATGTGAATATGCGTTCACCCGATAAAAGTTAAGCTACCGACACTCAAGACAATGGCGCTACCGCGTCTGTAATCTGCACGTGTTATCGCGCGCCGCGCTATATCCCGCGGCTCGGGCTCTGATGCAATTTATCCATTTAATGTCCGACACGCCGCAATCTATTTTCGCACGATGAAACTGCACTCTTTGATGCCCTCTGGGCCATCGAAAATTCGTATTAGGATTAGGAACAGATAGCTGAATCGACATTTGTATCACGAAAAATTTACCTCTCGCTATGCTAAACGAATGAAATAAGATGTAGAATTAACAAAGATTTTAAATTGTATAATAATGTATGTATAGTTTAAATATAATCGCAATAATTCCTCCTCCTACAATTTTACAAATTTTACAATTTTACGTTATAAATGTTGATTTTAATAAAATCACACAATGATAAGTATATATTAACTATTAATATTAATATTATTATAATTATTATAATATATATAATATTAATATTATATATTAATATTAAGTATTATATATGTGTATAACTATTATACATTTAAACGATCTGATCTTCTCTTATATTCATATCCATCACGGTCACCGCGAGTTACATCAAGGGTTATCAGTCTTCCCTTTGTCCATCGTTTCGGTCTCGAATCTACGTGCCTCCACGTCGATCTGAAAAGCTTTCGCGTTCAAGCGTCTGGCGTTCAAGCACGGAAAAGCGACAGACGGACGAAGGAGTCGCTGGCAAACGTCTACACGGACACGCACACGTACAGGCACACGTGTAGATCAGAATGGGTAGATGCTCGCCCCCTCCCCCCTCGTATCTGCATCCCCCCCCCACAGTTTCTACATCTCCGCGGATAAAGCGGTAAGCGGACTCGCACACATACACACACGCGCGTACGCACATGACTTACACACAGAAGCAGAAGCAGAAGGGTAAAAAGCGAACTTTCCAGGCGGATGGCGATTCTTGCGAGCCAGACGGTAAATACATTTTTAAATAAGAGTTTTTTGCCCCGACCACCCCGCGCCCTCCGCGCCCCGCCCCCTCCTTCTCCCGCTCTTCCGCTCGGATTTCGTCCCCGTATCGGGAATTATCCTTTGGTTTGTGCATTATCCTTCGGATCGCGGGTGGGGTAGCATCAAAAGGCATTCACGGACCGACCTGAGCCGCCTCCACCTTCTCCACCTCCTGGCTCGAATCCTACGAACCCGGCGAACCCTCACCCCTCCGATCCGCCGTCTGACTTGCGGCGGGCATCACTACTTAATGCTCGGTGTAACTGTTCGGCGTATCCACGTCGCGATTTTGCGTGTATTCTTATCCGCGATACATATTATACGATCCGCATGACGAGCGATTCTGTCTGTGGTTTGTATCACACAGTTGCAAAGCTTACGTCTGTACGTCAAGTTTAGAAGAGCTACAAATTTAATTCCGAGTTCATTTCTTCCACTCTAAAGTACAAAATTATGTTAAACAATTGGCAAAATGTAATCTTGCTCGATCTGATCCATCTTGTATTATGTGTGCTATAACATATGTAATATCCAAGATCGCGTAATCCGTGCCTCATCCACGTTGACGCCTCATCGCGTCTTTCGTCCTGCTTTTTTGCTCGGGCTGTTTCCTCGCCTTTTTTCATCCCGCCGCGTCCTCACCGCTCGAGTTCAATTGTGATTGATCACCGGCGGTGATTGAGGATTCGAAATGAAAGCCTCACGGTACACCGGCAAAGACAAAAAGACGAACCGTCGCTCCCCTTCTTCCGGAATCAAACCACTCTCCCCTCTTTCAGAGTCCACCATCTCTCCTACTAACTCCCTCTCCCCCTTCCCGCTGCCGATCTCTCTCTTAACTCTTCGCCTCTTACCCCCAACCGCGAACGGAACGAATAATGGAGTAAAATTTATACGACTCCATATCGGTACGATAAAAAGACAGGCAGACAGACAGCCGAGCGAGCAGGCAGGCAGTGAGGCAGCACAAAGGAAGGATTAATTTTAAATATCATATACTTGTGTCGACGTAAAAGCGAAGGTGGAGCCGAGAGGACTCCATCGTGGAAAACCTGAACGATAAGTTACGTCCTCATCGGGGCTCAATACAATCTGGCTTTACGGAGGAAGTAATATATATGTATCTCTTTCGGATGAAGAAAGACATGGAAGGATCAAGTAATTTGGATTGTAGAAAAATAAAAGAATCGTTCGGAATGCCGTTTCCGGCAACGGTTCCGATACCTCCGCTTTTATACCGGTGTCCTTTTGTGCGCGTTAACTGTTTTCGATGAAACATGTAATTTTTATTAATATCATATCATAGTCTGGTTTATTCAGCGCTCTGAATTTATCCACGTGTACGAATGAATAATTTACGTGTTGCTTTTTTCGATAAATAAAGAGATGCGTGTGAATAAACAGGAAGCATTTTACACTGGTCAAAATGAATACCGAAATACCTTGCTCTGAGTATAATTCAAGCGATTACGAAACGTCATTGTAACTGTAAATTTCAGCAGACCTTCAGAATTAAATGCATTAGCTACGTTGGATAAGATCAATGCATATTATTCACGAGTGTTTTCCGCTCGTTTCTCATCTCATAGTTTATTCGTTGACTTATTTAATATTTTGCATTTTACTATTCGCGCGCCAAGGAATGTCTTGTTATTATTACACTTTCGATTCTATATTTCTAAGTTTCGCACAAACACTCGCGAGTCAACTAACGAGGCTTTGATATTCTGCCAATCAACAGGATATGTATACGTGACATTCGACGTTTAAACGTATGCACAGCAAATAATACCGCGTTTCATCGCGAAAGAAACGCTACTGACAATTCGCTGTTCTTTGACATTTATTATAATAACCATCGACCTGTGACGAGCTGTCGCTCGAAATAAATTCATCGAAAAACGCGTCGCTGCTACACTGGCCATGAGAGTTACGTGCCGAACATATGTAATATAAATGTCTTGAAAACAGATACCGTTAAAAATATGAGTATATTTCTAAGTATTTTTAAGATATAAAAATCTCTCTCTCTCTCTCTCTCTCTATATATATATATATATATATATATATATATATATACTTGGGATAAAATATAGTAAAATAAAATGAGAAAACGAGTAACGATATGCTTTAGAGGATTAGAAATATTGTTCCTGAGTGTCATCAAAAATATAATGAGTAAAATATAGAAAAATATATAATTAAAAGTATTTAGGAGAGACTAGAGCGCATATTACACACACACACATACATGCATATATATATATATATATATATATATATATATATATATATACACATGGCGTAAGTGTGCGCCGTTGTTATTAATCATATTTTATCACGGATAATACTTATTTCGAGCAAAGAAACTGGAGCAAAGAAAGCTCAGCTATCAATTACACGGAAGTTAGCGGTATCGATAATCGCAAACCGCAGAAACCGCCGCTCGTTATCATAGGAAGCCCGCTTCAGCCTGTTCAATCGCGATTCTCGTCGGTTAGAATCTGAATTCGCAGCAAGAAGCGCGCATCCCTTTTTTTCTCTCTTCCGCGTCTCGGATTTCAAGTACAATGAAATTATCGGCTGCCACGAAATTCGCCGTGAACTCGAGGCAGCCTCGGGGCGGCATGGGAGAAGTCCGCTCTCGCGAAGGATTAATCGTGAATTATCAATCGGTGGAGTCGAGTCGAGTCGAAAGCCAAAGGAGGAGCGAGCGAGACAGAGCGGCGGGGAGAAGGAGGATATCCCTGCCGGTTGAGAGGGCCCGGAGGGCTTGCTGAACGACGTTTCTGGTTAATCGCGTTTGCGGAAAAACGGAGATAATTCCCGTCGTCCGTCTGGACGATGGAGGCGTGTAGGTTGTAGGTGGAGAAAGGTATAGGTAGGATATAACCGTGCGTGCGAACCGTAGGAGAGGAGTGAGGAGAAGAAGGAGAGTGAGAAGGAGAGTGTCAGTGGAGGAGGATAGTCCACCACCTCTCGCACGGCGGAGGTGGGATTTTTTATACAGATATATACATATATGTATATACATATACACACACAACATGCACGTACGTGCACATGGAGAGAAGGTGGGTAAGAGGATGAGGATGAGAATGAGGACGAGAAGGATGAGGAGGAGGAGGAGGAGGAGATAGGGACTGATATTCGCGGGCACACGGAATTTTTAACTAGCCCGGGCAGCCTTTAGTCGTTCCGCCGCGAAAGCGCAGCAGAAAAGTTATGAATCTAATTTTCAGCGTATTTGTGTCTCGGCCGCCCCCTCCGCTGCTCCTCCGGCTCCCGCGTCCACCCTTCGTCCCATCGCCATCGCCACCAGGAACATCTATATCAATCCCTCTCCCCGCACGTCTCCCTATCTCTTTCCCACTCTCTTTCCCGCTCTGCTTCCGCGCTTTCTCATTCGGAGCCTCCACCTACGTCCGTCCGTATATACCTCTCTTCCGTCGTTCGCTTTCGCGTAATAAAGCTTGCGCGCGCGGCTTCGTTAGGTTTTTATCTCCCGGAGAAAAAAAGAATTAATTTCGAGAGACGCCGCCGTTTTTCTGCCGGCTCTCCTACGTTTCATGTGTGCGAACGCGCGTTCGGGACGTCGACAGGAGAGCTTCATCCTTTCGGTATTATCTTCTTCGGTGAGATTGCAAGGCGAATGATATTCAGTTGACCAATGGAGAAAAGTCGATCGAAAGAAGATAGGAAAGAAAAGTGAATTCAACTGTTTTCACATTATTTTCCGCGGAAATTATGATCAAAATATGAATAATTTTCTCTGCTAAAAATTTTTGAATGTAAATTGTCACAAATTTAAAATATTATAATTTCTTTTATTGTCAATATACTTCTTAAGTCGCACATCACTTTTATGATTTCGTTTTTCTTTCATATAATAAAAATTTCAATTAATTTAGCGTGTATTAATTAGTTTTATATGTATATTTCTCGATCATCTTTGAAGTGTACAATTTTAATAAAACGGATTAATTATATTTGAACGTTATAATTTTTAATTAAATAATGAAAAAATAGAGTGAGTAAAATTGAAAATAAAGTAAGTTGTTCTCCACAATTATTTTTAAACATAGCACCAGAATCAGAACTTCTTTCAACAGTACCTAGAATGACCATTTCTACACCATTCGATAATAAGCATGGACGTTTAGAATTACTATATAAAAAGCAGTACATAGCGCAAGAAAGTCTCATACATCAAGTTCGACTGGCTGGAACTATGTACGCTGCGTGCAGTAATAATTTAACGGCGCAAACGATCGCGAAACTTCACAATCCTTTGATCGGCGCAATAGAGACCGGCATATTTCGCAGTGTATCGTCTTTGCGGATCGAGCACGTAATTTTCAAACCCGGCTTAGTCACGGTTGTGAGTAATAATTCCATCTGGTAGCTACTTTCCGTCGTATACCGACACACGTAAACTCGAGCCGCTGCTGTATAAACACATACATACCTATACATTCACATATATCGCGTTCCAGATCGACTTCACGTGCAGTGGCAAGTCATGACAATACGCCATCGCGACTCGTTTCTATAAATCTCTTGTGACCCGATAAGAAAAGATTGCCTACCGATGAGGTGGCCGAGCGACCCGCCACTGTCGACCACCCAACCGCCAACCATCTCCTGTGTGAGCGTGCTACCTGCAATACACCTCGAACGCGCTCGTGTCGACGTTAAATCGAAGGGCACAAGCATTAACTGTCTCCTTTCACCCTCTACCTTATTTCAGTGCCGGCCACCATCCTCCCGCCCCATCGCCGAGTTCGTAAGCTTGCGTGCTCTATGAAGTATATTTAAAACCGTAATTACGATACAATCAGCAAACCCCGTGACCAGATACACATCTCGATGTGGAGTATGAGGTCGATCGATCGGTTCGAACGGAGAACCTTTTTTTAAAAAGCTAAGAGCGAAGGTGTAGAAGGGTGAGATCCTGCCGTTCGCTTTTTACCTTTCCCTTCTCCACCACTGAGGTCGACGATGAGGAAAGCGGACTCCCTCCGACTGTAGAGTGCGAAACAGATGCAACTGCGTACCACACACACGTGTACATGTTCGTTGGATCGGAGCGGAACGAGTTTTACGTCGCGCAAAAGTTAGTTCCTAATTATTCAGATTTTCTAATTAATGTTTCAGCCGACGATGATGGAGCATGCAGATCGTCTTTCCTCTCCCTCTTTTTTCCCTTACCGCATACATACACATACATAACTCGAGGAGACTGCACGGCTATTCCTGATTGCGCTCACGAGTTAGGTGATATAGATCGAGAGAACGTTACGCTTACGGATAATTTGCTTTTGAGCTACACCGCATGTTGATATGAACAGAATGTTTGTTCGTGCTTAATCAGATTAATATACTGTATCAATCGGTATTCAAGAACATCAACTCAGGAGGTTGTGAAAAAAAAACTCCTAAAAGATGATGCCAACAAATTTCCTATTCGGAACATCGATGCCAGCAACAGCGATAGCCATGAAAACTGATAGTCAGGCCTGTCAGATATGGAAGGGCGAAGGAAAAAAACAAAACGATAGCAGAAAGGAGAGCGCGGTTTTTGTTTTGTAAAGAGGAGGGGACGGTTGGAAGCGAACAAATTATATCGCGAGTTTGTATATTTTGTTCTACTTGAAACTTACGAAATGAATATCTCTAACGATATTGGTTTCTCCTGACGTCCGACATAAGCCCCTATCGTCGGAAGAATCCGCGAGTACAGTAAGCACTCGTTGCACTTTTAACCCACGTCATTTTCGCTCGAGTGCAAATATTCCCAGGTTTTTGCCAGACCACCATCCTCTCTCCCTGCCGATCCCTTCGGCCAGTCAGTACCCTCGAGTCGAAACTCTCTCGAAAGCCTCAACACAACCGCGAATCCTTTCCTTGACACCGCAAGGTGGGTTCCTGATGAGACGTAAGCAGATATAATGTCAAAAATTATTTCATATCGCGTTTGTACTTCAAAATTATGATATTTATAAAAAATACAAAATTTTTCCTAAGTTCGTGTGAAAATTGGATAATGCACCAACAAATACAGGGATTCACGAATTTTAATCAAAAATATATTGTGAAAAATTTCATTAAATGTGAATCATTGATGATGAAATATACATGTCGATGTTGTTTAAATTGTTTCTGCATCTAGGAAAATTTTAGTTTATTACTTCTCCATAAAAATATTTAATTCTGCGCATATGTTAAATTTATAAATTTAAAAAATCATGTTTTTATACATATATATATGAGTTATATAATTATCTTACATAAGAATGATTATATAATTGCAAAACTCTTTGTTTCTCCCATTGATAGATCCGTCAGTTCAACGTGAGTCTAATCTGTTTTATAGTGCATGGCGCCGTGGATACTTCGCGGATAAGTAGACATATCCATTATATTTATAATGTACATAGAGACATATAATCGCCGTCCCGGAGGCATGATAAAATTTGTCGTTTCGTTCAAGCCGCGATCCGATTGTTTGTCGCGCCGTATCATCGTGTATTGCGCAGTCGATTGTTCCTTATCGCGCTAATTATCAGCAAATCTTCCTATCAGGACAAATATGGTAATATCGTTATGGATATACTCTTGCGGGCCTATCATCGGCGTTACTAATATGGCGTCCGTTACCGATATCTCGTTGTTAATTGCGACAAACGGACAAGGTTCCGATTGGCTCATACGAAGAAGTCTGATGATGAGATAAGATTCGAACAAACAGTCTTGAAGATGTAAGAAGTATAAAGTAAATTGTAAGATGTCATAACGTAATATTTAAACAACAAACATATTATACTATGTAATATTATACTATGGATATGACAAATGTTTTGATAGATTTAAATTACTCGTGTTACAGTTTTTTTTACGTTTTTTTTGATAGTTTTTATTCTCTATTCCTAATAATAAGTACTAAGTGTAATAAGTTTCTAATAAATACTTGTATGAAACTCTTAAGAGTAATTTTACGATCATCATTAATGCAGAATGAAAGGGAAATAGAAATTCCAAAAAAACCATAGCTTATGTGCGTCGACGTTATAGTCACGACAAAAGTACAAAACGGCAAAATTATTCGGCAGTATCTCAGATGTTGGCCTGCATTCATAAATTATATCATATATGATATTCCGCTGTACAAAGTAACCGACGAAATTTTAGAACAAAAATCTAATTTGCGATTTACACATTTAATCCCAAATATAATAGACAACATCGAGAGAGCGTAAGCAAAAGAAAAATATAAATTTTGAATACCAAGAATTACGTTTGAATGTGTTGAATATTTGTACCGTTGTATCCAATTCGGGTGACGTAGCCACTTTGGTGCAACATTACGAACGAAGGAAGATACGACAAGAAAGAGATGTTCTGTTGTGCCTTTTGCACTGAACGACCGCGCAGTTGTTCCGGCAGTAATCTCACTTCGTAGGACGATACGCGGGAATAGGACATGAGAAGAAGAAGCGCGGATAACGCTCTCGGTTATTTTTCGATCTACCCCCCGCGCTCGGTACATTAGCCAACGTGTTTTGAAACACTCGCCGAGCGTATTTGCTTTGGCACGAGTATCACGGTGTCTCTTTCATCTCGCTACGCTGCCAGAAGTTCTACTATTCTTCCTCTCTCTTCCCTTCTCTTTGTCACCCCTTAAGCGTCTCGTGAGAGTCGAAAGAAAACGATCTGAAATAAAATAATTCTAAACTTCGCCGAAGTCGTTAAGGACTCATTTATGATACAATTCTCAGAAATATAAAATTGTTTGAATCGCGCATTACTTTTACACCCGTTATTATTATTACTATTGTTAATGAATTGATAGATATTTGAAGGACCATTATATTTTCTGTTACAATTATGAGAATGAATCATTCGTTACGCCACAACGACCAAATGACTAGAACTTCCACCGTACCTTTTGGCAGCAATCACTGTCAATCATCAGCGTGCATCGCGTTTGCGTTACCCCGAGATAATCGGTGAAATATTCGAGAATCGATGTGACAGGCAGATTGAATAATTAATAATTTCCAATAGCAATGAATGCAAATTAAACTCGTGTCACGCAATTATGTAATAATCGTATTCCCCGCAATTTAAAATTATCGTTTGGAAGAGCGGAAGATATTTTTTGGCACATATATATTCCAACAATAAAAATCTCCAATGTCTTCAAAATGTAAAATTCAATATGTCTCCGAACGGTTTATACATGGAACTAATCCTAATTTGTCATCGCAACTTGACAAATAACGTTAAAACAGTGATTCTCTTTATTCATCGATCAAGCATGTCCATGATAACTTGACTTAATTACGACTGGAGACTCGTGGCACGTGAAGCGTTAAGGACAAATGAATATCTATTACAAGTTTTAAAGCTGCCAGAGATTTCTGACGTTTAATTAAGATCAAGCAGCTGCGAGAAGTAAGACGGTCGGTGTCGCGACAAAATGCTGGAGATAAGTGCAACAAAATAGCGAGAATTTAGAGCCGTAGCCGTGACGAATTCAATTTGTCGCCGCCACACAAACTACACAAAGGCCCGAAGGCTCTCTGCCACCTCGGTAGCGCGTATGTTATCGTTGTCACTATATGCAATTTCTGCAGTAACAGAGAGAAAAGGAGACAACAATGTTGATGGAACTCAAAGACTAAACATTGAGAACATTTCCGCCATTGTAATTTATTGTTCGCATTGAGAGATAAATCTAGAAGTATTTAAAGTTACTTTGTATGTGCTCGTAGCATGTTGAAAATTCTACGAATGTTCAATAGAATCTCTTGTCTTACAACTTTAAAATGTACAAGAAATGTCAACGCCATCGTTATCGCGACATTTTAAGTAATGTAAACATCGCTAGAGCCTTGTTTCGTTGAGAGACCTAATCAAGGATTCGTGAACGTCTGCTACCGTGCCATCAATTGGAGCACACTCGTCCTACATCGATACTCATCATTTCGATCGTCCGACGTGGTTACGCAACAGGAAACGGAAACGGAATGAATCGCTGACGAGTGTGCTTATCGCGCCGCTTTATCCATCGCGTTAATTTTTATTATTGCCATGTTTATAGGATGTTATGCGGTTCTAATATCTGGCCACATCCTATCCGGGAAAAAGTGTTTCTCTCCCTCTCTCCCTCCCTCTCTCTCTCTCTCTCTTTTTCTGTGATCTTCCTTCCACCTAATAATATGGTATACTACAGAAGTATCCGCTTGTATCGGAATTAAATCGGACGATGAACGTTCCAATAGACTCGCATGCGAGTTGACACTTAACGGAATCGAAAATAAAGAAATCCCAGCATTCTCATCTTTGTGTTGCTCGTGGGATTCAGACGCGTGACAGGAATGATTTATTTTCGGCAGGATGAACGGGACGCTTTCCCGAACGCATGATCTAAATGCGCGAAGCGCGAGCCTGTTTTCGGGAGTGACGGACAGGGTGCCGCGGGGACAATATGGATCGCTTGTACAATGTCTTGTTGAAATTACAGACGTGCCGTGACGGAGTCGGTGGTGATCGAAGTTACGATTTGCGTAACATAATATTGATAACCTTAAAATATTGAAATAATGAATCGCGAAAAAAATGTTTGCAATCGGAAATAATTGCCACTTTGTTCCGCGTAACATATTTGTGCAAGATGAAAAATAAAATAGAGTATTATATATACATGTACGTGCACATGGAAGATTATCAGTATTTCTAGTAGTGAAGTTGGTCGCAATCGAGAGCAAAACTTTTCTAATTATTTTCTAAAATAGTAGCAAATATCATCACTAGTTCAAGATTAATTATTCAAGCTTATCTAAAGACAATTTAATCTTTACTGATGTCAAAACTTGTTGATCGAAACTAGCTATATAAAGTCGATTAAAAAGTGTAAATTGATAATTCTCTCTTATCAGCTGACAAGATGTTCTCGGAAAAAGATAGCTGATACAATCTGTTTCGCTTGGCGACGCTTTCTGAAAAATAAGAGAAACTTCTAGGTTGCGTGAGTTACCGATCTCAAATAATGAGAATGTTATTAACATACCGAAGAGCGCGCGTGTATCACCGACTGAAGTGACGAATCCACGGAAATAAAGCACCCACGAATACGTCTTGTTCGAATTCTGAGTAACATCATGTAATGAAATAAAATATATATTACTCATACGTATAATATTATAAAAGAAATTGAGAAATCTAAATTTTTTTCGTGCAACTTTTACATTCGGAATCAGTAAACACGTATCAGATATCCAAAATTGTTAGCAGAGTAAAGACGGTATCAGCTACAACAATATATATATTGACGCACGTGTCTGATAATTATCGACCCGTCATAAACTAACGTACTTCCGAAGTCTCCATAATTCATGGACGTACTCCCGAGTATCGCGCAACCACCCCTCCTGTGATACCCGTCTTTATCCCCCTCTTTCGGAGACACTATCGCATTATTTACTCCTCATTATCGTCCTTAAATCATCCCATCGCTTGGGAGGGACTTGAAACTGCCATTACCTCTCTTTAATCGACGAATAATAAAAATCATTCCGCTGCTCCACGGCGCGCGATGGCTTCTCAATAAAGACATTGTCCGCGGAGCAAATTCTTATCCGTTAAAAGGCATCGTCGGTGAGAACAGAACGCGCGCCATCCCCTTCCTATCCTCGAGACAAGGGGAAACGGACGAACAAGGACCAAGGATACGACGTTGACAAGAGGAGGGACGGGATCGGAGATTATCGGCTCCAGGATTACAACAGGCTCGAAGGCTTCGAAGCAAACGATTTTCCTCGCGCGGGGACAACGGAGATAGAGGGGGGAGGGACGCAAAGGGAACAGAGGAAGGGTAGACGGTGGCTGAAGGCGACAGAAAAGGAGGAGTGGTTGTTATTGGCTCTAAGGAGGATACTTATTGAACTCTTAGCGGCGTTTTTATCACTCCTTTCTCACGCGCGCGCCGCTTTAAGTGTTTTTGGCTTTGTTTAAGAACTCGTGTACATCCACCCTCCCGCCCATCGCGCCGCTGTTTTCATCCCTCTCGCATTATACACCCTTAACAGGTTACGCTTCCCCCCACCATTCCTGCCACACTCCTTTTCCTTTACCACAAGATTTTTACGGGCTCGACCTCCTTGCACGGCGCTTCGTAAACCACGCAAAGTGCACGGCACTAAAGGGTGCAACTACCACTTAGGCTCTTCCTGACCACTTCCGGGGAAAAAAGGCTTCGAGTAGCGACGGGTAACTCGTATTCTATATTACCTCTCGAAGATTTATCGACTTGGATAGCTCTATATACCTTGTTCAACTGGCAGTTTGATCTATATAATGCGTATCCTTCTTCTATAGCTTGAAATGAGTGGAAAACAAACAGATTCTTCTTGCATTAATAAACTATTATTCTTTTTATCTATAGATGTGTCATTTTTACATTAATAGTTTATACACAACTACTAATTTTATCAATATGATAGAAGTAAAAAATATTTAAATCTCAAGAGTACATAGTTTATGTAATGACAACATTTACGTCAGACGCAGATATAATATTTTCGTTACGCTACATACATTTATACATAATTACCTACTTGCAATTAATTGACTTTAATTGCACATCAGCCAGAAGCCTAACGGCTCGGCATATTTTGCGATGTCCTCTAGATAAAATAAAACCCAAGAAAACGGAGTCCTTATACGAGACAACTGTAGTTTATTAGGTCGAATATTTGGCGGTAAAAGTGAGAGATGACCGTCATTAACTTCATTCATCCGTGTCGCCCGACAGCTGTATGTTTCAGCTCGAGATTGCAGCAGGCAGTTAGACGAGAGCAATGTTACTCGCGCAGCTTTTCAGAGACGCGAGTTTGCACGGTCGCCGTGGCTATTTTCGCCGTGAGCGAAACCACGCGCGCGCGCGCGCGCGCGCATGCTCGCCCTCCTCCCCGGGGTTATTTACCCTCTCGATACGATAATGTTATCGTTTGGGGTTCCGTAATAAAAGGTTTGCGCGTTGCCACATTCCGGCGCTTTAACGATCCGTGCAAGCTGATTGGATCCGTACGACGTGCTGTCGTTAATAAATATATGAGATACACCTATATTCAATCGGACGTTAATGAACAACGCTGAAAAGCAATGCAACGCGAGATCTCTGATACAGCTTTTCTAAATTGACTTCGTTATCTATTACGATAGAGCTGATCGAGTATCATTACATTCGCTACTTACAACTGCAAGTAGGAGTTTCAATGGTTTCGCGGGAAACGCGACGGGGTAATTTGAAACGTTTATCGCGAATCTAGGTGTATCGATCGTGTATCTTTCTCAGGAGAAAAATGCCACGCGAGAGTTGCGAAACGGCTCACCCGAATTCATTACCTGCCGTTTGTATGCCAATCATGTTGCTGTCTATAAATGCGACTCGCCATGTAAAACCTACAACCACCTCTATATATCTATAATTTATGTACCACGACTTTATAAATAAATATAATGTATAAAACACAAGTAGAAAGTTCCGTACAGTGAATGGCGTTCAAAAAACTAGCTTGATCTTACAATTAGTATTATGCATACTTCTATTTGTAATCTTTAATTACATTCCCTTTTATATAATATTCTTCAATATAATGTTAAATAAAATATTTATTATACTTTTATTATTTAAGACTCTTATTAAAGTTCTGCTTTTAATAAAATTCTTATTGATTAAGATTAAAATTTGATTATACTTAATATAGTATTTCAATATAATATTCTGATATAAAATTCTTAATAATTGATTGCAATTTGCCGCGAGAGTTGACGTTCTTTCCCGTATATATTATTTTATATCGAAATGTATTGATACTTAGAGAATACTTTAGAGAAAATTTCAAAGATTTTCTATCTATATGAACGTGATTATTAATTTAAAAAATGTGATTGAAAAGTACTTTTCGCAACTATTTGAAGGTCTGAGAGACGATAACTGTCGGTTACAAAGGGGTGCGTGTCAGACATGCGTGCGGTATACGAACGTGATTGCGTGGAACAGAATTGTGTAGGCGGATAAAGAAGGAGAGGGACAATAATCCACCAAATGCGGATATCGAACACGAGCAACGTTAGTCATTCACCTCGACATGCCACGGCTCACGCGTGTCTGCACACAGAAATCGCACTAGCATACACGGTGGTTTGCACGCAGCAACCCCCCCCCCCCCCCCCCCGGTTAGTTAAGCCATGTGATCGCTCGTGAAGGAACGTTTGATTTGTCAATCTTTTCGCCAGCCGTGAGAGATCTGCTTTTCTTAATTACAGTGATGCTATCTCATCATCTCATTATTTATTAATGAACAAAAAGTTTTGAAGGAAACATGAATGTGGATACTAATAAATTTTCTCTTATCAGAAGCGATTTATCGCGTTACTGATTAGTTTCGAATTTATTAACCTATTATTCTTTTATTTTTAATGAAATATTAGAAGAAAAGAGGGAGAGGAGAGAGAAAAGTTAGACAATTAAGATTATACAATCACCATTTCACACGGCAATACACGAGAGAGAGCAACATTTTAGCGAAAGGGTTAGATCTAACGCACCTCTTTGTCTTTGGCCTGCAATTCCTGCTCGAAGTTGCTGTTCGGCGTCCTTCTGGGATTGCTGACATCGTGTACCTGTTGTTGATCGCTTCCCTGCGGAGGCTGGGACAATTGGTGTCCCTCAGTCTTGGAATTGTTGTCATTCGTTGCGGCGAGCTGTTCTTTTAGCGCGGCTATTTCTTTCTCCGCCGAAGTCGCTCTCTGTAACAAAGAAACGAGATAATGAATGTAAACGCTCGTAATATACAGCATATCAACTTAATGCGAATTAAAAGTAGCATTTTTAATTTTCTCGGTGATTTAATCAAACATGCGAGATGAAGATCGCATTATGTTAAATTGCAAAAATTCGAGTCACCTTGACAATATTATAATAACGTGATATAAGCGGGGTACAAGCAAGCAGTATTGACATTTTTTTATCAACTCTACTTATAAGTTCTTTATACCGCAGACATTTGTTGAACCAATTTCGAGATTGATTAATAGAAGAACGAAAAAATATCATACCGTTCTTAAGTTAATAATAATAAACGATAGTCTGTTTACCGAGACATACTTAGGTACTTTGCAATTCGCTCGATGTTGCACTCTATTTCACTTTAAAGAGGTTTAATTTTGCAACGCAGTCAGAGTTTTAACGACGCAGACGATTGCGCTTAAGGTGTGCACTCTGTGCAAATTTTTCACGGTGGTCCGGATCGTTAAATTACCGTCGCGGAGCCGTGCGACGCGAAATCAATCAATTCTCGCCGGCTGCACCTAATTTCGCGGCTACGAAAAGCCGGCAAAAATAGAAACGACGGCCCGTCGAGCCGCGCGAAGCTGCTTTGATATTCTCAGCGCAGGAAATAGTAGACTGGCGTCGCCAATTTCTTTGATCCTGGATTGTAATGCAATTAATCGTTCTATAATATAATTCCTTAATGTTATTAGAATTCGAAGGCTCCCGAGAGTTTACATCAAACCACCGGCGCAGTATCGTCCGCGTTAGAAGTATACATTTATTCTAAAGTTGACTCTTATACGTAAGTGAGAATTCCTTTCTTTTCGTTCTACGTATTGCACGTCATGCAGTAAATTGTAATCAATATTTTTGCAAGTTTAATTGTTACTTAATATTCGTGGTGTAAACATCGTTGCCGTTGTAACATGTCAGTCACAATAATTACACATGTCATGTGTTTCTACATTTCTGCTGAAATCGCTCATGCATATCGATACGTAAAAGAGCACTGTTCCGTTCAAGAGCGACGAAGGCGTAATTCTCACAAGGAGACCGTTAACGACGAAATACTTTTGGCGACTATATCTGCTTTCGCCAGATCTCTGGCAGAGAGCTCATTAATTAGCATACCGATGGGCGACGTTTGCTGCGATGTTACCCCTTTATCAACGTTAAACACAAACGAATGTCGTAAGCACGAAGACGAGCACGATGCGAAAGAACTACTCCGGCTCTTTCAAATCAAAACTTTTCCATCGATAGAGAAAATGGGAAAGTTAATACGAAAATAACGAAGGTACCGTTAAGTATAGAAAGGGGATTACCTTTTTAAACTTTCCCCATAAAGTATCTAATAAATATTGTTCGCCGCCCCGTTGTTCCGGCTTGGATATTAATTATAACAGCTTTTATATTCAAAGTATCTGGGCCCTCGAATCGGCCTATTCCCCGGTTATATTCGCGGCGTACACGCCAGATAGTTAGCCCCTGTCTGCAATTCTTGTCCTCTCTACGCGACTCTTTCGTCTCCTCTCTTTTCCCGCTGTCCGCTTTATCCACGTTCGCGGCAATCCGATAGAAGGTATCGGGGAAGGGATTCGGGATCGATCGCTCGAATCAAACAGGTTATACCGCTTCTGTACTGGCTCACCGCGTCGGAAGGGAAACCGGACCTGTCGCTTCTGCGATCAACAATTGAACGTCGATGACGTAACTCACGATCCGTTCATTCATGAACAAGTTCGAGTTACGCTGACGACGATCTCGATCGACAATTCGTTATCTCTCCAAATGCACAGCCTACACTCGTCTACGGTAGTGTAGACGGAGAAAAAATAAATTGCCTTAACCATAGACATTAACCAAAGCCATAAACGTTATTTATCTTTATGTAAGATAATATTGATTTCGAGTAAAAGTGCAACTACTGAAAAATTAACGACATCGGAAGTTTCATATGATCATTCAGTTAATGCGAAACGCGGCATCGACGTGTATATCAACCCGTCAATGTGTGTGACGTCTCGTGAGACACACATATGGCATCGTGATCGGCGAACAGTCGGGAGAGGTGAGGACAAGCATGTAGCGTGGACAACGTCGGAGACAGAAAGAGACAGAGAGAGAGAGAGAGAGGGAGGAGGAGGAGGGGAGAAGGAGAAACAGAGGCACCAGGCTACAGCAGGCAAGTAATGACCCATTGTTTCCTGCAAAAAGCCTTGACGATGTTATCGATAATTGCGAAATGATACGGGAAGCATAAATACATATCCGAGAGCGAGCCGTAATATACGGCTGTTCGAATGGCGGATGCGTATCGATAGCTGCCGTCTGGTAGCATCCTGCGTATTTGTCACGTGGACACACGTCAGGAAACTAATGTTGGCGGCGGGGGAAATTCCGAGGACTCGCGACCTGATAGACGGAGAATCGAGAGAGGATCACCGATAACGATCGTCCTCCCGCGTGGAGCTTCCGCGCGTGATCGTTATATTAACAGCGGAAGTCGTTGGGGGATAATGGTTTTCTTCGAACGTCCCGAACGCTCGAGCGTCGGCGGTCATAACGCGCGAAACGTAAAAGATTCTGCTGGCGATGATTTATAGCGCCAAATGCATATCACGCCTATGCATCTCGTTATTGTTGCGCTAAATATTCACCATCGCAAATAAGCGCAAATGGCGATAAGCGCGCGTTCCTATTTTGTAATTAAACTTAAGCATTACGTTATGTACGGCTAATTTATATTTCCCACTATATTTATGCATCACCGGAAATAGGAGGCATAGCACGCTTTTATAAAAAATATGATGTAAGGATCGCATAGGTCGATGCGATCTAATGTTTTCGCTTTAATGAGAAACGGTATGAATAAATTAAATTGCGCATAGCGCAGATATATATACTTTTTCTTGATTTACTATCGTTCAGGCACACAATACTATATTTCTTTTATGTTCTAATATTATAGGTAGATGTCAATATTTAACTTCGATAAGCAAGCCGTTGTTAAAGTTTCCAAACTTGTCGAAATGGATAGTAATGATGCCATTAGTAACGAGATCGCGATACCGAGAATAATAGACCGGTCGCGTAATGCTAACGGGGGAACTTTACATTGCGGCAATATAAGTATTCCCGTTATAGTTTCGTAGAACAATCGATCGCCTTCACAACATGACGGATGTCTGATAAAAACTGACGTGGTTCGGTTTTGTTGCGTGTATGCCATGCGGCTTCGGAATCGCTCATACGCCGCCGCCGATAGAGCGCTCTTAGACCGCCCGTAGCTTGCAGCGATATTTTACCGTCGAATTCGTAATTACTTTAATTGGCTCCAGATGCTAATTAATGACCTAAACATATGCCATGTTATATAGATCCGGCCCGATAGGGCGACCTATACACCGCGGAGTCAGGGATCGGGGTGAGAACGCATGTGTTTGTCATTACATGCACTACGACGATTTTATCGCTTCTGAATAACATCCTCTACCCTTGCCGCGCTTCTCGCTCTACACTTTCCATATCAGATCCAGAAAACGCCGATCGCCGATTAAAGTACCCGCGCATCGATTTGTAACGCCGTTTGTCCTGTTAGAAGAATACAAACGCTCGTTAATCGCCCGATAATCTCCAGTGAATTTCCAAGTACGACATAAAAAAATTATAATATCATTCATCGATATTATTGATCGTGCCAATTTGACAAACACATTAACCTTTAGCGGAGGAATGGCGGAGGAATTGTGTAGGTCTAACATTACCGCTGCCGTTAAGAATTTGATAATGTCAGAATAAAAAAAATGACAAACTTGCTTTACTCATCGTGCGTCAGCGAGAAAACGAAATCGAAATTGCAGCAGCTGCGCCGATCCGAGAACTCGCGGAAGGAATGGCGAGCATAGCAAAATGCACGGAGTGGATTTCGTGACACGATCGAATTACTTCGTTACGGACGCACGTCAGATCGGCGATTGGGCGCCCGTCGTCTTCGCCTATCATTACAAGATGCTACCGGCCGCAGTTTCGATTCGATCGTCCGACAGCATCGATTACACCAGTCGCCTTTCAACCCTGAAGAGGGAAGAAGGTGAGCAATCGCAATGTGTGCCGGCACTTCGATCGGGTAGATCGCCATACCATCGAGTCGTTTCGTCTCGGCCTCGATGCCCGTCTTACACCCCTTTTGCAAATTGACGGTTATCCGACTTCCACGGTGCCCGGCTGCGCCGATCGATCGGTACTCTCCGATTCGACATAGGGACGTAAGGGAATCTCAGTTCCTTGCAACACACGCGGACGCAAGAACTTTAACTGCGGGATTATCTCCTGCATCTATATACGGTCACGCATTTTGTGCGAGATCGCCGCTTCTACAAAAGTCGAAAGAATCGATTTTCTACGCGCTATTGCTATATCGTTGCATAATGGTCGATTGTAAGTGCTCTGGATAGACACCTTTTGCTCGTTACATTGCTGCGATCATACGAGCTATTATTGGAGTACATTATTATTGGAGTAACTGTATATACGAAAAGCAGGGGTATTTTTAATTTATTATTTATAAATATAATATGCCGCAGTATATGTATAAATGTACTCTATTTTTTAATTTTATATGATTTTTAAGTTTCACATAAATTTTTGAGCACTTTAATAATAATAATACTTTAATAAGATAATGGTATATATTCTCGACAGATCTGAATTATCGTCTAATCTAAAATATCGTCAGCAGACGAATAGCATTTATATATCTCGGAGATTGACCGGCGGGATATTAATCTCCGCGCAGTCAATTTCAGGTAACTCTAGAATAAGATTTTTCGACTCTCGTCGTCTTCTTCCTTTTTTTACTTTCCTCTCTCAGCCGTCGAGCAAAGAAGATTGAGAATGGCAAAAAGCGGCTCTTTCAGTCGATTCGACCGTCATGGCGAGTTGGGTTTATCTCAGGTCGTTATAAAGTCTCAAGGTTTAACAACAAAAGCTACGGTAGATTTAAAAGCAAACCTTATGGTTTCACCGTACGGTTCTTTATAAATGACTTTTATGCAGATCAATTTTATGTACGTACAATTCAATGTTCCTGTGTAGGTCAGCATGCACAAGCATGTCTGATATTTGCCACGTCAAACGCCGAGCATTCTTTGTGCGCCTAACATGGAATCCGAATAGATCACACGCGCCTTTGCCCTCACGCGTTCTCGCGTCTATTTTTATCTGCACGCCCGGCATCATCGACACCACTCTTCTTTTTCCTCTGTTTATTTCTCGCCCGGTTGACTAATATAAGAGGCACGGGGAATTCCGAAACGAACGGAATCACGAAGACGTCCGATCAATCACTCGCGCGAAATGTAAATCTCGATAGACGAATGAACGAGATGATAAACGCGATAAAACGTTAGTGGCAGACGCTGTCGAACGTCAGATTCGCGGGGGATAAGAGCGCATTGGCGAACACCACCACCGACGAACAAGAACACGACATTATGCCATTATCAAATCAATAATACATATCATTGCTTCTGCAATAAGGAAAGACCATTCCGTGATATTCCGTGATCATTGGCGCATTTACGTTTCTCGCACAATCTGCCTCGCGTGATACTTCCAGTATTCATCATGCAGATAAAGATACATTTTCCTCCACACCATCTTGAAGTCTCAACGCTTTTCCACAACTGTAGTTAAACATGTGTGTCTAATAACTAATAGTGCATTCCATCAATTCCTTGATATTGTCTTTTCATGACAAAGAATGACAAAGAATGACAAACAAGTAACCGCGGAGATGCCGAAGTAATACCGCGCCAAGAGGCGAAAGAGAGAGTAAATTTATGCAAGCATAAAGAATCGTGATGTCGCTTTTGATTCGCAATTGTCGATTGTAACGCCGAGCAAGATCGCGCTTGCTTACTGAAGTTCATATCGCGTCTGCCGATCAAGCGTCGTGACCTATATTTCGAACGTGTCCACTAACCGTATCTAAATGTTCATTAAAACTACACCGATATTTTTACGGCAGATGTTCGGGCGAGTTAAAGTTACGGTCGATCGATAGGTCGTCGGTCGATCGCGCGTCGCAGTGGCGGCAACGGCGGCGTCGCGGCGACGGGTGTGTAATCGCGGTTGTCCACGAAAACTCCTCACCCGGTATTATGGGGTGACAGAGAGAAAACGGACAAACAAAGAAAGAGAGTAAGAAAAGAGAGTGCCTTATACCAAGCGCCTTTATAATCTCCCACAGGGTGGTGGAGAAAAAGAATGGAAAGGAGGGAGCAAGGAGACGAAGGGATGAGTACGCGGATCAGCCGTTTATGACTACCGGCGTGGTTATATATATATATTTTTTTTTAGAAGAAGGGAGTTGAGAGAAAGAAAGAAAGAGATAGAGAGGGGAGTGGCGGAGAGGAATAGCGGAAGAGAAGAGCGGGAGACGCCCGCGATATTTCAAATTTTCTCATTACACCTCGAGGTGCGAATGATCTCCCTCTCACTCACCCCTCTCACTCTCCCTTGATCTCTTCCGCTTTCTCCCCTTTCGTCCCGTTTCATCTCTCTCGCTTCATCCTTCCTCCCGTTTGTTCTATCTAACGCAAATCCTCCGCGCCACCGATACAACGTGGCGTCATTCCACCCCCCCAATCACCTCCCTACAGTCTCCCTCTTCAATCTCACACCAACCAGCCATCAGAGTGAACCCCTCTTGTATTTATTATTAAGATATCGATCGGCTCTAAGCCCCGGTACATGCTGCAATATGCGGTTGGGGACGCGGAAAACATACACGCGAAGTCGCCGAAGAGAAAGCCAAGGAGCTTCTTGCGAATGCCTCTTCTTCTCTTTCTGCCAGATTCCATTCTCATTGACTATCGTGCATCTTCGTAGTCGAGTATCAGAAACGAGGAGAGCACGTGTGACTACTATCATTGATCGCGTCGCCATGTTTTCTTATTACATTTGGCTTCAAAAGTCACACGTAAGGTGACGATATTTCACATTTCACGATTAATATTTCCGCGCAGTGAGTTAATTGAAGAAATCTGACATTTGTATGTGTGTATACACATCATAATAAGTACATAAACAAGTATTTCTCGAGAATCAAACATGTGATAACAAGGTATGATTAAATGACGCCATAAAGATCTAGACAAAAATTAAACATTATCTCCCAATATCGGCATGTATCTACACACATACACACATACATTTTATTCACAAACGAAAAGAAAAGAAAGCATTTGTATACAAGAGACTCGTTAAATCAGGACAATAAACGCAGTCACGTTGTCCTAAAAGAGATATTCTTCTGAGGGTCATTGACCGTTCGTCGTGCTCTTTACTCTGAACACACGCATATGCGCGGGCCCTTAATAGCTAAGGACGATCCTCCATGTGGCATAGGGAGCAGGTTCCCACGTGGTACCGACGACTTCTGACAACGAAACGATGCAATCCGTTACGCAGAGGCAAGCGAGGGAGGGGAAAGAGCAGAACGAACTTCTCCCGGGGGTAAATAGACTGTCTCTCGATATGGACGCATCAGGACGGCAATATTTAAGAAATGTCAATACGTCGTTCAACCGGGAGTGTCGGCTGAAGAGTATTTCGAACGGAAGTTGGGAACGGATAATATACCGGCGGCTGCGCGGGCGGAAACTAGCCTCAAGGCATTGGTTAAAAAATAAAGGAACGCCTTTGATGTTCCCCGTTGTCCTAATGAAAAATTAAAGCCCTTTCTTAAACATCATTAGACACGAGCACTCTTTCAAGTTTCCTAGTCCTTCCCCTTACCCTTGGTCTTTCTTCCCTTCCACTTCACGATGTGCCCGGAGCATCCAATCACGGGCTCTTGTTTTGAATCTTCGTTGACGTCGCCAATGCCTCGAACCAGTAGGGAGCTCGGCGACTTCCGAAAATATACCAATATCCACATAATAATCTCTATGCCTCGAGCCGAGATCGATAACGTCATTGTATCCGCTACAATCTACATCCACATTGCTAATGCATTTACAGTTGCTATTGAATTCTAATTCAATGTGTCTGCATAGTACCATTATGTAGCGCTATGCATTGCCAAGTTATGAGTCATGTATCTCCAAAGTGACATAAGTCGAGTTCCGAATCAGATTCTATACCTCTACTCAAATTTGTGTTCATAAGACGCAAACAAAAATTGATCTAATTTTTTTTTTTAGAACGAGAGAGAACAATTGCAATAATATTATAAATTTTAATTCTTTTGAAATAAACACTTTCTATATACGAAAAAGCCATTAAATATCAAAAGTAAAAAAATTCGAGCATTACAAAATAATTAGTCAATAAAATGGGCCTTGCGTTGAGTTTCCCTTCTTGATTAACGCCTAGAAAAACTTTTTTACCCTCGGCAATGGAACGATGAAATTTCTTGTAAATACTAGATTCAATTTAACGAGCAATGTAAACGTCCGGGTGTAATATAGTATCCGAGAGACACGCTTCGTGTGTGTCTGCAACGTTGTTGGAGTTATATCGGTGTCTTCGGAATGCATAAGTACGGCAACGGCGACGAAACAGGACCGGATATCTTCTCACGCGCACTGCACTAATAAATCATGATGGCAGCGGAAAAAAAGATTGGTGATCATCTGCCAAGGAAAGGCGCGGCAGAAAACATGAAGCGATCCACGAGGGGGATCTTTCTTTCCAGCGACGTTCTCGAGTCGCGTCGGCGTTGATTTCCTCTGCCAACGCAAGAAGAACAAAAAGCACGGTCCCGGTGACGTTTCCCTTTTATCGGTTGCCGAACCAAACTTAGCTTCGAGAGGCAAAAAGTTTCGTCTCGCTTTCGTTAATACTGCTAATCGTTCAAGCAGTACAAATAAGTTAAAATAGCACGATAATTATATATTAATTCTAATGACATTTTTAGATAAGTTTGCAAACTGCAAAAGCGATAAAATTATTTATCTCTTTGGGAAAACACGAGCATGAGACATGAACATGATGATAATGACAAATGTTGCATATATTGTGTGATTTGCAAAAATTATTTTAGTTCTTCATGTAACATTCGCCAACTTGTATTATTCAACGAAGATCCACCGTCAGAAAATCGTTCGCAAGGGAAGGGGGTTGATGCGTCCACATATATGCGAGGAGAATGCAGACGGTAGCCAGGACAGACGCCATAAATATCGGGGCGTTCTTATATTTTCATCACGGCCATCATTAAAATTTATGTTATGATCAGAAGTGCACGTATATATCAGAGGACGCGTACCGCCGCGGCGGCGTCGGTCGTTGCGAAAAAGAGGGAGAGATACGGCAGAAGAAGGGGGTGGGTGAGCAAGCCTGAAAGAGGGGTAGGTGGTAATATTGTAATCTATGTGTGGAAGAACGCGGGAAGAGAAACAGAGGAGAGATGAAAAAGTAGCTTGAATGGCAGGCACCCCGTTGTAAGGGGTAGTTTTCGGCCGGCGCGGCACGCCGTGGCAGGCGGGGGACTTTCGGCACGGGAGCGAACGCGGAGAAAAGAGGAGTGAGAAGGGTGCCGAACGGAAACAATGACGTCTATACCAAATCCCTGTTTTTCTTTTTTTCCACCCGCACCTCCCATGACCCTCTCTTTCACTCCCTCTTTCTCGCTCTCCCTCTCACGTACGCAAGCTCGCGCTTTTTTTTATTTCACCTCCCTGTCTCTCCACCCGCAGGGTGCCATTAGACCCCCACGGCGGCCCCATAAAAATATAGCCCGTATTGTACTCGCTCAGGTACCAATCCTCGTGCACTAAAAGTAACCTACTGTCTCCCGTTCGCGAAATGTATATCAGCACACGCACACGCGCGCACACACACACACACACATAAACACACGCAACAAACATACATACATGCACGCTATTTGCATACATTTACTCATGCGTCATGTTACCAGGCATCGATGACTTCAATACAGATCGGAGACGAAGTTCGTGAACTGCAATTCTGCGTTGATCAGCATTTTAATTACGTGTAATCGGTCTGTTGAGCATGCAACCAGCTACACTGCTATATTCGCAATAATATTTTATGTGCATTTTTATTCAAGAGCTTAGGTAGTATCGCTTGCGCGTGAGTAGAACAATACCGACAATATGCGTGCAAAATTACCGACATTGATAATTGAATGCGTTGTAATAATTCGCGGAATCTATAAATATATCCATTTGTGATGATAATGAAAGCACACTCGATGATAATATTCGAATATCATTCTGCATTAGTAGGCATTCGTGTGATCAAACAACACGCGAAAGGGTAAGACGTTTTGAATATAAAGAAGATAAAATTGTTTATATACTCTATATATTTTTTTTGCAAAACAAATTTTCGTAAATTTACGATTTACTTAGAGTAATTAGTTTCGGTTTTTATTTGATAACTTATTGAACGAGAAATAGATTACGCGATTCGAGAGAGAATCATAATAACGCGGAATCTCAAAGAGCAACGTAGTTCCCCCGCGATTGAACAAAAACAAGAAAAAAATAAAGTGCAATACGAAAAATAGCATGAGCATCTGAACAACCGGCACCGTGATCAGTCGGCTCAGGACAGATCACAAAGATGATTCGCTTTTGGCGGAGGGCCATTGTCGTCCGTTGGACCGAGCAGAATCGAAATGGCAAACGGTAACTCGATTGCTCGGCCTGCACACGGATTGCGAATTATTTCTCCTGTGGTGGCGTGCTCATTCCGCGGCCAAACAATCGTGATCGATTCATGCAAATTTCAACAATCGTCCCACCTCCCTCCGCGCTTTCTCTCTCTCTCTTTCCCTTTTCCATCCACCCTTGCCCCCGCGACCCTGTATTCACCATCCCTTTACTGATTTCGCCGCGCCGTATATCGAGTCCTCCATTGTTCGGAGCGAAATTCGTTTCTGTACGGCACGAGCCTCGAGTGTTTTCCTGACTACACGTGCGGTCGATCGGCTAACCCGCTAACTTCTCTTCTTTCGCAAAAAAAACACCATGCACAATCGCGAGCGAGGCTCGAATCAGAGTTAACGTGCGAGAAACGATGTCGGAGATGATTAAGTTGCAGCAGGCATTTTAATTTCTCCAAGTATTAATATATTTTTTAAACTACGCTCTGACATTCTCTTTCTCGATAAAATGGCAGTAAATTATACTACTAGTATCTATAATTATTATGTGATGAACTGAATATGTAGTATGAACATGGCATTATCGATTATTAAGACAGTATTAGGCTCTTGTCTGCCTATATAGCTGATTTCCCCAATTAAGTGTGTTTAGAGTCTAACACAACAACGTCATATACCGATACCTATATAATTGAGCTCTCGCTCAATCTCAGAATTAAAACGCAAAGAGTAATCACGCCGTCACTGCGTAATCAAACTTTATAATACCCCAGGAGAAATAAAGAAAAATAAATCGAGTCTTAACAGGTTAATAAACGTCTTCCCTCCCTGTACCAACCTTCCTCTCATCTCGTCCGCTCGTTACCTATCTGAACTTCGTTTCTCTCCCCTCTAACCCCTTCCGTCTCCGCACTTTTGACGCTTCGCCCTGGAAATCCTTTGATTCTCATCTTTTCGGAAGGCTTGGAAACGTCGATGCGCCTCCTGCATGAAAAGGGGTTCCTCCCAGGACGTCCCCTGATTGGGACGATAAAAGAGACCCCTAGCTAAGCGTGGAAAGGGTAAAGAGAGAGGGAGGTAAAACACTAATTAGTTATCAAAGGGCGAGGAAGGGTTTGGTGACAAAATAGTAGATCCTGGAACGAGGAGCCCGTGCACCCTTCTTCCACCACCTAACCCACCCACGCCGCTTTCTACCCTCCGCTCGTCTAGCGGATATACTGCCACCGTCACCACCACCATAACCCCAACCTTCGCTCTATCAAGCTCTCTCCTCTGCTACCCCGCGCTTCTACTAGCACCCATCCAACACCTCCACACCTCCCCTTCCGCACCTCTCGCAAGCATCCTTTCACCCCCTTCTCTCTATCGTGCTCTGTCTTTGGATGGCATCCCCCACGGTGTCTTAATACTCTCGGGAGGACGGCCCTGTATTGATTTTCGAATCATTAATTCTACGTCTAATCAGAACTTGCGCCAGATATACATATACGCGTGTCTGTGTGTTGTACATGTATATATTATATATACGTATAAATGTATACACATTGGGGGAGGAACGACGGCTGAGAGTGCCTGCGATACTAGCGGATGGAAGCCGCGCTTGCTCTTGACTGCTACGTCAAACTCCGGGTGCACGAGTGCATGCCGATATACGCTGACAGATTTCTGCCGACGAGTACAGGTGATTCATAAATAGGAAGGCGATGGTGCACGCCCCTTCACTCCCCCCCGATTCGGGAGAGTCGACGAGCGAATCGAGAAGTCGCGCTCTCGATACGTAAGTCTTGGCGACGACGACGAATGCTACGTCAATACTACATCAAATGTATGGTTCGAGATATGAAGCGACACAAAATATAACTATCCCAGAGTCACTAGATTAGGTGTATAAACAGAAATTTTGCTTCTACATTCGATAAATCGTCACGTGAAATGGCCGTGAAGCATAGCACTTCCTTGTATTATTTATTTTAATCTATTTTGATGTTACACACTTTGATGATGAGATACATTGCAAATTTAGAAGCGTCGTTGACCCATAACCGAAATTCAATTCCCGGAGCAGAGCGGCGTCTATCTGGCCAGGTGTTTGTCAATCCGACGAGCGTGACTGAAACGTCGTACAGAAATATCCGATTGGAAATTCATTCCCGGTCCTCCTCGGACGAGGAGTCCCTCTTCCTATTCGTGAAAGATAAATCGCGTTAGCAATCGCATTGTGTAAGTACACAACTTACTATAATATAATAGTACACCAAAAAAATCTTTATATTTTTCAGATAATTGCTTTTTTTAATAATGTATGACTCGTTACGACGTTTGACGTTACGAAAATATTCTCTAAAGTGTTAAACGTTTGATTTGTAATCTTTAGGAGGCGTTTGCGTCGAAGATCAAAGCTGTGTCGAATTCATGGATTCGACTAGAAATGAAAGATGAGCTGTCTGGTGACTCATCGACCGTCGACGATATTTGATTCGACAATTCCGGCAGCGCGGCGTTAGTCAGTGCCCGATTTCTTCTCGATGGCGCTGCGTAATTTCGCAGCATCGTGAAATCTATCGGAAGACCGATTCTCGGAACGAATCATATATAACATCGCAAATAGGCCTAATTATAGCGATGACTAACGCTGACAAGCGAGTCGACGTATGTGCTGATCGGCGGAAGGATTCGGCCGCGGCGATTCGAATTGTCTCGCAATTAACTAGAATTCCAATAATAATAGTAGCCGATAATAAAAAGTAATTGCTGACTCGCCGTCTTTGAAGAAGCTCGTAAAGCAGTTCGCGCTGCTTCGATAGAGTCGGATTAATTGCGTTGTAAGCTTAATTATTGGCGAATTAATTATATTGATTTATTAGTAGGGGTAATTACGTGTGCACGAATTGATGGAACAAGAACGCGCGTATCGTGCCTTGAAAGTATATAAATAATTTAACTGCATTATTGCGGTTTAAACGATCGGATTTCTGTGTATAGATAACATATAACGAGAGACGCATCAAGTTTCGTGAATGCAGAAGTCGATGGAAATATTTTAATAGGATCGTCAGCGACTTTATTAATATTGCACTGTCCCCATCGGGGCCGTTTTATCTCGCGAAAGAGACAACGGCTCGAAAGCGAATTAATTCGATCGCCACGCCGTGGCCGGCATCTATACGCCGCTTACCATAACAGATCACATTAAAATTCATTCGTACGGATAATACTAATTAACCGGAGAGATCGGAAACTCCCCGTAGGAGGCTCCGCGACGATTACCTACCCGACCGCGTAAGAACGGGCGTTACGCGCCTAACAGTGGAAAATTGCCAATTTTCCCGATAATGAAAACTCCCGTCGTAGTTAATTCAATTCCCTTAATTTCTCCGCATTGAATTCTCCCGAAGAGCTTAGAGCAGCGCCGCGGTGAAGATTACGATTGGAAATGTTACGATTGAAATCACTCGGCCCGCCGGGCGCCTTGCTAAAGGAAATTTCGTTCATTCGCTCGTCATTACGCGCGCCGGATAAATTACAAGGCGATTGCTCGGGCCGCGATGTCGCGAAATCGCTGGTTACAGTGCCATATAATTTCCCAATTCAATCTTACGTTACCAAGCTCAGCTCTATAGCTACATTGCGTAGCGAATCATTTCTACCATTATGTATTGTATTTGTGATAAAATTACGCGGTAAAATTATACGAGCAGACATACCAATGGATAAGATTATGCGAATTTGGATATTTGGCCATTCATCAGAAGTTAATCTTCTTCTAAACTAGTTTTGCTCCGTCAGCTAATTTGATATTTTTCTTCTATTTGTACAAGAATGATTTCCCTTTCATTCGCTGTTAACTATGTTCGATGACACGTTCGCGGAATTGATTTATTACCGGCCAAGATAAAGTTGTCTCCGAATGATATTGACGTAAGACAAGTTCTTCTTTTTTTTTTTCATTAGACAGAAACGCGAACTAAAGATGTCAGGGCACGATTTATGACCGTTTCGATAACGAAACGTCGTCATTGTTGAGATACACAAAGTACAATATCTATTCTCGATCATACATTTTACTGATTTCGTTTTACATGATAGCTAATACCATCTTGACGCTTTTACACCTTAATCAGTACCGAGTTACACTATGTCCAAAAATGTATTTGCATTTCGCTAACATTATGAAAACATTGACGAGAAATTTATCGGATTTCTTATTACTTAAACGAAATATTAAACTGAAATAATATACTGATAGTCGACACGTGTAATGAACGACAACGAACAGACGTTTTATTAATACGATATCCAAAAATAAATAAGCTATAGTCACTTCTAAGATGTACCAATTAGAACGAAATTTCTTGCAATCGACGAACATAACAGGTCGTTTATATTCACTTGTAATAAAAGTTCATAAATAATTTTTACATGTCTGTCGTATTGAACTATTCAAGTACGTTAACATCGCAAGACTATTGTGAGCAAAGAACCATTAATTTTTGAATGAACTATATATCTACCCCCAATAATTAATGAGGTCTGTTTATTATTATTCATATTATTGTTCATGTGCTTGACTCACAATTTTATGTACTTACATATACATGCATTTACGAGTTTATTTAATTAAACAGTACTCTAAAGCCGAAAATATTTTTCAAAAATCTAGTAAGATATTATATGTATATCGGCATTTTAGACATAAGCAATTCTCAGGAAATTACAAGGATAAAGAGAGATCGACATCGAACGTGTCGAACAAATATCACATGTACGCAAGCACGTAATCGAAAGCATTGAACTCGCATACGACAAGCAATCGATGTGGTATTAGGGAGAGGGGGGTGGTCTGTCGAGAAAAGCGAGGGTGCGTTGGTGTAGAAGGACGTGCGGAGGTCTTCTATCGATTTTATCCATGTTTTAAATTATTACCCGTTCATTGTGGATGCCATGCATGGGCGAAGGAATAGCATATCGGTGAATGAAAAGGGTTAAGAGGGTAGCGAACAAAGTTCGCCGCGACTTTTTATTTCGACGCTTGTGGATATCGAGATGGGCAAGGAAACGGGGGGAGGAACACGAGAGAAAAGGGTCGTAGGTAGCAACAAACGGCAAAGGGTTACCGGAAAACGATCTTTTTCTCGGTAATCAGCCTGTCTCTTGAGAGAGACGGTTTTTTTTTCCAGGCTTTCCCACCAGAGTTACGCGTCGCGACATATCGAATGCGTGACTGTGTCGAGATAAAATACTCTCGACGAGAGCTTCGCTCTCCATTAGGACTCGCTGTAGCGTGGAATAGCTTTGATTTCATTTTTCTGTTAATCTGTCTCGGTAATCGGAAATACATGTAATACTTGAAGAAAGATTTGCCACGGTGAAATAAGGTCTCGCGAGAAAGACCATCGAATCCATAAAGTCTCGAAACAGTATGCGTCGCGGCTTTCCATTTAATCGCGCTCATTCGCGACAATCATGAAGATAATTGCTGGCAAACTTTCACGGAACTCGCTACTTACATTCTTTGCGTTGGCCTGTAGCTAGATCGCTGCGATGTTATGAAATTTAAACGATCGCAATCTAATAAAAAAAAGAAGCATAAAAACAAATAGAAAGAATTTATGGTACGCTATCGTAATTTCCAAACCAACGTTATATCCGATCACGTTATAACAGGCTTCTTGTTGAGCAAAGACTGTTTTTCGAGCGATTCCTGAGACGCGGCGCGATTTGGATTTTTGCATCGCGAAAGAAACGCAGTGAGTGATAAAAACGCGTAGATATGGAGACATCTATAAAGTTATAAGGAAAGAGAACGGACAGAGAAAAGGAAGTACGGAGCTGAAAATCGTTTCTACCATCGGGATTTCAAAGCTGTGGACGCCACTGACGACGAGGGTGGTAATAGGGCTGAAGAGCGAAACTCTGGAGTTCGAATCAAAGGATTGCCAAGCTGTACGGCCAAGCAAGAGAGGAAAAGAGGTGGGAGAAAGAAAGCAATGGCAGGGAATTCGGTTAATTATCTTTATCAATCATTAAAAACCTATTTCTTGAAAAATTATCTTCCCCCTCCACTCTCTCTCTGTCTCTCACGCACACACACACACACACACACACACACACATTCATATCGCAGTTATAATTTTATCATTTATGCCACAATATCGTATAATCGTAATATACATAAAAGTAAGGATGCTGCCGGATATAGACAAGCAAAATTATTAAATGTTATTTGAGTGAGAGTTAATTACACCGGGCGATTTTGCGCGATCGGTACGTGGAATGGAATGATTGCATTCACAGCTGCGTTTCATTTTTCCGATTGACAAGTGGTAAAAAGAGCGAATATCCGAAAGGATGCGCGAATGATAGATACTTGTCATTCTAGACATTTACTATTTTTTTACATATACGATTCGTTTTACTTCCCATTCTGCTCATATGTTATTAGCTATATGAAAATACACTTAATCCGATATTTTCATCAAAATATTTCAACTTTGAAATATTTCTGACAAGTGCAACAATCAAAAATAAATTTTTTATTATTACTTAAAATGTTAATTTTGTTACTTTATAATTTTATAATATTTTATTTCCAATTTTTTTAAAGTTTTTTAAACTGTCTGATTTACATCACAGCCCGCTTCTATTTTTTTCATGTAATAGTTTCTATACAAGACTACTCATCTAAATTCTACTAAATTTTAATTATTGTCGAATTTCATCCGTTCAATCTTCATACGACATGATACGCATCATCCAAAGGTAAATGCGATATATTCTGGTTCATCGTGGAAGAGGAAAGCGGACTTTTGCCCACGCAATACCTCAGTCCATCGAATACATATACTGTAGACATCCTGCATTCAACTGAGGCGTCATAAAACTATCTGTCGATCTCTACTGCTAATCGTAGTTTTGAAACGGGAAAAAAAATCCGACGCAGAAGAGGAAAGTCAAAAGAGAGAGATTTAGCTAAAAGTAAAGAGAGGTCCGTGGGGATGGTGCATCACCCTAGAGCGGGACAGAGAAAACGGCGGATGATCTGATGGCAAAGTAGAAGGGGGAGAAGGGGTTGGAAATTCGAATTGCAACGCGATATTCTATACGGACAAAGTTACGAACGGGGTGAAGAGAAACTTACCATTTTCGTTGTGGGAGGGAGTGGGGTAGCCGGAGAGAGTTGAAAATAAGCGATAATGCGCCGGCTTTACTTAGCTAATTAGCGCCTCTCTCTCTCTCACTCTCTCCCCCTCTCTTGTTCGCCATCGCTCTCGCGTACTCCGCTTTGCTGTGCCAAGTGAGTTCTGTGTCTGTTCATCCTGCATCCAGCTGGAGTCGATCCTTCACTCTTTCCCTTCTCTCCTGCTACCTCAGCTTTCCCTTCTACCCTTAGCCGTTTTTCCTCCGTTCCACGTCGCTCCTGCCATCCTTCCTTTGGGTAACCCCCTCTTTCACCGTGCCCGACGGCGGGTATTAATTCATTTAGATATTATTTTGCGAGGCAGGCATTAACATTCTCAATCAGATTAATTAAATTATTTTTCTCATCTGTAGTGCCTACGTCGGCACTCGCGCTCGCGCTGTCTTCTCGTCGTGTTGAATGCACTGCAATACGTGTACGTATGTGTATGTATGTGATTACGTGAACGCGCATTATTTTATGGCAATTGATTACGACGCTCTTAATATACCATCGAAATTACAAAAACAGTTTGAGAATGTGTACTCATACAGGGCATATAAATAAATAAACGACTTTTCAGACGTTACTTGTATATGGGTAATACGATTGTTTAAAACACGTCATCTGGAAAATGCTTTGAGAAAAGAGGCAGTAATCAAATTGCAGTGTAATATATAAAAGTCGACGGCAGCAGTTACAATACACTGATCGGGTTTTATAACAATTTATAACATAAAGACATTTTAATGAAATTGGAATCGCAAATGTAAATTGAATACAATTAATAACTTAATTAATTCGATATTCTATTGCTTATGATTTGTATTATTAAATTTGTATTTAATTAATTTTATGTATCGTTCTTGAGCTGTTCCACAACTTAATAGCAAAGATACGTGAAATAATTCGCAAACGTTCGAATCTTCAGAAGAATATTCTCCATCCTGATTATGTGAGAATTACCCCAGAGAAATATTCCAACTGCGCCTGTATCACCGGACTTCGTTTTAAGGTTTCATTATAATTCCAGCGGTAGATAGAATTAATCGTAATCACCTGAGCTCGTATGCGTGCGCCTGAAACGAGCGTGATACGCCGCTGAAAGTACACTGAAAACGAATCCAAGTTAGCACGGAGAATAAGAGGAATGCAGGCGCGGGAGGTAGAATCCCGAGGTGGATCCCCGGCGATGTGCGAGGGTAGGAAAATCCGTAGGGTGTGAGGGAGGAAAGCGATGGACGCCAGGGGTGGCTTGCCTGACGAGAACGGGAAAGAAGAAGGGGTTAATGCAAAGGTCCAGGATAATTACCCACATGGCTGGCAATGCGTATTTCACTTTGATCAAGTCTGTGTTTTTCTTCGCTCGCCTATCAAACCTCTTCTCGAGCCAGTCCCACACCTCTCCACGGCCCGACTCACCCTTTCACTTCCTTCCTTCTTTCTGCCCTTATATCATCGCTGAGCTTGATGGGTAGGTAACCCGCTTTTGTCTTTTACCAGAACGTTTTAATTATTTTAAACTCGAACCCGCGAGCGTCTAATTTGTGACGAAGTGAGAATTGTGACTTGCCTTGATGTGTATATGTATATTGCTGAAAACATCACATATTGTTCACGATGCGTACGAACAACCAAGAATTTGAAATAACACTGTGATCGACTCCATATGTACATAGTATTACCGAAATTCTCCTTGCTTTTATATTTTACGTTTATAATGGGATTGCATTTTTATTATTTTTATTTTGTCGTTCTAAATGATATTCTTCTAGATAGCAATATTGAATGATCGTTATGCACCATTCAACTCTTGATCAGACTAAGAGTATGAGATGCTGATTAACCAAAAATCTCGTTTATAGAATGAACGGAGAAATCGCCGAAACGTATCCTCTATCTCATCGCAAATACATTTTGTATCGAAATTAATTAAACTTGTTTCTTTCGCGTCCGGTCGTGCGACAGATGAATACCTAATTTATTAAGTCGACGATGGAACTCCGCTAATGATCTGCAGGATCCAATTATTAGACTCGTTATCATTACCATTATTAACGAAAGATAAAGGAAAGCTAACGCCGTACCGGCGACAGAAGTACCTGAAGAATACGGGGCTGCGGTAATTAATGCACCGCCATATAATAAATATCGAGTGCAGGTCCCATTTCGAGTCACGGCGTTCCATTAAATTGAATTCAGTATCGTCAGCTGGCGGTACTCAATACCAATATGCTTATCGCCTCTCCACCCACCCCTCTCTTACTCCCTTGCCTGTCTCCTTTCTTGATTTTGCCATGCCGCAAACCCTCTTTCTAAGCACCCTTAAAACTTAAAGCGACAAACAACTCTGATACGGTGGCGCCAATCAAAATTCAAGCGGGAATAAGTTGATTTATAATCAGAGCAAACGATGTATATTACTGAAAATAACTGTTATTTTACATTATTATTGGTGCGTGATAGAACGTTACAAAATTGAAAATAGCAAACAACTGCTCTGTGCGTGATACGATAAATAGTTATTTAATTGTCAAACCACGTGACAAAATAGCATGTACAATGACGGTACGGTAATTGTATGTAGACATTATAATTTTAGAATAATTACATATTAAAAGACATTATTTTATTAATATTATTAAATATCGTTTAACATTTTAAATAATTGTTCCAACTGAGAAATCGCGCTACAGTAATCTATTCCGCATTTTAATCACCATTATTTTCTAAAGGTAATTACTTATGATTATTAGAATAATAGCAATCGACTACTACAAGCTGATAACGAGAACGATAATATTATGTTAATTTGTACACTTAACACAAATCTAATATACGTCAACTTCCGTTTACTTATTAAAATAAATATTAATATAAATTATATATAATAACACACACATATAATAATTAGTTCATCATAGTGACTACGACAAAATAGTCAATTGTCAATATATGCAATAGAGATAATAGAAAATTCCGCAAATATTAATTATAATAAATAATTAATTGTTAATAAATAAAAATTATAGCTTTATGTTACGTTTATGCAAATTCTAAAATAATTCTAATCATATATATATATATATATATATATATATATATATATATGTGTGTGTGTGTATATACATATATGATCGTACACTGTATAATATATGTATACATACCTACAGTGTACGAGCAGTTATTGGAATCGACTGAACAGCAATCTAAAAGCCCTATTCAAGCCATAGTATCGGTGCGGGATACATTTTTTTTCAATCGCAAGACCGAGCAATGTAAAAAGAATCGGAGTGTGCGAGACAGTTCGGGCAGTTATTCGATCATTTCGCCCCAAAGAGACAGCCGCTTCTCTTCTCCACGTTTATACCGAGGATCGCATCGACAAAAGGGGATCTCCCGGTGTACTCCGTAGAGACGTACCTTGGGGTACATGGTGAAATAAAAAAAAAAGGGAAAATGATACGGAGAGCAGTGAGAGGGAGAGAAAGACCGTCTCTCTCAAAGCATGCCTTGTTCACGAATAATGGCACGCACTCATTGTTCTAATTATTTGTGCATACGATTAACGCCGCTGTCTGCCGAACCCGTCGGACGTGGGACATGTGTGACAAATATGCGCGCTCGCCCACACCGACACACTTGTGTGCGTGCGTGTGTATGAAGAAATAAACGATAGACAAGAAAAAAAACAAACGCGTCAAGGAACAGCGCTACTCGGACATACACACGAGAGAAAAGAAGAAACGACTAGGCTATGTTTCTACATGTATACACACATATACATACATACACACATATATTCGCGCGTACGTGAGCGGTAAGTTCCGCGTGTGGCGGAGTACGTGTGCATATACAACGAGCGTGCATTGCGCGGATACAAAGCGCGTCAGCCGGATACAATGCTCGCCATCTGACGCTCAATTAACGAGTTAATGCGGTACCATTGATAATTAAACAAATACACGAGCTTTTTTTTCATCATCGCCCCCGCTCCCACACTAGCGTGTTTCACATGTACACATGTCCGGACGTCCTGCGTGTTGTGTGCCCGCGTTCGATCTTCCACCTCTACCACGTAAACGAGCTCCGTGTCACGTTTTCTCTGTCTGTCTTTCTTAGCATTCCTGTGTCTCCGTCGCTCTCACGAGCCTCCGTTTCGTGTCTCACGCTATAAACCATGGTTTCTGACCTCCATCCTCCTTGCTTGGCCTTTAATCGCGAATCCATCTCTCCTTCGTGCTTTTTTGTCGCGTTTTTATTTTTTCCTTTTTCCTCTTACTTTTGCGCGTGCGCGCGCACGCACGCGCTAATCTATCGTCGCAAATAATGCGCGTACGTATTGTGCCGGTCGACCGATTATTATATTATCCCCGGCCGGAAGCGGATGTGTGAACCATACGTGGGCAGGGGGAGAGGGGATAATGAGCGTGGCGTTCCTTCTCTCGTGCTCGAACGAGAATCGAAAATGGTCGTGAAAAGTTTGCCGGGAACGAGGACAGAACGGAGGGAGTTGTCCTCATTCCTGACATAAATGCAAAGTCGAGGAATACGATCGTTAGGGGTAGATTACGTTTGAAATCCTGTTTGTCTGATTTCAATTAGCAACGAAGTTCTTAAGTTTCACATCGCGCAGCGCAAGATTAACAGGATGTCGGTGTTCTGCTTGAACAATATGCGAAGATTAGTACAATCGCTTAAGTGTATTTTCTAATTTCACATATATGTCTCTATGCTATTACAAAATCAATAAAAATTTGTTCTTATATAAAAAAACAAAGATATTTATAAAAATCTATAATAGAACATCAGTCAAAATGAATTTTTGTCTGTGTGAAAACAGAGATAAAAAGATTTTTTCATCAAAAGATAATTGAATTATGATATCTGATGCAATTATGATATCTAATATAATTATGATATTATGCCAAGTTAGTGAAGGTGATCTCAAAATTCTACTTTAATTTTTACTTCAGAATTTTCATTTACTTTAATTAGATTTTGATTTCAACCAAAAATTTATCATTGAAATGAAGGAATCTTATTATTATCTGTAGAGATAAGAATTTCTTCTTTCTCGTCTAGTACATACGTGACTTAATTGTATGAGAGGTAAAATATGAAAAGATTGAAATGTGGATTGTATTTTATAACTTTGATGAGTAGAATTGAGTAGTAATACAGAAGCGTGTATATATATATATATATATATATCATATACATATATATATATATATATATATATATATATATATATATAGGAGAAAGAGCATAGGGGCCGTACAAATACCGTCGATACCACACTTCCGGCAGCGGTAGTGACCACTGAGAACAATTCGAGTCGATAGTGGTATCGAAGCTGATAAGCCAACCCGATACGATATGGTCCATGAGAAAGACAAAACACATAGCGCTGCGAAGGCGCGGCGCGTATTATGATTAAAAATGTTTTTATTCCTCGGTAAAGCGCATTCGACACCTTCGATCTCGACTTCACAGTCTCGAAGCCGCTGCGAAATCAATCTCTCAATAATCTTTCTATTGACACAATATCAGATCACGCCGAACGTTTCTTTGTCGGTATGCAAATTATAAAACGATAAATTAATTAATCTAATATAACAAACGTCTTCATAAAAAATACATCAATAAAAAGAAATTAAATTAGATATTTCTTCATTTTAATTTAGAATAAGTTTATATAAGTCTATAAAGTTAACGATAACGATGATTAATTATGCGATATCAGTTCTTATGTTGGCTACAAAAAAATGTCAGATTAACAAAATTATACAAATATCATAGAATTAAAGTGCCAAAAAACAAATGTATAAAATTAATTTTGCATTAATCGAACCCACAATTGCTTCTTTAATTCGCGGAATATACGCACACTCCGGTGTTCCGGCGTGGGTGGTGGCACCCTAGAGCTTTATCTAACGAGCATGGTGACACCTAAACACCACGGAATCAACATCAAACAACATGCCAGTCGATCTTGTCTCTATAAACACACTCAAGTATTGTATTCGCATGCACTGCCAACATAGAGCGTGTACCTGCGACAAGAACGGCATTAGTAAGGGTAAGGGGAACGATAGTGATGATTGTCTAAAGGTGGCTTGTGAAAAACGATCCTTGTGAGAGAGAGGAGAAAGCTCGTAAAGGGTCATTTGGTCGACTTCGATTTCAAACAAACATCGATCCGTTTATCATGTGATGATTATCGTTCAGTTGATTCAAGACGACTCTAATCTTTTTTTGATAAATCTTTTTATATAATTTTATCATTAAAAATAAAAATATAAAAAGATAAAAGAATACTCATTTCTATAATAACTTATGAACATGTTAATTTAGAAAGGAATTTAATATTAGAAAGTATATACGATATACTTTAAACGTGTCTTAATTTTTACCGTATTTATACTTCTTACGAGATTAGCTTTCTTAAAACTTAAATGTGATTATATATATTCGTATAAAAATATACAAAGAGGAAAGAAACATAAGTGTAATATATATATATATATATATATATATATATATATATATATATATATAAAATGTCGTGGATAATGTTACAGATTACGTTACATTGCTAATACGCACGCTTCTTCGCAAGATTACAAACCGTCCCGAATTTGCGCAGCCACAAACGTGGCAACTAAAGATATTGCGAGATAAGCGTTTTGCAATTAGCGGTGCTATGCTGCATTCGAGAAAGAAGTGCAACGTTTCCTTAATAAAACGAATTTCGTACCGGTTGCCTAATGCGCCACTGACGACAGAGTAACGCCGTGCAATGTGTAATGATAGCTCTTGCCGTGTTGACACACACACACACACACACACACACACACACACACACACACACACACCGCGCGCCTCCAACTCACATACATATAAATAACTTCGTGAGATAATTAATATCGTTCTATTTGACATAATATTAGACGCACAGAAATGTCGGATAGCTATAATTTTAGTTATTACAGCGAAGCAAAAAAGACCGTTCACGGAATGCAGAAGATTTATGTAATATTCTCGTATAATTTTTAATGTATGGTAAATGAGTTTGTTTTAAAGTTTCTTTATTATATACTTTGAAAATATTATTAAGATCTTTATAAATATTGTTAAGATCAACTGTTTCCAGTTAAAAGAAAAATCGCGTATACTGAGATCTCCAATAATTTAAATTTCTTAACGAAGGAATCATCAAATTGTTTTCTTTGTTACAGATAAATATCATATTAAAAATTCTGCTGGATGAAGAATCACTTGCGCGGTTACATTTTTACCGAATGTATGATTTTCTCTCATTTAATTCTAATAAATGATAGCATCGCAAATCTTTCGTCATACCGTCTTAGGATTGGTTTAATTTTTCGCGATTATCTCGAGCCACGAGAAATACCGTTAATCCTCGGGTGAATATTCGCACGAAGAACGAAAGTTATCAGAGTGCGAGAGCACCACCTAGAGTGAGGGGGAATCAAAGCAAGAGAGAGAGAATGAAAAACAGAGAAAAAACGGAGAAAAAAAGCGCGGAAGAGAAAGAGGGCGAAAACCGCTGACGGCGTCAGGTGCAACGCTGACCCCGACACGTCGCCTGTCAAATCTCTATTTACCGAGCGACCAAAATGACCAAACTCAAACGAACAGTCCGATTCTGATGGCCGACAGCCAATCATATGCCGTCGGAACTTCGACGTTTTTCGCTCCCGGATTTATTCACTGGAATTCGGTGGAACGTTTTCACCGTGGAATCGCAAATCGAGGCAAATCCCACCCTCGGAAGCGTGCCGGCCCGCAACGCGACGAATTTCGCGCAGCCGTTAAATCGGGGCGACGAATTATGCGGGAAACACGGAGATTCGCGTCGCGGAAATATTAGGAATTTTTTATTCAACGGCCTGCCGACCGTGCTTGACGATTAACTGCGTTATTACCGAGTTTTTGAAAACGTGTAAATCAAAATGGGAAAGTGTATATGGAAGAATGGCGTGGTACAGTTTGCATTCCGCAGTTTCTATTCCCTTGAATCATTCATTAATGTCTACAGATCCATAAAGTTTTTTTAAAATTGATTAAATCGCAAGTTTTTTCGGTAGCATAATTTTATTTTATTCTTATATTTAATTGAAATTGATTGCCATAAAAAATCATTTTTATCTAAAACTTCGCGAATCAAAGAACTGACCCAAATTTGTCGTATCGCTTTGTCATACAATTTCTTTCAAGATCTTTACTCTCGCGTGACTTTGTGCAGATGTAAAGCTTCCCCCCCCCCCAAAAAAAATACAATTCAATTTCCGAATCACTAACGTGCTTTCTTAAACCGCATGATCAGCGTTCAAATTCGAGTACCGAAAGGCGGACGATCTGCATGGTTTACGAGCAAAAGGAAAGAGAGAGAGAGAGAAAGAGAGAAAAGTATCTGTTAGGCTCTCTCACAGACCCAAAGAAAGGTCGGCACGAAACATCTGTTTGACATCCCTGTTTGTCAAGGCGTGACTCGGCACTTGTGGCGCTCTCATACAAAAGCGATCTACGTTTGACGAGCGATCCTTTCGTTTTCTTGGTAGTCAACGATGTTATATACGATCTATCTATGATCTCCAACCATTCGGTTGCAATTGCGCGTGAAAATTGTAAACAAAAGCTATCGAGGTCGAGTCCCGGGGCGAGGGGTGGAAAAGTGTGCCTATGAGCAGATGGCAAAAAAGCCTAACGTGAAGGTAACTTCGTAATCGTTGAGATTCGATGATTTTGCAAACTCTACGCGTTGTACGTAACTACTCTTTGAAATATTTAGGTTCAATAGAATAAAAACTTATATCTGTAATTAAAAATAACGAGTCGAAAACCAAAACAGTATATTAATTCATTAAACAAAGTTCAACAAATACGAAGTAAACTTTAAATTGAACTAATTTTGTAGGGTGAAGATACTTTTCGATTAAACTAATTTGTCCAAAACTATGTCAAGAGGAAAAAGTCTCGAGTGTTTGTCCCAAAGTATAACTTTACTTTTCTGATAAAATTCCAAAGAAACTTAACAGATTTTGTGTTATCATGTGCCGATGGAGCGTAGATAAACGGCGCGTGAAAAGGGAATGCCGCGAAATTGAAGGTAATAGGAGGGTTAAAAGGTGAACTTGGCTTGTAGGGCATCTAGCCTAACTATTGTGACACGATACCAGCGTGCTTGCCTTTGTATTACGACAACGACGAGGTCGAACTTCCGTCGTGGCGCACGTGGATCACTTGTTGCTGGGATGTATTATACGTTAATCCTATGTAGAGTCATGAGTTATCATTTAAAGCTATCGAACGACTTTGTTCATTCCGTAAACCACACTGAAGAGTTACGCTTATCATTCTTACAGTTATCTTCAATAAATAAAAATTATAGTAGTTTAATTTTAAAATTATTACTTTAGTATTTCAAATTGTTTATAATTTTTCTTTCTTTCTATAATCTCATCGATTCGAGATGAAGTATTAATTGATATAAATTTTAATTAAAAATGTATCTATCTCTTTTCCTCTCTGTCACAATTATTAAGTAAATATATATACATATATATAGATATTATGTGTGTAATTAAAATTGATGGAGAAGCCCGATAATGACGCACCAAGTTAAAGTAAACTCCATTACAACTTTCGGGACCTGCTGCATAAATAATCCGATAGGCATCTGTCGCGACGCGAGCGAAGAGTATTTCGAAATCGTAGAACGAGCAAAACAAGGATTGAGTAGACTCGCACATGGTCCCAATCTCGGTGAAGGTACTTGGCCAGAAAAATCAAAGGGGGTGACAGACATCTCCGAAAATTGGTTTCTCGTATTCTTCGGATTGTACCGTCTCGACGCGAGCTGCAGCTGAGACGTATCGACTGCACGTGTTCCTCTCGAATCTGATCGTCGTCTAAGCCATTTCCTCTTCGTCCACCCCAGTGAGGACTTTTGCTCGTTCTTTTCTTTTTCTTTTTTATACGCGGCGCTTCTTCTCGTCAACGGGAAAAAGCAAAAGAAAGAGAGAGAGAGAAAAATCCCCGTGTCTAAAAATATTTTTATGGAGCCCCCGCTGTGCGATCCCAGGCGAGTGTCGCGGCTGCGTCTAGTTCTGTTTTGATGACCTCGACGTGCTGCATCGGCTCACCCCCGAATAGTACTGCGATTGTAAACCGGACGGAAGTTCCCGACTATTAGTAACAAAATATGTGTAATATTTCCGGTGATGCACAGCGAGTATAACGCGTTGGTTCCATCGTTCATTAAATGATACTATTATCACATTTCATGCTAATGCAATCGTCTCTGACGATAATAAAATTAAACGGTATCGATATATATGGTATGGTATTTTAAAATAACCATATAGTGTAAGCAATATAATAGCGCGATAAAAATTTCTATCGATTATTTCTTACCTCAAATTTCTCCTCGTATTTTTGGACTAATATATTTATCGCAATAATGAGAAACTCGTATAAATTACAAATTGAGCTAATATATATTGTTATCATTTATTTTATAATTACACTCTGCATATTTTAATATTACCGAAATTTGTGTAGCCTTTGCATCAACAGTTTTCAAAATATTTGATGTTCACAAACATTGCTCGTGCACCAGAAATTGAACAGATTGCGATTAGATCACACGCGGGACAAAAAGTCGAACATATGTATCTCAGTGAGTACATATGTATCAGTGGCAACAATAAAATCCATCGGTCGTTAAAACGTTAATTTCGAGCGAAGGACGCAACCCTTGATGTCGCAACCCTTTATGTTCACCGATATCGTCGGATCAATTACGATTTCGTCGAAATCAAGTCTTATCCGGTGCCGTGATCTTTGCGCCGTCACAACGAAAATCAGGCCGTTACGCCAAAGAACTCGTTCCCTACACCGCACCCATCGATGCACAAATAACGATGTCACGATACTGCGAAGGTCTTGCTTTGATATTTTTCCGATATTATATTCTTCCCCATTTCCCAAATTTCATTAGCAGTCAATTTTTACAATCCGTTATCTACACATCCGTTTTTTAAATATTTGCTATGTAACATAGCAATATTGTATAGGCTATATAATATAGCAGGTATAATATTGCTATATAATATAGCAACGCATGGTATACGCCTACGAAGGGGGCTTGCGTGTGCGCGCACGCACGGTCAATACATCCCCGGCGGCTGTTGGAGCGCGCACACGCTTGAGCGCGGATATAAAACACTCGTGCACCGAGAGATAAGCGTATCGAGATAAAACCGCACAATATCATTGGTCGGAGGTCTCTCTCGCGGCCCTTCCACTTCGCCGGCACCTTCCTATCCTGCAGCAGCGCACTTACGTGTATCGGATCCGTCGTCGTCGTACGTAAGTATCCATCGCGATACGCAATACGTATGTACGGGGCGCGTATTCTTGCAAATACGATGCAGATACAATGCAGATGCGCAAGCGGACGGAAAGAAAGGCGGCGTACACATGATCGTACGTCGTCGAAAAGTTGAAGAAATCTTCGCGTAAGAATAATAACAGTGGGCGAGAGTCGAAAGTTCTATGCACTTTCATACATCTTAATGATTAAAGAATCGCGTCGGACATTTCATCCAGCGTAACGCACATGTGGAAGGTTAGGTTAGGAAAACCGCACACATACGCAAACTACACATTAGGATGAGATAGAAACAATTTCAATGATATAGCAAGCGGATACCGCTCGCCTCGTTGCAGCTGCATCTCTCTTACCCCGCAGCATCTATCTATAAACATGCTCTCGTTTCTTCGTTAGGCACGCCGCTGCTCGGAGTTAAAGTGCTCCGAATGTGTTGGTAAAGGACTCGATCCGCGGTCCTGAGTTCGATGCCACGGCACCGAGAGAGACAGACAGAGAGAAAGAGAGAGAGAAAGGAGGAGGGAAGGAAGAACATTATAGCAAGATGACGGAGATAGAGCGAAACAGAGAGGTGGCAACGTGGTGAACGAGCGGGAAAGAGCAAGAGAATGAGTATCATGGGTACCGCCCCCTTTTTTAAACCACGCCTACTCTCGATATAATATTATATCCACCTCTACCACCTCCTATATGTGCCGTCGTCTCTTTCTCACCGCCGTCGACTGTACACGCGCATCGCCAATACGTTTATGTAGGACACACACACAGAGGGCACGCACGATACAGTGTACGTATTATTTGTCACGATAGCGCTCGCGCGCAGATTCCCCTCTTCCTCCTCTCTTTTTCTCTCTCTCTCACTCTTTCTTTTAGGGTAATCCCTTCCTCTAGCGTCGACTCGTGCTTCTAGAGTCTAGCTGGCAGCTATACTTCTCGATAGGTGATCCCTCTCAATTTGCGACCTTTTTAATCGTGAAGCATCTTTTTTTAAATAATAACAGTCATGTGTGACATTTTCGACAACGCGCTTTTCAAACATAATCAAGAAGGCTTATTTCGATAATCGTCTTCGGTGCAACTTTTCAGTCTTTCTGTTTTCCCTAAAGGCTTGTGTCCACGATACCAAAACTCGGTCTGAGATCTTGATCCGAGGAGTGTTCAGCCAATAAAATTGCTTTTCCATAAAAACTGCAAGTTGATTGGCTACATATTTCTCGGATCAAGGTCTCGGACCGATTTCTGGCATCGTGAACACAAAGCTTAACGGATGTACAGCGTATTTGCTATATGTTTACCCTGCAAACATATAGCGAATTCTAGAGCAATTGATTAATTAATGTAACATATTTTTCGTGTTTTTTTACATTACTTTTCATCGTGGTATTTTTAATAATTTTTATCTTAAATGTAGGATGTACATCAATGTAGGATTTACATCGTGTTATCAGTATTCGAACGGTTAATCGTAGATGACACGTTGCCTCTATATGGCAAGAATAATTGAGGCATTACAGACGCCTGTGTAAGGTCTTAAACGCGGATAGCTTAGAACGGTTAAACCCAATTAAGGCGCAGCTAAAGCACGTTTAGCCTTGAACGGGACGGCGTACTACACTGTAAGATCACGCCTGTTTGACGGCTACCGATTTGCAATTCATACTCGCGATTCTCCGGATAATCAGCTGCTTATCTCTTTACATATAGTTACAAATGAACATGCACGAAAAACTAGTAGCTTGAAAAGAGAGAAAGATTTTAATTCAACGTGCTCGATCGTGAATAAGGTTTCTCAGAGAACCTAAGGTTTTCTCGGAACTCAAGTCGTTTTTGCGCAGGTGTTCACGATTACATCGCAGAACGACACATTCTCAAGAAACATCCGGGCGTGAAGGGAAGTGTCGTCCCTCAAAAAGACTCGCAAAGCGCATGACTGCAATCAATACGCGCTTTCGGAAGCGCTCACTCACTTACTCGAACGATTGGGCACGTATGTACGTATTAATCCGGCGGCCAGGCAGGAAACGCGTAATTCGACGTTCTTACCGCGATGTCATCTGTCCGTGGCAGCGTTTTACGTAACCAGGCGACTTCGCGATCTCGACGCGGCGGACGTCCCGTTTTTTTTTCTTTTTTCTATTTTTTGTTCCTTTCTTTTCTCGTGATCGAGTTCCGGAAAACACGTGTCATTTTTAACGCGTCTACATTAGATAAGAAATGGTAGTAAATCTTCAGAACGTCTATTAGTATTCCGCCTGGTTCGCCGATCGACCGATCCGCGGAATGAATGATTTGCTGTGATTAGCATTCATGTATGTGTGTATGTGCGTGTGCTAAGTAATTCGGTGTGTCTGCTCGCCAGTCGTTATCGCATCGTTGCATCACCGATTGATCGATGCTAGCTGAGTTTTTTTCGCTACGTATGGATGAGTAAGACGCATCAGATAATTAAATTATCCTTGTATCTTTTGACTTTTGTTTTCCCTCTAACTGGAACGGAGAATAATAGAATGGGTATGCTATAATAATTCTGTCATTTTTTAAATGCAAAAACATTTAGATATCAACGCTTTCAAATATTAAGAATAATCTGATAACAGCTTTAGACACACACACATACACACACACACACACACACACACACACACACACACACACACAAATCGTAATGTTTTTATTTAAGAAACCATTCGGTGCGTGTACCGACAATAGTACACGACATATCCCCAAAACGTGCATGCACCTGTGCCGTATCTAAGCGTCGAGTCAAAGGGATACCTAAAAGTGAAATGTTTGCAGACAACGTGTTTACATGCTAAACGTAAGTGGCTGATTTTCACTCCCTCTAACCGCTAACCTGCACAACAGCGCGGAGAATCAGTGAGGATAGAGACTGGGAGAGCCGTGACATATGCGTATAAACATTTAATGTGTACATGTATATACCGTATATGTATGTACAATGAGACCGTATTCATTAACATTCACATATTCATTAACAATGTGTATCGTAATGTATTATTTTAGTATAAACATCAAGTATAAATGCTTGACATGATACATAAATTTAATACATGATATATAAATTTAATGCTGGTAATCTTTAAAATATTATTATTTACTCTCGCGCGTATCAACGTTTCTATGAAGAAGAGGTGGAGGATATGTGACACAGGATTAAATATTTATTCGACAACGTATTATGTAATATATACATATTTCCACAGAATTCAGTAATTCCGACAAAAATGATTTCCGTAAAATTTCGCTTCTGAGAATATCGAGTGGCGTGCAAATTGTGCGGCCACTATCACCCTCCGTATGCATGCAGTGCATCGCGCGTGGCAACCACGTGGTGCGGTTCACCCCTTTCGCGCACCCCGACTCTCGCCTCGTTCCCTTTCACGTGACGAGTGTAAAAAGGAGAAAAAAGAAAAGCCAAACGCGGAGAAAAAGAGAAACGGAATCGAACGGTCACCGTCCCACCGCAACGGTAGTGCGGATCCTGTTTGCTAGAGGCAAATGAAATACGGAATTCCGCCGGGCGGAAGCGTATCGTGCCGACTCTCAAAAGTGCCGCATCAACGTAATTATCGCGAATTATACTCGGTCGTTCGCGCCCGCTCGAGTTTATCCTTTCTCGGTAAATGATGAGTCAATTTCCGATCGCAATAGCAACAATTGCGTATTAAATATTTCAGCTACGAGTAATCTACCATAGTGATAATAATTAATTGATCATTAACACTTTGAGACAGGAAACAGTCGATTTTGTTTTTGTTGTTGGCGAGTTTGCATACGATGCTACATTGCTTATGCGATGTCCTTATAACGACCGTAAATTAACAGTCAATTCCTCGTACTAATTGTAAGTGCTTAGTGACTGCAAATGTGCGGCAGAATACGGCAGATTGCAAATGTGCATTTGTATGAATCTATAACACGTAATAAAACACAGAAATTAATATCGTAATAATTTCCGAATTTTATTACCACACGCGTGTGGTATAAAAAAATCTCTTCGGCAAGAAGTGTTAATTGTGGGTTCAGCAGGACGCTTCCGTTTTATAGTGCAACCTTCCAAATACGATTGCGATAGGAAGACCAAGGAGAACGAGAAAGTTGACGATGGAAAGAAAAAAAAAAGACGTACATACACATGCATACGCGCATCATACAAGGTACGCGCGCGCACGCAAACATTCGCGGGATCGTTCGAGCGAAGGAAGACACTCTCGAATTTCCAGTTTTCGCAATCAGGCCCGAAGATACGCGATCATGCCCCGGTAATGGCGGAGGTGCAGTGAGGCATAGATCCTTTCTGACCTCCGTGCCATAATCACGCGTCAGAATGCATCAGGCAGAGTCCCCCTCTCCCCTCAACCTCCCTATTTCCTTCCAAGCTTCCCCGTTCCCTCCTTTGCAGCTCCCCTCCCTCTTCTCCTGCAGTGGCTCTCTGCAGGCCACGTCCGTTCGCAGATGGTGTTTTAAACGCAGCCATGAACTTGAAGACGTTACCCGTCCTCCTACCCCTGCCGCCCCGCGTACTCCCTTCCGTCGAGTCTCCCCTCGCATGGACATAATTCTCTCGACGATTTGTCTGTCGCATACTGCACGACTCCGCAACGTGGGAATCGCCTTCTTTCACGGACGCGCCGAGTAACGTCAAGTTTATTCGTGAGCCTTCGGTAATCATACTGTGAGGTCTTTTTATTGCTACGTGTGAGATTGGTTGTAGAAGTAGGTAAGTAATAACACGATTTGAAAGAAAGGATGTAACTTGGCTGCATCGCGGCCTTACGATCGTTAGCGTGGAAAAAAAGAAACGGACAAGCACCGCTAAAGTTATGAAAACACGTATTGCTTTCGCTCTTACTACTCATAATTGAGTATTTTTAACACTGCTAAAATTCTCGATATACTTGCTTGTAAAATTTTGCGATCAACTTTAATCAGTAATTGCATCTGATTGACTTATTGTAGACTGAAACAGTCAGTTGTTAAATCAACGATTAAGCGACACTATATCGGAGAAAAATACGCGCCACGTGATAGTGGTTATTGTTGAATTAAAGATAATTGATTCTTAGTATCGGCAATCAAGATAAATGATCATATACGGGTCATTATATAGAGATTCTAATGCTGCGGTTTACCACAACTTATTATTAATTCTATTATATTGTTAAACAATAGTCGGTAAGAAATCGGTGATTACTCTCTCTCTCTCTCTCGCTTCTATCACAATTGCAATTTTAAATTAATTTTGTCAATTCTGTCGAATTTAGAGCTAACGATAAGTTTGGGGTGAAGTGACGCATGTCGACATCTGCCCACATGAGGCAGGATTAGCGTGTCTCTTAAAAGTGTTCCCCATGTATTCTCGATTGCCGGTGGATACGGCGAGGACACGGTGACGCGACGACCGAAAATGGATCGCGGATGACGCGACGGGTGTAACACATTCGTGCGAGGGAAACGCGTACGGATGATGTCGATGCGGCCGACGATCTATATAAACGTTGAACCGGACGCATATTGCTCGTTAACACACGGCCGGAGGATCACCGGTGAAGAACGGGTCTGAGGGCTCCCCTTGTTGCCGCTGATATATGCGTGCATACGCGTGTCTCATGCGCTCTGTCTCGGAAAGCCGCTCCGTTCTGCGTGTTACCGAGATGAAGAAACGGACACTCGCGACGTGACGCCAAAAAACGGAGCGCATTAGCCCGCCGTATAAACGCCGGGAGGATACTAAACGGACATCGTTTCTGATGGCTGAAAGCGAGCAAGAAATCGCAGCCGATTACATAAATTGTCTCTTCTTGTAAATAACTTCATTTATCCCTCGATCTCCAATCTACCAGAATCTCGTACGAACGAGATTGCCTGTACAAATGTTTATTTTCTTATTAATTTATAATTTCCAACTTTAATCCAAAGCAAAGTTCTCTTATATGATCCCTTATTCGCGATCGTCGCAAGATGATTGAAGTTGAATCCGAACACCCGACTCGAGAAGAGTTACACCGTAACGGCAAGACAGTTGTCGGATGAACGCGGATGGTCCAACCGAAAGGAAAATTATTTAAAGTGTAAAAACTGCTCCCAAGGAGCCTTGACATCGCGAGCAGCGATGATAGGAACTGGAACTTCGAGTGGGGAAAACCACTTCAAAGCCGCAGGCGCTAATTGGATTTACAACGAGTCAGTCCTTGGGACGTTCGTGGACGAAGTTTCAAGTAGCTGCAGAGGGCCGGCGAGAAATTTCTGTCAACGTATGTGTATATATACGTGCCTACGTGTATATGTATTTTTTTCTCCGTGGAGAGAGAGAAGTAGATATCTGATAAGTCGCCGGCCAAATGAACCACGGTGATGACTTTTCTCTCGTTTTAACTCTTTTTCGCAATTGCACTTTTGTCGAGTCGTTTTTTGTTTCTGAAATTTATTAAAGTTTCGCGCCGTATTTGATATTACGAAATAAAAATTTATCATTAATAAGCTCGAGAAACGACGTTGTTAATATTATAATTATATTTTGCAAATGAGTATTAGCATTTTATGTTCTCTCTCGAAAATGGCATGAGAGATTCGTATCGGTGTTCGCGCATTCATATTTAATGGGAAGTACTCAATTTAAGTAACGTGTAATCGAAAACGAGGATATAACCTTGATTTTACAAGTATAAGAAACGTAGATATGTTTCCTCGGATCGTTCCGTCCGATAGGAATCAACAAAAGTTCGAAGACCCAGCGGAGGATATAATCAGCTCCGATTTATTTCAAGAGTCCGGCTCGCTCTGACGATTCGATCGTTAGCGCATACGCGTCACATTCGACGCTAATTGAAGCGAGAGAGCCGAAGCGGCAATTAAATGATCTAAAACTAGCAAAGAGATTAATCACGGCGTCGCCTGCTTACCGGCGATAATTAGAAAAGTCCGCTCATTAGGCGCTCCAATTAAAAAGAGTCGCCGACGCGCGCTTCCGTTTGTGGAATAACGCGAAACATGAGAATCGAATTGATTCGTCGCTTAAAGCGCACCAGTAAGAACCCTCTTCGCATTCCGTTCTTTCACACGCGCGCAGGCTTCGTCGTCTCGGGGCCATCAGCATCGGTGGCTGCACACATACTCGCGCCGTGAAAGCAGGCATTAGGTATGCATTCGTATTGGCGCGCGAACCCTTTATCCCCGTTTGCGAGTAATACAAAAGCCGATCCATAAAACATAAAACGCGAGAGACGAAGGAACCGATATATTATCGGATAGCCACATTCATATGCGCATATATATGTGTGTATACGTGTGTGTGTGTGTATGCAAAAGAAAGGAGAGAGAAAGAAAGAGGCCGAAAAGTTCGGTCTCGGGTGGAACCAGTTTCGGGGGACCAATTCTTTTTTTCAATACCGCTCTTCCTCATCGTCGTTTACGCGTCCGGTATCCTCGCGTACATTTGCGCGATTTGCATAGACCCAGCGCTGATCTGCATATCAGGTGTCGTTAAAATTAGGCGTGGGGCACCGTGGGGCACCCCTGAATTCCCCCCTTCGGTCTTCCCCTCTTCGAATCGTACGGGAAAAAGACCAGCCCTTCAATCGCAAGCACAGCGATTGGACGGATTGTCGAACTCGTGTGGCCCGCGATAGCTGTTAAATTATGATTTCTGCGACAGAGAAGAGGGGAGGGGGACGTAGGCAAATGGAAGGCATGACAGTTCTCAAGCTCTACCTACCTAGCGTTACAAGGGTGAAATCTAACACATAATCTACACTTGATAGAGATCGTACCGGTTTCTTCGAAAATACGTTGCAAGCACAAGTATCATTTGATTGAAGTAAATCACATAAAATAAATCGGCAGTCTTTCAAATTTCTCATGCAAATTATCAGACATAAAAATGTAAAAAATATATTGATAAATATATTAATAAATATTAATATAAATATATTAATATAAAATATATTAATTTAATACATTATTAATAAAATATTCTACTCTTAATTATTATGGTTATAGTTGGATCTCTTTCGCCATTAGTCGATGGAGTTAAGTCAGAAATCCCGAGCAAAATGTCAAAATATTTCTTCTACGTACAAGAGCATATAGTGACGATTAATAACAAGACGGCCGTGCGTGTACACATGTTTGCGTTTCCTTGGAAAGTCTCGCACGTGCTTTGCGCAGAGATCTAAATCGTCAACGGGATACTCTCTACGAGCAAGCTGGGACAGGCAGCAGTATCAATTACTGTCGTCCAACATTGTAATCCAGATATGTAGACGCCATTTACCCAGCGTTATATTTCCAGTACGTCCAATTGCGAATTTATTTAATCCCTTTTGAATGAGAATCCCGCCTCCTTTGTCCGCCTTCCTCGAGTCACTCCGTTTACAACCGGAAGCGGGCCGCTGCTCGCTCGTATAATATCTGCCGCCCGAAAGACATTGTATCTGAAAGTACTGCGATTGAAATGAATGGCTACACGTGCTATTCGCCTCATCGCGTGTTATTTCGAGCTTCCTTGATGGTCCGGACTAGGTCGACAGTTCTCTCTCTCTTCTCTATCCCTCTCCCATCCTCTCATTTTCGTGTCCTCTTCCGATCGAGGGACGACAAACCCCTCACCCCGTTCTGCCTCCCCGTGTCGTACCGGTTTTATGCGTTTCGGAAGCTGAAGAAACAAGAAGAGCGGATCCCCGATCGGGCGTCGTTAAGATAAGACGCGCCGCGACGCCTGTATACAACCGGAAATGCTTTCTCGCGCGCGCTAGAGAGAAGGCAGGAGGAAGAGAAAGAAAGAGAAGGAGGAAGGGAGAAAGGAGGAGCAAGATTGTGGAAAGTCATTACGACTAAGCTCGAATGACGTAACACACGATCAATACATAGTCAATATTCAATATATCAAGAAAAGGAGTATTTCTAATATATATATATATATATATATATATATATATATATATATATATATATATATATATATATATTTTAGAAATACTCCTTTTCTTATCTTCACTTATTTAACACTTCCCTAACAGAGGTAAAATATGTGACAATTTCTGCTGTCATATGTACACGAATACACTAATAATCAATACACTAATAATTTGTAGGACTTACAACACATTTTTAGGAACTTTTAGAAAATTTTAAAAATTGCTCAAGAACTCTAAGAATTGTATAAGATTGCATACGGTCAATAAATAAATAAATCTATCATGATATATCGAGATTGTTCCTCATCTGTGCGTATGAATTAAAAATGTGATCGGATAGTCCGATTGATTTTGATTTTATAATTTGAAGGAGATATGCGCATCATTTGGTTTTTAGACGGTTTATCAAAGAGCACAGTTTGCACAGGTTATTCGGTTAAAGTGTTTCGCGCGCGTGCATAAGACTTCGTGCTTTTTAATAAAAGACGCGCATCCGTCTCGAACGTAATTACGACACGTCGACACGGTTACACGCGCGAGAGGTCCGTCTAATGATCGCATGCGTGCGGAGAGGCCGCATGCCAGTGAAAATTAACAAAATAAATGTATCCCTCATCTCTATGCAACGCCATTTTCGTTTTACGTCTTATTTGAAATTTATATAATTCTCTTAGTAAGAAATATGTACTATTAATTTTCAGTCTTACGGCTATCATGTAACAGCAATAAAAATCTGTGTAAATCATTGATATAACACACGGGGAAAATTATATAACTTGCGCCACACACACACAGTTATGTAAATAAAAATGACGTGCCAGAGCTAACTAAACGCTGTCAATCAGAAAATTGAATCGTTATCGAGTATTGGACTTGATTAACGAATAAACCCAACGGCCACAATGATGGAAACAGAGAGAAGAAATATAACTACGTGCCAACTATATTAACAGTCTGTAATAACAATTTATATATATCTACGTATGTACGTGTGGATTTATTTAAAAAAAATTTCAGAGTTCATTTTAATAAATTGACAAATTGCGTTATAGTAATTACTTGAATTACTTTCAAATGTCAAAATTAATCGAAAATTATTAGAAAATGATCGTTCCTTTCTCTGAAGGGAAGATTCGTTTGTCACGCAGAGCAATTATATCCGCGCCTCGGAAAACCATTAGCGTCTCCTCTAAGTTACACATCCTTCCCGATTCCCGTTTACCGGACACCTCGGCGCCGCTGATGAGTTCGCTCGGGGGCCGTTAGAGACCATTGTTTCAGGTCTTTATGATGAGCGACAGTGGGCCATGGTGCACTGTGCATATGTGTCACGCATATACACCTAAACGCGGCGCATGATGCGAGCGCATTACCGTAATGGCGTATCCGCTACCATGGATCACATTATGCCGGGGAGTTACCGCTATTTTCGCGCAGCCACGCTTTTGTGCTCTTTCGGTGCGCGTCGAGTGGCGCCGCCGATCATCGCCGTGCGGCGAAAACGCTGCGAAAACGAGCGGCATCCGGCCGCTTAACGGGATTTATTATACGTCGCAGGAAAAATGAGGGTTGCTTTCTTACAGCGTGGATTGTTTTTAAGCCGCCTGACTGAACCTAACGGTGACGCCTTAATTGTATCGACTTGCGGGGATCACGCTACAGCATGTGCGAATGTGCCATAGCGGAGTGCATTATGATAACGAGGTGAAACGACGGTGATCGTAAATTATGCTTAGAAATAAGAAAGAAGGAGTTGTATAATAACTATGTGAAGATTGCAAAGTCTATTGGACTCCCTAATAGATTCGGATTATACTGAAATACCCGTTATGATTATTAATAATGTATTAATATTTCACTGTGATTTTTTTAAGGCAAGAGCATGCAAGTGTAATGCGTTAATATACCAAAAGGAGACGACATGTTTCCGCGACCCCATTTTTCAAGAAATTATTTGCAAAGTTATACCTTCTGCATTTCTCCGAATTAATTTGTATGGCGCGATCGCGCGGTTCGTCGACATCGAGAATTTAGCATGGAAATGTGTCGGTTGGTACCACAGAGCACAACGGAAGCACGGTTCAGGTGTTACTTATATCCCTTATCACCATCTGACGGACGTTGGGACCCGACGAGACGCCGCGTGGCCCATTGTCCACGTCCGAAACGGACGGTACAAGGTCGTATAAATATCAACCGGCCATATCGCACGTGTATATCGGCAATTCGCGCGTAACCAACACCCGGTCATTCCTGCTCCCCCTTCTCGCCACTGATGACATCCTACCATATCTCGCTCCCTTTAGCTCCTTCGAGAAGAGTCCTCTTTAAGCGGTTCGTGCCTCTTTTACGAGCGCATTTGCATCGCCGACTAAGAACATGTTACGACGAAACACGACGAAAGCTGGAGAGGATGGGCAAATGGAACGAAGGAAAAAAAAGTAGAAGTAACAAACGTGCGAGCAGTGTTGCTTAATAACCCGTACTCGTCAATTCGCGCGCGTCGCGAATGCGTGTGGAAAATCCTTCAACGGTGAAACTTTATAAGAATAATAAACCTCGTAAATTATGAAGAACGCAATTTTGCGTAACAATGTATGATTTTATCGCAAAATTTTATATTACAAAATTTATATATAAATTTACAAAATAATATTTACAAAGATATATAAATAATATAACAGTAATTTTCAAAAAAGCATAAACTCGAAGATAGAATAACGATTTCGATAAAAGTTATTAATATGATTTAATTTGGAAAAAATTGATGTTTCAAGGTTGATAAAAAAAATTAGTTATTGAAATTACATTGGGCGATATTGAACACACATCCGTGTGTTAAAGATACGCATCTTGTAGATACGTTTATGGATAGAAACCGTATCGTTGCAATCGGCGCACCAATTCTCTACTCGGCTGCGTGTATTACAAGCGACTCGAGCGTGCAACGCGTACGTAATTTTCGTTGATTCTAATTGTGATGAGTTACAACTAGAAAGCGCTCTAATTGAAAGCATTTCGTAAAAGGCGATGGCGTAAAGTTTCGCGCATCTTTGTGCGCCGTGTGATTTTCCGGCTTGATGCGGCGATTCTGGCCGCGAATCGAAATCAAAGTCGGGGAACGCTTTCGCAAGGAAAGTCTAATGGTTATCGTACGGTGTAATCTTTAAATCTCTAATTGCAATTATAGCAGAAGTCGCGTACTTCCCTCGAATTGGAGTTGAACATTAGAATACCCAGTCCAGTTTCAGCAATTAACGATTATTGACGCAAGTAGATTATATGCTATTTTCAGAATTAATTTCAAATGTACTTTAGTACAAAGAGTTTAATTCTAAATATGATCATTAAAGTATTTTTAATATTAAAAATCAGAGTTGTGCGATAAATGACGATTTCCCGCATTGCTTTCATTCGGGAAACTCCTGCTTGAAACTTGATAGAGGTCTTACGCGAAACGCGCCGTGCAATTCGATTCGAAAAAATTCCATCCTGAATCCGCGAACGCGAATCCAAAAACTCTTGAGAACGCGCGTAGCAAACGCGACACGTTTCGCGCGGCGCGGTCGTTCCTATTGGATTAGTTTCTATTCGATTGGTCTCAATGCAACACTTCCGTGGAGAATCGGAGGCGCGCGAGCGGGCCGGTGCAGTGAGCGGGCGGATACACAGAGGGAGTCGGAACGAGAGCTACTTACGGCCGCACGCAAGTATCCGCTTAATACTCGATTCTGCTAGGTATAACATACACATGTACAAGCACGCACAGACGTGTACGTAAACACACGAGCGAGCACATGCGATACACACGTACGTACATACGCACCCGGTCGTCTCGTACGCGCCGCTGCATGTATATGTACTCAGTGGCGTACTTATGCGTACTTAGCGTATACTCACGCCGATGCACAGATAACTTCGGTGAAGGGAAGTGGAGAGGCTCGGTGAACACCGAAGTGTTCGAAAATCGCTTTGCTTTACGAGCGTTTACACGAGCAGTCGCGCCGCTGTGTAGAGAACGAGGGAATAACAGAGATTTCGTATTTACGCGCGCAACGATTTACCGCATTCGTCGATTGCACCTTCTCGTTTTCTTTGCACATATCCGATAAATAATCGAATTCGAGATCGAATGAGCTAGTGGCACAAGCGTGATCATGACCGAGTAGAAAAAAATCCTAAAGAAACGAGCAATCCTAGAGATTGCGATGCGTCGTTAAATTTTAAATATTTATGATATGGTATGATGAGCTTAGACCTTAGAACCTGCCACGATACAATTTAAAGGCATCCGTAAATGGAGCTAAATTAAATTTGTTTACTCAATTGGCATGCACGGGATCGGTACACCGGGCGCAAAGAAAGTTTGCACGAATTCGTTCATTTGGAAACCAGATAGACCATGCGATACGCGCGGGGCAAGACAGAAATTCGATATAACACGATCGTCGTGCATGCCGCCGGTCGTTATCGATTGCCGGTGCATTTTGCAAGTAACGCCCATCGTGCCGCGATAAATTTTCGCGGGCACGTAAGTATGTCTGCGAATCACGTGATCGCATGCGGCGTTTGCTTTGTGAAAAAGAAGAAACTACGGGCGCTCTAAGCGCGATTGCGCGATACCGCGATAAATTTTACACTGCCACGTCTGCATCGCGATGCTCCGACGATTCTCCCGAAGATACGCCGAACTATGCTTTATCTCGCATCACGCACCGCATATCTACGGATCGGATGACGCAGGTGAGTTTAACGTAGAAAAAAATAAGGCTCAATGCGCTGTAACGCGGTTGCGAGATCCGCCACTAGTGTCTCAATAAATATTGCATACAGTCGAGCTCGATGTATTAATTATTACAATTCTCGATGGATTGTTGCAACAAAAGTATTCCGATAAAGCGATTACGGCGCGCAAATTCATGCATCTACGTATGTATGTGTACATGTATACGACCGCATACCAAAGTGCGGTCAACACTATCACGTTTTCTTTAGTATTTTCGATCGAGTTAAATATTCATTCGAAAAGTTCATGCTAAAGATAGGTGAAAATTACGAAGTCGGTAATGGTGTAATGTCCATCAAATTTCGAAAAATTTATTAAAGATTTGACAATTTCGTAACAATTTCGTATTTCAAATATAATTTAATATTTAATATTTCATGTACAATGACATCACAAATGCAAATATAAAGACTAAAGGTAAATGCACTGATGATGCAGTTGAGCAAACACTCTTTTTCAAAGTATTATTTTTCGCTTTATCCGGAGCAAAAGTATTTATAATAGTGCATCCAGCGGAGATGTTACTATGAAAGGTGTACATCTATCACAGACAATGAAAGGTGTACATCTATCACAGACAAAACGACAAGGGACAAGTATACAGTAGAAATTTGCAGCGAGCCAGGAGCGATTTCGATAAATGTTCCTCCAATCGTTTCCCTAGAAGGCCACGATCAGGGAAAGCGCTTACCGGGACATAAACGGCGCAGCGTGCGAGGGAAGTGGCTGCATTAAGCTTTCACAAATCGCAGTGCAAGATCTAACTCAAGCAAACTCGTAAAATTGCGAGACGGCACTAGTCGACTCGTCAAGACGCTCGTCTCGGTAAAATGTTCATCGACCTCGAGAAAGAACAATTGTCACGATAATCCGACAAGTCTATATTTCGCCGTTTGTCACATTATTAGAATTTACAGAATTATTTAAGTCTCTATATACGAGGATAGTGATACTAAAAAATAATTAATGACTTATATTAATAATTATTTTCAATCTTTAAATAAATTTTATAAATTTAATTTTCTTTCTCTTTTGAGAAAACAATTTAGATAGCATTTAAGAAAATCAATAAAAAAGTTAATATGTTAATTAATATTATATATATTAACTCTCTATTATATTAGTTAGATTAGAAAACTGATAAAAAATTTTTATATTAACAATATAATTAAAATATATTAGTCATTATATAAATATACACTGTACAGATACATGTATCTATACATATAAATATACACTGCACGTTAATACGTGGCGCGACAACTCGTCGTTTGTAATAATTTAATTGCTAGCATATTTCACACAAGATGGTAAACTGAAGAAGATTAAAGTTTCTCAGATACAGCATCATAATTAATTTATTTTAAAAATATAATTACTATTTTATGATATTTAAATGTTTTTAAAATGCCGGAAGAAAAGACCTCACGCATGTATACATGCATAAACGTTGCCTAGATTTCCCATGTGTCATCGTGTTGTCAACAGCAGACGGTTAATCCTGTCTCCATGCACCACGGTGACCAGTGGTTTCCATGAATGAGTACCCGCAACGTGACTTCCCCCCTCCCACACATACACTCGAGCGTAAAACGTTCTTCGCGATCACCAAGTGTAACTTTCGGCGCGATCGAGCGCGGATTTTTTTCTGCCGATCGAGAGCGAGAGCATCGACCGATTTCGTAGATACACTTTTAATACGATCGCGCTTACGATCCGGTCCTAAAGTGGTGACGCAACGGGCGAACGAGACCCCAATAGGTCGAGATGAGAGCCATTGTATGGCAATCTTATAATTTAGACAATCACCGATCAATTGAATGGGCCTTTACTACTGCTATACATGCAACGACCGTACACCGGCGAGAGTGAATGATGAATGAATGAAGGGACAAGACCGAATGAATGGACAGATAGTTGGCTCCGCTTAAACGTTCGTAAATAACCGGCCGCTTCATTCAATTACTTTCAATCGCTTCGAGCCAATAGATACAATTTAGAAAAAAAGGGATCGAGCGCGCCTTACCACCATGCACTTGTTCGACATAGACTGAGACTACAGTATCACAAAAATAAAGTAAAGTGCGACTCGGCCACATATAAATGTAAAATTTATTTTTTACGATGGAATCTTTTTTACTTACCAATGCTTTTATTATAGAATTATAGAAACTTATAATGTTATAGAATTAATATTGTAGGGAATAATAATATTTAGAATTATAGAAAATTCGACATTGTAAAACTGACAGTTTTTCCAAATAAATTGAATCAAACATTGGATCTTCAACTCGCATCTGTTGATGAGCACCAATTTTTACAATTAACTCGCGCCAACTTGAGCACGTTTGCGGAGTTACGAGTTATCGGTTATTTCGAACCGTAATGGAGCCGCGGTCAAAAAGAAAGGTAACTCGCCCGAGAGGACATTTCACTACGTGCGCGCGCACTAATCCTTGGAAACAGGCTTAATTACAGTCGCGTCCGAAACAGGATAATGGGCAGGACGCGTATATGGCTGTCTCGTGTCCGGCTAACTAGCGTCAGCTCACCAAATCGGTTTATCGTTCGGCGAAAAGTTCCTTCAATTCTAACTGACTCCGTCTGCTTGCGATATCCAGTCTCACCGAAGTTCTCTACATTAGGCACTTGCGTATTACACCTGCAGTAGCACAAGTCCGATGTCGCGCCAACTTGCGGCCATTAATTAACATTCTCTCCTATCGCTCACGAAAGTACATTATACGACTTCCAGTTAAATGATTTAACTTTAATCCAGTAGACGGTCATTGTTAATGCTCTACAACACGGTGTACTTTACCCATACTGTACGATCTCCCTGTGTACTAATTTTCTGCTACACGTCCATAACAATCATTTAAAATGATTAATTGGATATACACGATAGAGGCAGAAAGAAAATCTATCTTGTCAATTAATTTATTTTGCGCAATAATAACAGTTGCAAGAATTAACTAAAGATATTTATAATTGCAAGTATTGGTTCTTGTACAAAAGTCATGAATATGATTCAATATTCGAGAGGTGATAAAATTGCATCAATACAAACGGAACATAATGTTTGCATGGACATAGTAACGCAATTGCATATGATAATACAATTCCATCATCAAACCGCGACTAGAATGAAAAAAAAAGTTATCTTCATCAGTTACCGCACATCGCGCCATTAATAGCACTTATGCATTATATAGCGCTTCGCCAGATAAGATAATCAATGATTGTCAATAATTTTGATGACGTTATCCAAGTTCCAACGATAAAAGTATTGAAGCTATTGAATGAAAAACTTGGCGGGATGTTTGTAGGCAAAAATCGTTTGCAAAAATTGCTGCGTTGTTATGACGGACCGAAAGAAGTGACTATTGCCGCAACGATAATACATCGTTAATATCTCGCTAGCGTGTAGAGGCTTGTCCGATGGATCTTAATTCTAAGTTAGACATTGGCACATCTGTCCGCACACTCACTCGCGCGAAGTGCGAGTCTACATCCGTATCGTTTGCTCGGTCTTCGCGGCTTCGTTGTTCGGCGGGGAAAATCTGGAAACGCGCGAGAGATCGAAAGCCATCCCGTCGTGGCCCGCGTCGTGTCGACTTAATGGGCACCGATCGGCGGGGGCTCTGGCCTTAGCTTGTCACACGGCCGCGAAACCTGCCGCTCACCACGTCACGTCCGGATGAATTTACATGCATAAAACGAGACAGCTGGGGCTCGGTGATTGTCGATAGCGGGTTTCCTTTTCCACCGATGACCGGATCCGGCTCGTGATCCTGTACTAGAGGATCAAATCGACCTCGATGATTAGCAGCCCACAATGACCCCACCATTGCGTGCGACGCGTTGTAGCAACAGAAGAGATCGAGGCGAATCTTTCGTCTGTACTGTCAATGATTGTCGCAAATCAAAACCGCTCTCGTACATCATCCATAAAAAGTCCGCGTTTGGATAACGCGTACAATATTCGATACGTCTCTCCTTCGTTTGTTGGGACGAATAATAGATAGTCATCGACCCTGTTTTATATCACTTCTCCCGCCCACCATTTCACGAAGTGATTCGATATATGATTGCCCTATCCATTCGATGTCAATGCTTGGTCATAAATTTATTCTATCAATTGCTCCGACCAAACAATTGAATGGTATCTTTCCAAAGCACATTAGAATCATATATTATACTGCTTTATGTTAGTAATATTTTGATTCGCGACGACAATAAACTGTATTACATGCGTAATATTTTTTAGTAAATGCTCACGATTATTCAAACGTTGCGAGTATGAGTCTTCCTCACTGAAACGTTTTATTTTAATTAAATACATAGTTATATTTCTATAAATTGTTTGAAATTAGACCGTACATAAATTAATGATTTCATCTGAAAGCAAATTTTATTTCTGAATTTGGTCAACGTCGATAATAACGCGCATATTTTATTCGTTTCGACCGTAATTTTGAATATAGTTTAATTATGGAAAGTCGATCGCGAATATTTACTTGCGAATGCCGCGGCAATTTTGTGGAGAACGAATGGACTGTGTCGGCCAGCTGTCGCTGGCGTGCTATCAGAGGCGAGAGGAAAGCTGGGTGTTTGCCCGCGACCAACTTCCGGCTGCTTATCAAATGCTCTTCCGTTCGACCGTTCGTTTCGGGTATTCAATTGTGGACCCGCAATTGCGTATTCCGCGAGGTTCAGTTGTTTTACACGATTTACTGCGCGCCGGTAAATACATAACGTGCCCAACGTTACGGAAGTGATCTTCTGCGGATTGTCGGAATCTAACTAGTTCAAGCACTATGTTGCAGCACTTGAAAACAAACGGTTAGTTAAAAAAATAAATAAGTAAGAAACATATTTTATCGTCGTTGCTTCGAGTTTTTTTCGTGCTTAAAATCAAAATAGAATCGTTAATATTCGGATGACGATTAATAAAATATTCATTTAGCTTAGTAGTTCGACTAATAACATCTATACAAGTACTATTTAAAGATTTTCAATATTCCATTTAATCAATAATTAAATAAAGAAGTTCCATATCATTTTGCTGATAAATTTGCCAAACGGAGTCACAGGTGCATCGTATATTATGGTCGTATACATGATTAATTAATTAATTAATAATAGAGTGGGGTAGAAATAGCGTTCAATGAACGTATGGCATCGTGCATGTTAATTAAACGTAAACGCGGAAAAATAAAATGTAGAGTAATACCATGTTCCTTGCTAATTATACACCACTTAGAAAAATGAATTAAGGGTTAAGGGTGTACGAGTGAAATGAGGTGGAAATATGGCATGTAACAGGTTCGCTTGTTCCGCGAGCGCTTGTATTCGTCTGTTATGGCAATCTCCCGTAAATTATGTTTCCCAGGTAATTGCTCGCTCGCTGAACTCCTCGAGTCAGCGACGATCACCCCCCCTCCCCTCTCTCTCTCTCTTCTCCTGGCCGTTTTATCCATCATCTTTCTTCCTCGCATTTAGCCGCTCGTCCTCGTCCACTTCGCACGTCTAATAATCATGTAAAGCAGCTCCGGTTATCTGTCTGCAATAATTGCACATTGTCGAACGCAAATTCATGCGTACATCGCGCGCCTGCGTTGGTAAGCGGACAATGTGAAGGCGTACAAGAACGCAGACGTGGTGCCTCCCTCCTGCGACGCCCTCCGCCGTCGTTGCCATCGTGACGTCGGCGTCGAGAAGAAGGAATAAGACGTCGGATTTTTTCGCGGCGATCGTAAATTCCGCGAGCGTAAATAAACCGTCGATGTTAGTCACCGTTCTTCTCCACGTAGACCTCCTCTGTCGCTCATTTCGATCAGTTAATCTATTAAATTCTGAATCAGTTCTTTCATACTTTTTTCATGCTTATCTGATCGTTTAATGATTTTATTAGGTCCATATTAAAAATGGTTAAATTTGTTACAAAAAATAAAGTAATTCTTAAATCCTTAACAAAATTATATCATATAAAAGATACACAATAAAGAAACATAGAACTCATAAAGATGCGAAAAAAATTCAAAACTGTTTACTTTTTTAATGCAGCTTTTAAACGTTCATGTCTGTGGTAAGATAATTATAATAGTGAAATTAGCGGATATATACTATCAAGTATATAAAATCAATTATTCGCGCGCTTAATAAATCGATTTGAGATAATTGCCATCTTGTGTGTGGAATGTTATTAGGATATTGAACAGAACACACGGTGCGAAAACTTTTGCGAGGCGCGAAATCGAATCCGCCGAGTAAATTAGCCCAGGCGCAATGATCGTGCAGTTATTGCTCCTTTAAATCAGACGCGGCCGAATACGAGATACGTTTGCGGCCAAAGTTTATTTAGCCTCGCTTTACGGCTCACTCCGAATTCACTTAAGCCCGAATCGCTGCAGGAATCGCCACGATGTCGTCCCATGCGATTCGGAATTTTGGAACCGCTCCAAGCGACCTTTGAATAGTTTTCGGAAGCGAGAAGAAGCAGGGGGAAAGAGATAAAGAGGTATAAAAAAAGAAGAGAGAGAGAAAGGCAGGCAGAGAGAGAGAGACATAAGAGAAAAAATGATCGTCAATCAAAAATTTTTCTATCACAAAAAAACAACGATAAATTTTTATTGGTTAAATTTTATTGGTTATAAATTTTTATTGGAATAAACAAATCAAAAGATTACGAAAAACTACGAAACATTATATAATAGCAATCAAAATTAAAAAATTAAATAAAATCACTAGTCTTGGCATAAACAAAAATTAAAATATTAATATTTTATCTACTATGCAGTCTATTACGCAATCTATTATGCTAATAGTGCTTAATAAAAAAAATTATTATGATCAAACGTTGTCATTGCGTTTCTACACGCATTGAATTTTGTTTATCTTGTACTGTCCGATTATCTTATTCTCATTTCGCTATTCTGGATGCTCCGTCCCTGCTCTTCTAACGATTCTTTCGACGCCGGAGGTCCCGAATGCGAAGCACAATAGTGACTGGCATTCTAAACTCTCTGCACGTTTATTCGAAGCGTCTTCACGAAGAAGGGCTTATTTTCCCATTGGAAGCAACGGATAGTGACAACGATTAATCTGCATCAGCGACACCGCGTACCAATTCGCGCATCTTTTGAATTCAGATTTAGCTAAAAATTAATTATCAGAATTACATCTTGTTGTGCAGATAATATGACATCACAGATAATATGAGTTTCCTTTTGCATAGTTTATCATTCGTAATGTAACGCGTATGTGATAAAAGTAGTTAATATTTGTGACATTACATACGAATTAAAAGAGCATAAGGTCAAATTTCGGAATTCAGTAGGTTTGCCAAATATTTCTGCTATCGTCCATAGGTCTCGCGAGTTTCACGAAGGTTCATAGTTCGCGACCCGCATATGTCCCATGGAGGTATGCGCCTCGCGTGCCTGGCGCATCTGTTGCACACGCGACGCGGACAACTTGCGACACTACCAACACGTAGAACGTTCGATGCTACAGGATGATTCATTCAAACACATTAACGCTTCGCATAAATTTTCTAAATAATTGTAAAAAAAACCGAGTCGGTAATTTTAGATAAAATTGACGCATGCAGGGTATTGCGCAAATTATAGTGTTTTGATGTTTTTGGTTATATCATGTCCTTTACGAAGAAAAATTCCTAAAAGAGTTATATCATGTCCTTTAGGAAGAAATTCCTAGAACAATTTTTATAAAATGTTAGAGGCTGAATGATAAAATTCTCAATAAAAATTGATTTTCTTACGTACAAGAATAATTCCCTCAAACGTGACACCCGGTATAGTTTGCTAAACGAGCAGCCGGCAGACACGAAAGCGTCTACAGTGCCAATTTGCAATTACTACTCAGGTATTATTCGACCACACACGTACGAGTCCTCGTATCGAACCGCAACTAACCCTTAAGTTTATAATTTCGGTGTGTCCAGGTCGGAGACTAGACGCGTGCCGAGAATCTCTTTGGAGTCAATTGTGGAAATACGCGCGTGGGTGTAATCGTACAAGCCGTGGGTTCGGGACTTTGGGTCATAGGTCACGTGACTCGTGTCGCGGTAATTAAGAGGTATCGCGCTTTGCTAGTCAAAGCGTAGATATAATATACGGAATGACGCGGGGTGGCGTGTTACATATCTGTGCGCATGTAACGTGAAGCGCGTGGATTGTAAATATAATCATCAGATTTCACAAGGAGTATCCTCTCTCTTGGTTCTGTAAATCTTGTTTACGAGAATGCGTCGGAACGGTCAATGGCTTATTGACATCCGTAAGACAGTCCGACAAATATTTACTTAGGCCTCGCAACGACGTTGTATGGGATGTAATGGTATACACACGCATACTTTACGAACACTAAAAGTATTCGTGAGAATATCTTCCGGCAAACTTTGAAACCTTTCAAAGTTTTTATTTCAAGTTTTGTAAGACGAATTATGAAACTTGTGAAAAATGAATGTGTAAAATGTCCTTTATGAAATATCGGTTTGTAACAGCGGAGCTATTCCGTTATGATGTAATAATAATACAAAAATAATAAAAATGTTTTTTCTTTTTTAAATTATAACGTGCAATTAATACATCGACAGGGCATTTAAGGTGACCCACGAAGTGAACGTTTGTGCTCACTTTCACCGGCGCGGCGGCTTACTACAGTCAATCGACAGAGAATGACGTTTCCAGGCCTCCGAGGAGGAGAACATACTCCGGTTCCGTGATCGCTTCTGCCTTCGCCATTTGTACGAAGTAGAACGCGAATATACAAATACAATTGAGAAATACCTATAAAATTTATTAATACCAAAGAATCACGAGAAGATCAATATAAATTTTATCGTTTATTTATAAAATCATCCTATAACATCTACCTTGTAATCGATATCTTGTACGATGAGAAAAAAAGGAGCTGATCGTTTCACTTTATAGCACGACTATCCTAGAAAATATATCATACGGCAATAAACATACACATAGTTATCGGCACATATAAAATCTTCGTGTATTCCCATGCGTACGGCGTGCATACGACCGTTTCGTTGTCTCGTTCATCATCTCCGCAATCGAATAAACTATCGACGGGAAAATAATTTAACGCCAATACTGCCTACGTGAGTCGTTATCGCGCGAGCGACGGCGGTACTCCCTCGCGTGGCATTTCACCCGGTAGTTAGTGGATGCTTGGCGCGCGAGTATCTCTCGCGACGCGTGTATTTGGATATTTTTAGAGTGTGGGTGAATCACTGGTTGGCCGAGGCAGCCGCGCTCACCGGCTCCGGCACCGACAGCTAAATCACCGATTTCAGAAATAACGCGCGCGCGGAAATTAATAATCCCCCTGATGCTCTACGGAAACCTCGTTCCCCTTCTTCGTGACCAAGTGGGCCAGTTGTTTGGCGACAATTACGTCGCATGTAACCTTTGTTATTATTATCGTCTGGTCTTATCTCACGTGACTGTATGTTACTTTATATTACTGATCAAAACTGCCGCGACGGCGCGTCTTGTTTCTTCCCATGAGATATTCGCTGTCTAAGCTCCCCATGTTCGTCGTACGGAATTCCTTGTCCATGTCTACACGCGAGTAGTCTCGCCCGGCCGCATTATGACTCGCATTCCTATTCGCAACATCAGATCGTTATCGTTTTATCTTTCTAGCCATCGTTGTGCCTTCAATACGATTGCAGCATAGGCAGAAGAAGCAGTGATAAGAAGCTAAATTTTTTCTTTTGCTTTTACGATCAATCATTAATTCTTTTTCCCTTCTGCTATCTATTATCCCCATTGTTCTTAACACAATGAATATAATACTGTCTCTAGAAATGATAGATTTTTCGACAGCAGCAAGTATTTAAATTGCACGTATTGTCCCAAATGCATTTATTACCGGCGCGATAGTTTAGTTTCGCGAAGACCGATCAAGAGCCGTCGAAAAATGAACGTGGTAACGGCTGAAGGGACGCTTCCCCCCGGTCTACTCGTTCATTATGTATTTTAATAAGGCAAGGAGGCGAATGGCAAATATATACGTGACTGCGTGCACCTGCGTTCGCTTATAGTCAGCGCCTAACCCACCACGTTGCTTACTAGCAGCTCATAAAACGAACGAACCTCGGTCTAGTACGTAGGTCTAGACCAGACCTGGACTAAAGCAACGAGACGGCGAATCCGAAATAAGCCCCTGTATTCTATTTCGAGGCCGACACGCCGCACCATACAGTACCTCGGTGTCGGTATAACACGCTAATGATTCCTTCGTCGACCTCTCTTGCTCTCGTCCTCCTTTTGTATACGTACCACTGTCATTGCGCTCTGTTTGAATACATGTTTAAAGTCGGTGTTTAAAGTTGCGCCTGATTCGTGCAATCTACGTTTAATCAATAAGGCGTGTTAAAAAAGAATTATTATAATCGATCGATTTTTTGCCTTTTCTGCTATAAATATATGTTGAATCAATAATTTTTGAAAAACCAACATTTTTAACAAACCGAGAAATTGAAAGATTTTTATAAAAATATATTAAATGACGCGCATATCTGGGGGGGAGGTATAATTTATTTGAAGTGTAGGGATATCAGCATTTTGATATTGAAAATGTCGCCAGATTTCATATTACATCACTAATTACTAATATTTATTATCGTTAATAAAAAGAGTAAACTGAATATTTCACTTTATGAAATGATTTGGATATATTTTGTGCTACCTGTAAATCATGATTAACGCTGAGTAATGTAGATAAATAAATAAATCGAGTGTTCACTAAGCATAATTAATACCCGAGCAGGTATATAACCGAGCCGCTCTGTTAATCCTGGCTGCTTTAATTTCTTTTTAATTAATAGTGATATCTAATTACTATAATTAATTTTTAACGAGTGACGATAATCCGCGCTAATGATATTGCACGTCGTAAATCCAAAATATATTGCATTGCAGTCAAGCCTACGGACAACATAAAACATTCATTCGTGATTTGCAGTTCATGATCTCAATATATACACACGAAATATATCGTATTTTTAACAATCCAAAAATTTCGACGGAGTGTCGCCGGCATTATATTTTAATGATACTCCAATAAAACTGTCACTACGGATTTAATCCATGACGCAAAAAAAAGAAATGATGAAAAATAAATCAATTTTCGCATTTTGATATAAGTATTATTATAAGATATATTGTACGTTGTACGATTCTGTATATTCAACATTCTGCATTTTAAGTGCATCTTCAGTGTTTAATCTATTTCTATCATCGAATTTCTCCTAATTCATCAAATTTTGCAAGGAAGCGCGATGCAATCGATATGTCTTTAGAAATGGAAAGAAGACACTCATTGTTAGAGACACTCTTTCGTTCTCTGACATCTGGCTCGTGCAACTTCCTTTTTTTCTCTCTTTTTCTCCCTCTCTCTCTTTGTCTCTCATTCACATCTACCTCTTTCTATCTTGTTCTTGCTTGCTCGCGTGGTCTTCCGTTCCCGCTCACGTCCGCGTGAGTCATGTCGCGGCGTGCAACGCACCTCGATAAGTGTCGCCGTCTCTTGGGGATTTCGGGAACCTCGTCGGGGATTCCCCTCTACGCCGCGTTGCGCGGAGCAGCGAAACGTCTCCGGCGGAGGGGATGCCCCGTCGTTGCGGTGGGGGCCGCAAACGAAAGGAGGAGAGGGCCTAGCTACGGCAAAACTTTTGTCCATTCACGGCCGACACACTCCTAATTGGGAGTACGCTCCGAGGTCTCGTTGCACGCGCACGGATGCTGGTGGACCGGACCGGAACTGATACTTAGAAATCGTATTTCTTTTTCCTTTCGTCCTCGCGATTGACAGTCACGATCGAGCATAGTAGAGATCTTTTATTTATCAAATCTACAACACAACAACAATGTCAATCGCTAATCGAAATTACTTTTTCTCTGGAAAATTACGTTCTCGAAATGCTATTGTAAGTCGCGTTTAAAAGTAAATTTGGTAAAGAGGCATATAAAGGTTAATAAAAATTAAATAAAAATTAAATTTGTTAAGCGTCAAATGTGCAGATTCGGACATGCGAAAACTTGTTTTTGCACAAAAGCACAATCCTTTATACTCTACATGTCAGTGTGTATTTGTCAGCATTCATGCATGCTTATCTAAAGGAAGTTATATTCGCTTTATATTGACATACACATTCACATATGTCAATGCAATTTCCGTTCGGTGAACAGAAAGTTTGATCACTAGAATTGAATGTAGTGTTTTTTTCAATCATGGTCTTGAGAGTTGCTATTTCGTGTCGAAATTGCAGACATTGTTGCAACGATTTTTTTACAGATTTGTTTTATAGAAATAGGATGGATTCGCGACGACCTAATTTTACAAAATGCTGCACGACTAGATGGATTCGACTGTGGTACAAAAATCGTTATTTGATATTAATTCTTCGTTTATAAAACGATATGCTACAAATTATTAACGCTATATTGTTGTATTTGCATTTGAGAAACATTCGAATGGTGATGACTCAACTTTCATTGTGACTTGTAAAATTTTGAAAAAATTTGCTGAGGATTATGTGTAAATAAAATAAATAATTTTTTTTACAAATCTTCTTTGTAATCATAAAAATATTTTGAACCAGTAATAATTCGATTGACAAGGGAAATATAATTCACGGAAATATTATGTTTTTGCGAGTTTTTTTATGTTGTGCAATAATGACGAATCAGCGTCAATATGAAAGTCAATATGATGATGTCGAGAAATGTACCATGTTAACGAGCTGGGAGACTCACTCGATTGTCGTCGATAGTGCGCGAGTCAGAAAATTGCGCTGCAATCTTCTGCGCGTCGCCAGACGGAGCAATGCACTTTATTCCATTGCGCGTTTTGTCATATGGATGCTTTATGGAATTACTATGAAAGAAACTACTCTCAGAGACTCGTCAAAAAGAACCCAGTGTATAATTTCTACAATATTATAATCATAGTCTTGCGCTTTTTGTTACTAGTTATGGCTTTGATCTAATGATGCCTCTAAAATGGCAAGCCATTTGCAACTTTACTTGATTTAGAAACCGCATCGAATTAAAAGTACGAATTCGCACTGCTCAACTACCGCGTCGCAGTGAGAGAAGTTAATTCGCTTTCACGGTTTACACTTTGGTCGAAAATATTTTGGTACATTATTTATTTTCAGACGTTATACTTTACAATATGTGTGAATAATTTTAGAATAAATTTATCAAAATAAAATATCCTTAACAATTAACGGTTATCGTGGCATCTTACTTCCACAAAATTCGACATTTACCTTAAACATTAATTTCACTTAATTCATTCATTTTCTCCCTCATTTTATTTTTCTTCAATTCATATTAAATATAGAATTGTAAAATTTTGTTCAATACCGATATTTAAGGCCTAGCAAAGATTTTATTTTTTTCTGGAACTTGGGTTTTCCTAGGTCAGACGAACGGCGTGCCTACGTCATTAGCTCGTAGCTAATCAATAGACATAATTATAAAACTATGCGCCATTAATAGTCCCGAGCCGCGCGGGTCATAATCTCGTGGTGAAGGACGGTGCGGTACTAGTTCGCGCGTTATTAAGCGGGTGTATTTTATAGGAAACCGGTAGTGGAATATATATGTATATATAATAACGAGCTAGAGTTGCCAACGTTCGGTTATGGTTCCTTAATATTATTAAATTACATGTTAAAAGAGAATAACTAATAAAATGCGCTGCTTTGTGCCTTCCAATATTCAATTATGGTATTAAAAAATCTTGACAGTTACATAACTTATACTACTACTACTAATAATCAATAAAAATCAATTCGTTAACTTGCATTTTATAATACTATTTCCAAATGATAGCAAATAATTACAATCTCAATAAGAATTGGAAAAGTAAGATAATTAAAACAAACATACGTATTGCACTTTGTTTTTTTAATTAAAAAATTTTTGAAATTTAATGTTTTATTTTTTATTTTTATTAATAAATAATACAGGAAACATATCAAGTATTCCTTTTCTGAGCCGATTTGACAAGCCATGATAAATTATAAATTATTGAAATATCCGGTAAAATATCAAACTTTTTACGTAAAGTTATCGTTCATTGACATCTGTCCGATTCCTTCCTTTTTTCGTCCCGTGCCTTTCCTAATCAAAGGATGCGACAATCGTTTGCATTTCCTGTGGCCAGTCATTAACATCGGCACGTTTCAGTGGGGCTTTATCGTTTATCAGCTAGCGACAATCCCCTTCTATGTCGGCCACTTTGCCGCAAGTCGGCCGCGCCATCCCCAAATCGCTAAACTATCCTCCAAACACCAAGTACCGCACTAGGGAAACTTCGACGTTAGCCACCCTCACACCTTCGCCATTTGACCCTAGAATCGGCCAAGTGGCCGAGAATCTGACCAACGAGCAATTACGTACGAGGTGCCGAAAGATTTTGCGGTGGAAGATTTACCACCAACGGACATTATTTACGGAGTTGACTGACGAGCAATTCTATTTTCGAGATATGCCCATAAGACTCGCCACTTGATAGTGATGTTTGACAAAACGTTTCAAACGTACAAATTATCTTAATGAGCGAGCGACTTATAAATCACACAGTATACTGACAGCTATACATTCGTCAACGGACATGTTAAATCCTTTTTAATTTCTTCTCATTTTGCTTTCGCGAAATAACATCTTTTTTTTTTTTTTTTTTACTAATGGTCGACGATACAAATAGTTCCAACGGTGGGACTTACGACACATGACCACGGTCTCCTAATAGATATCACTAACTCGCTCGGTATTCGTCAATATTGTCAAAGAAATGCAGTGATTTAATTTTTCTTCATTAATTGCCGATGTACGTACTGATTCGTCAACAGTTATTGAAACAGACAAATTTCGTACTCGTGAAATGCACTCTTAAACAGCATGTTGCAATTAGCCTGCTCCGATATTCTGCCTGTCAATTAAATCCGTATGTTTGCTCTAAGAATCGCAGTGTCAGTGATGTGACAGATGAAACGTTTTTATTTATCGGTAAGTAAATTTCATGAAAATTGAACGTAAAGTTGCGCGACAGTTACTGAAAAAAAAACCCGATATATAACAGTCACTAAATGTACACAATTTTGAAGCAGTTACGAAAGATCATAAACATTAATAATTTATTTCTCTCCGAACTTATTTTAGTAAGTAAAATATTGATGTCATACAGAAGTGTCTAACACGTATTAAAATTTAGCTTTCAGATGTAATGATTCTCGATTTTTGAGCAGCAATACATTTCTCACTTATACACTCTGAAATGTTATTTATAATTTTATATCAATCTTTCACTTTCCTTTCATGCTCTATATTCTCCGTATACTTTTACAATCAATATTAGAATATTTGCGAGGACTTTACAGACATCGAAGCAAATGTGAAATTTGTCTCTTTTACAGCAGATTATATTTAATAGCAGTACAATTGTAACGACTTGTCATGTGACATGAAGCTAATCTTAAGTAGTAGTTTCTAATAGATACTTTGTGCACGAGTATGCACGAGTCATCGTTACCAGTAATATTAAATATAGCAATATTGGACATCCTTATCGGTTTTTTGTCGACTCTATATTTAACATTTTGATAGCTGTACATATTCATAATTTTCATTATACGTTATCTGCGATTTAATTTACAATTCGTCTAGACCGCACCGCCTATCGACAACCAACGAACTCAGAATATTGCGGCAACATTTATAACGCAGTACTAGCGCGTGTTTAAACAGAAAACGCAAGAGGCTTTTTAAAGTGTGTGTGTGTGTGTATTTTTCTTTCGAATTACGCGGAGCGGCCGTCCCATCGCGTAAATACCGACAACATATCGAATGACTGTGTTACCCGCATCGAGTAGATTTTCTGATTTAAACGCTCCTACTAGCAGCGAACGCGTGACACGGTCGAACCCTCCGGCAACCCTCCGGGATTATCTCACCCCATGCCAACGCGGAGCGGCCCATTTCCGGATATACATACGTAGAATGAACGTACACCTACAAAGTTCTCTCTCCCTCTCGTAACACAAAATACACCCGATCGGCACAATCGTGATCACTTCGCTCTCGCGTGATCCAAAATACTCACTACTCAGCCTATCCGCACTAATCCTCGTCACCGAAGTTACGTGCACGCAGTCGCAATGCTCGCGATTCACTTTCCTATAACGAGGAGATCCGATTTCTCTTCAACGTTCGCACTGATCGACAACGTCAGATTCTTTTTCAGTCAAATTTTTTCTCTTTGGCCAATTGGCCGTAGATAATCGCGATATCGGTCACTTCAGTTTCGCACGACGGACAAGGACGCGGAGAGGATTCACACTAATCAACAGCAACCGAACTACTAACGTGGGAGTTATCGAGCGTGGAACATCGTGTCGTGCACTTACCTGTTGCCAGAAGTGGGCGAGCGTGAATAAAGGCTCCTTCTTGTAGAGCCATTCCATGGTCGTTATATTCCGCGAGTTGGCCTCCGCAGAGGCCTGCATGCTGGCCAATGCCGCTGAGTTCAGACCCGCTAGTATGGGCTGTTGGAGCGCCGCTGTCACAACGGAGGTGTTGCTACCGGCTACCAGATTGGCGTGGTACACGGTCGCGGTCGGCGCATCCTCCGAACCACCAGTAGCCAGTAGTTGGGCCCCGATCGGCGCTGACGGCCCCTGGAGCCCCAGTGACGAAGCCACTTTGACGGCTTCGAGCTTCTCCGGCGGACGCAAAACTGCTCTTCCTCGTTTGCCGCCTCCGCCGCCGCCTCCTCCGCCTCCGTTGCCGGTCGCACTCGGGGAACACGTTTTAGGCGGCGGTTCCGTCGGTACCGTCTCTCACCGGCAGTCCACGATGCAGCGCGTATCGTGTCACGCGTCCACACGGCAGTTCGCGCTTTCGTGTTATTGCCATGCGACGAGTATCGCCGGGCTGACACCTTCTCGCGACAGCGCGCATTCGACTTTCAGGAGTTCACTTTTCGAAAATTTTCAATCGTTACAAGACCGTGCTTTATAAGCGTTTGACTTGTTATCACTCGTGCAGTATGTACGTGTGTATTTATCGATTTCTAGTCTAAGCGAAATACTTGGAGATCGGCTCCTCTCTCGTCGTTCTGTGATTCGAGCCGATCGTCTGAGTTGCTTAGGTATAGCACGTCGTGATCCGTCTACGAGCAGCGTTGAATCAAATTGCACGACACATGGAATTCTGAAAGGCTAGAAGATAGTCTCACGTTTGTCGAAAACGCGCTCGGTACCGCGGCATTATCAGCACTGTGCTAAGTGTCTCGATCTTTCTCGATCGACGGATCGTGCTGATCCGTATCATTCGTCACCGTATCATTAGCTACTGCTATTAGAGGGTCATTGAGCTTCTGAACCAGACCATTCGTGGAGACTCGTGTTATTACCGTGCAGAATCGTGTGGTCTTTCACAGACAGTATCTGCCAATATCAATATCAACGTTGCGCTCCTCTTCGTCGTCCTCTTCGTCTACGTAGCGATGATGCGAGCAGATGTCTACCCGCTGCCGCATCACACGACATGCATCATGGAACGGATCAGTGTTTCTCACTCGCGTCAACCGAGACTCAGTCCGCGACACTCGCGCACTTCGGGCGAACAATCGACTACACAAAAAAAACAATCACGAAGATGTGAACACGGAGTCTCCTCCAGTCACACGAGGAAGATCACTTCGAGATTCGGAACACTTTGGTGACACTTGAAGGTAACACTTGATCGATACGCCGCGCTATTTCGAAATCTGCTCTCCTCATAATCCGTTCTCCAGCAGAGTCTCTTGAGTTTCATTGATGTCAATATCTGACGGTAGGCCCGATGTCTCACGTCCAGTACCTTTTCCCGTTGACGGACGGAGAGGTGAAGAGACGATTGTGTTTTTCTCGATATCCTCCTCGTCTTTCTTTTCCTCCTTCCTCCTCGTTTCGTGGTTCCACTGACGCACCCGGGTCGCGAACCCTTTCGTCCGCTCTCGTCCGGATGACCTCAAGAAGAGAGAACGAGACCCGTCCAAGCAGGCTCCTAACCTGAAACTAAGAGCTACCGGACGACCGATGCAATGCCTGGAGGAGGCGCAGAGCCAATGGTGGGAGATAGGCGGGATCTGCGACCCGTAGTGGGGTAGTCCAACCCCCCACACGACCAATCTTGGATTCTGGGAGTATCCCCACTACGGTCGCGCGCCGTCTGATCTCGGAAAGGACACCGTGAGTGGGGATAAGCCGCGGGAAGAAGCGGGAGGCCGCGGAAAGAAGCGGAGGCTGGCTAGGTGGTCCCTACCAGAGCGGATCTCATATTTTCAACTCCCCGACCGCCCTTTTCCAACCCCTGCCGATCGCTAGTTCCCTTCTTCGTTCCTTACTCTTTTTCTTCTGATTTCCCATCCTTTCCATCCGATCTATCCCCCTTTCGCTCCGTCTATCAGCCTGTTTCATTTTTTCGACTTTCTATATCCCCTCCCCCCACCCTTTTCCGCTTCTCTCACCGTCTTTCTCTATCCTACTTCTCTTTCTATCTTCTTGGTCCCGCCAAAACCCTTTATCTTAACAGCTTAAGTAAATATCCTTTGTTGAAAAAACACCCAAGTTTCAAATTTGTCACAATGTCTTGAAAAATACCAACGTTTCTATTAATGACTCAACAAACTACTAATGACTCTGAGCAGAGTGGAAATTATTTGATTATCGGAGTACACACCAATTTTGAATACCAATTGAACGCTTAATAAGATTAATTAAATTTCGTATGTATTATTTGATAGATATATCTTTTTTGGCGCTTTTCTTAGTTTACCATCCACTATTGAATTGAAGAAGGATACTAGACGAGAGACATAAAGAAGGAGGACAGTTGAGGAGTATTGATATAAAAAAGTATAAATGACAATTGTTTGATATTAAAATTCTAAAATAGTCTCAAATAATAGAAAATCTTGTAATAAAATTTTCAGTAAATTTTTAAATAAAAATCAAGAACTTGAGTGATTATTTAAATATCTTTTTATTAGATTTGACAATACTCGTTAGAAAATAAAATTATGAAAAAATTATGATTTGGGAAGCAAAGTAGTTCAAACTGTCATTTACGAAGGAGTAAAAATTACAAGTAAAGTCTTCTTCCGTGCGGTATACCCGCCATTACACCCGGTGCCTCTCCTTTTCACTTAATTACTTGAAAATTACTTCAAAAAGCAGGACAAGGGTTTCCTTCCTAAATCGTGAACTGCATCTACCTGAAGTTGAAACAGCTTAATCAACAGGAACTCCGTACTTCAATCAATAATGTCGTTCATTTCACTAAACGCGCGGTTAAAAATTAAATTAGTTAAGCCTCGCTGTTTTTGAATAGTTCAAATAGTTCAGTTCACGACATAGCCGAGAGATTTCTTAGTAAATTTTTTTATTTCTTTATCTATTTAAGTAATCGTATAATTGTTATCCAAGTTTTACGTATCAAGGGACAAGATATTTTTTTGAGTGAAAAAGTTGATATGTTTATGTACTTTCACGATCTCAATCATCCCGTAAAAAAAGAGGAAACAAGCAATACTGAGCAGTTTATATCAGAATTGTTCTTGTCGCGATGTTATGGGGTTGACTTACGTCGTAAATAAAAAAATAGGCTAAGGGCACATGCGTGCAGATAATAGCCCACTGAAGGGGTTAGCCGGTACAACCCGCCTTTTATCGCGGTAAACCCACTTCGCACCAGTTAACTTAACTGGTATCGAACCCGGCGCATATACGAGCACACGTAACGTTCATTTTCATACTGATTGTCTGCGGTATTGGCTTTGCGAGATTGATTGTTGGCATTTGACTCTAAAAATGAATTCCAGCGTAATAAATTGTACAAGAAGAGTTTTAATATCATGCTGATTATCATTGTGAAAAAATTTTTTACGAAATTTCAAAAATTAAAGTTAAAAAAATATCAAAGAGTTAATATAGTTCGCTCGTTAAAGTTATGATATCCGAAAAAAAGTGTTTTAAGAAGATGAAGGTCGTTGATGACATTGACACACAATTCTTAGTTTAGAGCATGGTGCGCTCTATATCTATGCGAGAAAATCATTTTTATATTATTTTGCAATAATTTTGCAAATTTAATTTAATTTAATGCGAGATACAGTGATGTGTGTTACTTAACTTTTTTCTCGATCGTTAAGCATGAACGATATTATTAAAGAAAGAGAAAGTAATTAATTTCTTAAAACTCGCTAATTTTTATGAAACGATTCTGGTAAATTATTGCCCAAATTAATGCAGAAAATTAAGAATATTCGATCAGATGTAATACTGAATATGTCTAGTTTGTGTCGGGCGCATCGTCATTAGAATACTGACTGGATACTTGTTGCTCGATTAACGCAACAAAGTTGCAGCGTGATGATCGATTTTGTACGATTAAGTATTCTGCGCTAATTCGCAATACCATCAACAGTTTGGGATTGGTTTCTACGGCTAACGCGGCTGTTTAGCTTAGGGGAATTTCAACTAGTTGTTATTGATGCGACAATGTCTGTTTTCATATTCTGCAACGGATATACCACTCGTCTCGTTTGTATTCTCGAATGATGCAAGGAGATAATCGAAAATCATTGCGACACGGAAAGGAGGATATTGTTTATTAATTATTAACGGAGGAAATCTATTGCATTTGATCGTACTAAGAGAGAAATGTAAAATTATGAAATCATTATTCCTAGCAAGATGATCGTCAAATAAGACAAGACCTCAATATATCCTCACGTTGTATTTTCGCGTGAAGTGTTATTTCGAAATTAGCTTTAGTGCTCAGACGCGTTTCGCCACAACGACGACGAGAACGATTCGCGCGAAGTATTGATTGCGCCATGAAGTCCGCAGAAATTTCATAAACTTGTAATTTTCGGGACCGATGTGATGCAGACGGAGCTAATGCGCGAGATTTATCAGGCGCGACTAGACCGCGAAAATACTACACGACTGCCGGTTTGTCAGCGTATACTTTGCGATCACCCGGTATAGCGCACGGATTAGTTTGTCAATGCCGGCCGGCGTGCGCGACGTGCGTGTGCATCCGCGTACACGCGTATCGCGATGGGTAAGATTAGTAATCGTCGCGTCTTGCGTCTTCGACGGTTGGGAATATAATGCGTTGTCCACACTTGGATACATTGTTGGCAGAGCTAGCAACCCGGATAAACAGTCACGTTATTACGGTCGCGTAATGTGCTCACTCGCACGACGTGCAACGACGAGCGTAAAGTCGAGATTTAAATAGAACGAAGACATTCTGAATAGAAATAAAATGTTCTTGTAGAAATATACCTTGAACCAAAATTGAGAATTTCGAAATTGCATTTAGCTTAGGGATTATAATTATGTATCCGGGTGTTAGATGTTTATATATATAGCTTCGAAAGATATAATCCTTGCAATTCCGATTTACTCTATTAATTCTTTGAGAAGAATTTAATATGCAGTAAATTAAACTTTCTTCAATTCAATTTATTAATCTTCAATTTATTAATTTTTATAATATAAATAAAAATATAAATTTTTAATATTAATTTTTCAATATAAATATAGCTTAATTATATCTTGACAGAATAAAGATATAGGTATATCTAAACCAATAGTTGCATATGTATTTAATATAATGTATTTTTGTAAAAATTAAAAAATTTGAACTTATAACGTAAGAGTGAATTCTAAAAAGGTATAGAAGACATGAAAAACGATTTAATAAAATGACTTCTTATCTGATAGCGAGAAGAGATATGCATTAAGTTTGTCAGATAATTAGAATTATAATCGAAATGGTTATTCTTGATTGAAAACGAACAGATAAATTTGACTGACAGTTCGTTGCTGAGCACTTAATAAAGTAACGTGAACTTCCAGTGACATATTCCGAACAGTCTATCGCTTTTAGTTACTCGATAAGTTTCTTTAAAATAGCTTTTGTCGCAAAATTATATTATATCTCATTGTAACTATCAAAACAACAACTATCAAAATATTTCACAGCCAGATTTGTCAGAAAATACTAATTTCGAATAAAAATCTTTTTTGTAAATTTCATGTTGACTTCCCACGTATAATAGAATTACTGATCAGGAAAATAGCGGTAATTTAAAATAGCGGGACTGCAAAACGGTTTGGAAGAAAAACCATGGTGACGCATAATGGATGTTTATTATTTTTCTGCTGATTCGCGTGGTATTCCTGTGCATTTTGAAAAATTGTTTTAAACTCGTTGGACACTGGCACGAAATCAGACACGTGATGATCGTTTACATTTACGATAAAGATAAAATTACCAGTCGAAAGTATTTGACCGCGCGTGGATGCTCGGCGATTGGCCAAAAGCACGAATACACCCTCGCGTTTTGCAATGCCGTTGAGACGATTTTACTGCTCGTATATACGCGGTATGGCCGGTCGGTTCTCGTAATAGTACGACAAGTTAATGCGTCGCCTGATATGCGACGTGCTGCCCGGATTTCGATGTACCGTGGAATAACTCACTTGCGACAAATCATTTCGAGTTTAAATTACATATTTCCCAGACGTACGCCCGTAGCAGCGCGGATTTATTTCGCATTTACATCGTCCATCGATGAGAACAAAAACCGAATTTCTCGGCCATTTTCCGTGTCGCCGCTGCATCGTTTACGCGCCGCGGTTTCTCGATCGCGTTTCGCTTTATGTAAATTACCGTTGCCGTCCGTCAGATTTTTACGCGTGTCACACGAAAAAACTGACTGTCAAGAGTGTATGTGTGTGTATGTGTGTGTGCTTTTAATTCGCAGTCATTCTTTCTTCGAAGATAACGAAATGCTGAATATACGAGAAACCGATCGTTAAACTAATCCTCCCGGTTATTTCTACATATAACAAAAGAATAGTGCACAAAACCCTTTACTATTGTCCCGAGTTTGATTTTTCTCTATTAAAGAAAGAAAGAACTGATGACAGGGCAAAGAGAGTCGACGAACACCGTCGAGTCGGAATTGCTCATTGAGATCACTCAAATGAAACCTCTAGGAATTCGAAACGCGCCTTCGTTTAATCGGCGGAATTTCTTTACCTTGTCGCGGGAACGTCTGCGACATCGCGCACAAACGGAACGGCTTGAACAAAAAGTCCCCGGGTGCCGGCTGTCGAAAACGGAACCGCGAGACGTCGTGCGTCACGGTCGTCTTGGAATTTCGCTGCTCGCAGCAGAGAGACTCACTTTCTTCCAACGGTCGCACGCTACTCAATATACCGGTCGACGATAAAGTCCCTTCCGCCGCCCTGTCCCCGCCATTGGTCTTCGTGGAGCAACGCGATTCTCTTCGAGGACTCCCCGGCGATTGTAACAATATCTTTTGCACGGAGGCACACGAAGGATGCGCGACGAACGAGAGAACCGTAAGTTCAAGAGCCGCGCTCAGGGACGTCGTCGCGCGACACGCTCGCGGTAGGAACGACATGAGACTCAACCGTCCGTCTGTCCGACAGTAAGCGAAATTTTTTTTATACCGGATAAGAGCAGGGGAGTTGGAGGGAGGTACAGATGGGAAGTATGTACGAGATCCAGAGAATGAACTCGATCCGGATGAACGCGGTGATTATTTTTCGAGACGACGCTTGAGCTCGGATACTCTTAAAGTGTTAAAGTATTTTCAGAAAAGAGAAAAGAAAGAAACGTTTGTCAACCATGGCGAAGACCGCGTTAGATGTTCTAGGAAGTGTGGCACGGGATCGATCACGATTAAATGATCCTTCATGTGCCTCCCTTTTTTTCCATGATATTCATACTATGACGAAATACATTCGCCTAAAGTAGAGGAGTTCACCAGCGATACGGTACGGGGAAAATTTCTCTCTCTCTCTCTCTCGCTCTCTCTCTTTCACTAATGATGATCTCTGGCGTCAACGATCACGAGTTTCGTGAACACACTTGACGCCAGTTCCGCGCGTTGAAACGCAAATGAAGTTTACGATCTCGTACTCGAGACGTTAAGGTTTACGTGTTTGCCGATCTGAAACTCGCGCGAATTATAATAGTCAGCTAAGTGCTATCAACCGGGTCTCGAGTTCTCCGACAGAGAGCCACTCGAATCGCGTTTCTCACTCTCCTTCCCGAGCCGTGAAGCAAGTTGGTTGACCGCTCGAGATAAAGGTACGTAATGTGCCCGAGACGATCTGGAATCTGTCTGATGGTCACGTTCACGCTGGTACCGTTTCGACTTTCAGATAATCCTAAAGAATGCCTGCACGTGTGTGACGTATTCGCGGTGACTCGAGAGACTTCAGGCGAGAAAGAAAATCTCACAAAAATAGTGCTGATCGAGAATGCGTTTATCGTATCAGCACATCATGTCTTAGTCGATGCAAAAATACTGCAACTGAACGAATTTAGTCTCTCTCTGATTATTATTATAACACGACTTTTTATAGATTATGAGTTGTTTCTTTTAAATCTGCTCTCTGCTAAAGATAATCTTGATTGTGATTTTAATTATGATCTTAATTCGAAAAAGATATTTTATCAAAATTTAATACAGAAATATACTGTACTTTATACAATTTTGATAAAGCAAGTATGCTTTTTGGATTCTAAATGCATTTATTATAAAAATATCTTAAACAAATATCGCTTCGCTCCAATTCACTATTTTAATACTGTCTCTTCCAATTTATCATTTCAATATTAAAAAAAGGAAATTTTTTTTACATTTAAAAATAACTTGACAGAAAAAAATTGCAAGTTCGAATTAAAAATTTAAGAATAAGACGCGGTTATATATTAGCAATTTCATTATTTCATCGAAATTATTTCAAAAATGCACCTATCATGTCCATTGATACAATAACCATCTATAGAGAAAATTGCTCAAGATTATTCGCGTATAGCCCCTACGTGCCAATCACCCGCGTCAACTTGGATCATCACGAAATCTCTCGGGGGAAAGGAGGGAAACTTTATCACAGCTGAAGATCACAAGTACACAATCACAAGTCGCCGTTGACAATCACCTGATGCAACACAGTCTCTCCGTCGTTCTCCGTAGTCACTCTTCGACGTCGTCTTCCTTCAGAAACGTTCCCCTGATCTTGGCAGTCGTCTGTGAGGTCGAATACGAAGAGAGAAAGGAAATCCGCGCGCGAAGCAGGTTGAAGAAAATGAAATAAACTGTCGGAGTCAGCAAAGCCGGGAAGCGTCTCCTTGCTCGCGCGAGTGTCCTCGAGCGTACGGAATGGGGGCGGCGGGGAGAGCACCTTACACCGAAGCACCCACTCGCCTGCACTCGCCCGATGATCCGGCGCGTGAAGCGTCGTGTCGGCCTATTCGATCCACGCACTCCACGCGCCTTGTGTGCGTGTGCGATGATCCTGCTGGGCCTGTGTTCTGGCCGAGACTAACTCGAGCGCTCGGTGCCTGCAGCCCTCGCAGTCATCCCTCCGGCCACGCACTTTTCCACCCTGGCGAAAGAATTGTCCGCCTCGGTCTCGAGGCACGTCGGCCAGTCGTTATAAACCAGCCGGTACTCTCCATCGCGAATCGTTGCGAGTATCTCGCGAACGGTCAACGTGCTTGTTTGATTGTCACCAATGTGCCCCGTGGATTAATCCAGGGTGAATTCTACGGGGTACACAAACGCACCAAGGTTGGACAAGACTTAATCAACTCGGGAACGGGAGACTGCTCCGGCGCGGGCCGTACGGTGGCGCCGCGTAACGCGAACCGATGGAAACCAGCTTGCTGGAACGTGAGGGTGGCTACCCCCACCCATGTGCCGCGCACCCCTTCCATCTACAGCCACGAGGACACGGACCGCAACGCCGAGGGACGGTTCACTATATCAGGTATCGGAAGTATCGGTGACTTCAACGGGCTGATCGGAAAGAAGGGTTGCGTTTCGCTGAAGATGTTCGAGTTAAAATGAGGCTTCTAATCAGCAATAAAAACATGCGATTAGAGAAATTAGATTCTAATTGAGAATCGATAATTGCAATTTTTTTATCTATATCAAGTTTTCGCTTTTCTCTTTTTCTATAAAAATTAAATTTGTGCCTCTCTTGGGATTTATGTTTCATCATATTATCTCTGAAGAAAATTTCTTTATCTGAAATCGTACAAAACAGACTTGTACAAGTCTAACTCTATATATCCATCTCTGTAATTTTAAATTAATAAAAGATAATATCTACCATTAATAATGAATTTAAATAGGCTTTAAAACAATGTGTACTAAGATAAAACAATCTATTATGAAACAACTTGAATCATTAGCAAATTAGCTTCGGTCTTAATACATATATCTTTCAAAACAGAAACATTGATATGTATCTAGTGATATTAATTCAGTTTACGTCGAGAAACGTATTTCGAAGTGATATGCTTGAAATCCGAGCAAGAAGAAGTCGACAAAATAAGGAAAACTAATAGTTTGGTTCTCAGTCTTCTTTCCGATCGGGAGTCAAAGCACGGCGACAGGGTGGGAAAAGGTGTATGAGCATGCGCTCGGAAGGGGTGATCTTAGGCGCAGGTTCTAACCCCCTCGTTCCCCCACCGTTGTCGCTTCTGGACGATCACAGCTCAACGTTTTTCTACCCTTATCTTTACTCCGCTTCTCATCCTCACCCGAAAGCTTGTATATGCACTTTCGCAACTCGTATCGCAGCGACGTCCATTCAAGATAGTGTCAATTCGAGATTGGCATCTCTCACCGTGTTACTTTAGCAATATTATTTCTCATAAAAATTCTTCAATAATAGTGAACCGACAGAATTGAATGCGCGACAAATAAAATAATTCTGTATTAAATAACGCATTTAATCACACCCATCATTTTCACTGAATTGTTTTTAAGGAACAATTATTATTATAGCTAATCACACCTAATTCTTTTTTATGCATTTTTTATTTTATTACTAACCAATTTTATTCATACATTATGTGATCGCAGGATACACATAGATAAGATATAATATAATATGTGTACTTAAAATACACACACTCTTGGAAACAGCTTTTAGAAAGGTGCACTTGAACGAATGTTAGTAACTGAATGGGGGCTTTCATCCTGAGAGTCGCGGCCGACAATGTGCAGCACACTCTTTAAAAATTCCTGCCGGCATTGTCGCAATCTCTTCTCCGAGAATTATTACTACAATCGATTCTCATTAATTACCTCGGAATTATTCTCATTAATTCATCATATTTTATGAGTTGTAACCGAATATGAAGTAAAAATCTCGAAATTTTCTTTGATATTAAGAAGCCTTGTCATAATGAAAGAAATTTTTTATGAAATGTTTTATGAAACGTTTACATTTTCTAGTTAATATCATAAATTACTTTTAATTAATCCTTGCTATGTGACAAATATAAAACTTAAATTACATCGTAAAAAATTCCTATTCACAAATGTACGAAATCTTAAGAAATCATGTTATTGTTATACAAATGAGCATCGTTTCTGATTTTATCACAAAAAGACAAGATTAGTATGTGATTCCCCAAGAAGAATTAAAACCGCTTTTAAATTATTTCCGCGCTTGATACTAATCAAACATAATTTTGAGGAAACCTGACGAAACGAGATCTCGCTTCCGCGATGGCCATGACCATCTGTAGCTGTACTTTGCTTTGTAAGTATATACATAGAAACGTTGCCGCGTGTAAGACAAACCCTCAAACGACTGGAACAGCATTACTCTTCCCAGTTCTTACACTCGTCGTAACTTCACGAAGAAGAATGTTCTGTCTATAGCGCCAAGCGAATAGATCAAACATGTCATCTTCATTGTTGAATTATGCTTGCAATATATAACTCTAGCAACCGTGCTAATAAATTACCTCTCCGCAATGCATAATGTTACAAAGTAGTAACAAATTTGTAAATTAAGTAGAATTCTTTTTTTTAAGGAATATTCACAATTTTTATATGGATATTTGCATATTGCTATACATGCCGTTGATAATTTACACCAGACACACATTGACGTAACATACATATCGGTTCTACAATCTATTGTTCAATATTGTCCTCTTGAAGCGAGGGTTAAGCGTTCACTTTCGATCACATAATGAGTGGCAATGTAGGCCAGGAACGTCCAGAGGATCGTATTTCGCCGTACGTGGCGACACTCAACACTCGGGTCGAGTCATACAAGGAATAGTCGATTACATATGATAGCGCACCATAATTCTCGGAATTTCGCGTAATCACTGTATAATACATAATAATAAACGAGAGTATCGAACCTGCAATAAAAATATATTGACGTATTGAAAAATGTTTAATGCCAAATGAATTTCGGAACCGTGATGCGTGAATGATGCAATTATTGTTTACTTACACTTAAATAAAAGTAAATTAACGATGATAAACGATAAATTATTCTGATTATTTATTTTTATTCATTTGTAGCAAATTTAAATGTTCAAAGACATTTATGTTTCCATTTGATAACTATCTCCTAAATCATTTCGATTTATTTTACTGTTACAAATACGATCATTAAGTCTTACAAAGACATCAAAATTTCAAAATGCTTACGGCGCGTATTTATAGTATTTGCCATGCATACGCGTGATAAACAATGGAACACACGCAAGAGGCACGCAATTGCGTGTCGATTTCCTTCAACAATACGAAAAAAATTTGGAATATATGTATATCGACGATATTGTTTGCCGATATAAAGTGCGTTTCCTGTGTATAAAACGCTTCTTATATTCTCAAAATTATGACTTTACAAATCAATCATCATCAATGTTGAGATTGATGTTGAATTAAAAAAACGTATTGATATTTAATATTACATTAAGATTTATTGAATTTTAATTATCCTCTACTAAATAAAGAATATTAATTGCTTATTTTTCAGAATATATATTTGTCATTTTAATAGCTAAACAACATAATTGATTATGAATGGATGCGAATAGGTATAGATATATTAATCTATGGTCAATTTTACTTATTTTAATCATTGTGAAAAGAGTCCTAAAGAATGCGTTATTTCAATTGAGGCGTGCATGTTTTAAGCATAAGATTTTGTTTCCACGCAGCAAATGATAAGTAAAACTAAAGCGGTCGTTCTTGCATCAACGTAGTTCTCATGCTGTCTGTTCTACTTTATTGTGCAACGTGAACGTTGTAATTTTGCCTAATTACCGCAGCAAGAAGTAATTTGCTATAAACGCTTCTGAGGATTAATTAAGACATTTCTTAAGAGATCGTGTTTAAGTTCCATACGTATTATTGTATGACGGAAATATAATTCATTAGCTGAACATATTCATGAATACACGCTATTATAATGCTATCTATAATCGTGTATATGTATGAGTATGTGAACCAGTATTACCTATGTTCGACGATTGCATTAATCGTTCCGAAATTTTGACTTATCTCGAAATTTATCTATAACAAAAGCCTCAAATTATTAGTTACAAATTATTAGAAGTAATACTAGACAACAGATCAAACAATTTTTATTTTAGTTAATGTTTTAAATTTGCATTATAATTCTGTTCGCTTGCAACTTATTCGAAGGTATTCCAAATGCTAAAAATCGATCAGGACTATCTTGAAATAATTCACAAAAAAGGGTTCATAGAGTCGTCTAGCCGGTTCGTTCGTGCCATCAACAGTCTACGTGATGGGAAAGAGCAGTTACTATTAATAATAACATAGGTAGGATTGTTATTCGACGATTTTATATTTGCATACAGCGAATCAGGCTCTGGCCCTTCATTGCCCCAGAAAATAGCAGGAACACCGCGTCCAATCGGCGACTTATTCGCCAATTGTCATTAAGATTTCTCGTCATGGACGCAATGCTGAGTTCCATCTCCCTGCATAATTAATAAGATTATTTTGCATACGCGCACGTATGAGTTAACACCTGAGATAATCCGTTGAAGAAAATTATACCATAATGCAAAGACAGATTATTAGCAAATGCACATGTATATATATATATGTAATAAGAAATTAATTTATATACATGAATTTAAGTATGTGTGTATGTGTGTGCGTGCATGTGTGTGTGATTTATATATATAAATTAATTCCAAATTGACGCAATCTCTGCGTTGTATTTTCTTTCTTTTTTCTTTATACATATAATATAAGAAGAAGAATTGATATGTATACAAGAAGAGTTAAGGTACCTTTTTTGAAACCCTCTTTTCTTTTCTTCATGTCCGACAACATTTCATACGCTTTGGCTAGTTCCTTGAATTTTTTCTCCGCATCAGGGCTTTTGTTCTTATCAGGATGATATCGCAAGGCTAACTTCTTGTAAGCCTTTTTGATCTGCTCGTAGCTCGCTCCCTTGGCTATATCAAGTACCTTGTGGTAGTCCTTTTCCATCTTCTCACCTGTTGTTTCTGAAACATCATCCGAACATATCGCATCATATATATACCAATCAATTCCTAATTAACGCATCACCCCAAATTGCATTTTCTTTCTTTTTTCTTTATATATAAAATATATAAAGAAGAATTGATACAATAAAAATTGATCGATTTAGCTCGTTTTTGCTTGCTAAAGGATCACAAGGTAACTTATTCTCTCGTTGTAAATAGTCTCGTAAGTCTTTTGATTCTCTTGTTCGATTGTTTCGTCGTTGAAGAACTCGGTGTAACAGCGGCCTAATCTATTTAACTAACTCAAACTCTTGCATAATTTTACAGCTTATAATGGATTAACGAAGAATTCTCTTAACGCTGTCATTCCTAGAGATTCAACGTGATAATCCTGCAATCGGCAGCTACTTTTGTACATAAGAACATTCCCAAGTGCGTAATATTACGTGTAGAATTAAAGTATACGATTAACGATGTATATTTGTATTAGTATACTGTTCAGATCGTAGCACAGTTAAATTATTGCTACAATCATAAACGTAGGCTTAGACTGTCTAACTGTGCGTGTACATATATATATATACATATATACAAAAACAGCGACACATCTCGTCAATTTTATTTATAGCCAAGCGAGAGCAAAAAAACAAGAAATAAAATGATATTTAAGATATTTGTGACTCGAGTTATTAGTCACCGCAAATCCCGATTCCTCCTTCGCAGGCAAGACTCTCCCAAAAGAGGAAGGTCCAACGCTCGTGTTCTCGCGGGATTTAATCATTGTTTTTTTATTAACTGGTCGCGACGTCCTCTCCTCGATTGAGAACTCCTCGGCTTGTTGGGAGCGAATTTATAGGAACAAGTCGGTTGATAGCAACGACGACTGACAGGATTGCAGAAACGAATTGCGAATGCAAGAGATAGCTGCTATCGGTCGATCGTATCGTTACTTCACGCGATAAGTCGCTTGTTTATATTTTCCAGGTAATCTTACTTAAACACCTGATAAAACATATAACATTTTAATCCTTCGTAGCTAGATGTTTTGCTTATTATCGAGAAATGGAATACACTCGAAAAATGAAAAATAATGGATAAATACACTGATTAAAGTTGATTAAGTCAGTGAGATGCTTAAAAAGTGTAGATAGATCTATATATATAATTTTTCTATATATATAATTTTCGAGTCACGTTTGCATTGCAGGGGATTAAGAGAAAAATATGGGGAGATTTATTTGTCACATATTTACGAAGAATATGCGCTTTCTTCCAGTCCCAACGTTTCAGTAACGGTAAATCCCACGGGATTTTTATTACGTAGTAATCGGCCTTGTTCGCGACCCCTTATGAGATTGAGTAAAATAAGACGCTGTGATCTCGATTGAATAATTGTCTTGCGGCGAAATCGCGCAATTTCGCAAGATTGAACGAAATTGCGGACGATCATGCGGCGTATTCGCTCGACGAAGCGTCACTTCGCTCATCCCAGCTTGTTTTCGTCCCTCCGTGCGAACCGTGACCTCCTTCGTTTTTAGCACACGTGCCAGCGTAACGGGGGGTCTCATTATTCAGTCTTCTAATTTTATATCTATCTACTCCACTCCTCATTTCTGTAAAGACACGTGGGAGCACAAACCCACGATATATTTGTCTCAATCATACTGAAGAAAAAGAAAAAAAAAGAAAAATCGTGTGTTTTAACTCATCGCAGTGCAATCGCTGTAACAACGCAAAAGTATACATTTAAAAAAATCTAATTACATAATTCCTGTTTACATTTCCCTCCTCCCCGCATGATATGCTTCATATTGCGTCTGAGTATATGATTATTTCGACAAGCATGACCGAAAAAATTAATTTATCGTTAAGTGTTGAATAAATCAACATTTCAATTTTGCAATTGATGGTGTTACAAAGAGTCACAGCAGGCAAAATTGAGAAGTTACGATAGCACTGCCTTGTCATTTTTTCGAAAGAAATTCTCGTAGAATCTAGAACAATATTGATTCCTTTGTTCTAGATTCCTCAATACTCCGATATTCGATCTACGGTGTCCCGTCTCGGAATAATGAACTAAGGGCGATGCGCGAATTTGCATATCGCGACATTCGATGTCGCTCTCGTGTTGCATTCCGCATACGCAAATGCATCTCCGGTTATATTTAATCCGCGGTGGGTGTATTTTCGAATCGGCCCGGCTAAAAATAACCGAAACGCGTTCCGCTGCATTCCACCGTTGTATATATTAGATCCTCGTAACACGCGACGCACACGTACATACACACGTGTACGTAAGAAATTTCATTACCAAAAAATTTTAGATTTCACACGAAGGATTCCAACAACGAAGGCAACGACGATATATGGAAATTCGTTATATTCGTGCATGTTCGAAACTGAATCTTTCCTAGCTTTGATAAACTAACGCTAAATAAACGAGGCTTTCAGGCTTGGCAGTTTGTTTTTTTAGGACTGCATTTTAAACAACGGATTTTAAGCAAGCTTCTTTCTTTCTGTCGGGTAAAAATGTTCCTCCAAAGGATAGATAATTAAGTTATTAATTTATAATTAATATTTTATAATTTGTTATTTATTATTTATATAATTATATTAATATATATATTAATATATATAATTAATCATTGAATATAAATTATATAATTATTAATAATATAATTTATATTCAATGATTAATTTAATATATTTATATGATACTCTTCGAAGATCTTATTTGTGCTGTTTGACAGCCGTAAATTGTCATAAGTCGCGACGTTTACGAGTGACCTGTAAAGTTTACAAGATCAGAATAATCAGAAGATCCGTTACGAAATTTTCACAAGATTTAATTAATGAGAGCTTAATTCTACAAGAAGCAATTGATAATGATTATTCGGAAGAAAATAAGAGAAGCTTTGGAGGTAGTAATCTGAATGATGTAAGGCTAATGAAAAGCAAAATCTGATGAAGAAATGTAAGAAAACACAGATAGAATGTCAAGAGTTCGAAAGAGAATAAGAAAATAGTTCGGAAATAGTAAACTAGCAGACTTAATGAGAAGTCAAAGTCAAATAAAGAAACGCAAGAAAGATTAACAAGAAGAAACGAAGAGATTTTAGAATTCTCTTCTTCTAGGTTTCAAAGGACCTCGACTTTTATAAACACAGAAGGAAATAATAATTGTTCTCCACTCTCATACGTGCTTATCACTGCATTTTCTTGATTTCTTCTTCATCAATCCAAGAAGAAATCAAAGAAATGAAGAAATCAAATTTAAAGAAATCAGACGTTTTGTTAAAGAGAAAGCAAATTTTTTGTTTCGCTAGAAAAAAAGAGGAAACGGACAAAATTATGAAGTGGCAGGGATCCCAGGGACTCCGTAATTGAGGGTTAATACGGGCGACCAACGTACGTCATAATGCCTAACGACGATGGTGCCTCGTGGGTCACCCAGGGCTGCCAGGCTAGGCTATTTCGTTCTCTCTCCCTCTTCCATCCTCTCATCATCTTTCCCTCTGTCCATCGTCCGTCTGTTACAGCGGGACAGCTTCACAACTATGTGCCTAGCGGTAGGCCTTTGAACGGTGTGCGCCGCGTGTACCTACCTTTCCCCCCCGTTCAGATCTTCCCGAACCCTCGGCTCTTTGTTCTTTTGCCTATCGTCCGTCTTACATCACGCGTCATCGGTCGACTCGCTTCCCCGCGGCACGTTACCCACGTCGACGGCTCTTCGTTATCTGCGTCCGCACGCGTGGAATGCGGCTGGTAAACAAACAAATTCGGACCCCGATTTTCCTTGAGATTGTCAACAGACAAGCTGGTCCCTTCGGAGCGACGACGAGAAAAATCGAGACGTTTCCGTCCAGATGGTGACCAAACTACGAAATGCTCGAGGGATTTGCCGCGTATTTGGGTATCGATTGTGTGCAGCACGCTAGTTATGTTCGAAACGTCGAGCATAGCTGAGAAGTGGAACGCCGCCGTCACGTCGGAGCCCGGAACGACAAAATGAGAGTGTTGCTCGTGTTTTGTGTCGCGGCAGTTTTTCACACGATCTTCGTGGCTTCGCGAGGCGACGAGGATCACGAAGTAAGTACGAGTCGAACGACAAGATAATTCTTTCTCTCAAAATTCATCAGGAGTTTTGTCATCTGAACCTATTACGATTCGATTTTTTTTCCCATGGTTTCGTCGCTTAAAAATTGTTACCTTTAAATCACTCTTGCACATAAAAAATAAAATTGCGAATTTAATTTGTCGCTAGATAAAAAAGAAAATGAGTCTCGTGCAGATAATCAAGTAGCAAAAATTCGCATTTTTGAACCTGATTTATTCGAAATCCTTTCTCATGTCCATTTCTACAATGTAGTGTAATTTTAATTTTTAATCTCGGCGTAACTTACTTTTTATTTTTGTCCAGTTCTAAGAATTGGAAAAAAATCAATTAAACAGAGATCAAAGAGTCAGTCCTACATTGGTAGGAATGGAAAGTAGATCATCGTTGTGTAACGTCCTTGAAATATTCCCAAGTAGCAAGCTGACATTATTTATCGTTATTCCGACATTTAAAAAATGACATTTCGACGACAAATAACATAAACTTGCTATCTCTAGTCTATTTATCATTAAACTTCAATACTTTGCTTATTTCATGCAAAGACAACAGTTTTATTTTTAAGAATCTTAAATATTTTACTCGGACATTACTTAGGCTTTCAAGACTCGCGAAATATTGAAAAGGACCCGAAATTCTCTTGTAAGAATTTTCAATTTCGAATGACGAGGCAATTCGAGTTTTCAGACGACGGAGAATTTTCAAAGGGAACACTGAAAATATCCCTGGCTATGGTGCTTTCTATTTAGTGACACAAATCGACACAAGCATCATTCTATCTTTTTTTAAATAACAAAGATAGAATGACACTTGTGTCACTAAATGGAAAGCACCAAAAGGACTCGCGCTTGGTCCTCTCAGTCGACCACCCCGCTCACCCCCGTCCTTCCTCCCGTGATTTTCACTCGAAAATCCGTTTTCGTTGGGCAAGCGGCTACGCCATTGACGGGAAACGATCTTGCGGCATGCCGTTTCTCAGAAGCAAACGCTCTGCCCCTTCGCTCCCGGGGATCGTCGTTCCTCTTCTTCTCCGCCTCCGCGTTCTTTTTATCCACGCGTCAAATGCCGGCGCTCTTTGATGTCGTTGTGACCGTGTCAGCCTTTTACGTATCGCGCGCAGTCACGCCGGTCATCGATCTCTCCGTTTTGACGAATCGCCTCTTGATACACGCGAGGCACAACACGTATTATTCCCGATTGCATTTTTATTTGTGCGGTTCATGTAAAAAAAAAAAGAGAGACAACCGCAAGATGATCAGTATTTCGTCGCTCGATTTGACAGGATCGCTCGTGATTGTACATTCGGGATTGTAAAGGTCCGTCTACAATGGCAGTAAGCAGTAGAGAGTAAGGAGTAAGAAGTAAGGAGTACGAAATGGGATTTGCCTATTTTCATTACTGCCGGTTTTTAATTTGTCAAATCTTACTTCTTACTCCTTACTCTGTATCACTTACTGCCATTGTAGACGACCCATAAAACTTGAATCTCTCGGTCACCGTAAATCGAGGCTTCTACACTCGCTTTTTTTTTTCTCAGATACAAAATTCCACGACGACGCGAGATGTCGGGTGTAAGGAGGTTGCAGATTGCACAAAATTGTTACTCGATCGAAATTTGATGATGTCCTCGGCCGAAGAGGACGATGACAAACACGGGGGGAGAGTTCACCCCTCGCGGACCAAACGTCGTACGACGCATCGCCCTCGTAAGAGGCCGAATGCGAGATCGAGAAACTCGACGAGGAACGATAAGAAAGCTGAGCGACAGGTAGATCGCGTTCCACCTAATGTTTCTAACGAAACCGATCTTTATGAAAACAAGGGCACCGAGGTAACCCTTTGAGGTCGTATGAAATCGTATGAAACGATAAAAACGATGACGCGGATAACGACGACGTGCAGATCTACGTTCGCGAATCTCTTAACAATTTGTACGCTTATGTCAGGTTCGTACAAATAACTAAGCGAAATAAAATAAATAAAAAAAAATCTATGTCAGGCTTTAATGGTAAATTAGCGCCGCCGCAATGGTCGCTTACACTCTACTTATATTTTCGATACAAAAGGCAATTTTCTCTTCGCAACCTTCTCGCTCTGCGTCTCTACTACGAATCTCGCTCTTCTCGATCGCTCGCCTGTCCCTACCTGCTCGCTCCCGAGACTCTCTGACCTATCGACACAAAAACTCCAAATACCTAATACACACTGAGTCAGCACAACAATAGAGACTCAACGGCTTTTCGCTTTCGTAGAATTTTGATTTTTATTTGTGGTATTTCAATCTATTTTCCCCTTTCCTTTAGGAACTTACAAATTATTCTCACGGAGGATTGGAGTTTTTCCTGGCGAAATTGGTCGTAGCGCTAGAGAACAATTCCAGGGAGGATGATCCCAAAACGAACTCGAGTACCATCGACAGCGCGGGTAGCTTCGACGACGAAGATCAATGTCAGAAGTGGCTGGACAACTGGGAAAAGCTCGAGAAAGCCTTTCCGGGTAAACAAAAAAAAAACACTTCACAGTCGTGCTCGTTGAATGAATTTTGTGACAGTACGTCCTCACGTGAACGACGTCCGACGTGTGTTTGTGTGCGTGTCCGCAGGATCCGTCGTTGATCTGCCAGCGTGCCCCTGCCTCTATCCGAACAACATCTTCTACGACAATCAGATCTGGGACAAGAAGCGGGAGAAGAAGTTTCGGTGGCGCGACGTAAGTCACGACAAAGACCGGCTCGCGATCTACAAACCGGGTGCCGTTTATTGCGTGCAGACTCTGTCGTCACAAAACTCGAGTGCCATCGTGCAACATTGTTGCTACGATGACAATAGAAAATTGTTGACCCGCGGTTCCGGAGCTGGTACGCCATACATTGTCAGTCCGGACATCTCGCCTCTGTTGCACGATAAGATCGACCTGCTGCCTTGGCGACTTTGCAAGGGTGACTTCACGAGGTAGACATCCCGGTCTTGTACATACAGATTCGATACACAACCGAACCGTGTTTTGATATAAGCCGAGAACATATTTTAATATTTATTTTAATAATTTTGAATTTGCAATTTCGACAATTTTATTTTAACAAATGAGTACGTTATTTATTGATTACTTTACTGATTATTTTATGTGATTATTTTAAAGCTTTAATATGTTGTCTGCTACGGTGATCCGGCGAAATTTTCGTAAAATGCTTGCAAAAAATCTAATGTAAAATTTCAAATGACAGAAATAGAGATATGAAGTAAATATGTAAATAGATATGTAAAATGTATGCTACTCAGTAATTAATAATTTATATTTTTAATTATGCTACGCTTTAAGTATGCTGATATTTATTTTCATTATATGTTATAATGAAAATCTTGCGATGAGACGTACAAAATTCACTGACCAGACAACGTATTAATGAACAAAATCAAACGGAGTTATATGAATAGGATGTTCACTACATTCGTTCACATTCAATTCATACATTCTTATGTAATTTTTAAAAAGATCCACACTTTTATGTATTTTTGTTACATTGCAGATACAACGAAGTAAGAATACCGAACAATGATAACAACTGTGAGATAAACCCAGATAACGAAGAGTATCAACTTCAAGTGGAAAGTGCGAAAAATTATTGAGATACGATATTATACGATATTAAAGAAAGAGCAATTGTACCAAAAAGAGCAATACTTGCCTCCATATTCAATTGTGTTCTCAAAAGAAAGCGTAATAAATTTATATTTATTTCTTATTATTTCTTTGTTATATACATTCCAGTTTTACGTCATATACCATATTGAAAAAAATCACTTAAAAATGCCATGTGATGTTGGCTACGTAAAAGTTATTCTCTTCTTATTTCGCCTGGTGATATAAATATATTAATTGATTAACCATTAATCGATTAAACTAATCGATTAACCAGTAATAGAATTGTAATGAAATCTCATTTGTATTAATGAAAGCTACCCATTTCTCTCACTACATTGGGAGAAATGCGGAACAAAATTAATGTGCAACATGTGCATGGTGTTCATGTATTTATAATTTATATTAGGAAAATAATTATCCACGATAAAAAAGAAATAAATAAAATCTCTAGGTACTGAAATTACATCCTACAATGCAACGCCACATTGTACTTTTAAATCATGCTTTTTTTCGTTGCAATATCTTATATTTCTCAAAAACTTGAATAGTATAATCAATAGCATCTTGCTATTTCGCCCCTGACATATCAACATTCTTGATTAGTGCTTTTCAGTCCCACCTTTTCCTACTTTTGATGATCATTCTCTTCTCTAATCCGATTAATGATTGTCTGATACTTTCAAAGAAATTTTAGACTCGCTTGACAGAAGAACGACTATTCATTTAGAAATAAATATAACATTGAAATACATTTCTAATGTTTGTGGATGATGATTTTAAATAAATTATTACACACAAACAGTTTTAACATTATGTGTTACTTGTAAAATTTTTCTTATTTTACATAATAATAAATATCATAAGAATTATTAACTGGATAAATACAGGACAATAGCACAGATAATGAGAAAAGCGCAAAAAAAGTGTCAACATCACACGGTGTTCCCAAGTGGTCACCCATCTAAGTACTGACCGTGCCCACCGTTGCTTAACTTCAGTGATCGGACGAGAACTGGTGATTTAAGCGGAGTTTGGACGTTGACGTGAATCTTCCTGCTTCCCTGGATCATATCCAGTACGATTTTACTATTTCTAAATTTTTTTGTAATGAGAAAGATGAATGTCATAAAAATTATCTGATCAAACAGTACAAGAAGTCTAGAGTCATGGGATCTTTTTTTATGTAAAAACGTTGGCTCGCGCCACTGATCTTTTAGGGGATAATTTATAGCGTCTCTATATGTAACTTCATTCTGAAGTATTAAACGTATTAAAAATAGCTAATGGACAACGAAGAAAAAATGCAAAATCAATTTTTGGAATTTGGAATTCCTTTATCGTATCACGTTCGATGAGCGAGTCGGATCAAATGGGAATTGAAAGCAGACGAACAACACTGAACATTCTACTCACTCATTGGTTGTTCGTTCGCTTAATGTAGACACGCCTTAAATGGACAAGCTTAGGGAAAGACACTACGACGATATTTCTAGCAGTATTTTCTCTAAAATCATGGCGAAGGCGCGGAGAGAGGAAACAATCCAAACTCGAGAGAAATTTTCTTTCAAACGGGCAGAGTTCAGTATCTGATTATTACATTTGATAAGCCAACTGATCATATACACTACTACATAATACATGAATAATTTTTGTTTTTTCGTCTCAAAAACTGTAGGCACTATAGCGAATTAGAGAATCTTCGGTCTCCCCTCCCATGATACATATACACATGTACATTTATCTTATACACATGTAAAAAAAAGATATGGCTACTAGTGTGAATGGAGGAAGAGAAGAATCCGTCGTCATGGTTACCGCTTGCAAACGTGAGACAGCAACAGTTACACACTTGTCAAATGTACCGTAAAGTCCGACTTGTGAAGTGGCTTACAACACGGGAGCACATTTACCGATCTACTTCGACGCGTTGTTTTAATGCTGCGTGACTGATAAACAGAATGGATTGGACTACCGATCTCGAGATCACTTCGAAGAAGGTAATTTTAGAAGAATCTCTTTATCATGATAGCATCGAATCAATTATCTGAGAATCTAATATTTCTAAAGAGTTGTAAGCAATTATTCTAGTTAAACTTAAGTACACCGATTAATTTGCAGCTGCTGCCTCGTCTGGGTAGGCGCTCAGGTCAGAGTAATTTCCTGGAAGAGAACAAATCTGATGATGATCCTCTGGAGAGTCCTATTTCCTTATCATCTGCGAAGTCTACGTCTATGCAAAGACCAATAGTTCCACCTCGAACAAGGAAAACTGGCTGGGGCGATGAATTAAAAAGCGGCAAGTAAGTAAATTCTCTCTAAATTAATACAAAGCTAACACGAGAGTCGAATGGATGTATGAGCAACACAAATTTTCAATGTTTTTTTCTTTTCTTTTCTTGTGCAATAAAACTTTTGTATCCACAGCAGACTTCATCTAAAGTCTTGAACGAAATAGAAAAGGTTTACAAATAATTACATTGCACATAAGTGAAAAAAAAGAATAAAAACATAGAAAAATTTTGACCGCATGTACATTCATCCCTGAGATTTACTTAGAGCTTATATTAAATTTATAGTTTGTAATAAGCGAGCCAATCGGTTCAACTTCTTCTGCAAGTATAAGTTCGAATCGTTTACAAAGTGGAGTTTATAACAGAAGTAAACATAATAGAAAATAAATATATATGAATAAAAATTAAAATAAATTTTAAGTATGAAGTTATAATTCCTTTTTTATCGCACAGATCGAGAGCAGCGCCAAACGTCATTGAACAGTGAGTACAATGCATAAAAATGAAGAATCAGGTATCTAGCTATTGATGAACTTTTTTTTAGGGAGCGTTTTCGAATGGCTGAAAAAGAGCAGCAAGAAGACGGTGAGCTGATTTGAGACGAGTTATATAAAAGCTTGTACATTAACTGACTATTTAATTAGAAATTCTATCTCCCATTAGATCAATCTTTTATTAATATAAACTTTTAACATAAATATGATAAAAAGAGAAAAGCATGAAAAAATTTAGATATTATTTTTCTGTATCACTTATTCCTTCTTCAGGATTATTAATCTTTTGCATTTGTAGATATTCCGGTTATACCAGACTTAGATGAAATTCAGGAAGATAATATCTCGTCTGATATTGCAAGCGCTCCTATGTAAGTATTCCTTATTTCTATTTTAAGTTTATTACTATCAAAGAATTTGTATTAAAATTCCTATGTGAAATATTTGCGTATGAAGATTTATAATTTGTAATTATAATTCTATAAATATTTATTTATAGAGAGAATTATTTATAGAAATTATAATTCTAGAAAGATTTAATTATTTTTACATCTCGAAAATTAGTAAAATAATTAAATCTTTCTTACAACAAAGAGGAAGACAGAGAAGGGAAGAATTATTGAAAATTACAGTTACAAATGTCTGTTGTGCGAGAATTGTCTCATTCGTTTAAAGTAGATTATAATATTCCTTAATTATGTAGATAATATTTTATTATTTTATTTCAGTAAAGAAAAAATATCTCTTTTGTATCTCGAGATATAATTTTTAGAGTCAACGCAAATAGAGTGACTGCGTACGAGGAATTGGACACTGATCTGGTGAAAAATGCTGCATATACGTCGTTGGACGGTGTCAGTCTTTCTCTCCTCGCGGATAAGCTGTACAATGAAAATCTAGTAAAGGAACCGGATGAAGTTTGGAATTGGAATCTCCTTTTCACGCAAATTTCTTCGGAGATCAATAGCGAGACGCAGAAAAAGATCGAGGCCTAAAAACTTGAGAGCATTTTTGTATCTTGAAATAAAAATGAAGATGTTCTGCATATGTATAACAACGTGTTATTCTCTCGTTATATCATTAATATTTGTACATTGATTTCTTAAAATTTAAAAACAAGAAATTAATCCGATCATAGCTTTCCAAATCGAAATCTACAAAAATATGCAACGTTTTCTTCTCTGAGAAAAGTAAAAATATCTAAATCGTCGGGTAATTCAATGCTGATTTAAGGTCCTCGAGAGACCAAAAGAGACCCGGGATGGAAGGGCAAAAATCATTTCCAAGTTCGAAGTCGCGAGAGGCAAAAAAATGGCGTACCGCCGTCTGCAGTGCCTGCATATGGAAGCGACAAATTACCTCGTCTGACCTATTCGATTGCCCCCCAATTTGGAAATCGCGGTACTTCGAGGAGTGACGTGAAGACTCGGACCGTGCAGGCGTGCAAATCCGTGGTCGTGAAACGATCCACGAAGATGCATGCGCAATCGGGAGTCTGACACTCAAGCTACTTGAAGCTTACGACAACGTGACAACACCCACTGAGCAGATCTGCCATATCTCTAATGTTAGCGATCGATGTTCAGTTGTGCCATCACTAGCACACGCTTCCGAAAATCGATGTTTCGCAGGCGGTATATAAACGAACACTACTGGTCCGAGAGCACGTGCGAGAAACCGGCGAACTGTATCTTCAACGTTTGCCGCGATCGGACATCGTTTCGCCCATCCCCGCGAAATGCTTCGTAACCACGAGAAGTCGTTATCGCGTCGTCGACGACAATTTCGCGATTATTAAGAAATAATTTTAAAAAACTGGTCGCTGCGAAAACTGATCGATTAAGACAACGGCCATCTAGCGGGGGAATGTGCCACTCTTATTGTCATATAAACAAAAAAAAAGAAAGCGTAGCAGACAACGCTGAACGAGCTCCGAACTATCCCGAAGTTCGGAGTCCGAACACGATCAGCGATGAGTTGTACATGAGTTTGACGCGACGCGAAAAAACAATAAAATTGATCTCTCAAATTAAATGTTGATCGTCAAGACTATCGATTTTTTTTCAGAACTGTTCAGGAGTCACCCTCGTGACACTGTTGCTCGATGCAAAAGGTCTAGCTTAACCTGAACTGATTCTGCTTGATGGATTACGACAAGTTTTTGTACCACGACAATCAATTAGTTTGTTTAATTAATTAACGTGCTCCAACCTCCGTTGCCGCTACGACACGCGAGTGATACGGCATGCTCAATGTCAATTCTTGAACTCAGATAAATGTCACGAGATACAAAGTTGCCGCTTTGCGACTATCTAGTGAGTATATTAAAAACTTGCATGTTAATTTGCGATCCCGGTTTATAATTCTGGCAATTCGTGATTTTTATTTCAGTTATTATTTTTAATTTCAGTTATTATTATTAATTAAGAATTTTAATCGCTCACTTCCAACTAAAGTGCATTCACCAATTCTTTTGCAGGTCCATTAAAAATATATAATAAATATATAATATATAATAATAAAGGCAGCGACATGTTTCGGGATACTCAGAAAATCGTCGTGGAGGACGGGCTTGCCCCATCGGCACCGTACGTCATAAACATTCGGATGGAAGATCTGTTGGAAAAATTAAAGCTGTTGAATTACGACGCTGAATTTGTGCAAGAGCTAAAAATGAAACCGATCAATAGGTAAGATATCATAATGTCGATACGATATGTTCCATTTAATATCTGATAAGATAATTGTAAACATTGGAAACAGGCATCACTTTGTAATTCCAACAAATCCCGGTGAACAATTTTACACGTTTACCTGCTTGGCCGCGTGGCTGATTAGAAAAGCAGGGAAGAGCATTGAAATGCCGCAAGAATCGGATGATCCCAATTCCACGATAGCTCTAATCTTGGATTATCTCAGGGAGATCGATATACCTGTAGAATTCCCACCTAATAAACTTAAGCAAGGCTGTGGAGAACATGCGGTTTACGTTTTGGATAATTTGGCTGATAATGCTTTAAAGGTTGCACAATTCCAATGGAAAAGGTACAGTAATTGGTGTAGTTTTTTTTCTGTAACTTTTACTAAGTTAAAGGAATTATTAAACACCACACTACGTTATCAGGATAAATATTCCACCCGATGAGCCTACTGCGGAACCGGATATCGAGGACGACGACGCGGAGTTAATCTTGGAGAAAGTTGAGGAGGAAATGATGGCCGAGTATGACGACGATGATCAAGATGTCTTACACATAGACGACATTACGAAGTTTTACGGACAAAATGCTGTAAATAAAATCTTCATTCTCAGAAAAAAGAATTGTAAATAATGTACAATACTATTATCAGGATGTCAACTGGTTTTTTACGTTTTAGAACGAGACACAAAAGCTGGATAGCATTTTAGAATCTACGACTAACAGAGAAGAGTGGCAATTAGAACTGGAAAAAGTTTTACCTCGTTTAAAAGTGACTGTTAAGACAGGTATTGAATGTTTTTGAGCAAAAATCGACTAAAACGAACGCAGCTGTATTATAATTTTTATTATTATTATTTGTCGCAGACTCAAGAGACTGGAGAGCGCATCTTGAGCAGATGAAACAATTACGCACGAATATCGCGACCAATTTGACCGGTACGAAGACGCATTTGAACAAAATCTACACCGATATCGGGAATACCTTAGACAAGATCAAAACTAGAGAAACTTATCTTAATAGACAGCTCGAGCCGTCTTTAACAGAGTATCGCTCACTGCAAGTGAGTTTACATTTTATAATATTTATATATATTATTTTTATATCTATATTTTATATTTATACTTTTTATGTGTATTATTAAATACCGAGTGAATTATATTTTATTTAGGAAGAACTATCAAAAATCAAAGAACAGTACAGAGACGTCAGTGGCGGCGTAACCGAACGAACGCGAGTTCTTAACAAATTAATGGAGGAGTTGGAACATATAAAAAGAGAGATGGATGAGAGAGGATCCAGCATGACAGATGGCAGTACGTATAAAATTATAATAAGGTCTAAGTATCATTCCATCAGTTTTAAGTACTCAATTTCATTCTTAAAAAATTCACAGCGCCACTTATCAATATAAAGAAAACAATCACGAGGATGAAGAACGAGATCTCCGAGATGAATATTCGAATCGGCGTGTTGGAATATAGCTTAATGTGCGCGCGAGTACGGGATCGGACGCAATTACGAGAGGACATGAACAGTACGAGTACCTCAGTAATAATTTAACGCACGCCGTGCATCTTTATTACTCATATGTATTCACAAATGTACTTCAATCCGTCCGGCACGTGATATCACGATAATCACGTACGAATGTCTAGTCTTGAGTATTGTTAACACGGGTCCAATTACTCTGTCTCTACGAAGTTGCGATGATGTAACTACATAGAACTGAAAATACCGCATCGACTGCTGTAATGGAGTCATACAAATTTCATTACACACTTTATACGCTTATACCTAATTCGCAACACGTTGGTTGTCTGTTGATACCGTCACAGAAGTTTTTGTTGCAATTAAATAAAGCGTGTTCTTCGTTTTTTACTCAATGATCTTAACTTTTGTTCTTATCTAATTCATAACATCCCCCTGTCACCCTGTGCTTAACTCCTTGTTTTTTTGATTGTTTATTGACACAATTAGAGTTTCAATTAGTAACATGTTCTTCATTTTTTAACTCTATACGATAGTCTTAGCTCTTGTCTTATCTTAATTCGAAACACACTCTCCCCTTCCCCTGGACTTTCCGCAGCTCCTGTTTTTTTCGCGGATATCATATTCGCGGCCCTGAAAATTGTGATTGCTACACGTGCACGGACACACGCGCGATGTAAAAGTATGTTACGGAAATGTGCGTGTGTGTGTCACGCGACTACATCCGCGGCAATTCGTGCGCGATTCTTTCAGTCGACGCGCGAGCTCGCGTGTACTCGCGAGTTGCATCGCGGTGTGTCGGATACGCGTTGGTGTCAACGAAGCGAATATTTTGATTTCGAAGACGACAACAGGTGCGTAGGTAGGATCCTTTTGTTTTGGTTAATCTACGCGAGATCCAGCTATCTCTCATTGAATTCCCCACGAATTTGTCACGTTAATATCGATGCTATGTTGAGATGAGACAATACGAGACGATCGCCGAAATGATATTACGATCGACAAATTTTTCAATTATCTCGTACATCCATCGTGGAAATCGATAGTTCAGATTGAATCACGGAACAACACTGTTGTTTGTCGATCCAGAGATTGATGTATTGCGGGCGCATTGCTTTTATCATTCGCGAACAAAAAAAACTTCGCCGATGATGAGTGTTTGCAATTACACGCTGTTATAATAAAGTACTAATCAGAATGTATCGGGAATGATAAGAAAGCAATTCGACGAAGCTACGACTATTATTATTACACGCTGGTATCGTCAGCTTAATTTGTCTCACGAAAAAATAAGTTTTGGTTTCATCTTTTTTATTTAGAATAATGCAGAGTTTATTTTTGGAACACACAGTCCCTTTTTTTACAACGGAGTTACGTGAAGTCATCAATTTTTACTTCTTAGAGAAACTTAAAAAAAGAACATGTTGCGACTCGCTAAGTTATTTAATAATTACGCCTTGCAAGTTTTTGCGAAACGAACAAAACACGCGTGAATCTGCGTGGGTCAATCTCTTTATCTGGTGTAACAGGATGAGATACACAGCTTTCTTTCGGATGTATTTGAATCGCGACATGCAATTACTGGAGAGATTTTACTGGAGAGATTATTTTCTCTTCGTCCCTTTCACTTTCACAAGTTCTTTGCGTATCCAACACACGCCGTGCACGAAAAATTTCAAACAATCTGATATATTGACAGTGTATATTAAACTATAACAATATTTTTGCAATGGACAAAATAATAAATAGTATAATGGATAAAATAAGCAATATATATAATAATACATATATATATATATATATATATATATATATATATATATATAACAGGAATATAAATAATTAAAGATTTCTTCGCAATTATATCCTTTGCGTTGTAAGCTACTTTCTCTATTGAGTATGTTTTTTATATCTGTCATATCTGTTTTTTATATCTGTTATATAATAAGAGCCATCAAGAGTTCGAAAGACGAATATATATTCAACGTTGTGCAAATGAATTGCTTCGAATGCATATACATATTCTTTTAACGCTGAAATGTATGCAACTGATACATAGGAAAGTCTGAATACATAATGATCGATGAATCATAGAACAAAAGTGTTTTTTGGCGATGTTTTTTTACATAAAGGATATTGACCAATAGGTGTCAAAATAAATGTAGAGCGTTACGTAAGGAAATTCTAAGATCACTAAAAAGTTACTAGGTCTAATCTAATTAATCAATAAATGTAGAAAAAAACGAAATGGTATTATTTAATTCAATAAAGTTCAGTACAAAGTTTTACTGAATTTATTTAATATTCAATTCATATTTAGGTGTTTCTGAATATTATTTTTAGGAACACGCGTACCGATGTTTGAAGAATTTATTTACTATTTTTCGGCTGATTCAGATTCTCGTAAACTTCGCAATAATTTTAATATCAAAAGTCACTTGAATTCTTGAATAATTCCTTTCGACTAACTCGTGATTTGTTCGTGAATATTTATCATCGACTACATGGTACTCTCGGAATTTTTTATTTCAATTTTATTTTATTTCTAAATACGACGAAAAACTCGTTGGTGCGAGCACGTTTTTATCTCTGCCTCGAGCGGTCTGCATATTTATTATATGGTGTATCTGTCTGCAATCGCACGAGTAATCTGAACTTTGAGCGGCAGAGTGCTTATTATTATAGTCATGCAAAATATCGTTGTTTTCTCCAACTCGACACCAATTATTTATTGCGCCGAAAGATTAGTCATTAATTCGTCATTCAACGAATTAACGTTCCATTTATGCGTCACATTTGTCACATATAAATAGTCTTTGACTTTTTTACGCTGTAGCTTCCGCATATTTATTGAAATGATCGAAAGTTGTCGAGACAACTGTCTTAAAGGTCGTCTTAAAGATGATGTAAATGAAAAGTAAGGTACATAATTAGGAAGAAGTAAGAGATGTATATAATTAAAGAAGATTGGGATTGCATTAACAAATGTCGGCTATAGCTCGTCGTGAACATCTCGGTGTTTCTACTTTATCCTATCTCAAGGGAATCCACCATCTACTTACACCATTTACTTACAAACTATTCGCAATTTATACCAAAAAAAAATCGGGCATCTGAACAAATTTACAAAGTTGTATTCAAAACTCTTTTCGTGTTCTTTTCAATCAACGATCTTTTTGGAGCTTTGCTTTAATTAGTTTTATTTGGAAAAACGTGTGCCTTCAAATTGTTTTTCGATGTGTTACGTATAAGATTATCTATTGTAAGATACCATTTCGTAATGTATCGATTTTTTAATCTAGAGAAAATGTTAATCTCCACTGCCTAATACTAATATAACTTGCCTAAATAAATTTATCGCAAAACAAGATTCCATCGTATACAATCAAGATCGAAGAAATATCTTGTAGCTGTTTTTTAAAGAAGATCTTATCTTACAATTAGTTTGATAAAAGTAAGGTAATCCATTACTTTTCATAATATTCAATTTTATCGGACTAAAGCACTCGACATCTAACAATCGTATTGGCATCACTCACATCGTTTGTCATCGATATTCTCGATTAGTGTCTAGACTTTGTGCCCAACAGTTATTTAATTCTGACATACGGATAAACTAGTGTGCTTACGGGGAGAGACATGAAAATAATATTTTGATTTCTGAAAATCTGCAAATATTGATTTCGACAAATTTCTATTCGTTGTGACGGTAAGCTAAAGTGAGGACGCGCGATCGCGCCTGAAATAGTATAACTAATTTCTGGTTGAAGAGGAAAGTGGCTTGCTGTTGTCACTTCTTTCTCAGAGTGTTGTTGAAACATCCGAGAGTAAAAAGATGATTGAACTCGAGATGTCAGTCCCACAAGAGCCTAAAACACGCATGCACACGTATACAACTACTACTACAAAGATGTCAGTGCGGTAAGAAATCACGAATCAATGTAATATCTTGATCAAAAAACTCTCAAAGATAAGACATATCATGTAAAAAACATATCAAATATAGAATACGATTTTTAATAACGATTTGGTAATTCTACATTTGGTTTTGGGTGAATCAAATGACAAATTGTCGCGGCTCCAATCGGAAGCCAAATCTCGTACTTATGTACACCACGAAAGGCCTCAAATAGTACATTTTTAGAATTATAAAATATATCTGAAGAATTATGAGTATATACATACACATATATATATAATGAGATCATATTTCTATTTCTTCTAAATAGTTCCTTCCTTATCTGTTCATCTTGTTCATCATCGTTTCAACCTTTGGTTTTCATTTCTTCGACCATCTTTATCCCCGCAATTCCACTGGCAGATTTATTTATGTATTAAGCATAGAGAATATTAGAGATTTGTTTATTCGTTACATACGCATGTAAAAAAATGAACGAGGAAATTAATTACTTCAGGAAAGTAAGTCGTAAATATTGTGAAAACTTCGGGTAGAAAGGAATAACGGAGAAAACTAAACAATTGGAAATGTTTCGAGAGAGGGACTCTCAAGGACCTCCGAGTAGATTAGAGCGATACATTTATTGTTAGTTATCGTTAGTTTTCCATATTCTTATTTCCAATTTTCCTGTAACTACGTAGTCAGCGCTAAAACAAATGAGCTAATTAAAAAACTGTCTATTTAAAATAATGAAATAATAACATCGCCAGTTATCGCACACTGTTCGTTCCAGTGATTAACAACTTTCGCTTATAAAAAATTTTGCGGAACGTAACGTCTAACGTAACATTCGGTACTGTTACATAAAGATGTAAGATATATATCACTTTTTTTCACACACAAAAAAAACCGATTTAACAAAAATGCCAAGAAAAACTAACTAAAAAAGAAGATAAAGAATTTAAAACTTATAATTTTGAAATTTAGTTTTTCTTATTTCTGTTAAATCACTTTTTGTGAAAAGTGATATATATCTTAACATCTTTATGTAACAGTATTGAACGTTACGCAGAATATATTTACAATATATATTTTATGTGATATATAAAACTATAAAATATATAATACATATATATGTTTTTTTATAGCTTGCTCTATTATTTTGCTTTAGATATTTCACACTCGCTCGAGCAGCAACATTTCTCTAGTTTTCCTTCACATATTTGCGTTCTTTGTCTCTGTACTCAACATTCCATTATGTCATTACTAAAAAAAAACCTAAAAAAACTATAGTTTTGTGTATAAAAACTGCTGCTATATGCAGCCATAGCTGCATATAGCAGCAGTTTTTATACACAAAACTACTACTACTACTTTCCACCATGTATGCAGCTGCTATATGCTGTGTATCGAGTGTAGAAGGTGCACTGGTAGTGCAGTCGAACAAAAAAAGCAAAACAGAGATCCGTGCGTCTTCCGATGATGTGTTATAAAATTTTCACACAAGGATGTGAACAAATTGTAATCTTCCATGATCGGGGTGTGCCGCAACGAACCGTTTAACGCGAGACAATTGATGAACGTTTCATCTCACCCGTTCTCGATTGTCATCGAGATAAATAGCGGTAAGACAGGTTAATGTACACCCTGTATGTGGAATTCGCGTAAGCCCAAGTTAAGGAATCGCGAACGCTGCTTTTCCGACCAATACATTGTCAACGAGATCGTTTGTTTACGTTGAGTTTAGCTCCGACTTCTGTATACAATGTGTCCACGAAGTACGGAATGCTCCCACACGAGCAGGGTCTTTGACGTGAAGACTATGCGTTCCTATAATCATTCGATCTTAATTAAAACACGAATCAGAACGTAATGAGTTGACTTTCACCCGATCGATGATTTCAGTCATCGCTATGCGCAAACCTTTTACGTCAGAGACGTTAGCCTTGATCATGCAATACATTTACAACTTTCTGAATTGACTTTTGCACAAACGCTGTTTAAAAGTATTCACTAATTTCTGAATAATCTTACGTGACTGCACTTCCTATACGAACAATTATGTAATAACAATTATTTGTAGCTTTTCCTTCCTAGTTTCTAATAATTAACAAAAATGAAGCTTAATAATTGACTCTGTCGATAATTAGACAGGCTTGTGAACTTACATTCTTGAAGCCATTTGACAAACTATATACAATTTGTTTGATTTTGTACAAGTAAGATCAAGAAGCGAGATTGCAACTTTTTTTCTTTTTCGCTTATAAAAGTATTCCTAAATGTATATCGTAACTTCTCTTTCTCTCTCTCTCTCTCTCTCTCTCTGTCGAAAATATAATTCAAATTTCAACAACTAATTTTAATATTGTTGTAAGAAAACGTAGCTTATCCCATCCTGCATAACTCTGTTATTAACAATTGGTCGTATTAAAATTTGAGTTTACTGATATGAAATTCTTTTTCCTTATGTTTATGAAAGGCATTTCTAAAGTATTGTAACCCATCACAAACATACAATTACACACACACGCAATTTTAAAACTTTGGGGTTTATTTATTTTATGATATTCAACAAGATATTCATTTTGCTGAATGGAACTATTGTATACATCCCAAACAAATTTAATTTTCTAATTACGTTACTAAGAAATGCTATAATTGATTCGATCATGAGGAAAAATGAATAGTGTCGTAAAAATTAAGAGAGAAATACTGATTACTGTTTGTTGATTCGCTTTCAGGCCTGTAGTTCCAGTAAAAATGACGCGGTCCTATAAAAAAGTTATCATTATCTCAACCGTTGGGTTAATAATCACAATTCTTGGCATTGGCATAGGAACAGCTTGGGTCATTACGCTATATGATATGCTATTTGCAAAGGTATACTCAATGAGCAGAAGAACTTTATCTCAATCGACATATATATAAGATTCATGTATTTCTAATGTGTACAAATACAATTTGAAATTTTTATGCAGCTATTGACGTTATCACCAACATCTTTTACTTATGATTTGTGGGTGGAGACGCCTATTCCAATGTACCTGAAATTCTACATGTTCAACTGGACTAATCCAGAGGAGTTTTACGCATCGTCAAGTGTGAAACCGCATTTTCAGGAATTGGGGCCTTACGTTTTTCGGTAACGTTATTTCCATAAAATTTCTCCTATTGTAAAAGTATCACGAAGTGATACTCTAAATGTATATTTTTCACAGAGAAGTCGATTATAAAGTGAATCAGAATTGGAATGAAAATAATGGAACTGTCACGTTTCAAAGGAGAAAAGTTTGGTTCTTTGACCAGTCCCTATCTAATGGGAGTTTAACCGATGAGATTACTAATTTAAATCCGATAGTCGCGGTACGGCTAAATAATTTGGCTAATCACCATCTTTGACTAATCACATAATTTTCTAATTGTTAATTTTTAAAATAATCAATAATATTTTTACACTGCCATATCTAATTTTAGACGGTCGCATCTTCTGTGAAAAACAAAACTGCGTTTATACGTAAGATAGTCAACACGTTTATGATGCGTTTAGGAGAGAAGCTAGTATTAACTAAAAGCGTGAACTCGCTGTTATTTGAGGGATTCAATGACACGCTGTTGCAAATTGCGCGAAAAATGAAAGTGTCCGACATACCTTACTCTAAATTCGGATGGTTTTACGCGGTGAGTGCAATGGATCGAATATGCATCAAGCAACTTGACATGGTCTCAAACATAAACCATCATTTCTCTTTTCTCACAGAGAAACGGTTCGGATAGCTACGATGGCACATTCAACATGTTAACTGGTGCAACGAATTTGTATAATTTGGGAATGCTAAAAGAATGGAATTACAAGAATCGTACGGATAATTACAAGGGTTCGTGTGGTAAAATAGGTGGGACGTTGGGAGATTTTTGGCCACCTTTAATTAATAATAAAACGGTATCTATATTCATCCCTGATATTTGCACGTGAGTAGTAAAAATCATTGTAATAAATATCACTTAATTTAATATGAAAAAAATCAACGTTAAATTGTGTTACAACAAATGATGTTTCAATTTAAATATTAAACATCCATTCCTATTGAATTCTGTCAATTTTTATATCAGGAATATGAAAATCTTATTTTTAAAGTGACTAATGTTAAATTTTGAATAAATTGGAGTACGTGTATTCTTTATGAATCTTATTCATATAAGTTATATTATACATTTCATATAAAAATAGTATGAATTAATAAACTAAAAATTGATTTCAATTCTTTCCAATTTTCTGGAATAATGAAAAAATATTATTACAAAATCTGCTTATCTGTTTAGGACTTTGGATTTGGCATACGAAAATACAACGAAAATTGAAGGTCTAACAGGAAATAAATATATCGGGAATAAATATATGCTTGATAATGGTGAATCTGAACCCTCGAGACAATGTTATTGTCCCAATGGGAATTGTGGACCTAGTGGAACATTAAATATTTCATCTTGCAAATTTGGGGCGCCGGCTTTCGTTAGTATGCCGCATTTTTATCTAGCAGACCCGAGCTACACGAAGGACATAACGGGAATGTCACCAAATAGAACAAAACATGAACTATTTATTATTCTGGAACCGGTAAGTTGCATACCTTGCATAAAGTGTTACTACTGAATGTAATAAACAGCAATTATAAGACAAATATTATATGAAAGAAACTTTAAAGACCTCAGGTGTTCCACTCTCAGTTAAGGCGCAAATGCAGTTAAATATGTTGCTTGAACCAGTGGCTGATATGAGGTAAGTAACAAACAGACACAATGCAGATAATCATAAGTATATTAAAAAATTTTGCAAAAAAAAGAAAGCAAAAAAAATTAGAGAAAAGTGCTAGGAGAATAATATTGTGACAATACTATTATGAAAGCTTATGAAAACTTGAGGAAAGAAAATTAAATTCTTGAGTTATTACTTACTATATTTGTATAGTTAGCAAGAATATATTTATTTTAAATAATAGAAGAATATCTAAAATGAGAAGAAGCATTCCATTTTAAATATTGACTTTTAACAATGTTTCATAACGAAACTGCTTTGAGTAATTAAAAGCCAAAAGTCTATTGTAATAAATTATTATATTGTAATAATATTGTTGTAAGAAATGTACTACAATAATACATTAAAGATTATATTTCGATTTGCTATCATTTTTCTGTGTGTGTGTGGGTGTGTGGGTGGTTGTGTGTGTGTGTGTGTGTGTGTGTGTGTGTGTGAGGCACTGAGTGTGTGTGTACAGCTGTGATGAGTGTGTGTGTGTGTGTGTGTGTGTGTGTGTACGTGTGTGTGTGTGTGTGTCAGCTGTGTGCGGTGTGTGTGTGTGTGTGTGTGTGTGTGTGTGTGCGCGCAGATCTGTACACAATTTGATAACAGATAAGAGAACGTCTATTTGTGATTTTTCAGTATGTTCGAGAATATAAACAAGACTTACATCCCGATATTGTGGTTTACTCAAGAAGCTAAACTAACTGCCAAATACGCAAAACAAGTTCAGCTACTTTTAATTCTTCCATCATTAGGTACTGTAACTCTTTTTGGTATAGCAGGAATTGGAATTCTAATATTCTTCATCGGACTCTTCATTTATGTGCGACAAAGATGGCAAGGAGAGGATAATCAAGTATTAATATCCAAATACGATACCGATGTTAGAAATGAAATGTAATAATTGCTTCATCTTACGCGCGTGGTTATTATAAGTCAGATGCCAAGATTAAAAATTTATTTTTCTCACTTATTTTCATATTATTTCTTGTATACATAAATATGTGACTAATATTAAAACATAGAAGTTTTATGTTTAGTCGTTAATTTAGAAAATACATTTTGAGAATAAATCGAAATTTCACATTTACAAATCAAATATTCATAGATTGATAATCTTCCGTGTAAAATGATCTAACATGTCTATAAAATCTTATCTATAAAAATATTACATAACTTTACATTGTTGGCAAAATTAACATTAATGAAAATAATATTCCATACTTTTATTGGACACCGGACTTATATTAATCGTGCAACTTACATTAATCTTAAATGCCATGGATAGAGAGCTAAGATAATTTTACTTCCTTTTTATTTTACTTTTACTTCCTCTGTATTCAAGCTTCCTTCTTTAATTTCTGATATTATAGAACAAAGATAAGACTGTATCAATGTCTTATAAATATTAGAAACAATTAATGTACCATAAGGGTACGAAAGTGCCTATTAGCTATATAGTTAGTATAACTATGGATTTTCAATGAATAACAACAAGTAGTTTAAACTGTCAATAAGATGTAAATATTAAACTGAAAATTTATTCCTACATTTGTCAAGATACGAATGTAGCTTTTATATTACTGATATTAAAATCTATGAAATATTTATGCGGCGGAACAATCTTCAGACTAAAACTTTTTGATCAGTTACATGTGAAAACACAATTAAAGAAAATCTATTAGAGACATTTTATCAAGAGTAACATATATTACAGCGAAAATATAAGAATTATTATTTTAATATTATATATATATTATATACATATAATATTATTATTATATTCTCTACAGAGAAATCTAATTTCATAGAACCGTGGACTTTTAGATATTTGTTATTCTCTCAACTGTCTGACATGTAAAAGTTTATTTCAATTAGTGAGTTCTCTTATTTGTAATAAATTAATAATTCATACTCTTAATACTTCTGTCAAATGATATGTGATTATGTGAGTTACATTTTTTCAAGATGTATTATAATAATTGAGACAGAATTTTTAGATAGATGTTCTATTTATTCTTTTTGAGAAATTGGCTCTTTACTTATTTATTGAATACTTTTAAAAAATTTTTATTATTTTAAATTAGTATCTTCAACTAGAAAAAAAATTGCGGCTAAAACTCTGTTTTCTCGTGATTTCAAAAGGCAATGAATAATATATAAGTGTACAAGCAGAGAGGAACAATATATTTTAGCAAATATATTTTAGCAACAAGAAAAATGATTAGAAGAATATCATACTTTAAAATTTATTAAATTTCAACCATTTATGAAAATATTGAGCTCTCACAGTTGATGAATAAAAAATATAATGAAAAATTTGATTTCTTACGATTATGCTGCATTAAATCTTAAAAAATTATAATTTTTCAATTTTTTTCTAAATCAACATTTTTTCTATGTGTAAAGTAACATACGTATGAAAAAATGTTATAGAACGCTTAAATCGTAGGAAGTGATAAACACTATGATTTTAGATTTAATCTTTCAATTTTTTTCTAAATCATTTTTTTTCTATTACGCGTAAAGTAACATACATATAAGAAAATTTTATAGAACGCTTAAATCGTAAGAAGTGATGAACACTATGATTTTAGATCTAATCTTCCAATTTTTTTCTAAATCAACATTTTTTTTCTATTACGCGTAACATACGTTTGAGGAAATGTTATCATAAGAATGCTCAAAGTCGTAAGAAGTGATAAACGCTATGATTTTAGGTCTAATTAGCCAACAGTTACTCATTACGATTGTAACCTTTCAAACGATTAGTTTAGCTAAATACAAATAATCTGTATGTAACAAAACAATTCAGAAAGGTTGAATATGTATGTAATTTACAATTCAGTAAAAAATGCGACGCTAAATAATGACTATATGCGGCGAGGCTTACTATACGATTACGACTTTTATTAATAAAATAATTTAGTAATAAAATAATTTCAATATTTTTGTAAGTTATGTCTGTTATATTTATAAGTGCAATAAAATTAAATATATAATCGGGTATCGAAGTTTTAGAAAGTACGTTGAGGAGCAATGGAATAATAGAAATATCATATTACGTGAAATTACCGAAAGATTGATGCGCATGAAAGTTCCAGAGAAAAACAACCTATCAATTCTATCAATTCTAGATCGATTTGTTTGATTCGCTCGTATATAATGTTCGTTTCACTTTATACTGATTTCCGCTTTAGTTTCAGATGTAACAAAATGTACTGCATTCTGACACAATCGAACTTTAACATTTGTTATTATCCTAAATATCTGTGATATACAATGAAGAAGAGATGTATGTATATGTGTGAAAATGTAAAAGAGATATAAAACTGTTTTATATCGAAAGTCATACATTGTTGTTCATTATATCCCTTCACACACACCTAATTATACGAGATTTTTGTAATTTGCTTCTTTATGCTCCTTTGTGAAAGAGAGAGGCTTAGAATCTTTTCTTACGAGAATAATTAAAGTGATTAGCCTGAAACAATAAAATTACGATGAAAGCACACTCTGTTGCGAGTTGCGTAAATACTTTTATCGGTAAATCAATACTGCCTAAAACCAGAATAGATTAAGTAAAGGGCATCTTACATCTTTTTATGCTCTAATAATTTTTTTTTTATTCGCGAACTCTTCACGCGATTTAACTTGAACTTTATCGTATCGATTCTTTTTATCTATTCTCGCCCAGAGTATTTTGCACATTATGTATTTGCATATTTTACTTTGTATTAGTGCTTTTCCATTAACGTATGATGAGCGCGAAACGATTTAATAATATGGCCAACGAAGATATACACTTTTTTATAGTATTATCGAACGGTATTTTATGACGATCGCTCATTAATTTCTCATTGTCTTTGAAATTGAAATTATAATTAAATATGGATGTACATCGGATTACCTTACCTTTTCTCTTTAAATATATCTTAGCCTTGCCTCGTATATAAACCCTTTGCATCTTTCATTGTATTTTTGGGTTGTATTCTATATTACCTCTGAATTTTAGTGTTCCCTTTCTCTTAGATCTCTTTCATGAATGTTAATGAATAATATGTATCTAATTCTATATATCGGTTTTTTTTTTGTCTTTTCATACATTATAAAGATAGAAAAAATTTGCAATTTTTAATTTTACTCTTGACGTGACTTTTCAATTATTTGATGTATATGTATTTATTATTAAATAGTAAATATATTTTCGATAATTATAACAGAGCTACGAATTAAGCGAATCCCTACAAAACAGAAATTTTCATTTAAAAATTTTTTTCGGCAATATCAATTTGATCTCACTTATTAAATAACTTAGTGTTAAATAATCGTATTTTTCATGTTTCGCACCTATCCTAAAAGCATTTTAGCATTGCGTGATATATTGTATCATAAATTCCTACTATATCATTCCTAATATATCATCGTTAAAACATAATTGTTTAAAAAAAATGAATAAAAAGAGATTTGATTATTGTTATTGATTATAACCACTGCTTTTCTCACAAAACAATACAAATTGTTGGCTCTTGCCATTTTATTCGACGACAGCTTTTTGACATTACATACCTTATCGATTGGGGATGACTGGCACAGATTTTAAGTACAACAGAAGTGTTTACTCTTTTATCCCTTCGTTCTTTTTCCCATTTTCGTTGCCAATCAATCCAAACAAATCTGCTTTCCATATTATTTAAAAATAATTTTCCTCAAAATTATATTTTGTTGTATTAATTGTCGGGATATACTCGAATAAAATAAACTGTTTACTTTTCCTGTTTTTCCGTTCCTCCGCTCTTCACGATCACGTTCTCGCGGATAGAAATATAGGTCGTACAGGCCACGTTGAAGAGGATCGTAAAGCGAGAGTCGACGCAAGCTTGACGCGGCAGTATCTCTTCCGTTTGTCGAGTCAAAATTGTTTCGTAAAACAGAAACAGAAGGAACGAAAAAGAAATTATATATCTCAAAAGATTAAAAAGGATACGTACTCGGCCGAGCTTATCTGTATTCCGTTAGTTTCCCAGCCTATTCTATTTTTTAATTTTTGGAGGATTCAGCGTTATCTCGCTTTGATTTGTTACTTGCAACTGCCATCCCAGTGCCATTGAAATACATATATTCTCAGAAATAATATTATACAATGAATAATATTTTCTATGCTCGAGAAAATTGGCCCGGAAAAGAGGTTTAAAAAAACATAAATATATTATTTCTCACGTTTGAGAAAATTCATATTTATTTATAATCCCCCAGATTATCGAGCACATATCAATAGAATAATTAAAATGAAAACAGAAAAATATATCAAATCTTCTTTTTTTGGTGGCATGTTAATTTAATTTAGCATATTTTACACTTTTCTCATTATGTTAAATTTCGAAACGTAGGAAATCACGATCAGAAAAACGAGCTGCTATATTTTCAACGTAACATGAATATAAATAAACAATATAAATAAAAAGAGACACATTATATCTCCTGAAACGCATTATCCTAAGCGACAATTATGCCTCGAACTTTCGAAGTCACGACGGGACAAAAGTTTTTTTATCGTGAGCGATACAAAAGTTCATGAACCGTGCAAGACTCTATTAATCAAATGCCTTACGGATGTAGAAATTTATCATGGTGGTCGCGCAATTTTGCACGAACATGTCCGATATACCATAACACCGTTCTCGGCTATCCTCTTGAGGAATAAGATTAATTAATGTTAACGAAGAGGTATTAAGCCCGATTCCGCAAAGGGACGACGAATGACAACTGAAAAATATAGCTTGCGATAAATCGTCGAAGATAAGATAGCGATAGTGGCGATGGTTGATGATGAATGAACTTGTGAATAAACATTGGGGGACGATGAATAGCATGATAGAAAAGGCTCGCGATTTATTGAAAAATGTTTCGCAAATAACACATCAAGCGATGCATGATGTTTTAGATATACATAACGATTTGTAATCAGAACATAAAATGTTTAAACTCGGTTATGGAATCTGAGAAAAAATCCTATTACAATAAAAGTGTCGAGACATAATTTTTGAATTCTAAACAGTTGAAAAAAAGATCTTTTCACGAATGAAAATTTAAAATTTATTTTAGAAACAAATACGTAACAAAATTTTATTTAAAAACCGCGCAAGATTTTTAATTCTCGTTTAGTTGTCACGATTTACAGTAAGACAGTTTAAGACTTAAAACAATATATAATAATTATCTTTGACAATTGTTATGTATTAGACTTAAAAAAAGAATTTTTAGCATTTTATACGATAATTACAAAACATCTTCTATAGTATCTTTGAAAAAATAAATAAATATAATAAATGATATGAAGATTGTCATTAATATTTTTCATTAAAAAAATATATATATATATATATATATATATATATATATATGTATGCTTCATCTTCTTAATATCTATTAAACATAATGAATGATATGAGAGAGAGAAGAATAAATTGAAGTGAATAACAACGCAGAAAACTACGCCATCATATATCACGATTATAAATAAAAAAGTGATTAATGACCTTATATGCAGATGATAATCGGAGTGCTTTTGAAAATATGTACGTATCTCTGTATTATTCCAGAAAGAAAGCGAATTTGGGTTAATGCTGAAAGAGTACATATAGAAGCAATTTTCTAGATCGTTTCCATATTTCACGTCAAACTAATTAGTAAATCACATTTTTAAATGCCTGTATCACTTAGATTACTAAAATTTATCGAAAATTTCTCTTAATGTTTAATATCGGGTTTCGAAATCCAATAAATAGCTTTCCGTTATTTCATAAACATAATTTTTGTTGTGTCAAGTCTGCAAAATTGATAAAAAGATTAATTGATTAATATTTCAATTTTCCAAGATGCCAGAATATTGCTTTATATTGTAACTTTGCTAATAAGGAAATGAAAAATGAAAGTGCAGAAAATGAACGATAAAAATATAAACGTGCATAACCCAATAACGACCCTCTTATAAAACACATTCAAAGTTAAAGGGAAATTTATTATATAAAATATTTTTCTTTAATATAATACAATCCAGTAAAAATTAATATTCGAATAGGCATTTGTTTAACTTGTTTTCTTTAAATTGTTTAATTTCTACACTTTAAAAAATTTTTTTTATTTTTGGAATCATAACAAAGCCACACAAATAAAGTTCAATCCCCAGTGAGAAATGATTCGCTGATCGACGTCAAAACGATATGAAACGACGTCGAAACCGTCAATCGTTTCGACGTCGATCGACGAGTCGTTCTCCTCACTGGGTTATAGTACAATCCATTCGAAATTATTTCAAAACTGATTTCGCAAAAAGTCCTCTTGATATCTCTATCTGTATATTGCTTCCAATTTAGAATTCGAAAATCTCTACTAGCGTCTCAACATTGTCGTCCAGGAAAAATTGGCTCGTCGAATTTGTTCAAAAATTAACAAAATTAAGATTGCGATTCGCACAAAACGCATATTTTGTTTAGATTGCATACCCAGATTATGCGACCCCGCGGCGAAGAATAGCAAGTGTACAAGCACGTGGAATATTTTGGTCCCCCTGGATTGAGCAATTTTCGCAGCGTGCAAGCGCGGCGTCGTGACCGACGTGCACACCTCACGGCCTTGTTAAAACAGCGCACCTCAGTTTCGCAGAGTCTGCCGGCGCGTTCGCATCCTTCCGCGCGGAAGGAGATCAACGCTGTGCCTCGCTTCGGGGTGTTCTCACACCCTTCACTGGTTCTCGAGTAAACACCATAACGATTCTAAGGAACTTACCGCGACGATTCGTACCTGAAGAGTGCTCGGAGAACACGCAAACGCCGGAGAGACGTGGTTTGAAAACTTTGTGAAGTCGCGCGAACTTTGCGTCGCGAAAACGACGTAATCTTCGATTTTTCGCTCGACGGAGGTTCCCGTGCAAATACCGTCGTTGACGATTTTTCCTCCGGTAAATAGAAGGTAATGACTTCGCGTGTTATCGCGGGATGTTTAGTGGTTATCCGAATTATTGTTTGTTTTTTAAAAATTGAAGCGTTAGTTTTGGAGCGCGTTGTAAAAGAGCATTGATATATCAATCAAATCTCAATAGAAAATTGTCATTTGTATAATGTAATATTTTCAAACGTTACATTATTTACAAATATTACAATTTTACGAATTTTATACATATGTGTGTGTATCACAAAAGTGTTCCATCTAATTAATAACATTGCGATTCATTTAGTTGCAAATATTAAATTTTTTGGTACTATAAATATTTTTATGCCATAAATATTATTATACTTTTATACATATATATATTTTTTATTTTTATTTTTTATACATTTTATTTTTTATTATTAATAATTTCTAAATGGAATTTAAAATCAGGGTGTACAGAGTTATTTAAATTACAAATTTTATAGTATATTAAACAAGCACTTAAAATGTAACAGATTGCATTAAAAATCTCGACGTTACTAGATTGAAAGATGGAACAAAATTACAGACTATTTCCTTAAATTTATTTCTATTGTTGTGTAGAGAGTAGGAAGAAAATTTGAATAATTCGACATGCGGCATCTGGAAAGTTAATGTGGAAAATTTCCACTTCGCGGAGCAAACCACGCAAACGTAAAACTTAACTTTCCAACATTTCTTTTTAGCATTTCATCCCTATTACCAAAAGAAAGAAAACTGTACAGGACGCGCGAGCTAATTGCAATAAACTTGTTTAAATGTTAAGTTATGTTACATAGGATGAAAGGTCTCTTATTAAGTTGTTTTATGCTAAACGTAAAATCCAAACACTTTAGGTGCATTTTACAGCCTGAGCTCTATATTGCGCCGCACTGAAATTTCGGAGTAAAATACGTACGACATGTGTAAATCTGTCTGAATATTCAGTCCTAAACGTATATACAGGAAAGAGTTTAATCTGCTGCGGGGAATACATTCATTCTCGCTTAAGAAAGACCATTACTGTTACGAGCCAACCAGGAAAGGAAACTCACGCGATAGAGTGACTAAACGTGATTGTACCTTTGCGTGAAACGTTAAAGTTTCATTGCGTATTTTCGCATTTAAGGAGAGAGAGAAAGAGAGGAGGAGGTAGACGAACAAATATTACGAGCCTTTTGATAGAATTTAATGAGTTGTTTTTGCAATCGGTCCCATGAATAACAACGACATCGCATATCGCAACGTACAGCGCAACGCGACGATAAATCAGCATCAGGGGGTGACGTTATACGAGAGCCGATACTGTAAGTCTAATTCGTACTTGGAGCAGAAATTTATGCATTTGGCTTCTCCCTGACACACCGTGGTATCTAACGCGTTTACTCTAAATTGTAAAGACCTATCCACCGCGAATGAGATTCCACGTGAACGAGAGAAAGAGGTATTTCACACGTCCAACTTGTCTTTCAATCGATCGAGACTGTCGATAATGGACCTACATTGAAAGTTAAATTAATCCTAGGTAGATACAAAGGAATAAAGGAATAATGATCCGCGCACCAGTACTCGACGGTTCAATTTCCTCGTCGTACTCGCGGAAGAGTAGTCTTTCTGCTTTGTTAATTGTACGTAATTTGACCGCTTCATAAGTTCGCCATAAGCGAGAAAAACGTGAATCGCGCGTTACAAAATAGTTATACAAGCGTCATTAAAATCCATCGATAAAATTAATGAAATAGGAAATAGGTAACTCATATGAAAGGTATGGAATCGTTTCAATTATGGCCGAGGAAGCTGCCATGAAAGTTTCACGAGTAAACATCTCGTTGTTCGTATCATGATACGATAAAAGGGGAAAGAGAGAGAAAGAAAACAAAACATTAGCACTTTTTTATTGGTTAGCAGTTCCTACAGTTAAGTGGAAGGTGATAAAACTTTTCGATGAAGTTAAAAATTACGTTGTTCTCTACACCGACAATTAAAAAAAAAAAATTGAAAGTGAGTTCTGGAAAATAAAACTCTTTGATAGCTGATTTGATAATTACATTAGTTATTGGCACTTTATCTATTGATTACATTAGCTCTAATCGAGTTTAGCGTTATTGAAAAATTAACAAACCAAATTATTTGATACTTTCTCATAACACGAAACATTATATGATGTATAAATATTATTATATATTATATTACAAAAGTTATTAAGTGGCTTGTATCTCATACTATGTTATGCAATAATTAATGTTTATTGAAAACAATGTCGATATTGACATTAAAATTATATATATTGATCATCAATAATGTTAATCGTATAAGCTGCTTTAATGTAATTATATAATGTGTTTGAAAAGAGAATTGTGAAAAAGATGGAAATAAAAATCTTATACTAACTTTTCTCTGACCCAAAATAATTAATCTTTAAAATTAAAAAATGGATTAAAATGTTTAAAAATTTTTTGTCATTTTTTATCTTTGTTAAGCAACAAAGATAAAAATTGGCACACAAATAATTATCGATTAATACTATGTAAGAAATAAATCTGTGATGTCTCGGAATTGAAAAATAAATGGCGCGTAGCTTAATTCTTTGTGATCTTTGTAATTAATTTTCGTTAATGTTAAAATCATCACATGAATCTTTTTGTGCTCCACATTTTTCGAAAGGGTCCGCAAGCCATTAGAAATGGAAAGTTCTCCATAAATTAAATTTAGAAGCAAAATAGATGAACAATTCCTATTCCTCATTTAATATGAAGTTGTTTTAGGAAATATCTATGAGAAGCGTCTTGAATTATGGCATAAATAAATTACGGCTTAGAAAAATGGTACTGACTGTACGTGAGCTGTACATACAAACGCACTTTAAAACTTACGATATAAATTGACCAAATTATTTCCACTCGGTAAAGTAGGACAATAGCAAAAATTAGCTGATGATACAAATTTTGCTATCAGCCCAATACACACAAAATGAATACATATCATAATAGCTGTTAATGACACATAATAATCTCTATTACCGCGTATTACCTCTCATACGCAGTGAAAACTACTTTTCATCAATCTGTTTTATTAAGTTAAGAATGATATTATTGGTAAAAAACAGCGAGAAATCATTGTAAGAGATACTTCATATGATACGCAGTAGTGAATCGCTTTTAATGTATGTATTTTATGAATTAAGAAGAACATTATATGTGGTAAAAACAACTTGCGGGGAATTCTCGCACCCTTCATCTTACATTTCTAATGTTATAATTCAATAAAGTCTCGAGATACCACCGGCCCATTTTACCGTCGACTATACCAAGCTTTTAGTCGCATCACACAAAAAGACTTTATTGAATTTACGACGAGCAATGTCATTTTCTTGTCTCTCATCGTCACTTTATTCGCCGCTTATCACGTTGATTGTGACTTTATTCATCGAAATGACCATTATGACGCATTTCCCAGTTATCCGCGTAATTTCAAGATACTGATTTTATTACTTTAAATTGCGACGTTGATCCGTAATTACGTTTATTACGTTTATGACTGACTTTAACGATCTTTATCTTAATCAAAGAATTCTAAGGATGTTTAATGCGAATATATTTCTAAGTGTCATTAGGATAAGACGTAAAGTAATTTTCTGATTTAAACAAGATTGATTTGGATGAATCGTATTTAAGTACGTCATATCTCAAACCTTGTTGTGTCTGTCAGAGTAAGTCCATGAATTGATTAAATGAAGAAAATGCAATTTGGCAGGTATAAAGGAGCTAGTCGAATTTCACGAGGTGGGCATCTCTGGCTCTATTGAAGTGTATACAATGTTATTAAGAACAGACCTGGAAACCATGTTGAAGGTGGAGCGCACAGTGTCAGAACATTACATGCTGTATGGAAGATGAACGATTCAATTTCGACCACGTTCCTGACCGTCCGCAGATAAAAGCTGATTACAATCGCACTTGAGGATTCTCGCGGAATGCGTGATCCCTGCTTCAAAGAAATTCTACGTTAAGGTCGCACGAGCACAATAACGGCCCATAAAAGAAGAGGAAAACGAGAATCGTGAACTTTAAGAGCATACTGATCTTCGTGATAACATCAGCATCTCTAAACCACTTTACCTACGCTTTACAATTTAGGTTTACATTCGTGCGATTTATTCGACAGAGTGACTTCTTCGATTGAAATCTTTATCGATGCAATATCCCTGCAAAAATACCTGCCTATCTATTTGTTATGTCGACGTGATTCGGCGAGTAATTTATTCAGCCGAATTTCGGATTCGATCGATAGCATCAGATGAACGCGATGCTGCGACAGAATGTCGCGACTAGAAACAGATCGCAATTAAATCGTTTATACGGCGTGTAATTGCGTACGGGCGACGATTTGCGGTGAGATACTATGACGAGGACGCAATAAGATCGAAACATGAATCTCGTTGTGTCGATGATTGTCGCCTGGCTGATATCGGCGACGCAGTGTTTGTGTGTCGCCGAGGACACGGACAATGATTATTCGTCCGCGGACAATGACAGCAACTTTGAGTATGCCAACGTCACGAATTGCACGAACGACTACTGTATCCCGGACGAGGACTACATCGAGCTGATGATGCAGCACATATACCCGAAATTCTCCTACTGGGTGCTGATCGTCATGCACAGCATCGTCTTCGTGGTCGGCCTGATCGGCAACGCGCTCGTCTGCATGGCCGTCTATCGCAATCACTCGATGCGTACCGTGACCAATTATTTCATCGTCAACCTGGCGGTGGCCGATCTCCTTGTTCTGCTGATATGCCTGCCGCCGTCGGTTCTCTGGGACGTCACGGAGACCTGGTTTCTCGGATTGGAACTCTGTAAGGCCGTGCCATATCTCCAGGTAAGATTCTTTTCATCTCGTTAGAATCACCGAAATCTTTTCACATTTCGATTATCTAATTATCCAACCGATTTCCAACCGAAGTGATTAAGAGAGAATTTAAAAGAATCAGAAAAAATTAAAAAATGTCAGAGTAAACTTAAATACTTCTTATTGTATTGTACATGCGAAAAAAATTTTGCGGTCTATCCACCTCTTATTTCACAATTTATAGTTTCGTACTAATTAATACGAAAGTCTCATTGCTTCTCATAATCTTCAGTTTCGTAATTTGATCAAACTCGTTAGGGCGTCTGGTGTACCTGATACGCGGTTTCGAGGAAAATTGGAGAAGTGCTTAGTTCGCAAATTACGAACCCTTTGTTTGTGGTTGATAAGTTGGGATTATCCCCTTTCGGCAATAGATTCTTATACGAGCTATTAGACCTACCTACCTAGCAAGATATATAAGTCTTGGATTTCAGATCGTTACACCAGAATTGCTTGAATAAATGAATTGAATTATTTAATCATTCTTCTTGTTTAAGTAAACATTAAAATAAAAAATGGTTTCTCCGTATTACGCTGTATTACAAAATGAAAATTCTTTAAAAATTTATTTACGCGACTCTTTTATCATTCAATAGACTGCGATTGAACAATTTAAGTAATTGCATTTTGGTAATATTATAATATATATACTATTATAAATATATTTTTTTCATTTCAAGGGGATTACTTTCGTTCCATATATTTTTAAATTTTCGAAGATAAAGTCCGAAGACTTCAAGCAACAATAACAATAACTTCTTTAATACATATAAACATGTATGTAAACTTCTTTATAAAAGTAATAAGAGTTCATGAAAAACTTCGTAAATTTCAAACCATGAATATGTAAGTCCGCCCAGGAACTGATTTAATCTCAGTTCCTACATTATTCGATTTAACATCCCCAAAGTATACATTCTGGAAACATTTTGCGGACACTCTAATTCGCGATGTACGTGATGAAACTAGCAAAAACCAATGGTGTTTGACAGCGGCGGAGATAACACAACGCATTTCCTGCAAGAATGTCTCCCTGAGGCTTTTAAATAGAAAAAAAAATTTAATATTCCCAAACGCGAATCCCTTCTCAGAATTCACAATTCGTGATATGGAAGTCAAGCGGAATGTATTTTGCGAGACTGGCTTCCGCAACTTATTCTATTTCGAATCTACTGTATTTCATCGATCGCTGCTACGATGTGCCGAAAAGTAAGAATTGAAAATCTTCAGATGCAACCGTCAATATTAACGGACATTGAATTCTGTAAATCAAACTACGCATTATAGATTGAAAATTGTGAACTAAAGATTAGAATTCGATTAATCGGATAAGTTTAATTTTAATCAGTTTTGTTTTGGTTGAAGTCTAATCTCCAATCTTCAATGCGTAGCGTGCCTGATACTATGCATTGGAATTGCTGCACCTAAGCTTTGCACGCCAATTACACATTTCTATTCTCTCTTTTCTGGAATCAAACTTGACCGCATACATGAAAGATACATTTCTGCATTTAAAAAGGCTTTCTTGTGCTTTGGAAATACAAATACATATATGAAAATGTGTTCTTTGTATGTGTCACGCGAAGCATTATGCAAAGGTCGAGTTGTGCTTTTCAAAGTTCGTTTTTACACCGAGAATATCGCGCTTCTTATGCCAAAACTATGAATGTGCAAATGTTATTATACTACAATTATGAATGTGTCCTTTATGATTAAAGGAGAAAGAGGCAATCAAAAGTATTTTATAAATAAATTTGCACGTAAAAATAAATTAATATTTGTATAATTAAATCTGAAATAAAAACTGATATCTGCAAGAAACTTTCAAAAATTTTGATCTTCAAAATTATATGATTACATTTTACATTCGATTGTAAGTTTCTAAAATTTATCGAATGGCACATTTACGGATAAGGAGGATGGATTGGTATCGCTTCGAAACATCATTTCAACTATATAATACTTGCATCTCATTAACATTTTAAATCTTTAGTGAATTATTAGTGAAGGCCGAATTATAATTGTTGCATGTGTAATTTGAATCATATCTAGAGGAACACAATGGAAAATTTAAATGCAGTGAATGGAAGTGAAGAACATTCTTACGCACAAAAAATATTATCATAACGCTGCAATGTTAAATCATAAAATATCAAATTATATTATAATATAAATTTTATAAAACTTGGTGAAATATTCTATCTAAATCAAAAATATCTAAAATAATGAGGGCAATATTATAACACACGAGCTGAATTAGCTTATTCAGAAATACGTGAAATAGACTATAACAATTAAATTAACGGAACGGATAATCGGCTTTCTATTGCCATCATGTCCCCTGCAGACTGAATGAACAGATAAAATAAGTAAAAATTATCCGAAGTTATGTGTAATCTTGATACGCTATCATATATTCGATATAAATTCACGAGGCAAACTTTATTTTCTGTTAACACGCGAAGCTCATCACTTTGCGTAATAAAACTCCTCTTGCCAGAGATATATTTAATTTGATTGTCATTTACGCTATTTATATTATATTTTATCAAGATTACGCCTTTTCAACACTAATGTTAATTTGAGTACATGGTTAATTCTAATTTGACCAAATGCTTTGCAAACTATCACGATGGAATTCTTTGAGAGAATCGATCGTGCTCGATTTAAATTTAAATCCAACGACTAATTGGCTTACCGTTGAAATATTTTGCACTTTAAAACATTTGATTATAAAACCGTTATTACAGAACAAAGTCCGATAATTAAAACCTCCGACTTGTTACTGTTTTTCCCCGTATTGAAGTCATTGTGCAATGTACAAGCTGAAACGACTGAATTCTTTTCCCTCTGTCACGTTTAATGGGAAATTGAAGTTACATTACGAAATTATTAGTATTTGTAAAATTATTAATTCATGAAACGCTCTTAATTCTTTTCCGCTTTATAAATGATAAATATATAACAACAAAAATTAAAAGTTTATAAAAATAATAGCTGTAGTGACTAGTGATTATAAAATTAGTAGAGCAATACACGTAACTGTAGCGATTGTATTGTAGAATAAAGAGATATCTTGATAGGATCTTGAACGTTACCCAGATAGACATTTAAAACAGATACATATACTAAAGATTCACTTGTCTATGTTGTCAAGATGCGGAAGATGTTAATGCGGGATAAGTCGATGAGAAACATATGGATTTAACTTGTCATCAGACGCATCACGCACATTTGATAGATAGTTTCTCAAACATACGATAGATGGCCGGAGAAGTTATATTTATCTCGTATCTAAAATCCGACGTTCGGGGCTTATAAGAACTGGTGTTAAATGGACTGGTTAAAAAGGGTGCTCGCTACTTCAATAGCGCGTCATGTCGGTTTAACGCCGGCGTGATGGGGTATGGCCATCAAGACATACCCAGTACGTAATTTTTGTGAACGCGAGGCTGTTGGCTGCCAATTAAGCACCGGCGCCTCCACCTTAGGTTTTTTATAAACAAAGTAGATGCTTGTAAATGTAAATTACTACAGTTTTAAATGTTTTACTTGATCTCGAGTTGCTAATTTTGCCTTTTAAAAGACTATTATTGCGTTAATTACGTCAACAAACTTAATCAAATTAAGTATATTATAAGCTGATAAGAGAAGATACGCGTAGAGAGAGTAACTTTTTATACGTAATATTAAAATATTACAAACTTTTTATGCGGAAACTTTGATTAAATTTTTAAGCAAATTAAATGCACAACGGCATACACATTAGTATGTACATGAAAAATTCATAAGGTATGTCGCTGACTGAACTTGTTTGGGAAAATATTGTAAAGTGTTATTAAATTCCTTTGAATTTTTTTTTATAATACTATATTTTGGACACACATATGATGTGTAAGTGCATGACGCTGAAATTAACGCTGAATCACGATACTGTATTCTATCAAGAGAAATCCAGTGAAACTAAAATAAAATGTAGTATTGTAACTAAAACTTTTTTTTATGTTTTAAAAAACAGAATATAATATGTTTAAAAATATTATTCCATATTATATTTTTAAAAAATTAAAAATTAGAAGAAAACATGATTTTCTTTCATTCTCATTAAAAAGTCGGTTTTTTCTTTATAAAATGATAAAAATAACCTTTGAAAAAAATAAAAAGATAATTTAAATACTTTTCACATAATTTAGGGGAGTTCAATTATTTTCTGTTATTTTTGAAAATAAGATATGCTGAATTTTTTCATATTTTAAAAGTCATTGTTGAGATATGTTAAACAACTTACTGCGGCCTAGTTAAAAGTTATCAAACGTCAACTCTCTTATTCAAAGCTCTAGAGTCACATCTCGATTTTATTATCGTTCCGTTTCCTTCGTATGTTCTTATTTTCATATTTGCTGATCATTATAAGTCCGTCGGAGTTTCAATATAAAAACCTACTTCTCTGTCTTTATATTATATAATTTTTATATTATATAATTTATATTATATAATTATATAGATTTATATATATTTTTATTTATTACCTAATTTATTTATAAACTATTTTGGCAACAATATCGTCAAGTCATATAAAATTGGCAATAAAAAAAAAATTTTATCTTATGAATCAAAATGCACTTTATATTTTAATCTCAATCTCTCTCTTAAAAATATGAGCTCCGTAAATTATTAACGGTTGTTATATCGCATAATTTATTTCTTTACAAAATAAAGATAAAATATACAATCTTTTGATAAAAGTAATAATTTTGAATGCAATTAAGATAATGTATACAATTTATTACAATGTCTGACATATAAATTTGAATGCAAATAGAATGTAAACGTAATGTTAACATGATGGTACGGTGTATTAGAAAACATGGTATATAAATTTATGCAAATAGTATATGTGATCGTGAAACTAGGTTGAAATGTAAGCAAAGATGTGACGCAGTTGACAATGTAATAAATATTATTTGACCAATTCGTTACTTTTATATGTGCAACATGACGGGAAATCGATGCGTGCCGTTTATCTTTTCATCTATGAATAAGTGCAGGTTTAGTCTTGCGAACGTGTTATAAATGACGTATGTTCTACCGGTATATCGAATATAATAGAGAAAGTATCCTGGTAATATCTTCTGCTTGCATATTCATAATTAACACGGTGGTTTCCTCCAAATGCTATATAAATGCAAATCCATTACATGTATGAAATCGATCAATTAGATAACAAAGAGTAGAAATGTACGTCATCGATAAGACTGAAAAAAGATTCTTTTTATTAAAAGATTCTTTTATACATATATATTTAAAAAAAAATCGTTTCTCGCATCACTGGCAATGAATTCAATTTCAATTAAATTGATTATAAATGTAAAATTAAATTAACTGTTTAATTATATAATTACATCACCTATATTATTATTTTGAAAACAATCTTCCAAAATTAGAAACACGGAAAATAATTCATTTTAATGTAAATACATTATGTAATTATATATAATTAATATAATTATGCAGGGGTAACTAAGTAAGTAATTACACCTGCGCAATTGAATACATTAGCGTACTTCGCGCGAAATGCAGATTGTTTCTTTGCGCAAACTTCCTTACAGTTACAGTTCGAGCTTGAAGCATAGAAAATTTCGTTCGACGTTTCGTTCGATGAAATAATGTCTCGAGAATGGTCGATAACAGTTTACGGATATTTTCGAACAGGTAGCGATATATAACGCTAATTCTTTATAACATAAAAGAAGTGCAAATTATTCTCACGCTCGATCACGAACGTCCTGATTAGACGAGTACGTGCCCGTACATGTAAATTTTATTTGTTATGGTCACTCCTCCCGCAGAATGTGCCCGCAGAATGCGTTACATCCTCGTGTGTGTCCAATTACGCGCGCTCGCATACATCCCTAACTACGTGCGTTTCACTTGCTCGTTGCACGTTCCTTTAAACGATGCATTATTCTCCGCGACGCGCGAAAATGGATTAAACGATTAAAGATTCGTGAGAAAAGACGGCATTCTTCTGTCATTACGTGGCCTGAAAACATTTTTATGACAACGCCGGTGGCCAAACGCGACGCGGTATAAAATCCATTTCGGACAAATCCGCGGGATTCGAGACTCGATGCCGCTGAGTTTATTTTCTCTCGCGAAATCTCGCGTATTATTGTACTGAATGCACTGACGTTAATGGCGAGATCATATACACGTCCACTGCATCTCGCATCGATCGACAAGCCGATTGTGTCAATACTGTCAGAACTGTCATGTCATGTTCGCGCTCGCGTCATCCACGCAAGGCATCTCACGTAACCGGATAAAAATCACGGGAATAATGTTCACGGGATTCGGAACAAACGAACTTTGCAATCATTATTCCGCCCCATAGATCGAGAACGGAAATATCGCCGGCGGAAGACCGCGTCATATCGATCTGCGCACAATTCGAGCAAAGCGAGCGAACGTGTGAGTAACCGACCGACTGACCGACCGACCATTTGTGACCAGTTCGTGTTGATTAACACTATTATAAATTGAATTGAATAGTACATCCCGTAATTTTTGACACTGAGAGTAAACACGCCGCATTTAATTCTTTCCTTTTAGTTTTTGATGCAACAATTCCCACGCGAGAACTGCATACTTTTTGGGAGAATTAACAATACATATCTGTAATGAATAAAATATCCCCAATGGTATTTCGGTCAGCCATCTAAAGTTAACTCAAACTTTTAAATAATTCCTTCGAGCTAAGAGATTTTTTTAATATCTTTTTTTGGAATTTAGTTTAGATCAGATAGCCCTAGAGACTTTTTCCGTTTGTATTTTTTATTATCGAGGGAACGCAAGAGGACAGTTTTTTTACTATGGAACTGTAGGAGTTTAGTCGATATTTTTTGGTAATCGCCATTAATTATTAATTTATGCGATCCGTTTCGAGCGCAATTGTTTTTCCTAGGCAAGTAACAGAATTTATGTATTATTAAAATAATATATTAAGATAAAATTCACGGAGAAATATTTTTGCCTCATCTTAGTTTGGGAATAGAAGAGACGAAAGCAGAAGTCGTAGTGAGATCCGCAAAAGAAAATAATTTGATGCATTTGTGTTGCAAAGTCGTTCACGTTGTCTTTGGGTTGGATTTATGATGTTAAGTTAATATTATCGGTTTGTTTTATTGCCTATTGTTTAAGGATTTTATCAGTGTCCTGCGAATATGTCGTGCGATGGTGGGCCATAATATATAACGATTGTGATTTATTCAATTGATTTGATCCAAGGATAATCCTCATACCATACACTGAATAACAAATCGCCTGTAAATTTCGAAGTTATTAAACGAGACATTTCCCATATTAAATACTCGTCAATTATTATTTATTTACATAAACATAAATATTTATAAATATTTCTGTTTGATTGTTCCTTTCCGTTTATTCTCGTTGCGCGAATTTCTCGTCGAGGTAATTCTCGTCGAGGTAAATACATTACGCGCGTGTTTTCAGCGTCCTTTCATAATTATGCGTAAAAGAATTGTTTTTCCCCCTCGGTAAAATAATGCAAGCCATTAACGCTTTTATAATGAACTCCACACGCGACCGCGACTTCAGCAACAAAGCTGAAAGCGACAGCAAAGACAATCGCGGCCGGTGTTCGACAAATTAATTGTTTCCGATATATTACGAGTAGAATGCTCAGCACCTTTACGAAAACTGAATTATTCTGGGAATTATTCAGATATACATATATAATTAATTGATTAATTGAGAAGAATCTATTGAATATACGGAGTAGTAAAAAGAAAAATTTGAAAACGAACATATATAATTTACGAAAATAGCATTTGAAACAGACGGATAATTATTATATATAGGTATATATATATAGAGAGATGTTATATATATACATATATATGATACATATTTCTCACATATTTCTCAGTCGGACTTTTACAAATAATCCATTTTTATTTTTTATAAAAAGTCTATATTTTCATCATTTATATTGTGCAACCATTCTGTCTTTTAAAATCTGATACGTAAAACAACGAAATTGTTCGACCATCAGAAATATAGATTATTCAGATGGAAATCAATTTCTCAGATTCATTTTTGTTTGTTACTTCGTAAACGTATTTTCGTAAACATACACGAAAATATAGTATCAGATATGATATATTAAAAGGTATGTTTACAAAAAGTATTAAAAAAGTATAAAAGTATAAAATTATACAGATTTATATAAAATATTATTTCACACAAAATTTCGTATATTTATATAAACTTTTAATTGGTTATAAAGTGGTTATGAAGTGTAGAAAAATATCGCTTTTAATTTTTAATTAATTAAATTAATAATAAAATATGAAAAATAATGCCTATCACACAAAACAATACAATTACATCATTTTCGTAAGAATTTTAACGTTAATGAAGTCCGTTTGAATGTGATATAAATCCTATTTTCGTTAATAATTCCTTACACACATTGTGAATAGAATAATAATTCCTTACACACATTGTGAATAGAATTTTTCATTATATTAATAGCGATTATTGAATTAAGTTTTGTTTATTAACAATTAACAAATTAATTTATTAACAATTTTCTGAAAATTTATAAGGTGTTCTAAAAACAATGACTGATTACATTTCCTGCTATATTTCCGTGTCTAATTAAAGTCGCCATATGAAAACACTCAATATAAATGCTACGCGAGAATAATGTTTGAACAGTTTATTCGCATTCTGTACAGGGAAGCACAAGACATGTATGACGTTGATTTTGCGAGACAACGTGCAGTATTGCTTTGGCGATCGATATATGCATAATTACATTGTCTTACGACGTGTTGCTGCTCATCATTGGCCATCTCATTAAACTCTATTCATTACCTTCATGTCATGAATCTTTTGTGGCTTCAAAAGCAGTCGTATACGATGAACTTAAAACTGGTAAAATTTGTCAAATGGGATAATTACGTTAATACACGATGAAGATACGAATGAATACAATACAAGCATAAGATGCATTGAGTTTCTTGTGAGAATCGAGTGATATTAATAACCACAAATATAAACCACAAACTGGTCCCCTATTTTTTTCATTATTCGTGGAATATTGTTATGTATATTTCACTGTCAAATTATTCAAAGTTACTCTTTTTATTTCGTTTCACGTTGCGTTGATTTTTATCTCAAAGAGCATTTATAATTATATGATCTTATTCAAGATCGACTTAAATACGATTTCGAGACTGTAAGGTCATATCTTTGGCTGGATGAAGTCTTAAAACTTCCCATTACCAGACTTAAGACGATCCTAAATATAAGATTAGACTACGAATATCTTCTAAAGAAACGTGAGATTTTAGATTTAGAAATTAAATTTTATATCAAAAAAAGCAAGAGATAAGATTTCTCGTTATAATTTGCAAACAATCTGTTTCTCAAACGAGTCTCCCGTTAGGTCTCCCGTTGTGTCGTTTATACTCCAAATGGCGTCGATAAAAATGTTTATCCTGACTACTGCTATATACTTGTAACCTTTTCCACATATGACGTTGACAAAATGTACGTTTACTTGTGAACGTATCTCATTCGGGAAATATGTGACTCGAATTTTTCGCGGGTGATATTGAATTTCCGTGCGCGACAGTTTATGAACCTGATTAGTAAAGTGTCAACTTTAAAGCAACAAACCTATAGAAATAGAAATGTAACAGCACAATACAAATATGATACGATAAATTCCGCGAATGTTAACACAACAGAATATAAAATGTAGTGCAAACGTATGACGTACAATGGAATGCAGTAAACTCAGTTTACATTCGGTAGGAGATATTTTATACGCAAGCATACACACATGAGAGATTAGTAAATAAGCTTAACATAATCTATTTTTATTACGTTTCTAAAATGAAGATGTAGGATTGCAATTTTAAAGGATTCATTTACATATGACATACGTCATTTACATATGACATACAGTTTGTTCTTTCATTGCAGAACTCCTTAGCTTTAATTTTATAGACAAGTTACGAGAAATTGGAAACAAATTTTGCTAAGTAAAATTGCGTAAAAATTCTCGTTATAATATTGTATATCATTGTATAGAACCATAAAAGTGCACGACATTGCGGTATTTTTGATTGATTGCCTTCGTCGCGATAAAGTATATATACCGTTTCGACGAAAAATCACAATTGAACAAATATTATTCTTTATTTCTTGATACAAACTAACTGTAAAAAGCAAAATTTTTATAAATAGTTCTACAAATTAAATTTTCATTTAGTAATCGTTAATAATAATATCTTTCGAAACAAATGTATTTATATTTTTAATAACACACCTATTATATTTTTGTATTAAGAAAAAGCCAAAACTTACGAGTTGAGACGATCATTATTCTTTCAATAATTTTATTATCCGTTCAAGAAATAGCGTCGTTAATCACTGATAAAAGGTAAAAAGGATTACAAGAAATCATATGATCGCAGCAGATTTACTCGACTAAGAAGATATTGAGCTAGAAAGAAATCTTGAGATATTATACATCATCACGTGACACGCGAAAGCGTACAAAACTGTGGCAATTTCATCTGGATAGTTTGATTAATCGTCCAAATCGCGGAATGAAGAATGGAGTTACCGTCGACAAATGCAACACACGTATACATGTTACATAGTATGTCTGGAGTATAACTGCACAATGTCAACATGCCATTGTGCGACGTGATTCACGAGTGCGCGTAAAAATACTGATATTAAAATATATATATATATATATATATATATATATATATATTTATTTTATTCTTTATTATAATTAATGATTCCTTATTAAAAATCGTGACATAAATCTGTATAACATAGACATATCATAGAAGAATATTAAGGCGTTGATAGTTTTTGAGTTAGCAGTGATTCAAAATGAAAATCTTTCCGTAAGCTCAAATAAAGAAAAAAATTTTATCATTAATATTTAATTTGTTATATATATTTATTTATTATACTTATTATAATATATATGTATTTGTATACGATATATTTTGTAATATATATTTATAAAGTAAAATATACCTCGATACATTTTACGGGTGATACGTGAAGACAAAAATTAAAAAGTTGAAATAAATAAGTGTATTTAAAATTTTTTAAATAAAATTTTCTAATTTGATCTTTTAATTTTTTATTTAAAATGTTTTAGTTCAATGATAATGATTTATGTATATATTATATTTATGTATACATTATATATATAAACGCATATAGAATTAATTTACTAACTGCAGTTAATGCTCAATATGTTTTGTAAGCGTCGCAAGGAGAACATTGTGGTACCCAAAATTTATGAATTTCACCACATCAAAGGATCTCTCTAAGGCGATGTAATTGCTAAAGGACAGAGAATTACTAACTAAGAGAAGGACAAAGATCTATTAATAAAGCTGATTGTAATCGCTCAATGGCGAAATGTACGAAAACATTGATTTTATACTTCCAATGTATACTAATTAAGATGTTTACTAATTAAAACTAGAGTATATAGACATTTCTTTTCTCATATTATACGGAAAAGTACACAAAGATAATTGGAATCGCTAGATAAAAACATTTCTCATAATTTTTCAAGTTAAATGATTTCTCTTTGAGGTTTTTTTCAGTGAGAGTAAAAGAGATAAACGCTTATATACAAATTTTACATTTTGTATATTTTTCAAAATAATAAAACAAATATTATAAGATGCAAATCTTTTGCAATTTAAAAATCGAGAATTTTTACGCAATCTCTTCCCATTTACTTGGATAAATCTATTATTCTTCTAAAGTTTTTTCAAATTATGAGTGATTAATCCTTAATAATGCGACTAACTCTACGCCACATACTACATAATATCGCCTAATATGAGTTCGAATGGAGGAACTGCCACGCATAGTTTATTGATGCCCGTTTAGTTACATTAATCTAATTTCGCAGTTTGAACTCACTTCAAACTTGGACCGCACTTCCGTATGATAACATCAGTAAAGACGAGTAGATCGGAAACGAGTTATTACGTGCGTACCTATTTTATTACTTATAGAATTGTTTTTCCCGAGTATCGTAAACAAGTGTATCTCAAAATATGTCTAAAAATTAATAACAGTAACTCACACGGCATGAAAAAATCGGATCCAACCGAGTTAAAAGAAATTTCCGACCCTGAAGTAAATGTTTATATTTCAACAATTTTAACAATAAAATTTACACTTGAGATACAAAGGAAATAATTTTTTCTGTGGAAACTATTCCACAATATAAAAGTACTTCATAAACTTGTCTCAAGCCCACCGAATGTTCTCGTAGCTCGATGTTTTCTGAAATGCTTCTTTACGACCAATTGCCCCGCAATAATTCGCAAAACTTACTTTCGCGAGTTTAAGCAAACACCCACCATAAGTTAACTATGTGGATCGATAGGTCGGATGTGATCGACGCGTTCTCATTTTACAGACGTATAATTTCCCCGCAGAATCGTACGCATCGATCCGTATGCGACGTATGTGGGCGTCATTCTTCTTTCACGACATTTGAATTGTATAGTAAATCGAAGTTCGTGCCATCACAAACAGTGATGGTAAAACTTTGACGAATGAGAGCTCGGTTTTCTACGAAAAAGAGGAAAAAAGATATAAAAGAGAGAAAAAAAACAGAAAAAAAGGGAAAGCGAAAAATATGGTACGGTTAACGTATAAACTCGTGACGTACTGCGGCATATGTGCTATATCAAGAACGGTTTGCTTCTCCGCGTCCGGATATACTGTAGATGATATTTTACACGCAATATGTCCGTGCCGCGATACGATCGACCGTGATGAATTTTTCAAGAAGATGCTTTTCGACGGCGCTATCGAGAGCCTCGTTTTTGCGGCGATGAGAACATTACGTCGTAATTCGCTAATGCACGCGCGTAAGCGCCACCGCGATTGCAATTTTGAGTGGATTCAGACAAGCTCGACATAAGTAAAAATTATACACCCTTTTCCTCTATGCAGAAGCTCTCGACGTATCCATATACGTAGTTAATACGTAATAAGGAAAATAACGACTCATCTACCAGGATAATTAGCATTAAGAGCAGGTGAAGTTTGACAATACTGTTTTAAAAACAAAAAATAGTTAAATATATTTTATCTCACTATTTTATTTTATATATAAATTAGCGAAAAGCCTCTCTTACTTTAATCACTTATCTCAAAAGTTATCCTTTATTGAAGAAAAATCAGTTTAATATCATTAAGAAACACAAATCTCGGTTCCATTACCATCAAGCATTTTCTCAAGATTTCTCCTTTTTATTTGAACAAGAGCTTTATTTATAACTGTCTTGTGCGCTGTGTCGTTTAATTAATTTAAATTTAATTTTAATTTAATTTTAATTTAAATTGTCTGAAAGTTTAATTTTATCTCGCTCAAGATTGAAGCGAAGAAAACTTCGAGAGAAATTTATGTGAGTGACTTTGATGATTAAGGTATTTCGGTATGAAGAAACACGATCACGTCATGGCAAGTCACGTGTGTTACATGCCACGTGTGCCATTGTCGCTATCGTACGAATTACGTTGCGCTAGCGTGACGGATAGAACTTGCGTATATGAACGGCAAGTGATAGCCGCGGTTTAATTAAAACGTGCTACATTCCGTGCACACGCAGTGGCGAAAATGTTCACGAAATCGTTTCGTGTCAGATAAAAAAAAAGACACGTCTCATCTTTGTTACATATGATCAACAATAGATAAGAAAATATTAATAGTTCACCGTTTGTTTTTCACTTTTTAAAAAGAGAAGAAAACGGTATAATTTTTATTTTATTAAACATATTAATATAACGAAATGCTTAATAGTACAATTTAAAGATATTATTTATATTTATTTATATCTATATTATCGTATTTTACTTATTGTCTTAAAATTTTCTTTATTATTGTAGTCATGTGTTAGAATTTTTTAAATATATTCTAATTTTTAGACTTTGCTAATTTTTAACTTTAAAATATTAACATTGATAGTCCTATGCAGTTTCTTCTTTCTCGATTGTATTTCTATTTTAGATATTTATTTCAAATATTTAGTAAAATGATATAAGTATATGACATAAAAATATTATAATAATATTTGTGTGCAAATAAAAACGTTTCCTTTTATCAAATCAATCAATTTTTTCAATCACGAATCAATCCGCATAATCAGATTAAATCTGATCTGACTAATTAGTTTGATATTTATTTTAATTTATAGCGTTTTATATTATATTGTAAAGTAAATTCAAATACAGACATATAGAGGTATTTTTAGACCAAATAGAAAGATCTGAAATCAGAGAAGCTGCATCGTAAATGGCGAAACCAGACAAATGAAACCAATCATTTCTGTCATGAATACCCGCATAATCAGATTAAATCTGATTTAACTAATTAATATAACATTTATTTCAATTTATAACGTTTTATATTATCGTAAAGTAAATTCAAATACTGCGGACACATTAATTTTTTAGACCAAACAGGAAGATTTGAAATCGAAAAAGCTGCATCGTAAATGGTGAAGCCAGACAAACGAAACCAAACTAATCTGCATGAATCTCGATAACATAATGGATTCGAATTTAATAGAAAGGAGCACATTTGTATGGGTTTTTAATTTAATTGTAATTTAATTTTGGCCGCTTTGAATTTTTTTATTTTGTTGCATGTTTTTTATTTAAAATAATCAATGTGATAAAAATTGCAAAATTTTTACATTCAAATTTTTAAAATTCAATCGCTTATTATAAATTATTTAATGTACATTCTGTGTGTGTGTTATGTCCTTCAATTTATTTGATTATTTAGTATTTACGTTGTAACTTTAGTATACTTAAGATTTTTCTCAATTTTATGCATGTCCAATTCGAACATTTTTCCGGTTACAAGTATATCTTTCTCTGCGATTGCACTCAAATGATATACAATTGTGTTTTACAGTCACAAACATAGACACAAATCAGTTGCAAAGTTACAATTCTCAGTCTCTTTGTTAAATCAGTCGGCAATCAAATCAGTTTCCTGTTGCCAGATAGAAAGACAAGAATAGAAACGAGAAAATTAAATACGCATTGCTACTTGCGAACTGCTAATGAATCTCTTTAATGCTTTTCCATCCTATTTTCTCCTTATTTTGTTCCTCTATCTTCATTCGGATACATGTCAAATGAAACTTAACTGAAACTCATATGCAGTAATCCTTAAACTCATTCATTTATATTCATATGATATTAATGAAGTAATGTTTTCATTTTAATGGTATCACCATATAATGTTAATGAAAACGGATAAATTATTTCGAAGAAGTCTTATACATCGCGTGAATTTCGTTAAAAGACTTGCATCATGGCTATAACTATATATAAATTTAAAATATATTTAATAAAGAGTATAATAAGAGTAATAATAATAATAAAGAGGTAGAAGAATAAAGTTTAGAATAATTAAAGTTATATTAGAAACTTATGAGGTCGGAAATGTTTTAGCAGAAAATTTTAAAAGAGATCAGTTTTCGATTTTAACGAACAACATTTTTACTCATATTTTTATCTAAATTGTGAAATATTCTTATGGTAAACAATATTCTGATTTAATCTTTAAAATATACCTTTAAAATATCAATTTACAGAATTGGTAGAGAGACAAATTGTCCTAATCAAGGATTATTATTTTAGACAGTGTCGGTGAGTATCAGCATTTTGACGCTGACTTTCATATCGATCGACCGGTGGTATGCTATATGCTTCCCACTGAGATTTAAGTCTACGACAGCCCGAGCAAAAACCGCTATCATAGTGATCTGGGTGATATCGTTACTTTTTGGTAAGTATATTATCGTGCACAAGTATTTTAATAAGAATGATTGAATTATTTTTTAAATAAATATGTATAATCAATAGAAAGTATCATCACTATATCAACTGACATATTTTAATTAATTAATTAATTATAATAATTTTTAAACTGTCCGAGAATCGATGGAAATACACGATGTTTTATTAACTCACTTGTATAAAGTTTAATTCGCAAAAAGCTTTCTGAATTTTTTGAAATTTGTTGGTTCGAATGTTCTTGCTCGAGAAAAATTAATTTCGGACTTTTACCGAATGTGTTGTTACTTTGCATCAATTCCATTAATTGAACTGTGTAACTTCCGTTACTAACTGTATACTAAAAATAATTCAACGGTATTATATTTTGACACCGTATTTCGTTTCGTAGAATCCTAACGTTGTTCTTTAAACGTTTAAACATTACTCAAGTACCATAAATTTTGTTTTTAGGATTGTTGCAATATAAAAAATCAATATATAAAATCAATGTATTTGTTCGCATCAGTTTTTTCTTACGGTTCCCGGAAGAAAATCCACTTGCAAGTGGAGCAAAAGCACTTTATCAATATTCTGTGTCTTTTGACCAGACATTCCAGAATTGTTGGTGTTGCACACGGTACCGTCAAATAGTAGAGTGCAAACTGTATTATTCACGCAGTGTGTTTGGTCGTGGAGCCGAGAAACTCTAACTACTTTCACGATTGTCAAGTTGATCTTTTTGTACACAATGCCGTTGCTTTTTATGAGCGTGGCGTACTGGCAGATTGTGCGCGTTCTTTGGAGAAGCGATATTCCAGGACATAATTGTAAGGAAGATTTCATTTTAATAACGAAAAATAAAGGCAAGCCAGATGAAAATACTAATGACATAAGAACAATAATACTAATGATAAAATACTAATGATATAAGAACATATAAGGAAATTTATTTATAATTTATTACTCGACACTGAAGATGATCTTATTACAGATTAAAATGTCTGTCATTTAGATTTGTTTAGTTTATATGTCATTAAATCTTCATCTGACTTAATTTATTGCCCTTATTTATGTATTTTTTTTGTTTCAAATCTAAGAACCTTGAGATAAGATTATTTTTGTTATTAATAATTACACCTGTTAATTATAATTTAACCAATTGTAAATAATATAACGCATTTTTTCATATTTATTAAAATTATTCCTTGTGGTCCCATTTTTAAGAATTCTTGCTAAATAATAGCGATCTATTGTATTCATGTAATTTTTTAGCTTTTCCATACAGGGAACGTATCTCAAAAAAACTTAACAAGTTTTCTTGAAAACATAAATCCCATTGCAAATAGAGAAAGTAAAGAATAACAATTTATCTTTCCATTGTGTAATATTGGAATCCTATAGAGTATGGAACATACAGAGTAAATTTATATTGGAACATAAAATGTTTCTTTCTTATAAGAGTTCGAAAAAGTGGAAAGAAATATTTACTTCGAATAGACAATAAAGAACATTTGTGAGTTTTCCGAATGTAAAAATTTCGAGTGTAAAAATTTATATGACGTTTTATCAAAAATGATGAGGGTAGCCTTTTTTGCTTTTCGGAGGAATCTGACAATATATATATATTATACATCAATATACGTATACTTAATTTACTGAAGAAACTCCTACAGAGTTTCGCATAAATGGCACGTCGACACAAAAAAACTGATCCTATATATAATTCAAGTTAGAACTATTATTTCCAGATTATAACATAAATTATTTTGCAATACGATGTAAGCCTCTTATTCTGGAAGGCGATATGTCGCGTTTTAAAATAAAATGTAGTAGTTTTATCCGAAAGAATGGAACAGTTCATCGGTATTGTACTGTATTTCAAAACAATCGAAATTTAGAGGCGAAAAAAAGGAGGCAAAACTGACCAAAGAGAAACAAAAATGTAATTATAACAATGGAAGCTTAACAGCTATGAATTATAACAACAGCTACAACAAAATTTATATTACACATAAAGATTAATAAAACTGATAAATTTTAATGTTATTTTCTCATTTTTCAAGAAAGAGTTCTCAATAAATTTTTTTCATTAATTTATTTCGTTTATTTGTTTTAAAATACACAAAATAGTATTCAGAAATTATAAGTGCAATGTTGTTTGCATTTTGATAATAACCGATTATGGCACGTATCGGATTATTAAAATTTTTAATTAAAGTTTTATAACTTTTATATAAAATTACATAGTTATTTCTTATTGGGATTAGATATTTCGATTTGCATGAAATAAATTGAAATAAAATTTTAAAAATAAAGTTTGAAATAAAATCAATCATCAATTAATTTATCATTTTGTATTTATCAATTTTAACAGTGTCTACCAGAGTTTGTCACTCAACTGAGATTCCGCTGTCCGGGGGTGGAAACCCGGAGGGTCAATTGAGATCCCGACGAAAAGCGGCAAAGATGTTAGTCGCCGTAGTCATCACATTCGCGATATGTTTCTTTCCGGTGCATTTGCTCGCTATTCTAAGGTGTGTTTCGCGACATTATTGTGTATTTCTTCTATCTCATTCTAGTATAGATAATATATTAATATATTATCATATATATATATATATATATATATATATATATATATATAATCATAGTATTGCACAGCATAACACATTGCATAATTTTCATTAATACAAAAATATTTCAAGTATAAAACACTCGTTAATTTCGTGATGTTATTTGACACTCATCTGATATCGACGTCAAACAATAAAATAAAAATATTATTGTTATGTCAGAATTATTTATTATATATGTAAACGACAGACAGTAAAAACAGTAAATTCCGCACGTGTAATATGTTACATTTTATCAATTTTATTAAATCTGCAAAACGTTATTAAATGTTATTAGAGAGAGATTAAATACTCTTATGTTAAATTAAATTAAGCGTTAAAAATCAAAGAATCCTTTATAAAATTTTGAGTCCATTTTACTTCACAAATTTATTTTATCTCAATTCATTCAAATTGATCTCATAAGAATAATATTATGAAACAAAAACGAATCGATATAAAATATATGTATAATGGTCGAGAATTTATAATATTTATAATATTTCCAATTTTCCGGAACACCAGATGTTTCCACCACAGCACTTTTTTCAATATACTATAAACATACTATACTTTCAATATGCTGTAAATTATTTTCATGTTAATTCATAATAATTTTTTTTGTTCTTTAATCGCAGATAATCTATAATATGTAATATGTAATGTAAACATAAGTGTTCTCTTGATAAAGTTTGATAAATTTTTTACTTATAAAATCTGTCATAATCTAAAACTGATTTTGTGACAAAACTATCATTTTTGTCCCAATTTCCAATATATCTAAAAATACCAATCTATTTCAGTTAAAATAAGTCTACTTAATTACATTAATTTCTAATATTTAATTAAAATAAAATTATTTCATATTAAATACAAAATAAGTTTTACTTTCAAACACTTAATCTTCTTCTTAATTACCTAAAATTTAAATTTATTCAATATTTTTTTTGTTATTCAATGTTTTTTATTAAAAAGCAACTTTAAATTATTTAAAAAAATCTATGAATAAAAAATGTGTTACTAATAATAGCTCTAATTGCCATCTCGTATAAAGAAGAATAAAATAACATTAAGTTAAGATGAGTTAAGATGAAAGAGATGAGAAAGACAAGTTACAAACTATTTTTTGAACAATAAGAAAACCGATAATAGAATTGGACAGTTGAATGTTTTACACAAGTCATACTAAAAGTGAAATTTTAACAATATTAATATATTTGTCGTTTCATATGTAAAAATAATATTGATGTAATAATAAAATATTTTTATGCTTCTTCGTTCAATAACAATATCAAAAACTTACATTAAAATGTAAAATATTATATCGTAATTGCCTGTAATCAATGTGAATTTTTATTGTTTTAGGTGTACCATGGAATTACCATCGAATCAATGGACGATCGCCATAAGCCTAATAGTCCATTGGCTTTGTTATTTCAACAGCGCGGTGAATCCTGTCATCTATAATTTTATGAGTGGTAAGGATTCGCGGAGATATTGGCACAAAGCTTTTAATACTTAACGTTACGTATCTCGAACGCCGTCATGCTGAAAAAGAAAATTTTCGACCCGGCCAGATTTATTCCACATATACAGCTAATATTTACCGGGTATATATACCGGTAATATTTTTCGAATACAAGAGCGTATACAAGATTACCGGAATGTACGTAGTGACTTCTATTAAAATGCATGATGTGTCCGAGGTACGCAATGCTTGCCTACCACTGTTTCGGCTGCTGTTTATTTACTGCGCGAAACTAGTTTGTTCTTCACAGTGAATTAACTTTCCACGGCAAAAATCTCATTTCATTTTTTTCCGCTTATGTAAAAAGACTGAGACAAGAGGTTCCCGTCGGACTTTAAATAAACTTATGCAAATCATAACAAACACAACGTGGAAAATCATCTACGTTTTTTAAACAAATATAAATTTGAAAATTAGATTTCTAATCGCGGTCAAAAGAGTTGTATTATCTTTTACTGAGAGAAAGAAATATGGAAGGACGGGCGAAATAAGCAAAACGAATATTTCTGTGAATTCTCTTATCAACATTTTTTTTTCAAAATAATGAAAAAGTTGTAATTTTCTTCCTGCAATTATAAAGCTTGACATGTTATTTCTAATTTCGAAGATTAGTGTTTTAATTTTATATTAAATTATTGTATTATCTTTTCGGTTAGATTCTACGAAGATAATATTAACCCTTTAGCTATATCGTACAGGTCCATTAAGTCTGTATGCATTTTCGCGGGAATTATGTGTACAAAACTGATTAAACGTTACGTTTTATCGTCGTGATATTTTGTATGCACAAAATATCGTACAATCACCGTACCATATTTTAATAGCGTATTCTGGAGTAAATCATTAAAGTAAATCATTCTCCTGTAAATCCATTAACCGTTAAAACTCATAATTACGTGTATCGACCTGTCATATGTTGATATCCATTTTCATGTTACACCAACTTTTTGCTTATCTGGTTGTGAATGATATCCAAAGGTAATATTATTATGACACGGCCACTATTTATGTTAATAATTGAAAATGGCTATTTTAATTTTATTCTTTTAATGTTCTTTTTGTTAATAAAACTAAATTCACGATTTATTTAAATTGTATAAATAAATTATCAACCAATAATCATTTATATTTAATTTATTACTTGATAATCAGACCTCGATTATTTTTATTAAGAATACAGAAACAGTATGTAAAATAGTATTTTAATAAACTGTGTCAGAATCAATCATTTTTATAACGCAGACGTGACAATCTGTCTCTTTTTTTTTATGTATAATGTAATCGATGTGTTCGTTTTTTTTTTTATATACATTTTTATGTAAATATAACGTTAATATTAAAATATTAAATATTGAATATTGTATGATTGATATTTTCGTAAAATTGAATTTACAAAATAAATATTAAATTTGAAATGTGAATTTTTAATCAAAACGAATTGGTTTCTATTTAACTCGAAATTTTTATATCACATAAATTGATGTATTTCTAATTCTAGAAAGAAAATTAATGATGATTATTTGCATTATTCAGTATTAATTTATGACTGATTGACGTGGCATTATTTCAAGAAAGTAAGAAACGAAAGCGTTGCATTCGATTATGTGACATAAATATCGAATTACAAATAGACAAGCTCATAAAAGATGCTAGGTCAATTACTCGCCTGTAATTATCTAACGCCACGCTTGTTTATATTCAATGAAAGATAAGATTCCAGGCGACAACAATTTTCCGCGCAATCAATATTAATATGAAATTCTCATGTTTTTGTGAATGTGTTTTTGCAAATTTTCACATCGACATAAACATCTTGTTATTATACTATCAATACAATACCAAAAGTTTAATTCTGATATGATTGAAAATTACTTCAGTACGATATAACTAATTTACTCTGTAAACTTTTCTAAATTTATTTTATAAATATTTTTCTGTTACGCGATGAAATATTTATTAAACCTTATTTTATTTTGTCTTAAATATTATAAAAAGTTATCAATAAATATGGATGGACAGACCAGAAAAGATTGGTATAATCGGCATACATAAAAAAATATGCATTAATAATTGTTAGCGCGTTTTTTCTTTCCATTTATTAAAATTCGGTGCAATGTGAATATCCATATGCAATGTGGAACATCTTTTTATTCATGCTCGTGATATATTTTGTGTGTGTGTGTGATAATAGAAGTTTTTCACTCTAAAAATTTCAATATTTTACTTGTAATTTCAGTGTTTTATTTATTATAATTTTCTTTTATCTTTTTCTTTTTTCATTTTTCATTATTTGTCCACAAGCAATGATTTCGAAAATTTAATTAATCAGAAAACGTTTGATATTAAAATGATTAACATAAAATAACATTATCTCATTTTTGTAGTGTTTTGCCTTTTGAAAATCTTTTTTTGTGAATAAAATGCTTGATATGTCTTTATCAAATTTGAAGACGAGTCTTGTTTTCCAAAAATTGTATAAATTGTATAAATTGTATAAATTGCGAAAATTGTATAATCACGCAAAGCTGCGATGTCTGGCGAATTAAATTTAAAAAAAATGTGATAAATGAATCTCGTACCGCAAAAGAAATTCGCGAAAATTAACCTGCGGTTACTTTTCACAGTGCAGCAATGATCTGTTGCTTTTTCCATGTATTTCTCGCACGTATAACAATATCGAATATTAGTGTACGCTTTTTAGATGAATCTAATATATTAACCACCTAATATATATTAATAGAAATCCTAGAAAAAAAACTATAATTAATGAAAGTTTCTGAACGAGTTCAAATATAAGCTAAGTAACAAATTCTCTAGTTAACAAATTATCCAAGAACACGACTTTGCCCGCCCGATAAGTTTCAACCCAGATCTGCGCTAACTAACGAATCATTAGTTACGAGTTAATTAGTTCGTGATCACGAGTGGAGAATGAGTATAACTCGTAATAATCGCACGACACGCGCACGTGGGCGCGCGATCCGTGATCTCTTTCGAGATACCTCCCGCAATAGCACTTCAAGAGTAAATGATCCGCGGCTCGAAACTCACCTTGTGAATGATAACCGCTAAGCAACCTTGGATAAACATCACGCGTCGTAGGCGTACGCGCCGCACAAAACAAAAACGTCGAGCGTCGCGTGCTATTTAGCGAAGTATTTTCAGATAATATACATATCACACATCGAAATATAACGCTGAATATTACGTTTCTTGCAGTCACGCTCAATTATTCGTAAGTGGCTTACATATCGCGCGGTTCCATCGTTTGAAGATTCGCGTGTTCCCTCAGTCTGTGTCATTATACGTTAAATGAAACATATTTAAATGAAAAATTCAATATACGATTTAATTTTGTTAATATTTCAAATTAATTTAAAGTGTCATTATAAAGAAGCAATTAATCGTCGTCTGCGAATATTAGGAGATAATTGCAAATATCTTTCATTGCTTTAATTCTTACATCGAATAAATCGCGTTTCAAATAAAGGAGAATAACATTATTTTGAATAAACAGGATTTACATTATTAAGGAGGACTTTGTGTTTCATCTCGACATCTCGATATCTCGACCCATTATCGTAAATAATACGTTATATACAATACACATATAATTTAGTATTCTGCATATTTACTATCCAAGAAAAATGAGATTTTAATAATTCAAGAAAATTAAATCAAATCGCAACAGAATGACTTATTTTCTTGACTTTAAAATTTTATTATTAAAATTTTATTATTACCGAAATGCAAAACACGAAAATAAATTTTATTCTTCAAATATCTTTCACATCTTTTTAGATTTGATAATAACAGACATTTAAATTTGTGCGATAAAAGAGAAATCAAATAATTTACATGTGACAATTAAATTTGGGTTAATCTGCTAATGACAGCTTGTGCGTTTCGTTTATTCACGCATAATAAAAGAAATCAAAAAATAAAATCAATTACGGTAGAAATTGCCTCAATTGTGCAAAATTAATATCAGCACAAATTGATACTTTTAAATACAATTTTACGCAATATTGTTTTTACTCAAAAATTATAACTTAAAAATTATACCAATCTTTACATTTTTTCATTAGGATTTTCAATTCATAGTCTCCAAAATAAGCTATTAAAGCATTGTACGAATATTTGCGAAATATGTGTACAATTACGAAATTAAAAATTTCGAGAGTAAAGGAGGATTAGAACCAAAAAGAAAGAGATGAAAATATATCGTGCGAAAAACAGACGTGAAAACAAATTTAATGGAATCTGAACATTTTTTAAATTAGGATTTTCGATTCGCATAAATCTCCAGAAATAAGCTATTAAAGTATTGCATAAGTATTTGTGGGACATATAATATTGGGTTGATGCATAATTATCCGCCGTTCATGTAAGCGCATTTTTTAAAATGAAAATTGGCGTTTTGTTTATTTTTGTTTTATAAAAATATTCTTCTATGTTTAGGTGGTAAAAATGCGTGTTGAAAATCATATTCATATTCTATTAAATTTTTATGTGTCTTTTTTCATAATAAATATTGTTTAAAAATCGACGGATAATTATGCATCAATCCAATATATACAGTGTGATCAAATGACGTTAAACACTTTGGGAGCGCGTTTGGATGAATTCGAAAAATTAGGAAAAAGAGAAAAAGAAAATATTTTTTGCGAGAAACAGACACGAAAACGGATTTAGTGGACTCCAGGCGGCGATTTTACGAATTTATGAGAGGATTAAACGCTGAGAACTTGAGATTTAAACGAGGTCGCCGCTGCCGACCGGTGAACGAGAATCTCGCAAGAAAATCCGAAAATTTCGCTAAATTATTCCGCTACCCGGAGAAATCATTCGCTCTGCTTTGCAGGTAAGTTCCGACGGGAGTTCCGCCGTAGTTTTCGGGAGTGCAGCACGCCGAGCATGGAGCAGATGACGACGATCCGTCGGCATCCGCCGCCAAGCAGCGACGAGTACACAAGAGGGTGCCATACGAGTTTGCGAAATCGACCGTTTTGACGGTGCGCGGCGAAACGGGTATCGTGGAAAGCGACGAAAATACATCTCAACAACGCGGGGCCTGATGTGCGAGCGAGTGTCGTGACCGAGACGGCGTTTAACGGCCAGACGAGAGCGAGCTCGGATATCAACACTTAGACCGATCGCGTTTAGGTTGAGCCACAAAGGGTGAGCCGTAGTATGTATATAGTATTTGGCTCCCAACCACCCTCAAATCCATTGCAGTAGACATGTGACAAAGCGCCATTAAGGCCTCTTTGTTAAAGTTCAACGACACAACAAACACTAATTAACATTACATCAATATTATTCATGAATTATTCATTCAACAATATGAATGCATCACACGTGTTATACATAACAGTTACATTGTTGAGTGGGAAATATTGACGTGATATTAGTTTGTGGTTTTGCTGGGGAGATCATCGAAAAGATAATAAAGAAACCAATCGAGATCGTCGGTGACTTCGAAGTAATGACGAAACAATGATGTCGTTTCGGGTTTATACGACTTATTTATTGTATTATTGCTAAGGGCGATTAAAAAAATATAATTTTTAGTAACGGAAGCGTAGAAAAGAACATCGATTGTAGAAGGTTGACTTACCCGAAGGTGATCGCCGCGATTCGATGAAACGATAACAGCGTGAAGAGGATTTTCGATTCCGGGTACACAGATTCCGGATCGCCGATACTGAAATCACAATACTAACATTAGCGAGTATATAATTTCTCAGACAATTATATAATTGATCAGATGCAATATCCGATTTGGAAAGTATATGAGTGGAAAATTATAATATTGATGTATTGTTACTGTTAGTGTTTGCTGAGATAACAACTCTGTACGCTTATGGCTATTTCTATCAATTTAGAATGACTTTAATCTCGGTTTAACTTACTTTTTATCTTTTTCTAATTTTTAGGACTTAAGAAAGAACTTTTTTGTCCTGCATACTTGATTTTTGGTTGAACCAGAAATCAAGCGAATTAACGTTTATATGTTTGCTTTAACAAGTTTGCAACTTGCTTCACCATGTGAAGCATGTTGTTTGTTATACTTTCCAAATTGGATTCCAGATCGAGCAAACAAGAACAAACAACATGCTTCACATGGTGAAGCAAGTTGCAAACTTGTTAAAGCAAACATATAAACGTTAATTCGCTTGATTTCTGGTTCAACCAAAAATCAAGTATGCAGGACAAAAAAGTTCTTTCTTAAGTCCTAAAAATTAGAAAAAGATAAAAAGTAAGTTAAACCGAGATTAAAGTCATTCTAAATTGATAGAAATAGCCATAAGCGTACAGAGTTGCTATCCCAGCAAACACTAACAGTAACAATATATCAATATTATAATTTCCCACTGAACAATATAAATAATACATGTTGTACATAACAGTTACATTATTAAGTAGGAAATTACAAATAACATTGATGTAACTGTTCGTTGTTACTTGCTAGGATGACACATTTGATTTGCATCAAAAAGAGAGAAAGTGAGTGATCTCTTGTTGACAGAACGCTTTAGATAACACTGTGAAAGTTAATCGTCGATTACTTTAATCGGAGTTTAGTCGAAGTAATCTTTAGAGATAACATTTTATCTGTTTTCTTAAAATTTTTAAGCGTATTGATCTGTTACTACAAAATAGAACATTTCTAGAGATTCGAGAACTCCTCTGCTCTGCGATCAACACGCTTGAAAAATTTGTCGTACCTACAAAAGAAATAATAAATCTGGAAGTCCACGGCTGAGATAAACAGAGCCGCCATTTTGCGCATACTTGAAGTGTCTAAGTCGAGGCATTTGATTGAAAATCAGCGAGTTGTTGTAAGACGGTAAAGTCGATATGGCTGAATTACGAAGGAAACGACGTACCTTGGCGATAATCGGGCATGCATCGCGTCTCGAACGCGCTCCGGCGAGAAGATACGTCGGAGTGCGATTCCGACCGACTCCATCTTCCTCCCCACCGACCGTTGCTGGTCGAAATACGAAGAAGCGTACCGATGCATCGTTACCCGGAAATCATTATACTATACATCACGACGAACTTCGCGCGCGGTACTTCGAACGATTTTAAAGCGCGAGATTCATTCTCACGGATGAGACAAAAGTCGCGAGGAAATAACCGAACGATTCGAACGCGATTTCCGCGAAGCCGTTCGCGGCGCCACCCGACAAACTGGCGGAGATTTGAAATCTTCCGAGGCGGTCAGCCAATCACGACGGCCGAATGCGGGATATCGATAGTCTCGGAGAAAATCTCGCGCCCGCGACGAGCCAATCGCGTGGCGCGGAGATCTTTCGATTGCGTTTGCTACACCTACCGCGAACCCGAGTGCACAGTGGTGCACATTAAGCCCGTATCAGATTGAGCGGAGATTAAAGCCAACACCATACTATTTTGCCTACTACATTTCTGGCGAAAGCCAATAAGGATGTAGAATTTTAAATCGGGTGACTTAAAGTTAAATCCTAATTGGCTCTTATAAGCAAACCAGTAGACAAAATAATCGTGTGCCGTTGGCTTTGCGAAGTTAAAATTCTACCAATCGGGAAAGAGCGGACTGGGATTCAAACTGAAGTCGAATACTGATTTCCGATTCTTCCGTTGGCACCGCCGTATTCGACATGAGCATCTGTTCTTTTTAGCTGAACTTTTTGCACCGTTTTACCTTCCCTCTTTTTCCACGTGGAGAAGAAAAACTCAAAAGGAACAGATCCGTTGAGCTTCGCTCGATGGAAAAAAAGAAAACAAATCTACGAGACATAACCAGGCATTCGAAATATCATAAAACGAAGATGTTTATTTGAAAATCTCATATGAGAATGAAAATAAGACCGAAAATTAGGAACCTCCCCGAAACAACATGTGTGTCTAAAAGACATATTTAATGCGTATATCTAACGTTCTCTGTTAAATATAAGAACAGCGAACGGAACAACGTACGTACCTGATGATAATCGCGATGTCTCGCGATGCAGAGAGGCGAAGACGATCTCAACAGGCTTCACCTTCCTCGAGTCTTGCCGTTGAGTCAACGTGAATGCAAAGTGAAGTAGTGTCGATACAGATGCCCGCACGCGACAGCGACCGATCGTATGCGTGACACCACAATTCCTCTTCTTCTTCGGGGATTGACACTCGATCGATTTTAATCGAGACAGACTCGACATACAAGCTAAAACCGATAATTCCTGACGCACGGTATTCCCTCTCACAGAAATTCGTAAGGAATGCCGAGCGATTCGAACGTGGCTTCGCGCTTCGTTATATGTATGTTCTGGAACTGACTGCGGCCCGACTTCGAGAATCGCAATATCGCACTCTCGATACCTGCGATCAACGCCACGAGCCAATCACAGATCAGATTCGTCGGAACGAACGAAACGGCGGACCAATCATAATAGGAATTAAATACGAATATCTTGGCGAATAAGTTTGAAAAAGATCAATTGCAATGATTCATTTTTCTTAATCGTTTCGTAAAGTGATACGTTAATTATACGTCAGATAACCCTCCTGGTATGTAAAATTAAATACTGCTAATCTTCGAAGTTAGTTAGAAAAAAATTCTCAAATATTTCCTTTTATATGATATAAAATTATTATGATCATAATTATTATGAATTATAATTAAATTATATTATTATACAATTATTATAATTATTTTATTCCTTTTGTTTAAATTCTTCTCTAACGAAATTTTAACGTATTCGTTTAAATAAAACTAAAATCTAAAGCAGTGTAAAAGATTAGATATTGTACTATCTGGAATGTACAGTGTCTTGTTTGTTTTGTATAAGCCTCTTATATCTCACTTTTCTCACGCTGCTATTAACTACAGCTCTCCCATGCTAAGACTAGATACTAGCGTCTATACATGTTTAACACACAAAGCAAAAGTTTTCTCAAAACGTTCTTAAAGCAAAAGCTCACAAATTAGCTGTTCATATAATTTTTATATTTTTCCTCTATATGTCGCACCTTTCTTTTATGTTTAGTACAAAGAATATTTCGATGGAAGCTAAAACTTAAATAACGAAGATTACACATATATTTGTTACAGGGAAGTTTCGCAAGGAGTTCAGGCGTACCTTCCGATGTCCCCACAGCAGCAGAACTTGCACCCACAAACGCGGATACGTTACGGGTACCACAGATCCGCTTAAACACCGATCTCGGAATTACACACGATCAATTCATACGATGTCCAACAATAATAATGTTCAGCAAAGCACAGAGATCATACCTCTCAGTGCTATAATCAATGTACCGCAAAATGAGAAACAGGAGTGAACCTTGTTTCTTGTACTCTAGAACTTCGCCAAACGTTCTTTTCCATTCAGATTCTCTTTGTCCAATTTGAAATCTGGCTTTTCTTAAGAAAAATGCTGAGGCATCTCTTCAATAATTAACAACTGAAAGTAACTGAGTTCTGACGAATCAACGCTAAGAGGGAAACAAGCAAAAATTGTAAAAATTGGAAAAAATGCGATTTTTATTTTCAGAAAAGAAGGTCGAGTCAGAATCAGAAGAAAGTTGTAGCTAAAAGAATATTTGGCGAGGCGCGCGCTTTGAGTACTGCAATAAAGTATAGTTTTCTAATATTAATAGCTCAATAATATTTGTATTGTTCCTACTGTTTAAGTAAGCCTCGTTCAACAAACTTTCTTGAAAGTTTCGCTGAATTGAGATGAACTGAGTCACATAGTATTCAATTAATATGTAAATAGGCGATTATAACGTATACGAGCCCGCACGATATCGTTGAGATTTGCTTTAAACATTTTACTTTATTATACTGTAGATATAGATGTAGATAACAATGTACATCACAGATAACTGAAAAAGCTGGAGACCTAAAGAGACGCACGTTAAGATTTAAAAGAATAAATGTAAGAGTGTAAATGTAAAGCGTTAGATACTACCTAATCCGGCACTTAAAGCACTCAGTTATGCTCTGTTTTTGTGTCACTTGCAATATTTTATTTTTCCTATAATACATTCGACATATCGATCAAAATATATCTACAAAGTTTAATAAAGTGTACGTAATCCTAACGTTTAAAGCTTAAAGTTATTATATAAAGTTATTACTAGTAATATTAGTTTTTATAAACTGTACAATATGCTACAGCGAATAACGTGTTCTTGCTCGCATCGTTTTACTTAAATTTACATTTTTTATTGCGCAGAAGTGCGTTTACCATATATAAATCCCCTATTAAGAAAGTTCTCATATCTTTTTCTCATAGAATTTTGTTTAAGGCTTTGCATATAACTTTGCCGTAGTTATATTCTAGATGTAATAATCGTGGCGAGTCAGAAACGAAATTAATCGATCGTTTCGTCTCAATGCGCTCTCTCGCTGTTTTTAATATATTCACAAAAATAATTATCTTAGTTCATTGAACAAACATTTTTTAGTATATTTGAATTAGATCTTAGAGACATAGCTTAATATGAAAGAAAAAAGTACTTTATATTATCTTCACAACAGCCGATTTGATCTTAATAAAACTTACAAAAACGGCTAGTTTGTGAAACTTAAAACATGTAAATGAAACACATAATAAAAGAGAATTTATCATAATATGAAAGAGAAAATAGATATCTGATAGACTGTTCAATCCTATATCCAGTTAGTCTCTTTTATTTTCAAACGAAACTAAGAAATGAGAAAAAAGCATAATGCAAATGCAAATGGAAAAAACAGACATCTATTAAATTAAATGTTATTCCGATTGCGTATAAAAAAAAAGAATTATTTTTCTACATACAAAAAGATGTGTGCACACTGACATTACTTAATTAAATGTATTTCATTAATATTATAACTACAAACGTTTCTGTAGGTAGTCATAACATTGAAAAAGTATATATATATATATATATAAGTATATATATATATATATATATATATATATATATATATATATACTTTTAGTTGTGTCACAGTTCATGGTTCACGCAACTGCGAGATATATTACATTAGCACACGATAACGTTCCTCGCTAAACAGTGACCAGTTATAGACTTCACATATTTAAAAAATCATCGTTACTTCATATTCCAGACAATAATACCGTTAGCGTTAAGAGGCTACTATTTTAGATATTATTACAAATATGGATTATAGTTCATATAAGTTAATACGCATTTTTACATGCTTTAAACTTATATTTAATAGCATTATTCGCGTATCGATTCTTTGAAAAACTTTTTTTTATCCCGAAGCAATTATCAGTAAAGTTTTGAAAGTTTCAAATCCGTCACTACAGTCATATTGCATAATTATTGAGTAAAAAATCTGTTTCAGTGAAGATAAAATTTCCTGATGTCAGAAAATTATAAATCTTTTTTTATTATGAAAATTAAAAAACTCTTATTGGGATCTTTTTTAATTTAATATATATGCATTGGTCTTGTTTTCTCTTGTTATCTTACGAGATACGTAGTTCCTATAGGCTCACTTTAAACGGAATTTATATAAATAAAAGAATTATTTATTTTGATATACAAAATAAATTAATATCAAATATATAATAAATTACAATTTCGTTGATAAATTATGATTTTTCACTTATAAAATGACTATGGTGACGGATGAATCAACCTTAAAGTTATACGTAAAATAGCTAGTTTGCAATTGCATTCGAGAACATAATTTTAATATTTCTTGATCTGTTATAAAATATATGCATTCACTAACGCAGTATTTGAAATTAGATGTACATTTTAGATCAATTTCTAAGATGACGTCTACTACCCTCACACTACCGCTTGACGGTCGAATCGCCGTGCATTAAAAGCGTTTATAATATAAGAAACATACTGGAATTGCACTTTCCATCAAATTGTCATTAAAACATTTTTCTTGCTAAATTATTTTTATAAATAATTAAACATTAAATTTTCTATTAATGTATTGTATAAGTAACTTATTGTGTATAATATATTACAAAATAACCCGTGTCCAAACGATGTCTCCCGGTGCTAGGCTGTTCACCATACACCATATGCATTTCTGCAAGCTCTCTGTACGTATAGTTGTTCATGATGACTAAATAAATTTATGATTAATAGACGCGATTAGAGGCTTATAAACAGTGAATGACCTACAACGCATGACATTGTATCAGTGGCAAGAAATATGCAACCGTAAATGTTCAACTCAGTCTAGTGCTTTAAAGAGGATACGGGTTGCTTAACAAGAATTGTTCTGTTTATCGAGATCCATCACCCCTTCAAATTTGTCACAAATGTCCGGAAACACCCTGTATGTGATATTGTGTAATATTATACGTAATATATAATAGATCATTTATGTAACACATTATTAAAGTTTAATTATTCACAAAAATAAAAATTACTTAACAAAATGTTTTAATAACGATTTGACGGAAAATATTTTAGCGTATTATTTTTTACATAGAAACGCTCCTGAGACAAAATGATCGAGACGGTTCGATCGTCAAACATCAAATGACAGTGGGAGAGGGGGGGATAGAAGCGTCGCTTCAGAAATTGACCTGAAATGTGCATCGAATTTCGAGCACTACACTAACGCACTTTTATGAACACGAATTGATTAAGAATTATTTTCCCTGATCCTATAGCGAAAGATTGCATACATAATTGCATTATAGAATAAATATATACGAATGAACTAGATGTTTCCAAAACAACGTTTCGTCCAAGTACGTCGTGTATAATTTACGAAGCGATACTTTGACACGTGGTAAATCGGGGAAAAACGTCGTATGAATACGTAAATGATACATACGTAAATAAGAATAATTATGCTTTTTAGGCTGCAGCTTTTTCGACGATGGTACTTTCGGGAATTGCGGATTCAATGTTACCTAATTCAGTCTCGACGCTAGCCAATGTCGTTAAACTGTGGGAAACCGTGTTCTTTTCATTAGAAGTTGCTTCTAGTAGTTCCTTAACACTGACGCTATCGTCCAAATTATCTTTTTTAACAGGTGACGCGTCAATCTCTATATGATCGTCGGCATTGGTGATGATCTCTACCTTCTCCTCTACATCGTTCACTGCTCTGATTGCATCCAAAACTTGATTCACCTGGGATTCTTGATTCGGTGTACTCGGTTGCTCGACTTGCGCACTATCGAATTGTCCCGGCACGGATTTCTCATCACTTTCTTCCACCGCGTTACTAATCTTGACTTCTTGTTCAGTCTGTTGCACGTTACCAGATTGATTATTCTGATACTGCTGAGTGCTTCTACCTCTTCCTCTACCGCTCTGCTGATTATCAGGTGGTGGAAGAATAGGTATCGCCGCTTTCGGTCGTCGCAAAGGAGCTGCTTGTTGCTGTTGCTGTGCGGGACTGTAGTAAGTACACCCTTGTGGTTGGTACAATTCTTGGGGTGGTGGTGGACCCTGAGGCTACAGTATTGAAACAAAATTAAATACAGAATATTCATGTTGTTTACACCTATCTTTTTGCGCGAATTACTTTCTGACATTTAAAAAAATTTATTTTTCTCACCTGCACCGAAGGATTATATCCTTGGTAACCTTGAAAGTTTGGTGGAAACGTCGGGCCATTTGGACCAGGAACATAATTAATTATACTAGGAGGTGCTGTTTGAGGTGGTATGAATTGTGGTGGTGGTACTAAAAACGGTGGTGGCGCGTAGCTAGCAGCTTGCCCACCAGGTGGTAGAGAAATGACAGGTTGCCCTGCCATAGGTGCTGTGGCTGGGGCGACTGGAGAAGACTGTTCAAAATGACCTTGTGGATAACCTAGAACGTTAACGCATGAATCACTTTACAATATCTTATATAAAATAATTGAAAAAATATCTTTAATTACTCAAACAAGATCTTTGCACAAAAAGAACTCTGTATATCTTATTATCACCATTAAAAAATTTTATATACATATGTAACTTCCGATTCTATATTTTTTTCGCACAATTATTTAATAATTTTCATGAAAAGAGCGATTGTAAAAGAGTTAATAGATTTACTTATATGGAGGTAATTAGATAAGTTCTTCATGTATACTTTTTAACTTCTTTTAAATATAAACACTTTTTTCTTACCTTGAGATTCCAGAACGGCTCTTGAATTTCCAGCTAGGTACGCATATGCACAAGCGACACATTAATGTTAAGTACATGCTTGTATTAGGCCATATAAAAGCATATATTGTAGAAATGGATTAGGGACATGCGTTAAAGTAAGATAAAATGTAAAGTAAGATAAATGTGCGTCATTACCTTGAGGCGGAAAATACCCATGTTGGGCATGTTGAGATGGATAATTTTGTTGCGCAGAAGTTTCTGAAATAGTAGGTCGTTGACGAAGACTGGAATATCGTTTAGGTCTGTTTCCAGAACTATCCTGTTGTTGCTGTTGTTGCTGTATTGTCTGTTGTTGCGAGTGTGTTTGCTGATGTGATTGTTGCTGCTGCTGCTGTTGTTGCTGCATTCTAGGTGGTACTGTATTTGATCTGTGTTGATTGGAGGACGTGAAAAAACCTTCTAAATAAAAAAAAAATCAAATTAGATATTTGCAGCTGTACAGTAAACAATTATGTTAATCGATAAGAAATTGTCTGAGAAATAAATCAATTTTATATCTATATTCCTGAAAATGTTTCTCAGAATGTTAAAATTAGTTTTTACATTAACTTTATACAATATACCAATTATACCTTACACGATTAGTATATTTATGTAATATACAAATATACGAATATATTTCTTATTTCTTCATCACTATAATTCATAAAAACTCACTGTTATGTCGAGCAGGTTGATGATATTGACCACTATCACTAATATTGAGTTGTTGTTTCATATCATGAGCAAGTTGATGCTCTTCATTATGCTGCGCGGTATTATTCCTTCTATTCTCTACTGTAACTGGACCCGGGCCACGTCCTTTCGATTTATTCTCAACTATTCTGTTAGTGACCATGTTGTTATTAGCATTGGACTTGAAACCTCTTCCACGCGTCCTACTCGCGGCCAAGCTTACAGACTCTTGGGTGTTCCTCTTGTTATTCTCCCTTAATGATGGCTTAGTATTAGCTAATTTTTCCGCATCGCCAGAACCAGTGTTTCCGTTTGTAGTTTGATTTTGAGTAACGTGTCTACCATCCTTTTTCCAAGATGTATTAGTAGATTCATCTGATGTTTTATTTTCACTTCTGTAATAACATTTTTGTTCAAAATTCCATCAACATCTTTTATTATTAACAAAAAATTATTTAAATATAATACAAAGAAATGTTATACATACATGGATGTATTAGAGGTGCTAGCAGATTTAGTTTTTGCATTATCCTGTTGGGACTGAAGCGGTGGGAAGTTTTGGGTTTTGTTCTGTGTTTTGTTCTTGCTACTGTACCAAGCCGACGAAATTACAGGTTCCTCTACCTTGCTCGGAGTATTCTGTATTCAATTAAAAAATCAATTAAATTATCAATTAAAAAATAAAGATATTCGACAAAACTTGTAATAATCAAACACGATGACTAGCTTATATTTTATGGCACTTACCTTACTATTACCAAGAGCAGGAAAATCTTCATTACTTTTATTGAAACGTCTGTTGTTTACTCTGCCAGGTGTAGTCTTTCCATAAGCGTCTTCGTCCTCCCAATTTCTTGTGTACTTGTTAGGTCCACGACTGAAAAAATACGCGATATATATAACACGAAGAAATCAAAATTTATGAAAAATAAAACTCCAGATAAACTCACCCATATCTTCTTCTCCTTCTAGCTCTAGGTGGCCCTTCTTCGTTTCTAATGTCATAACCATATGTTGCTATCAATTCCTCAGGTCTTTTTGGAGCTTGCTCTTCGTCGTTGTATCGATCATGATCCCACCTGTCTTCCTTATCTTTCCACACCTTCTTCTCCTTAGTCTCCTTCACATTTGTCTGTTGTTCTGTATTATTATCAGGGACTTCGTCAGCCGTACGATCATCATGCTCGTAAAATGTCCCTCGTTTCGGTATATATTGTGGATTACGCCTATCTTCGTCATCGTCCAACTTCTTCTGTGGTTTCTCCTCTTCTTGTCCATCCCCACTTTCACGTTGTTCCCCGCCTTCTTGCGATTCGGCATCAGAGTCACTCTCATAAATGTCACATTCTGAATCTTGATGCCCATCGGTTTGTTCACTACTCTGTAAAAGGGATTGGTCAATTCAACAACAGTTCCAAATTAAAAGCTTCATAGATATGTGTCAATAGTTCAGAATTTAATTTTTAATTATTTATCAATTCCAATAATTTTAATTTAATTTAAAATTTTATTTATTAACCGCAACATATGTAACATCTGCTTTTTCCTGTAATAGATATCTCTTTCAATCTATTGATTGATTCCACTGATTAGTTATCTTTATTTAATCAATATTGTATGATCAAAGAAAAAACAGAAAAAAAAATAATTCTGTGTAAACTACTTAAGCTAACTAAAGTGGAGATAACAAATTTTTTACTTTTTCTCTCTTTCCCCTTTCCATCGTTTATCATATTTATTTTAAAGTGAGTAAAACTATATTAAAAAGTGTAAATCGTGTATTAAAAAATATTTAAAAAAATATTTAACTAGCTCTTTCATACAATAATTCTCTGGCAAATTAACAGCTAAATCTCTGTAAACAAAAATCCTAATTACCATAATATTTCTTCATTAATTTTAATATCTAATGATATCTGACTAATTAATCTTAAATATTGATTAAAATTGGCTAATGAAAAAAGACATTTATAAGTCATATCACTTGCGAATTTTAAAATGTATTATTTGTTGCAGTTTTCACTTTTATGGAACACACAACTCAAAGAGTCCGGATATATTGTATCAATACACTTACAAGCCGAGATACAACACCTTTGCTTCTTTTTTCTTTTGACTAAAGCATTTTTAGCTAGAAAGTTGATAAAGCAATCTGATAAAGGAACATTTCAAAACTATGAGACGTCTATACTACAAAATATATATATTCATGAAGAAACTGTGATATTCGCAGAATCATCGACTCATGTCAACAGGCAGGCAGTTTGACGTACGAAGCCAAGACCTTCGTAACAATGTCAAAGGTATTAAAATTAATAACCCATACGACACAAACCATCTTGATGACGTCCTTAGGATGTGAGACGTCTTCTGGACATCCAGAAGACATCCTGCAGACGTATATCTCTGTGTAGAAAGGAATAGTGTCGAATATCGTGATTCGCTTAATTGCTCTGTTTTCAGCTGACGACTTTTGACACCAGATTCCTGCCGTCGTTCTGCTCTACTCGTCGAAAAAAAAATCGAGTCACGCGGCGCAACGTCGAGATCGACGAAAAAGGATCCCTCGACGTGACTCGCCCTTCGCGGATCCACCCCTCGATGTCAAGGCTGGCGCCTTACCTGGGTCTCCTTCGTCGCGTTCAGCTCTTCGTACGAGTCCGAGAGATCATCGGAACCGCATGACTGGCTGGATTTACGACGTCGCCGTGTATCCGACATTGCTGCTTCCAATACAGGAGAATATCACGCGTTCCGCTTCCTCGTGTCAGTCCAGAGAACAAACGGGAAATAGGAGGGGGGAAAAAACCGTTCCGATCGTCCGCGAAATACCGCGTCGAGCCGAGCTCTCGTCCACCCTCCTCGTCACGAAACGCCCGTGTGTTATCAAAGATCGACGAGAGTGGCGAGTGTCGAACCTGAATTGATCTCGCGAAGACACCTGGTGGCGGAAATGTAAAATTCCCCGGAAGTGGGTCTATTAATGGAGGTTTATTGGCACGTGTGACGCGAAACGCTTGCAGCAGAAGATAAATGCGATAGCCAATGACTGCGTTCAGCAGTCAGCGACAAAATTTTGAAGCATGTTGGTTGGTTGCAGGCTAAAACATTTCTTCAGAGTCTCAAGAACCTTATTATTCTGCAACCAATCAACACTTGAAATTTTGTCGTACGACACATGTGATATTAGCCTAATAAGTGATTTAACCCTTAGAAGGCCGGTATGACGCATATATGCGTCCGAAAATGAACCATTGTAGAACAAATTTTTTGAAACGAATAATTATTAAGAATGATTAATAATTATTAAAAAAAATATCCTGGGTAGTGCTGAGAGCGAATACTTACATCTCTTGAAATTTTAAAATTTTCCTCAAATCAGGATTTTTCATATTTTATCGATCAAAGAGCTCGAATTTCACAATTTTGACTCCAGAATCGTAATCAGTGACCCAAAAAACCTATGTATATACTTTTCCATGCGTATAGAATAGTTTTTTCAATTTTAAAAAATTTAACATGGGGCATTACCGTGCCGGACCGGCATGACGCATATATGCGTCACTCTCTGACAGGCAAACATTTAGTCTTAGTTTGGGTGAAAGTTGAAGACCTTTCGTCACTTTTTCATACAAATAATGCGATTTGAAAATTTCTAAAATCCCGGCCCTTTAAGGGTTAAGCTCATTTCAGACTACAGATTTACGATTTTTCGTACTGAGTTGCTTACGAGAGCCAATTCAGGTTCGAACTTTAAACGCAATCTCAATCTTAGGTTGCATTCCAAAACGTCTTATTTGAGGAAAATTTTACTCAATACTCTATAGCTCACGTCACATGTACTATAGAAATTTTAAAATTTTCCTCAAATAAGACGTTTTAAAATTTTCCTCAAATAAAACGTTTTGGAATGCAACCTTTAATCTGTAGTCTGACGGGCTTTAGTCAAAGACGTTCTTATGCCCAAATCACACTAGCGATTGGCGATTGCGTTTACGATTGTCTCTTGACCAATCAGATTGCCAGCAGCCTTCCTTCTAATTGGCAATCGCCAATCGCTAGTGTGATTTGGGCATAAGAAATTCCCTATTTAGGTTGCATTCCAAAACGTCTTATTTGAGGAAAATTTTACTCAATTTCTATAGTATATGTGACGTGAGCTATAGAGTATTGAGTAAAATTTTCCTCAAATAAGACGTTTTGGAATGCAACCTTAGTGACCAATCATCACGCTCGGGCGACGCGCAGCTCATCGCGCTCATGTGATATCGGCTTTATATTACTGAAGCACCGATTATATTTGAAAATATTTTTTTCCGCTGACGTTCGTCCCCTCCACACTATCCACCTGTCGTCACAGGCAATCGCGAGCGGACACGAAGTGCAGGCTGTCAGTTATATACACGTTTGACGGACATGACCGTATGCGCGGCGATCAAAACATGATAGAATAGCCGAGAAAGATGTGGGGAAACTATTGGGGCGTCTACAATGCGCTGTGTGTCTTCATCACCCTCGTTCACGGACACGATTTTCGGCACTTCGACGACACCGTCATATTCAAGATAAACTGGCCCGGGAAGAGCGACTCGGAATTACTGGTGAGTACACCCGGCACGATCACGTCTATCCTGCGATCGTCGTGAACTCGCGAGCGACGATATCGTCATTTGTCCCGACGTGTGCTCCGTCCGTTTCTTCTCCAGGAGAACGTCATCCCTCACCCGAACGTCGAGCCGTATTTCATAACTACCGCGAACAACGAGCGGTACAGATGCACGATTCCGGACGCGACGGAGCAGGAGCATGAGTACAGCGAAACGTATGACGGACCGAATCCGATACAGCTTCTGCAACCCATATTTGCTCAAAACAGTTGTTCTTACAGGGTACGCAATATAAACACTTATGTCTATTATTTTTGTATGTACTATACTTTATCTCGTCTTGTGACTCCAAAATTGTCTTATAATAAAGATTACTATTATTATTGTTCTTATTATTATCTCTTATAACTCTCGTAATAATTCCTTTTTGTTAGTTGTAGCCTTCACCCGTACAGTTACTTACCTCGATTGAATTTTGTCACATAGCTAGAGTCATACTGGACTTACGAATTGTGCCATGGTAGATACGTACGGCAGTATCATGAGGACAGAGAAGGGAAGAAGATCAAGATGCAGGAGTATTACCTTGGCACGCTGGACAAGGCGCAAAAGACGAAGCTGTCCACCTACTATGACGAGCAGGCAAAGAATCCAAGCAGGAAGTTAAATATACCTGTCAAGAAGATTGATGGGATTAATATGCCATATGTCGAAATCGAGATGACTGATGGCACGATGTGCGATTTAAATAGCAAGCCGAGAACTGTTAGGGTACTATACGTCTGTTACAAGCATGGTAAACACGATGTGTATTCACTGAAGGAAACCATGTCCTGTGAATACGAAGCGATTGTACTATCGCCGGTATTGTGCAATCATCCTGATTACAAGCCGCAAGACACTGGAGAAAATGAAATTACATGCCTACCTGTGAACAAAGCACCAAAGAAACCAAAGTCGCTTATGGCGATGGAGCTCGAAAGTTTAAAGCTACGACATCAACAAACTAGGGTAAATCTGTAAAAAGCATTTGGCGTTTGCAGGTTTTTTAACCTTTTCTTTATTTTCTACTTTTAAGTATTTGTTTGGCACATAGTCTTGTTTATGTGTATTAATTACTCTTTTCAGTTTTTATCAATTGAACCAAGTAGTCTGCAGAAATAATGATATGTATTAATAGCTTGTATCGCGTACTAAAATCTAAAATGATTTTAGATCTGAAAATTTCATAGAGTAATGTAGAGAGTACTGCTTCTACTCTCTTAAAATTAGATTTAATTAAAGCTTGATAATTAATTTTGATAAATAATAGCAATCTAATAGCGTTCTATAACATTTTTGTTTTCGATACTAGACACTTGATTTCTTTCTCTTTATTCCAATTTATTTAATATTTATTTACTGTCTTAATTATTTGTTGCACAGGATGACAAGCAGCAGAAAGTGTTTGCAATCGTCCATGTAGATAAGGAGGGTCAGGTTAGAATATTTTGCATATATGGGAACAGAATTAACGCTTGTTGATCATTATGTAGTACCATTAGCATTGTGCAGATGTTGTTTTCATTCTGTCCCTTCTTTATCTACATATTCTGACACATTATCCACATTATCCATTTCTTCACGAGAATGTTTAACTCGTCTTTTTAAAATTCTGTTATTATACAAGATGTAATTTCTTATCTATAATATCCTTACATTTCGTATTACATTGTACAGTTATATATTGTCGTTATCATTACTACATTATATAATAACAAAAGCATTGAATGAGAAACAATAATAGTAATAATAAATCATTTCGTATGCACAAGATGATCCATTATATCATATTACAGTTTGCACATTAATTATACATATGCACGATAATTCTTTTTATAATCAAGTAAGAGAAATGAGATGCTTTTTATAAATGTTAATTATATAATATTTCAATCTGTAGGGTCTATAGTAATGAATTGATTACAGGATGGCGAACCAAGAGTGAGGGTTGAGATACATCCACTAGATGTCCAGGATAAGCATGGTAATATTGACGAGTCTATCAGTGCGTTGCAGTCTGATCAGAATGTTAGTCCTGCCGAAATTAGTCCTGTCCAGAATTTCCTCAGTGGAAAGAACTGTCTACACGGAGCAAGTATCTATAGTTATGATTTATTTTATTTTAATTTCATTAAACATACATTTGTAACGATGTTTTCTCAATGCGGCAATGTTAGGGCAATGGTTGGTGGAAGTACGAATTTTGCTATGGACGTTCTGTCGTTCAGTACCACATAGAACGAGATGGTACAAAGACAATTGTCAATCTTGGTAAATTTGATAAACAGAAGCATTTGGAATGGATCGCCGCGCATCCACACAAGAAACCTAAACCGTTAGAATTAAGGAAACACCTTTCACACTTTTACAGCGATGGAAGTAGCTGTGACAAAACTGGAACTTCTAGACAAACCGAAGTATGTACTGCTATTAAGCTCGTTGAAAGATGTCGTTGATTTGAAAAAAGATTATCTTCAATTTCCAGTTTATAACAAAATTACAAGAGAAATCTATATTTTTATCGATTGCAATAAAACAAATTGAATTCTTTTAACGACCGCTAAAAACATATCTTTCGAAATTGTAGATATCCGTTTCTGTCGTAATTTTGGAGATTCTTCGTCTCAGATTCATGTTGATTTTGTAACAGTTTTCTTCCAAAAAAAAGTGGCTTCCTATAAATATCATAATTTGTTAGACAATTTTATGCACTTTCTTTACCGTTTATCTTTGTTTTAGGTAAAATTGAAATGCGTGGAGAACCATACTGCAGGCCCATCTAGTGTATCATTATTTTTATTGGAACCAAAAACGTGTGAATATGTTTTGGGAGTCGAATCACCGTTAATCTGTGATATCTTAGAATACGCTGATGAAAATGGACTTCTGAGTGACAAGTTCGACGCGAATTTCGATAAATTGAAGTCTACGGCCTTGCATGCGGAGGACAATTTAGACGAGCGAATAGCTAACGGAGACGATTAGATCATTTGTCTTCTCAATGTTGGTTAAAAACCATCAAAGACATTATTGTTTAAATACCGTAATTATAAAAATGTTCATGTTTATTGAGTATAAAAAAATAACTTTCTATAAAACATACTAATAAGTAAGATTGAAATTAAGTTAACTAGATTATATGATTGTGTTTGGTATTATTGTAAAAAGATTCGCATTCCAAACTACCTAATAATATAAGTATTAAATAGTTTCCGAGCGTAGATATTTTCCTGTCATGTAAAAATGCATATCAAGTTGTTCCAGTACAATTAGGTTTATGATGTACCCTATACAAACTTGGAAAATGATTTTCTTCATGTTGAATCAGGGATATGAGGCTTTCTATTTCAGTTTAGCTTCTCTCTATCGAATGATAGAAATGATTCACGATATAAAAGCTTTTGGAATTCTACGGAAGAGGAAGCATCTCTAAGAAAATGTTCAAAATTTGCAGTACAAAATTGTACAGTATTGCCTCAGAAGTTAAGAAACGTTGTTAGCCGACGTTCAGGCCGACGCCGACGCGGAACTGCTGCTTCTTATGATTCAGGAAACCGCTTATGGTTAACGAGGCGCCGGGGATCGGGTGCAGCCTCTTCTCGAACACAGCGCCCATGCTGGTCTCCGAATTGATGAATCCCCGACAGATAAAATCCGCATACGGGATGTCGACGCGGTACACAATTGTGCCCACGGATTCGTGTATCCGCGTGTTTGTCTCAATCTCGACGCCGAGCTGCAGCTGCTCGCTCGCCTTCCGATGATAGCAGACGTGGATGCCGGCTTCGCCCAACGTGGCGGACAACGTGGTGGGACCGGTACTGTGCCGGAATGCAGCACACATCACCGTCTGCTGACCGCCAGGTATCAAGGAACCGCGTAGACACGCGATCTCCGTGCCGAGGGTGATCCTCGGTGTAATTGCCTGCAGATAATGGAACACTAGCGTGCCATGCAGCTTCGCGAGGTCCGGATTCGCCAAGGTAAGCGCCAGAGTGTAATCATCTGAGCGATATTCCAGACCAGAACTGAAAGCCTTGTACTTCTTGTTGACGATTTGCGTAGCGAGCTTGAATCTGTATCTGCAGCCGAGCGTGTGCACGAAACTGGCGTTCATGTTGCCGCTGGGTGTAATCTCACCCGAGATCACCGGGTACTTCTCCGTGAGTCCTACCCGCTTGGTACCGACGTAATTTACGCCGAACTTGAGGCCGTATGGGGTCACGGAGCTCAAGGTTATTTTATAAGTCACGTTGAAGTGCTTGCTCAGAGTTTTCCTCAGCAGCAAGTACGCGCCTTCGAAGTTCTGCGGATAGAGCTCCTTAGTTTTCGCGTGAAGGTCCTCGAAGCTGCTGGGATTACCGGGCTTTCTGTCCACCTCCTCGAAACAGGGAACGCATGGCGGTTCTTCCAGGCAGTCCGAAGTCATGAAGAGTTTGTCGCGTTTGTTGATAAACGCTTGGACGATACCCATTGTGATGTTGACTTTCTGATGATTAACCAATTTATCTTAATCTACCGATTTTAACGCGTGTTCGATATGTATCAATCTTCATTCTGTATTCGGTTTCACTGTACTGCCAATTCGTGAAAATTTTATGAATTAAACCTTATATTTTAATGATAAATAACATAGGGTTTTCTCTTTTAAACCGTGCTGTTGAAATAAATTATGATTTTTCAGATGCAAGATACAAATATTGTTAATTTCTTCAGATCAACACTACATGCCTACTAGATTATAAAAATGTTGAGAATATTTTTATAGATACATAAGCAAGCCTTTAAAAATTCTAAGACGGTACACGGAAAATATATGTTATAAATATATATGCGTGAATTTCGTTTATATATTAATTATTTATCATATTATTAGACTTCTATGCGAATTACACGTGTAATCATTTTATGTAATTTTCTTTGGTATAACAGCTGCAAAATAGTTAATTGTCATAACAAAAACTCCATGCAATCAATATATTTCCCACACACGTTTTGAAGATGAAAAAGATTAAAAAAGAGATGGATTTCAAGTGGCAAATTTTATGAAACTTTTCTGGCTAGTGGTATAAAAAATTGACAGATTTATGACGATTAATGAAAAGTAAATCTGTTTTCGTGATGGAAAATAGTGTTACGATAGTTAAACGATAAAATTATTAGACAGATCATTATCGTCTACGTGTGTTTGATCAGTGAGAGCAGAGTACAAAGGTATTGTATTTTTTTATGGATACAAAGTGCACCGGATCAGAAATACGTGACTAATATCTTAATATTTTTTTATTCAAGTTTTTTAAATTATTTTTTTTTAGAAAAATAAGTATTAATTTATTAATCTATAAATGACAAACATTTTAATGATTAGAATATATTTTGTATATTTTTAACACAATTTTAGTTTTTTTCTAAGATATTTCTTTTATGACTTTTTAAGATATCGATTTTTACTACTTAGAGAAATTCGTTAATCTTTTTTCTTCCGTACATTTATCTTCTATAAATGTCTCATATGATTAATAAATCAAACGAAGAGAAATGGGACTTACAATTAATGTTAGAGTCATGACAAGGTGTTCGTGTGCATGTGTATTTTTGTATACTTTCTTCAGGTAGTAAATTTTATCTTTTATGTTTCGCTTGCATATTATTTTTACATTATACAAAAAATAAGAAATCTACAAGAATGTTTTGTACGTTTAATTTATTAATAATATGAAACATTTTAAAAAGATATACGAAGGAAAAAAGATTAATGAATCTCTCTAAAATCGTGGTAAAAATCGATATTTTAAAAAGTCATTTTTCATATGTTAGTTTTTAAACGTAAAGGATTTTATGCAAAATAATGTCAAGATTTCTAAGGAAATTGTTCTTTAAGAAAGAATCTTCAATGAATTTTTGTGAAAGAGAAAGATGGTACGGTGAGAGAAATAGATAGGTTTGGAAAATTCCATATATTTTTTTAAATTTGTAGTTTCTTATCATACTTTGATAATCGAAAATAATTATAGTACATATGTGACAAACTAACACATTGTTCTTCTCTTTTACAAATACTTTCCTTCTTAAGATTTCTTTTTTAAATCTTATATATTAATCTTTTTTTTTAAATAAATATCGAACGAATCTATTATAAAATATCAACTCCAAAACTCCTTCGAAATTAATTTTCTTGTTATGAACAAGTGACAATATTGAAATATACACATGTTGCTAGCACTTACACATCATTTGTAATGTATCTAGAAATCTTTGCTTTGATTAATAAAATTGAGTAATATCGTTATCATTTGTTATCATAAGCTGTCTTGTATATAAAACTGGAATGAGAGCAGCATCGACAGAATTGTTTCTTCAACGCAATCGGTTAAACAGCAAAATGAGGAGTATTATTTGTATTTTGACTTTGCTGTGCACAGTTTATGTAAGTCCTACAAATTAATTATTTAACATAACAATTTATTTTTAATTAAAAAAATCTAATTTAGTCATTCTAAAATAAACATACTTAGAAAATATAATCGGTAATTCTTTCGCTTTTGGATCAAAGTTTCATCGATATTTTCAAAGATTGAAAATATTTATATTGTATCCATATTATTTTATTATGTAATTTTTGTAATTAAAATAAATATAATTTTTTCTCTTTTTTGAGAAACAAAGGTATTGCTCTTCTAATATTATATTTCAATAATGGAGCTTATATATCTTTTTTAAGGCATTGGAGCAAAGTGACAAAATCAAGCAACTGGAAAATATGAAAAACGTTACCGAAATTATACTTGGCAAGCTATCGATTTTCGAAAAGCGAACGAAGCAGAATCTGAATACGGAACTTTCCGAATTGGAAATTGAAGCTATAGACGATATTTACAATACTATCAACGAGGCATTCAAAAATGTCAGCGTAAGTATCTTTTGTTTATCATAAATATTTAAAAATAAAGGATTTCCTTTATTTTCTTTAGAAAAAAAATAGACATGTACGAGTTGGATCGTATAAGAAAAATATTTGATATAATTACAAGTCAAAGTCAGAATACTAGTCACAATACTAGTTTTTAAAGCAAAGATAATATATGTATATAATAAGTATATATAATATTTAAAATATTTATTTTTTAGCTATCTGTCAACAAGGGAAAACAACAGGGGAAAGAGGTAAAAGAGTGTTACAATTTTGCAAAGAATAAGCTAGATATGGAAGTCAGAAGTGCGAATAATGAATTGAAGACATGCATCCAAAACGGCGACGCAGCCATGGCAGACCCATTAGCAGACGTGGCCTACAATATCGAGGTAACTGTCATTTCCAATTCGTGATTAAATTTCATCATTCACTAAAAGATTTAATTTACTAGAATTATGGAAACATTTTTTTTTGTCGTAATCATAATTTTGAAAAAATGCTTATTAATATATTAATCTTTACTTACCTATAATTTATATTAATTTTGTAGTTTACAGTTAACTATAAAGTATTATTATAATATCAGTAATTGCACTCTTGGTATTAACTTGATTGTCAAAATACACGATCTATACCTGTTCCATAATTATCTTATTAATAGGAATATTGCAATTTATAAGGTACGGATATTAATTTTGATTGAATATCCTTCCAGCTAGCGAAAAAAACACTGATCGTTTTAGACGACAGTATACTAAACTGTCTTCCCACGAGTTTCTTTGAAAGGAAACTCTGCTTCATAAGTGGTATCATAAGCCAAGTAATGCTGAACCAACTCAGTAATAATACCAAGACGGTGATAGATACCGCGGAAGTCATATATGCGAAAACGATTATAGACGCAAGAAGTTGTACGACGAACACTGCTAACATCCGCACTCTCATCAAGGATATCGTTGTCTACACCGATAACTGCATAAGAAATATACCTGAAGATGTTCCTAAACCATCAACTACCACGATACCGCCAATTCTTAAGTCCATTGTCTAGTTTTATTGAAAACTTTAAATTTCGACAGAAAAATCTAATTCAATATAAACCTCTAATTAATTTTTTAATTTGTAAATTTGCTTTTAATCGAAAGCATTAATTATTAATCTAAAGACAATTGATCTTTTATCTTTAAAATAGTCCACGTTGTTTTTTTGTTCGAATAAAAAATAAAGTCTTATATAAGCGCTTTTTTCTGTCGTGTAATTTAATTATTATATACATTAAATTTTTCAATTCAATATGTTCAATCGAAACGCTTCAGATCTGCATACTGCAGAAATGTTGAATAAAAAATAAAAATTATGGTTATATCAGAGATTATATCCGATTTATATTCGATTAATTCAATCTTCACTGTAAACCTATTGATTATTAAGGTTAATGAGTGGGACAGTAGTTGGAATAGTAACAGTAACAGCAATAGCGGAAGCAATAATAACAATAATGTTATTTATAATTATATTTATCATTAACATACTTCGATAGAATTATACATATCATTAATCGCCGTGGTCATGATTATCTTCACTTATATACACGTGCATATGTATATATGCGTAGACCCATGAAAGCACATTTGACAGCGCGAATACTTCACACTGTCATATATACAGAGCGTCTCAGAAATCGCGCACCTTTCCTGTTGATTTTTCGACAAATTTAAAATCAACTTTTTTCTTAATGAAAACTCGAGTGGACTTCGCCTTTTACATTCACACATATCAAACATCTTGACAGCTGCGTCTTAAATATTAGAAGTCTGTTAGATTTTTATTAATCTCTAGAACTCTTGAGTCTCTTCAGGAGCCCTTAATCATTCAGCAATCAAAGGCTATCGATACAGTTAATCATTATTCTTCAGCAAGTAATATAGATGTGCGCGATTTATAGGACACCCTGCGTATGCATATATTTCATACACTAAATATTTACTTCATTAGAATATGTTATATATACACAGGGTGACCCAGAAATAGCAATTATTGATTGTTGAGTATCAATAATCGAGTTCGATTGTTCCTTGGTGAAGACTTAAAGTAGATGTTAATTATTATTTCAAAATTTGACGTGCCCGCTGATGACCATCAAGTAAACTTATTGGAATTTGAAATGAGGAAAGGGAAGGATGTATTAGAAGCCTCTGACGAAGTCGAAGCTTTGCCAAATCTAATTATAAGAGACTGGCGAACAAACCGAGGCATAACAAAACTATTTGCAACTTGGATGGCAATTACTGGTACCGCGATGCATAATACTATCGTGTTACATTGCTACTGCGGAAAAGCATGCTTACCTTGCTCTTTCTATTTTCCTAGGAAATCGAAACATTTAAACACATCTTAATGGGCGCATAATCATTTCTTTTTTTTACTACAAAAATTTGAAATACAGCATTAATATGAATGTTCCTCGTGTCTCGCATTAACTATGTAAAAGCTCGCTCCCTCGAAATAAATATCACACGCCGTTAGCTTTAATTACTGCTCTAATAAGGACTATATGTAGAATTAAAATATTACAAGCGCATACTTATTGATATGGCTATCAGGATATAAAGATTCATTTTTATAACATTAAATTTTCCTAAGTGGATTATATATGCTGTCTTATTTACAAAATATAGTCTGTGTAGAACTGTTCGATAGATACAATTGACGATTAACTTACCGCGCACTTGGGATCCTACTGTTTTATGTACAGTAAAAAATCTTAAAAATCGATGTGCATCGCGGTACAAGAAGAGGAATCTCGTTTTAGAGGAGGAATTTGGGATTTCGCCAAAGTGCTTGAAAACTTGAAAAGTAACTTTTGCAAAACATATTACAGACAACATATACAGCGAAAGAAAAATTGTTTGCAACAAATTCTCTTCTTTTCTTCCTAAATCAAGATGACCATACAAACATCCCTAAGTTTAAAATAATTAATTACTTATATAAACAAAATAACATGTTTAGCATCATAATGCGTGCGCAACAAGAATCTTTATCTTTATCACCAAAATCTTTATAATATAATTTTATATTTCAATATGTGTATATATATAAATATATGTGTATGTATATATATATATATATATATATATATATATATATATAACAATTGAGAATTTTTCCGAATAAAAAACAAAGGTTCGAGGAGTTTACACCATGCCATTTGCGTGAATTTCAGACTCATTAAAACATGTTACGAAACGTACTACAAAGTACCTTAGTAACTTTATTACATCTTTATCTTATTTTCGTTCTACTTCATACGAACCATTTTTATTGATAGCAAATATTCGGTTCTGTCTAAGTATAATAAGCGCTCCTCTGTAAATGCAATTGTACTTAACAAATTATGAGCAAAAATTCTTTTATTATAATTTACTAACAGTGTACCGCTAACTATGTTCCCGACCCATATATTATCCTCTCTGGTGCAACAACGACTCCTACACATCGTTTAAAAACCTCGAGCTATTATTGTTTCGGTGAAAATTATTAATCGACAACTATCAAAACTTGAGATAAAAAGAAGGGAAAAGATAGTTTATATGTTTCGCCATACCCGATAAGAGAGCATATTACAATACTTAAAAACGAGATGTAAATCCTTGACTTAAAGAATAACATAGAAATAGAGGACCTACATATGACAAGTCAAGTCCAGCGGGAATACATAATTCAAAATTGCGATATTCCAGGTCAGGAAGTCGAATAAATGTATCTTACTCCCACGCACGTTTATAAAAACAATTATATATATTATATGTATGTATATCGAGATAGTTTGTACACATTCCTTTACGTATGGATTTAACCTGTTACTTTTCTTTTACCGTGCACTAATGCGACTGTTTCAACAAAATTGTTTCGAATATTGAGACGTTTGCTTCGTTTTGTTTTACGGACACAGAGGAAGTTTGTATAACACGTTGAGATAAAGAAAGAAATTTCATGACTTCCTGCACACATAAAGCTCATCGCAATATATTCTCCGCGTCCTTCATGCGCAGGTAACGTGAAATGTATCTGACCTGTGCATTCTTTTATTATTAGTTATTCGAGATATTACCATTGTTCCAAGACCTAGCAAGCACATGAATCACCTCTACCATTGCTTCTTTGGTCGTTGGTCAATTTAATTTGATCCGGGAATTCATTGTAAAGTTCGACCTAGAATTTACAAAAATATAAAGATAAACTTGTGATTCGCAGATGAAGAAAACACTCTCATTGCGCCTACTAATATACTTACTTCACTTTCTTGAGCTAAAGCATTTTTAGCTATCGTTTGGAAAGCTTGCTCAACATTAATAGCCTCTTTTGCACTAGTTTCAAAATATGGAATATTGTTTTTTGATTGACACCATTGTTGTGCTCTCTTACTCGAGACCTAAAGTACAAGACATAAAAAAATATGTTAAATATGAATTAAATGTTGAAAGAACAAATAACAATTATCTTAAATTAGCTAAAAATATTATATATAGGCTTTAAATAATATTCAGTGCATTCATTAAAAATTATATAAAACTGTAAAAAAAATTAAACTAGTTTAATTAAGATTTAAAAATTATCTTACTCACCGCTCTTGATTCAAGATCTACTTTGTTCCCAAGCACCACAAACGGAAAGTTGTCTGGATCTCGAGGCGACGCCTGAATTAAAAATTCATCCCTCCATGAATCTAGAGATTTGAAGCTAGTTGGAGCGGACACATCAAATACCAATACGCAACAGTCTGCGCCCCTGTAAAACGCAACTCCTAACGATTGAAACCTCTCCTGTCCAGCAGTATCCCAAATCTAAAACAAAAGAGATTCCGTTAGAAATACAAAATATCGACACATTAAGACAATTTGATTAGATTCGAGGATTACCTGCATAGTGACTATTCTATCTTCCACCATCACTTCCTTGGTCAAAAAATCTGCTCCTATTGTCGCTTTGTATTGGTTACTAAACTTCTTATTGACATACTGATTCATCAGAGAAGTTTTTCCGACTCCCGAATCTCCAAGGATGATAACTTTCAACAACACTTTCTTGCGGGACGCCATTTTTCACTGGAAACATACAAAATAATGTTAAAAATGAATAAATATGGAGCAATGATCATTGTACAATTTAAAACTAAAAGCTACTGTAATTAATACAAAACGTTCTTATTATGAAGCAGTACAATTCTTCTTTAATCAGACTGTAGATGATTCATGATCAAAGAACATGCAACAAAGAATTTTTAGTCATTTCAGAAATTTATATACAAATCTTCCAAAATTTTTAATTAATTATAAAAAAGTATTAAAGTAATTAATACCCCATGTAAAAATTTAAACATACATATGATAAATTTCAGAAAGCAAGACACAATTTATATATTTACTTCATTTTATACAAATAATAAAAATTGTATTACATTCATACATTTTTTAGAAAATTAGAGTCAGCCAAAGAGTGATTTAAATATATAAACAAAACTAAAACTGTAGAATTTTATATATTGACAAATAATATTCTACAAGCTGTATCTCTAAAAACTGATTTACCACAGTTTTATAATATTCAAAAGCTCACATTTTAAATATTTAAATATTGCAATTACTTCAATGTTAAAATAATAATTTTTAAAAAATTTTATCATGTTATACATGAAGCCAAAAAAAAATCTCAGATGTCAAAGGCGGAACACCAGATGCCTCTGGAGCTTAATACCAGCTAAATACCAGAGAGAGATTAGCTTCTGACATTACATTCGACCATGCCCTTTCCATTATTTACATAAATTGTATATACACCAAATATATATATATATATATACATACATATATATAAAAAGTCAACAACTACTATCGCGCCTAAAGATCAAACGTCGAACATCCGGGAGGAATGATCGGTCACATGAATCATCTAACAACGTTAACAAGGAAATTTCCGAGTAGCAATGACGTACGTACAACGCACTCGCCAAGAAAAAAAGCGAGAGCGCGCGCGAGAGAGAGAAAGAGAGAGAAAGAAAGAACAACTTTCTTCCCGAGAGCGCGAGGTTTTTGGCGATCACCGTCGAACGTTCCCTCCGGAAATCCGGAATATCCGCGACGGACCGAGGTGGGCGCGATCGAGATACGCGTCGCGACGCGAGAGCGGAATTCGTTCAACTGCGCGCTTCTGACGAAACCTGTCACACGCAGGGAGCTGCTCAGAACACTCGGTTTACTCGGGGCACAGCGCGAGGCATACCCGGGACGGACGGGCGCGATTCACATCGGTCGCGTCATCCGCGACGCGAGTCTCCGGGAGGGGAAGAAGCTGAGGATGTCGCGGACGGTCGTTACCTGGAGCACTCGTCAGGGAACACGGTCTGCGAAAACACCTCCGCGCTCCAGCGCTTCACACAAAGAAAATGGCGTGTTATGAAATCACGAGTATGACAACGATGTCGTCACCTGTTCGCCTCGCCTCCCTTATCGACCGAGTGCAATCGAGTGCATTACTTGCGACCCGGTGGCGTGGGTTCACTCGTTGAGAGAGGATCGATCAGAGCGCCCCGCGATACATATCGATGTACCTCGCGAGAGGCGCGAAGACGCATGCGCACGGAAACGCGCGCGGATTGGCCGTTGCCAGGCGTGCGATTTGGGGTGCGTTCCGTTTCACGCATATGCGCGCATTTATCTATAGTACACGTTACGTATACTATAGATCATGCGCGCATCATGCGTGAAACGGAACGCAGCCTTGGAAACTCGCCCTGAGAATTTTGAATTTTGCAAATCACTTCGGTCCGCTTTGTTTTGCGCGCCGTAATATCTAAGAAACAAAAACCTGACGACGTTAAAATGGCGTCGAAAATGTTATTAAGAGTCACGTCAACGTCATTTCAGAAACTTCTTACTCTGCTGGGCGAACGACGTGTTGCTTCTTTATGTACTTCGTGCGAGAGAAAGCAACATGGAAAATGATATTTTATTAGGTATTTATTATTTATTGTTGGAAAAACGAAATAACGAATATATAATGTGTTAAATTAGAATCACAAAGAGAAAGAGAGATTTAAGTAGTACTGTTTTTCGTATCTTTATTTTTCAAGCAACTTTGATTTTTGGTTATTAAGAGTCACGTCAACGTCATTTCAGAAACTTCTTACTCTGCTGGGCGAACGACGTGTTGCTTCTTTATGTACTTCGTGCGAGAGAAAGCAACATGGAAAATGATATTTTATTAGGTATTTATTATTTATTGTTGGAAAAACGAATATATAATGTGTTAAATTAGAATCAGAAAGAGAAAGAGAGATTTAAGTAGAACTGTTTTTCGTATCTTCATTTTTCAAGCAACTTTGATTTTTGGGGTTGCATTCCAAAACGTCTTATTTGAGGAAAATTTTTACTCAATATTCTATAGCTCACGTCACATATACTATAAAAATTGAGTAAAATTTTCCTCAAATAAGATGTTTTGGAATGCAACCTTGGTTATTAAGAGTTACGTCAACGTCATTTCAGAAACTTCTTGCTCTGCTGGGTGATCGACGTGTTTCTTCTTTATGTACTTCGTGCGAGAGAAAGCAACATGGAAAATGATATTTTATTAGGTATTTATTATTTATTGTTGGAAAAACGAAATAATGAATATATAATGTATTAAATTAGAATCACAAAGAGAAAGAAAAATTCAAGTAGAACTGTTTTTCGTATCTTTATTTTTCAAGCAACTTTGATTTTTGGTCAAAAAGTAACTCGTTTTACGACAAACGCCAACTGGTTAGTTACATTACATAAATATTGTAATTTCTCACTCAACAATGTAACTGTTATATGCACTGTATTATATTACACTTGTATTGTTGAATGGGAAATTATTATAATTATTATAATATTGATGTTAATTGGTGTTTGCTGGGGTAATTACAAGTCGACTTATTTGATTCTTCATTTCCAACAGCCTAAAAAAATATTGATCGGTCATTATACTCCAAGTTAAATTTTATGAAAAAGGATTCGTTTTCTCACAGAAAAGAATGTGTTTTTTCCAGTGTCGATTACTAAAAATAATCGATTTCTCCATATGGATTGCGATCCACATAAATTTGTATAAGGAATAAAGCTAGTGCTGATCGCGTTGACATTTCGTAGATTGCAGTCGAATAAAATCTGCGTTTTTAATTATTATCCTTGACATACCTCGCTAACATGGAGGAAAAAACTAGATACATTGCGCAATTTTACGATTCGGCAGACAAATTAGTCCTTTTAGCTATTCAGTTTACGAAGTGTTGCGAATATCGAATAGAATATTTCTATAAATATATAAAATAATAAAAAAAATAATAAAATATAAATATATAAAAACATATTTATGCGGATCGCAATCCATATGGAGAAATCGATTATTTTTGGTAATCGACAGTGGAAAAAACGCATTTTTTTTCTACGAGAAAATAAAATATAAATTCTAAATATATAAAATAGATCGTTACTTGGCAATCAAAATTCTTGAGGACAAGGACAAACGGACTGTAGAATTAAAGTCAAACGAAAAGTCACGAGTCAAAGTCAATAGCGTCAAAATGACATTATTAAAAGTTGCTCTAATAGCACTTTGATGTTATTATGTCTTCTGCTTGGGACAGAGCCTCGAGTATTTTTTTTATAAACTTCTTACTCTAAACCCAAATTTCAGGAATTCTTATAGAATTCGTGCACATCTAATATTGCGTTGGAGCGCTCTGAAAAGTGGAAAATGTAATTTAAAATGTCACTCAATACAATTCTCAATTAATTATGCAAAGCTAGGCAGCAATGTAGGATGAAGTTGCGATGCTAATTAATGTTACTCAATATTACTGAAGACATAGTTGGGCGGAAAATTACATAAAGACAGCGTTTCGCAGTCTTATTGATGTCCCATGCGAATTAATAATCAGTTTGGTAGCATTTGATTTCATTGCCATTAAACTTGAACCACGAATTATAAAATCGGCATTTAATTAAATCAGACTCGCAGAAATTTCGTGTATAAGCCGCCGGGAAGAACCAGTGTCATAATTCCTTATCTTCTTTAATTCTTTAAAGCCGAAACTCGAAATAAGAGATGCAGAGATAGCGGAGATGGATAGCCAGGTAAAAGTAGGTCTCGTGTAGATCTCTATTCGGGTAAAGAAATCTTTTTATCTCTTGGTCTACTCTTTTTTCGACTTACTAATAAAAAGGAAAAGAGAAGAAATACACAGAATACTGTAAAATGAACTGTAAAGTATGTTAAATTAGGTTTCGTTTAAATTAGAGTAAAAGATTTCTGGTCTTTACCCGAATAGAGATCTACACGAGACCTACTTTTACCTGGCTATCCATCTCCGCTATCTCTGCATCTCTCATTTCGAGTTTCGGCTTTAAAGAATTAAATTGATGTTTGCAATTGGAAGCACTTTTTATATATGTTCTTGTGAAATATAATTTTAATATTTGTTTAATTAATTTTGATATGTGTGTGATTTCGAATTTTGATATTATGAATAATTAATCATGCATCATTGAATATGTATTATATATTAAATATGTAATAATGTATAATTAAATACTTCTACACAATTAGTGATTCTTCAACATTGAATAACTTTAATATGATTTCAAAATTAATTTTAATATAATTAATTTAAAATTTTATAATTAATATATTATTTAATATATTAAATATCTATATAATAATATATAGGTATAATATATTAAAATTAAAATTTTCTGCAATTTTTATACTAACTAATCGTTTGTCCTTCTAACATGGCCTTCAATATGTATAAATCAATATATCCGATTGTCTCATTATCTCAGGAATACTTTGTAGGTGAGGTTGACTACCATTTTTTATACTACCCACTTGTTTGATCATTAGTCGTCATATTCTTGTGATATTGTAAAGTTCGACATTTTTTGTGATATTTTAAATAAAAAAATATTATATTGATAGCATCAACAGCTATAATTAAGAAATTTTTTTATGTTTTTGTAATTAGAATTGTGATTAAAGTCAAGTTGTATAATTTATCAATATTGATATTGAATTACGCAACTTTTAATCTTAAATTTAATCCTAAAAAGAAAAATGGACGGATAAGGGAGACAAATACGATGTACATTGAATTAAATAAGTATTAATTTAATCACATATAATTACAATCACACGTTTGCGATACATACTGCCAGACTTTGCTACTGAGTAATTTGTCATGCTGAGAAAGAGCTTAAGTCGACTTAACTAGAACTAGTGCTCCACTATCTAATTATAATCATTAGAAAATATATCGTCAAAAAGTGTCTAAACCTTTCGAACGCTCTTGTGCGAAATATAATAGAAGGATAATCACTAAACAATACACGCCGAAATACCGACTTAACTTTTTAGCATGTTTACTTTTCTTCAGAGACATTCATTGTAAGTATTTTCTGTCTTTTTTTAGACTTTGCGGTACCGAACGTAAAGTTTGTGAAATCACATCTGTCATTTAGTTTCTTTTTTTAGATTTTCATAACCATCCGTTTGAAGGTTGAGCAGCTAAAGAATACAGGGGAAGAGATTGCGAGATGGATTACGATTACAAATCGGCGGAGGAACAAGGGAAAAACGAGTGCATTGGAAAAGCTTTCGTCGTGCAAAAGCGCGGTTTGAATTTATATACAATTAGCTTAATCTGGATCATGTATGGGATTGAATCACGTTAGACGGGTGAGTGGTATTCACGGTATGGCCTCGTCGCGATTGGCAGGAACGTTGCACAATCCTGTCGAACAATTTACGATCGAATCGGATACGAGAGGATCTGTATATCTAGCGCAACGTACAGCAACGTTGTTTGACGGCTGTTACACGACAATTTATTCTTTCCCCGAGAAAAAATATCATAAAATAGGGTAACTAATTTTTCTGTCGTATTGAAGCGGATCTTGGTACTCAGATATTGATACAAAATATAATTATTTTGTACGCATTTTTCGCGTTATGCTAGACATCTGCCCATACAGCACAGAATATTCCAGTAACATGGTAAATGTTACTGCAATGTTGCTGGAATATTTTGTACTGTGTGGGTGATCTTTCTATCGGAGAGTCAGAGTCCTCGAATGTGTGTATGTTCTCCGCACTGATCGGTTAATCATTGACAGATCCCGTCGACGTCTGCTGGCGATTGGAATGCAACCGAGTCCGATCGATCTCGTCGAGGAGGCTACACCGCAACCTTCACCCCTGCGGGGGGTAAAGTGGCCTTTCGCTGCTGTGTCGGGCTTAGGGCTTCGGTGTCTCCGGCTGCGCTTTCGCATCGGCTTCGCTCGGTGGCGGCAGAGTCGGGATATCCGGATACTCGAGCTTGGCACCGTCCTCGCATTCGAAAATCGGACAACAGTCAGGGAAGCTTGCGGTTTTGTTGGTCTTGTCGGAGAGCTTACACTTGGGGTTGGCCTTGGGCAACGGACCGCAATCCTCCACTAGCTCGAACAGACGACCGGAGTTGTCGTCGGCGGGCACACAAGTGGAACGACCGCAGAACGGTGATAGTTCCCATGACTTCGTCGGTTCGATGGTCGCGCATTTGGTCGACGCGAAGCACATGCCGGGGAAGTCTACAACGTAACAAATCATTCTCATCAGAAATGAATTGCATGAATCTCAACAAAATTATTACAGTAATTATTACAATATATAAAGTAAATGTTATTTAAAAATTAAATTTCTTTAAATTCTAAATTAAATGTATTTAAGAAAGTAAATTAATTTTATCTTTCTTGTATATCGTCAAAAAGTGATGCATATACGGTTATAAATAATGCAAATGATTATAGAAAATAATATAGTAGACTCCCGTATAACACAGATTCATATAATACGGAGAAATATAACGAGTTCGTATAACACGATGGAAAAAGAAACGATTTTTAATTTTAAATATTTTACTGTTACATCTTTAATATTTATTTTACATTTTTTATAATAAACCTTCGAATCTTTTATAAATGTGTCTCCATGTACATATCATAATTCATATAACGCAGAATTTTCTATATTGCAACAACATAGCTTGGATATTCCAATGTTGCTGCAATGCTGAAATATAACACGAAACGCATTTCCTGTGTTATACTGGATTTGTTAACATATATAAAATCATGTACGAAATAATACACGGTGTAATTTTTGTGCCGATAACTGTTCTGATGAGTCTCTTATCCAAATTCAACAACGCGTTAACACTTTAATCCGCTTTGGCCGACACGTATAAGGATTCGTGTATCTTTTTTGTTTGATTTTTACCAAGTGCTGACACAACGTCAGTAAACAAAAGTAAAAAGTCATTCAAATCGATAGCGATTGAAATCAAACGATGAAATAACGTGGTGATTGCGTTTCCTTAATAACGCGCTCACTCGCCTGTGCATTATCTCGTTACCTCGTCACGTGCAATTCCGCAAAAGTGTCGTTACTTTCTAACGTGCGCGCCAGACCTAAACGTTAATGTTCATCATACAATGTTGCGTTAATTATCCTGGCCTGAATTATCCAGGCAGATGAAAGATGCGAGAGAGGCACGATTTTTATCGCGTTGCATGTCGTGCATGCACAGTGAAATCGGAGCGTTATTTAACGCATAGGACTATCCGTAATTTACTTTAATGCTTATTTCGGCTGTTACTTCCGTCCGTAATTTACTTCGGCGTTTATTTTGGTTGATCCTTCTTCAGTGACAAATCTTTGCGTTCTAATATATTACGCTATAATCTTATAGCGTAATGTATTATCGTGAACGACAGAACAATATCGTAAAAAAATTCTGCTCCAATTTTTTATCTTATTTTGTTTTATTATCTTATTATATTTATTTTACTGTTTATTTATTATATTTTTAAATTATTATATTATCTTTAAACAGAGCCTGAACGTTTGGAAAAAATCTTCTCGCACGCTTCGCTTGGGAACGTCGACGTTCGCATCATTATTCCTATTGTAAACGACTGGACGAACTCAACAATGATCGCTGGGTTCGGCATCCTATTTCCGAGTCAGTACTGTTCCGTACCTGTAATAATAACAGCTAATAATGACAGCCACGAATTTCACTTCCTCGACAGGACCATGCGCGACAACGACGACGACGACGATGGGCGCAACGGATGACAGCATTACGAGGCTAATTCGATTTGTAATCATCGACGACAAACGTTGCTTCGATACCCATCTACGATGACGAACGGGAATGGGAAATACCCAGTGTTCGCGTTCGTCGTCCGCGACGGTGCTAGAAACTTCAAGGAGAAACACTTTCACTGTCATACACCGGGCCGGTCGGTTGCGGCACTTTTACGCAACGCGCCGACGACAAATGTTGGGCGTCGTTACGACGGACGTCGATGCGTTGGTTTTACCTCGGCTCGCAGTTACATCAGCCCTTTGAGGCCTGTCAGCTTGTAAAGACGATGACTCACGACGGGACCGTTTCACCTGCGAGCGCGAGCGAGGAAACTCGAGAATCTTTGAAAGATTCTGTGGATCGGTTCTTCAATTGAAGCTGGAGGAATTGTTAAAAAATGTGAAAAAGAAACGACGAACCCAACTCTCAGTAGGCGGATAATTTATTTATTTTCATTAAAAGAAGTTTTGTATTGTAATTTATGAGTCACGTTGACCAGTATCTCTCGTTGCGATTTCACGTGCATCCGTGCGATAGATAAGATCGAATGAATGATTAACGTGTCTGGCACGTCAGAACGTCTAGTCACGTAATTCGGTTTAGCTTCGTCTCGAACGAACGTGCTATTTAACGAGGTTTAAACAATGACGTGTTCGTTACCATTTCCTCAATGCCGGCTGAAGCCGCGACTTATCGGCTTTTATGACGACGACTTAACGCCGTTGCGGTTTTCTCGTTTCACCGGTCGTCATGAAATAGTAAACAAGGACACTTATTAAAAAGGCGCAGAAATTACCATCTTCATGCTATGAATACAAACTCAGATTTCAAACTAAAAATTAGGATTTAATTAAATTTTACACAGACTTGAATTCAATTAAATTTTTAACAAATTTAAATTTATAATTTAATTAATTTTTAAACAGATAAATTTGCAATATAGATCAGAGGCGATAAAGATCAGAGAAGTTTTTTCCAGTGTTATATGTAAATTGTTCATGCGGTTTTCCGTATTATGCTTTACTATATCATTATTACTGTTCCTTCAGTCTCGTGGAAATAAATTTTTCTGCAAAAAATTAATGAATTTTCTCTCTCTCTTGACAGGGCGCTTAATATAAATTACCAAGTATCGTTAATTGCAAGAAAACTTATTAGAAAGAGAAAGAAGGAAACTTATGCAGACTTTCACTGGGATTGCAAGAAGAAGCAAACGATATTTGATTCTCGGAACTTCATGGAATTAAGAATTCTGAATGTGCGAGCATTGTTTGAAGCGTCAAATACCGATAACTATTTCTTTGAAATGCAAATACGTTGATATTTGTCTCGCTCGTAAGTATATCTTCTTAAGTAAAACTGACTCGGTCCGCAAGAACGAGAAGTGATAAAATGACAATTTATTATCACGATACGCATAGTGATACCACTGTGATATACAATGATACAGACACATGCGTGTGATTCTCGCTTCATTAATCTCGAAAGTTTGTGATCTCTCGTGCAGGTTTCGTTTTCTTTGATTTTACTACCGATCCCGCCCGCACTTTCGTCGGCTGTTATTTCTGGTCTGGATACCACTTTCTTGGGCTTCTCGCTTTCAAATAGCAAGGATACTTTCTGCGACAAATATATGGCGTCACCGTAATCTCGGTACAACAATCCTTTCGTACAAACGCCAACAGTAACATCACATCATTATTATAATTTCCCACTCAACAATATAAGTGTAATAACACATTGCCGTACATAACAATTACATTGAGTAGAACATTATAATATTGTAATGTTATGTTACTGTTAGTAATGATGTAATGTTACTGTTAGTTGGGTTTCAATCAAACTGTAGTATCGGAGTCGATGTATCTTAAACGTGTACGAAAGGATCGATATTTCTTTGTGCTAAAAGAGGAATTAGAAGGAAATTGTTCTGCTGCTTACGGATCGGTGCTGTATAGATATTGTTTGCACTGTTATGTCAAGACGCGTTTCCGCGAGCTCGCGTATTCGAGGCCTTCGTCTATCTGCGACCTTCTAAGACGGCAAGTAAATAATTCTATCCTTCCCATGAGTTTTTACACTCATGCGATTCTGCCTTCGATACAATTCGAGCAACGAGGTCGCCCGTAATTCCCCCTCGTCCCGCTCGTCGTGACTAATTCGATTATTTATGGAAATCCAGGTGTGCGCCGACAAATAAGAAAGAACGCGGCCATGAATAATTAAAGACTGATCTATGATTGCAAATATCAAGGATTTTTTTCTCTGGAAGGCGCTCAAATTGATCTATCGCTCACGTGGTGGTCTCATTGGAGAACATGATTTCAAGGAGTCCTAACTCTTCACGATGGCGATTCACGTCAAATGGTATAAAAAAAAAACGCCGCCTGTATGGTGCATCAACTCTTAATTAGTCGCATTTTAATTAGCAAGGAAATTCTATCTATTTTTTTAAACGTAGCATTTAATTAGAATAAATCTGAGTTATGAATCTCGTGGATATACTTGGTACATCATTATTTATTGTCTTGTTAAACTACCTCTTTTCTTTTATAGGTATCGTTTTTTGAAAAGGCGACAGATTTTATAACGATCTTAATTTATCGAGAGGAAGAGAAACGCATCACTCCGCGGACTGTATAAAGAAGAAAGTGATATCGAGAAAGGGAGAAGTAATGGAAAGGGGTGGGGAAGAGATCATAAGAGAATCATAAGGTGATGGTTACGGCACGAAACTTTCACGCGGTCGCGTGATCTTGACGCCACAAGGCAGAGCTTCTTTCGATCTGTGTCCAGGGATTTCGTCGTATCGTGATACATCATCCTATGTCCTTGCAAGTCAGAAGGATTCACAGGGACCACGCCCGCGTTACGAGATAATGGACGCAAAAAAGACGTCCGGAGGTTACATTTATCAGGGTCGATTTACGCATGGGTAAATACCTGAGATAAAATGCCGAGACATAATTATAGAGTGAGGAAAAATGATAATCAAGGTCGAGAACGGAAGCGAAGGATCGCGCGGTGTGGGCGAGGAGATGGAATTATTTATCTCGAAAATCACGGGGGCTCCAGCGAGTCGTAATCTCATTCGGCTCTTCGCGATAAGACTTGACAGCAGATAATAAAAATTTTTTATTTACACCAACGAGAACAAATCTTGATTTAGTTATTCTGTAAGCCAGATTGATAATACAAAGCCTAATGAGCGACAGGATATTAAAAATTGTATTTTTCAGAATGAGCAAGAGCTTAACGTTAAAACCAGTTATGAAAATAGAGTTGATTCTACATTTCTTTTTTCTATGTAAAGAAGTTCTATGTATGTTATGTATGTAGAACATTTTCAAGCTTTTTCATACTTTTTAGGTTCAACGTGACGACTTTTAAAATGACCGAATCGAGAGCGAATCGCTTATTTCCATCACGGATTCGTGACACTATGTCATCGGGATTTCGAGACAGCTGTTTAATACGCGTGACAAAGCAGCGTAAGAAAGCCAAGTGTCTTCCGAGCACCGGTTGAAAATACGACAATCGTCCCACTTGTTGGTCATGTACATACAGTTCTTTGAATTCGGACAGACACCTAAGTGATTCTCAACCAAGCTTCACTCCTCGTTTCTTCTTTCATTCTCGCGTAGGCGAATTGACTTGTAAATGAATCGAAAAATGAATCTCGTTTATTACACGACTAACAACAAGACGCGAACATTAATTCGAACGATAGAATGTGTTTATAAAATCAGCATTTTACAATACGCACTTTTATTATCTATAACTATCTTTGAACTAACAAGCTTGATAAAACATAAAAAGATAGACCCAGTTTTTGCAAACATTTATTTTACAAGCACGAAAAAAATTATTTCAGAGAAGATATTTGAGAATTAAAATTTGTATTGGTAAAAATAATTAATTAATATACTATTTTTCCATTTTTTCATGCGAACTAAAAAGCGTGCGAAGATCAGCTAAAGACAAGCTTCTAAAGACAATATCTCTTCTGTAGCAACAAATTAGCATACCACTTATTACGCTAATAACTGACACATACCTGACACGAGTTTCAGATATATAATTTAATTGCTTGATAATATTAAGAGATATTAGCATCGCGTTACAAAGATAAAGATCACTACTTCAACAGCGAAATGCATCGTGAGATAAAAATATTCTTTCGCGAAGAAATATCTTGTGAAGTTATTTTTTATCGAACAAATCGCAATGCTCATATAACTGTCGAATGTCGCGCAAGTAATCAAATTGGATTTAGATCTCTCCGACTGGTCTTTTTAGTTACTCAGCGATCTTCGGAAGAAAGTAACGGGATTATGTAGGAGAAAAAAGTGCATGGCAGTCTCTCAGACCGCAAGTTTGCCGCAGAGTAAGGTTCGTTCCTGGAAAGAATTAGCTCAGGGTTAACTCACCGCGGAGAACGTCGGCGGGTATCAGCCTCCGAAAGGTTTTTGGCCGCTCCTGCTCCTGGGCACCCTGGGCGGCGACGAAGACCACCACGGCGCACAACAGGGTGAATTCGAAGACGATTTTCATGGTCTCGAGCCGGGCGACAGACGGATTTACGAGGGAGGCCTCCTTCACGATGGGAGGGATGAAGTGAAGAAGAAGCAGAAAAATGGAGCTTCTTGTATCGATTACGACTGGTTGGGCTCGATTCCTGTAGCGGCATTTTATAGCCGGCCATCGGGCGCGGTCCCTGTTATCCCCTCCAGGATCAGACGTGGTCTCTCACCTCTTGAACCACCAGTCACCGAGGTATCGTTTGCGACCGGGCTGGAAGTGATGCCGGGGTCCACGCGGCAGGTGAGTAGGGACATGTACACACATGGGGGACCGCCGCTGACTTTGGTCATGTTTTAGCTTGATGCAGGATTTGTTCAACATGGGAAAATAAAAATTTCTGGTTGCTACACAGCGGGGACGTTCCTCGATTCACGAGCGATCGAGAAAAAGAATTGAACTTCGAGAAGTCAAATGATTAAGCTGCATTCCTCAGTTAATTATCGACGAAGTTTACTTTAATAGAAATTTAATTTGACGTAACAAGGACGTAGGAAACTGGAGAACTGCAATAGATGATGCCCAACCTGGGCATTTCCGTTGAGGAGAAGTCGGTTGCAAATTGATCAGAGGATTTATCATTGAAAGAACATTTTTTCAATGAAATCTGTTTGATAGTTTTGCGGTATCCTTGAGATAATATATAGATAATGCATGTACGGAACAAGTTTTATTTTTAGAAAGGTTTTTTTTATAATGTTGAGTTAATTCATCTTAATGTCAGTCATAAAATAGAAGAAATGTTAAGATACTTTTGCTCACATCAAGCTTTTCAATAAGACTAAATACTTTTTCAATAATAAACTAAAATATTTAAGTCCATTGTAATATGTATATATTGACAGCATGCTTGTGAATTTGATGGATTAAATATCACGGTTAATTTATAAATCGTGAGTTAATAACGCATGCAGCGAGATTAATTGACAGATAACTGTTTATTATTTTATATTTGTAATTGCGAAATTGCTGCAAGCATGTCTTTGGAAACTAATAGGTTGTCATTAACTTTCATCCGTTCTTTCATTAGTAACTTTCATTAGTAAATCTCAAGCACTCATTAGCACGTTTAAAACGTGACGATGAGATTTTGCAGAATTCACATCTGTTCTAAGTTAGATTAATTTCAGATAAGCATATAATAGTGGATCACGATAGTGAATGACGTGGCATTAACAAAAAAGATGACTTAAAACATTCTATACGAACGTACGTGTAAAATTAATAATTATGCATCTACAATTATGTTATTCTGTTACTTGACCAAACGTTAATTTCAGCCGGATAAATTGTAATTAACACCCTGTATGTATCAAGATGCGTGCGTATGCGTTGCGGTTCCGTGCGCACTTTCCCGTGCAGCATGCAAGAAGAGTTCAGTTGTCACGTTAGGATAATAGCATGGAAAATCTACACCGCTTGTTTTCAACAATTACAAGGGATAACAGTGATACGCGTTGAAATGTATTCAACATGACAGAATTATGATAAACTACCGTTGTCTGTAAGGTAATTTGGATGCCATCCGCATGTTAACGAAGATGAAAGGCGTGTTGCTGAGGACGAATACAGTTTTACAAGGAATCTCAGCATTTCGAAGAAAGGAAAAGAAAAGAAGAAGGAAATCTTAAAGGAATTTTACTTGTTAAACAAGATCCTCTCTCCGAGTATTCATAAATTTAATTGAAATTTAAATTTCGTTGTCCACTTAAAATCGATTTAGATCGGGATTTATTAGCGATGAATAATTTACGAAGCGGACTTACGGACATGGTTATACAAAAATACGGTTGTAGAATTATAGAACCAGAGTTCGTGAAACTATAGCTGCAGACTTTTTTTCAAAGGAATGCTACGGTAAAAATAAAATTTCCGAAATTAGCATCCCCCAATTTATCATGATAATCTATTTTGTTTTGCAGAACGATTTAACACTGCACTTGTCTCGACTTCTCGACGACGGTTTTGTGTAACGTGCATGAAATTTTTCTATCAAAAAGCAATTGGGCAACAACTCATCGATATACGATTCTCGAAGCGTCATTAATACGGGCTTCTCGGGAAAAAAATTAACATAGCCATTAGTAAACGATGAGCGTTAGGAAAGCCGCGAGCAGCTGATTCATTTCAACGTGAAGGAGTTACTCAAAAGGCGACCTGTTTGTATAATATAATTCATTTGTAAGTAACGCCGATTAAGCGGAAACGCATGTTGAGCAATATCGCATGTTGTAATATGTCGTCTTCTTATAAGATTGAATCTTTAAATGATTCTTTCATTTGAATGCCGACTTAATATGCACGCTGCGCTGTGGAACGTCCTGTAAAGAAGATTGTATGACATACGTAATATTATATAAATATTAATTAGGAAATCTAGAGAAATAACTGTTTTCAACACAACTGTTTTCTCGAAAGTCCCGTTTAAATCGACATCAAAAGGTTAGTGAAGAAAAATCATCGAGCTGAAAGATTGGAGTTAAATTTAGCAGTTGCAATAATATAACATTTTTACAATTACTCTCAATTTTCCATCTTAATTGCTTTTTACAAATTTGGCTCGTTAGTATATACTGATTCTCTGTCTGAACAGTCTCTTCTGTGCTAGATACAATTGGAGGAGAGGTAACGGCAGTTCTGAGAACCTTCACCACCTAGCTGTCTTCGAACGAAGTAGAGGTTTGAGGAGATGTTTTTCCAACAACTTTCCGGCGATATCGTTGTGATGCCACCCTTGACTTCGCTATCTCGTCCGATCTGGATTTCGCTTTTGGCCAAACTGGCGATAACGCTGATTTTGGGTCCTTTTTGAGATTCCAATTATAAACAATGATCTCGGCAATTCGCATCGATAATTTTGGTCTCAGTCTTCACTTTGGCGACACTTATGCCCCTTCGGATTACTTCGCTTCCGCTTTGACTTGTTTGTTGAGAAGAAATTGTTTGTCACGAAAGAAACATTTGAAGCATCGATAGGCGACTGAGAACATCTGACCGTTCGCTAGTCGCTAATATTTGTTTTACAATTTAAAAGAAGTCGGAAGAAAGATTCAAAGAGACTTCTCATACTCACTTATATGTATACACAAAGTGTTTAATAGTCGCAAGAGGGAAAGAATCGTATTCCACTGTAAATTTCGTTGTAATTTCTCTCTCCAAGAATGTCTTGTACTTTTTCTCTCTTTTAATATAAAATTAATTTTATTATCATACCCTCAGTATTGATAAGAACTATCAAATATTTCCGTTAAATTTTTATCCAGATAATGTCGATTCTTTCATGGTTCTCCTAGTTCGACGAGTTCAACTTTTCAAATTAAATTGATTGTTAAAAAAAAAAAACAAATTAATCTTTATATCGAACAGACATTATCGCGTGTATGATCGAGAAATAAGTAGAAAGAGGGAGAAACTAGTTCATCACAGAGGAAGAAAACTCTGGCAAACTCTACTTGAATTTCGTGCCGGATGTGCGAATGATGTAATTGCTAACGAAGCCGGCAGAACTCAATTGAGACGATATTGTGTACCGAGATCGCAGGACAACGGCCAAACTGGGCACGGCTCGAATCCGGGGAGCACGACACGACCAACGCCTAATGGTAATTTGGGGTTTGTCCAAATTGGAGAAAGTTCTCGTGTTGATTTTCGCACGAGAGAATCAGCGTTGCACTGCTATTTACTTTGCTATTTGTCATCTTCATCAAAATAGCAACGGCGAGAAAAGATTAGTTACGTGTAAAATGATAAGAAAATATCCGGTGGTCCTATTATTTTAAGATCTGTAGAAGAGGAAAAATAGTTGCTGCTTTAAAATTTAACTTTCATATTATAATTACACCTTTAATAGGATAACTTCCTCAATTACGTCATGTATGATTTCTACGACTCCGCGCACTGGTACTTGTACCGCGATAATAAAATAATTGTAAGAAATAATTGTAGAAATAAATCGCAGGGAAACACTACTTCAAGTAGGAAAGTCGAATGTTATTATTAAGTATAATTAATTAGGAGAATCTGACTTATGTAAGGCTGCTTATGTAAGAACTATACGTTATCATTTGTAACGTGAGTCATAATATGTAGAACAATAGAAAGACTGAGATTTGTATTTATATATTTTTCAAGAATGAGTGAATTTTAAGATGCAATTAACGTTGAATATGATGTAGAAGATATATCAAAAAGTATAAAATATAAAAGTTTGCGATAATCAAATTTTTATTTATAAAAAACAACTGTACGTGAAATTATTTTTACTAGTGACACTTTCGTAGTCGAATATACGAGCTACTTTGTAGCTGAAATATTCAAATGTAGCTAATTGGGACGTGCTGTTGATAACGAAGAAATATTGCAATGTCCAACAAAACGAATATTTTTTCAATAATATTATTAAAATATGGTATCATAACATGAATTTTACTTCGAACGGAATTAAATTTATTTTATTTATTACATTATTTACGTACAGTATTACATTTGTAATTATTATTGAGTTTTGAGTATTTTAGAATTTAATTTTACTATTGTGTTATTATCTCTGTAATAACATTGCAATAATAATTTTATATATACATATATATATAATATTTTCTCTGCAATATATATATGTATATATATTTTTTCACTCTCGCATGTAGCCGGCTCCGGTATGAAAAGGTGAAAGCAGATCGTATGGAATAATCCGTGGAGAGAAGCCCCGTGTAATAGAGAAAAAGAAAAGAAAGACAACGATCTCTCGAGCGCGTTCTCCATGTATGACGAATCTGGAACTAAGCCTTGACACCGGATGATAGGATTTAGGTCTTCATTTTATGAGGTATGCACACACATTTATCGATATTCGGCTTGTTATGTAATAATGTAATTGTTACGCAAATTTGACTACGCTACATTTACCGAGATAGATCGTCAAATTGTAAAACGGCAGGAATGTTGTAAAACAATCTCTGAATTTTCTTACATCCAAATTTCTTCGACTTGCAGCGTATTCTTTTAGACACGTCTAAGTAAACGAATCAAACGATATCAATTATTACTTGTCGAGGAGAAACTAAAGTCAACTGTAAGTGGTCGTTTGTGGAGGATAGGCGAGAAAGCGGCAGTGAACTTTTGAAACTTTCCACGTGAAAGTGCAAGTGAAGATGCTGCTTGTGCAATAAATATTCGAATAAAGCTGTGATCTACTTAAAAGAGGTAAGTAATTTAAACTATCAATTCTTCGAAATATTTTTCTACTCTTTTTTTTCCAATAAAGACATAAGGAGAAGAATGGTTCAAGTGGACTTCAAGCTAAAACACAATATTTGTCGCGCGTATCAATTGTTCGAAAATTACATTATGTATTAATAATTAATAAATTGAATTAATGGATTGATGGCACATCGTTGAGTGTGATAAAGCAATTAGCTGGAAACAAAGGAGTTGAAGCAGAGTTTCACTCAAATAAAACATATTACCTCTTTTGTTTCTGTCTTTCTCGATAATTAATAATTAATACAATAAGCCAAATATATTATAATAATTCAACTAGTTCAATTAAAAGTACACTTCAGATTCTTTTTCTTTTCCAAATAATTGCTTTGCGTTTTCGTTTCCATTTATAAAATAGCTCGATCACTGATAAACCGCAAACGTAATGACATTAAGTATTTTCTTAGCTGGCTCTCAAATATTATAATTGCGAGAATTGCCAGAGATGACAATGACAATAATTGACATTTTTATTGCGCGCACAAACGTTAAAGTGAGTCTCATTAAAAATTTCTCACGTTTTCTCCATTTTTATAATTTTTCGTCTTTCAGAAAACCGCTGATACATGCAGGATATTGTAAAAAAATGAAATTAATGAGATTCGTTCGACAATCAATTCGCAATATCATATGAACTTCTTAAACCGATCAATGGAATGAAGAGCAGAAAAAATGGATGAAGTTACAAATTAACAGAAATCAGGAGCCTTACAAGAAGACTATCAATTCGGCTCTCGAAAGATTTATGTATGAATATCAAGTGGATTACATTATGGAAATTGGCCAAGCCGCGACGGAAATTTCCATAATGGAGATTGCCAGGATTTACAATGTGCCTCGCCGTTTTTTCACAACGTGTAAATGTGCTAGGTCAATGCAACGGCACATAATGCGCTCGTTGCAACAGCTCGCGATGAGAATCTGTCATCTATCCGGCTCAGTCAATTAAAGACATGCCCATCCTCTTCCTGTTCGCTTTCTGCTCGTCCGCTGCAATTTGATCGTTCGTGAACTTCTTTTAACATAATAATTACCATTAATTAAATTTTATGTGTGTGATCATAATCCAAACTTAAAATTATCAGGAATGTAATTTTAGAATCGCATTTTTAGAAGTTACTTGAAAATTCTTATAATTTTAAATACAATTTCCTTGACGATTTTATTCTTTTGATGCTTTGTCGAATTTTGGGATTTTCGATTTTTTCGATTTAAAATTTCAAAATCTTGGAAATTGTTAAAATTCTTAGAACTTTAAAAAAACTCATGGAATTTTTAATAATGCAACCTTTTCATTGATAATGTTCTCCTGATGCTTCATTGATTTTCGTATCAAAATCTTGAAACTTACAATTCCACACTAATTGCGATTATTAGAATTTTTTAAAATTTAGAGTGTGGGAAAGTAGAAGTGTGGAAGATTATTTCTAAGATGATACGAATGTTCTATATCATCAATGCACATTTTATTACATTTTTATAAATTATATATAAAAATTACATATACATATATCATACATTAGTGATACATATATACATACATACATACATATACAGATCTTTTGTCCAGTTAACATAAATTTTTGACAAATAAACAGATTGTTGTTACTAAAATTATGTATATATTAAACTATCGACATATTAATTTATCGAGCAATTCTTAGCTCTCTTCTTTTTGTTTATATCCCAAATAAAACGTCTTAAACATATTTTAAAATATATCTTAAAGACATCGTAAGTTGAAACATAAGATATTTAAAGATATCATACAGATGATTATATTTCCATGAATTCCATGTCTTCAAAGTTTGAAAAATTCTTAGACGACATCATTCGTATATTCTTTGTTATGTAATAGTTTCTCTTTCTTATAACCGAATCTCGAAAAAGAAGCTCGTATTAAAAATCATATTAAAAATCTTAAACTCGTAAATTCGTATGTCAGATCAATTTGAGAGTAACGAACGCTCTAATCAGTACTCTTAATTTTAGTAATCATAGAATCAGTAAGCAACAGTCGCGTAACATTTGCCCTTGACACAATTCTAGTCCTATCATTTTCCCATTGTTACATTATCATGAGAAATTTCCCAGTACGAGTAATTATTGTAAGCGAACGTGCGGTTAATTGCGTAGACAATCGGCGGGAAAAATGATATCGATGCGTCTGAAAATTATGCTCGCGAGACAGTGCAAGGTAGTCTGTGGATACGCACGAGAAAAAAGAACTGTGAAACATTTATGAGAAAGAAACCAACGTTACAAAAGAATTAAATATTAATATATTTATATGAATAATTAATTTAATATTAAATTAATTATTGGGAAACAACACGAAATTACATTTTCATTATAAGATAATTGTGCATTGACAAAGAGGTGTTGAGTTTGATGAATTGAATGAATTTTTGATATATTTCGTCATATTGTCTCGACAACGGTAAACTTAAGCAAAAAAATTTAACATCTAGCGTCGTCATATTTTATAAAAAAATCATAATATAAAAATGATATCGATGCGTCTGAAATTAGAATTAAATTTAGAATTATCTGACGTATTATTCGGCATTTAAACGTCGTTGACAATTTAATTTTGAGCAAGTAAAGTCAAATTGGTTTGTACCTAAAAAGAAATATTCGCTTTGCTCTAATAGCAAAAGAGAGTGTTTCGCGAGCAAGTCGACCTCAATTAGCAGTGTAAGCGAATATTATTTTGTTTATACGTGTAATATTAATTCTTATCGCTGAAACACATTACGCGAACAAATATAAACCTTACGATGATCCTAGATAAAACTTTTCCTCTTTTCTTCGTTTATACAATATTTACGTGCTACTTTCTCAAAAATTAAAATTCCAAAAATAATGTGTTAAATTGCATGATGCACATAATAATACGGAAAAGTCAAATTATTGTGTGGCAAATAAAAATTGAAAGAAAAAGAATGTGCCCCTAATTTTTCCATGTTAATTTATCGTTCATATTTCTAATGTAAAAGTAGATTTGTAAAATTGATAAAGCTAATCTATTTTCATTAGTGTAACGTAATTAGTGAAAAGTTGAAAAAAAGCTTATTTGAAGTCTTTGAAAATAGCGAGAGCTGTGAGTCTTTCGAAAAAAATCGATAAAATTATTTTAGAAAATATATTTGGGTAAAGCCAATTGTAAAAAATTCAAATACTTGAATTAAATGACAATGATTACGTTGAATAATTTCGCGACTTTAGAAAACACAATTTGATAAGTTACTATAAGTTACTATAAACTCCGTAGCGTGAATTTTAAAATAGATTTTCCGCTTTTGTATATCCCTTTTACATGCCAAAACTATGAGTATAAATTTTCACTTTTTGAATAAATAAGTGAAGTGATTGTAGAGAACTAAATTTGGAAGTAATGTGTCTAAAACAAGACACAGCGACAAATGTATGTCATTAGGATGCGATCTTTTATTTGAATATATATTCAGAAAAATAAATAAAACAAATCGACACTTTCACTCTCTACTCTTTTGCTTTTTAGAGTAACTATAAATAATTTACTCACATATGCAGTTATTCTTAGAAAAAAATTGTTAAAAATTCTAGCTGCCCATTTAGCGACGTACTTGACAATTGCTAATACATTTATAATTATAATTTATGATTATAATTATTATATATGATTATAATTATTATATCAAATTAAATTATAATTATATTCTACAACTTAATTTAAGTAATAATTTTTTCGACGAATTTTTAAATCTTTGCGAGGTAGAAAAACTCATTGAAAGGAGAAAAATATTTATGAAGTCACGAAAACTTTCTGCTGAAGATAAAATCGTTTTTTTTTTTGCTTTTATTAATTGCTCGAATCAGTAAATTTGCGATAGATAAGAGATAAAAACACCGTGACATACATGTGACAAGCCATATCAACTTAAAGCTCGTTTACTCCGATTTCGCGTGTGTACAAATATTACTAACTATATATGTACATAACTCCTCCACGTGTGATGTTATATATATACATAGTTATATACATCGACAATTATCTAGTGCGAAATAATCTATAATGTACTATTATTTACAGAGAATAATTACTATTAATGGAATTTTGTGTTCTCGTTTGCGTAACACTTTTATCTTCGTTCCATTCTTCCAGTCAAACAGTAACGATGGTCACGTGTTATGCATTCGCAAAAAATCGATAAGACAAGTTATTCCGATCCAGTTATCGTTCGTCGAATGAAAAAAAAAAAGATACAGAACATACATAGGATTAGAGAATTCACACTTGACAAAGAAAAATATTAACGATACATTAAATTTTTTTTGCATGCTCCGTTATACATTTGTTTTTCGTTTTATTATGTTCCTCATTCTTCTTTTTTAGCGTGTTTTATATATAGCTGATATGAACATTTTCGATTCTGTATTGTTGCATGCATGTCGGTATTACAAAAGAAACAACATTGTAAAGGATACGTAAAAAACGCAACAGTTTCAAAAATAAATTGAAATACATGTAAACGTGAGAAATGTTACACGTATCTTTTACATACAAACATGGAGCCTTGAAAGAGGTATATGTCATATGTATATCTCTTAAAAAATATGAATGCATTTTAGAACTTTTATGTTATAAACGATATATTATACAATTTTTTTTTGAGATAACGACAAGACGGCAACAAATACGTACAATTATCTTTCAGCTAATATATTTTCCACGCAATTTATTAAGAACCTTAATCAAAGATACATTTAATAATTGGTATTCCATGGTAAATGATCCTATTTTAAGTAAACATACTTTTGTTGCCATTATGTCACGATATATGTACTGATCGTGCATTTCATTCATATTTAAACGTTTAAAATTATCCAAAAGTAATATTTTTTTATATCATTTCCTCGTATAATTTGTAATATTTTATAGAAACTAACCAAAATACACATCATATTTAATACAGCTCGTCGTCAAAATTTTTATTGAAAACGCTTCTCTTTTTCTTTTTCTCTCTCTAAAGAAATTTTCCAATCTTTCTAAAATAAAAAAAAAAATCTAAAATGAAAAAAATACAAAACAAATCAGCCTAATTTAAAACACGAGTTAATGAAAAAATAATCAACTTTTTGTATCACTCTAATAAATCGTCGTATTACAAATTTTAGAAATTGTACAAGAAAATTTAATAAGGAATTTTTAGATGATTTTTAATGTATTAGATGATTATTTAATATACCAATTATCAAATGTATGTCTGATTAGTTTAGTGAATTACGTGGAAAGTGTATTAGCTGAGAGATTATTGTACATATATTTATTTTTAATTTAAAAATAATTTAAAAAGAAACACTATATAATATAACATAAATAAATAATATAAACGTGTTACATATTTTTTAATGATAGAAATATGACATATACCTCTTTCAAGACCCCACATATATAAAAGATACTTTAACAATTCAGGCTCACATTTCAATATTTTTTTGAAACTATCGCATCTTTTTATGCAAAGTGCATCTCAAGAGATAATGTGATTTTCCATTTATAAAGAAAGTTAATTATTTTCCTATTAAATCTTGTTTTAAATTAAGAGTCGAGTATCTCTTTATTTTCTTTCTTTCTAAAAAGGATTGGAAAATTTCCTTACAGAGAGAAAGAAGTGTTACAAGTGTTGTGCCGATAGTACTATTTTTATCAACAAACTATATTAAATATGACATATATTTTAATTAATGCGAAGAGAAAATTTGCTTTATACTAATGTTCATACACTTTCGATATTAAGAAGAAATATCAACCATTTGAGCTAAAATGATTCCGCGAATCGTTCCTGCCAAACTTGCGAGCGATGTGTACTTTTTAAAATTGGATCAAGGACAATCGCAATAGAATTTATACGACCCCTGAATCTCTCGTTGTCTCGCGCGATTTCTTCCCAAGGACCTCTTCGGGCTGCTCGGTACGCATAATTCCATGTTATCATGACGTGTACGACTGGAGTCGAATCGAAACTCACCTGAAATAAAATTTTAAATTTCGATATTTCCTTGGTAATATATGCATACATTATAAATATAGAAATATATGTCTCAAGTATTTAATATCATATAATGTATCATATTGTAATGTATTTAATATTAATGTTTAACAATTTAAATTCATTTAGCACACAATTGTACTAAAACATTAAGAATTCTGTTACATTAGTCAGCTTGAATTGATGTCAGAAGCGAAAAGATATAGAGAGGAAAATACATGTAAAATCTCAATTTACTAATAAATATCATTAATTAAATTATCTAGTTCGGTAAAACAAATTTGTAAATTAATGTTCTTAAGATTATATGTACGGTAACATTTAAACATTTTATATCAATATTGATATTTTAATTATGATAGATTTTTTATTTCATAATTTTTTCACTTCTGGCTTCTGAAATCAATTCAAAATGACTGACGCAAAATATTGACGAAATACCTTCTTTGTTTGCGCTTTTAATTCTTTGCTGTCATCGTCAGCGAAGATGATCGAAGATGAGTCGTCCTGGTCTCCATCGTGGAAGCTTATCTCATCATAGCCATCAACGTCATCGTTCTCTTCAGTAGCAAAGGAACTATTAAAACTGTCAGAATTGGAAATATTAGAACCATCAGAAGTTTCGGAACTGTCCGACAGTAATCGGCGGTGTTGAAACGAATTCTTTCGCTTTTCGTTATTAAAATCTTCACTAATCTTAATTAAACGATTATGATTTTTCAGGCATTCCATCGTTTTCTGCTCGTTTGAAACTGTAGAACTATGACTATCTTCAGAATCGGTAGAACTCTCCGACGACGATCGCAATCGAAACGAAACTTTCTCGGCATCGTGAATTTCGCAATTGGAATCCTCGTAGGAACTATTGTTTTTCCATATCGAAGAATTAATTACACAACATGCTCCGATAGGGTATTCTGTCGCTCCTCGTTTCTCACGTATCTCGAGCAATTTTTCATCATCGTCGTCTTCGAAAACGATCCACTCCTCATCCTCAATATCAGCGGAGTAATCTGACAAAGTTCGCGATTGAGACGAATCCTCTTGTGCATCAGGTATTTCGCTATTACTATTCTCGCAATGATCATTTATTTTCAAAGACGTAGGTATGTAACGCACCTTCGTCACGTATTTTGCTTTAGTCTTCTTCTTCTTGCGCGTCTTCGGTTTTCCTTTTGTAGGTATTGTTTTAGAAAAGTTAGATATTGACAGACTATCGATCTGTTTTGTGACCTGAGCAGAATTCGGAATATCTATGTTGTGTAAATCAACCGTACTGTTTAACGGACAATTGTTTGATGTTTTACTGACAAGGTCGTTTAGCCAAATTTCATAATCTTCGCACTTAATACATTCCTTCCGGCGTATGGTTTGGCTCACCCCAGATCGTCTCAACTGACCTTTTGCTCTACCACGACCACGACCTATTGCAATAGTGTTAGCCTTTCTCCGATGATGTTGTTTTATTGAATACAACGGACGGTTTACAGACATTCTCGCTGTTTTGCAATAAAATTGATTCAAATTGTTCCAGACATTTCGACAGACGTTGGAAAAACGTGATATTGGATTTTCGAAATTTAAGAAATTTATGGGTGTAGCTGGCACATCCGAAAGAGAAACCACGTGGAAAGATTCGACATCCGTGTCTTTGTGGATATCAACTTCCTGCTTTCGTAGATCGACTTCCAAAAAACCAGAAGTATCAGTCATGTTGTCTTTCATCTTTTCTGTCCTATTAACTTGCGGCATAAAGTGAGATTCCATTGTACTATTATTCTCGTATGTGTCATTAGAGTTCTTTATAATATTTACATCATTTCTGATTTTAATGTTAGGATCGTCGACAATGTGCCAGTCTTGCATATGATCCATCTCGGATGTAGGTCCCCATACAGAATCAGGAAGCATAGATTCGATGTAATCTTTGGAGTATTTTTGCTGCAAATGCAGACATTTCTGCTCTTGTAAAGTATACGACAGATCCTTAATCTTTGTTGGTGAATTTTTCAAAAAACTAGAAGTCAGTATTTCATCATTTACGACCGTAACGGATAACTGATTATTCGCTGACCACATACTACTTAAGTAAGTCTCACTAAAGAATTGTTTCCATGTTTTAGCAAGAGGTGTCCTTTGAACATGCGATGATACGTTGTCTTCACGCGAAAGGTGACATATACACCTCCTTTTCGGATAACAATACATCGTATTTTGTGCAGAATACATCTTAAATTTTCTACAGGAGAAGAAAGATTGACGAACACGTGATACTAGAGAGGTCTAAACGTGCAGATCCAAGGAGCGAAGGAATCCCTGATGTTTTCGAACTCAAATTGGTATTTTGCCTATTCTTCTCGATCTTATTAAGCGTGCTGGAAAAAAATATAATATACTATATACTATATATATATATATACTACATACTATATATATATACTATATACTAACTATATACTAAATATATATACTAATTAGAATATATTTAGCTACAAATCAGAAAGATTAATGTGAGATTTAATGCAAAACATGGTGAACATTTTGTATTTTAGAAATTTTTAATCTTGGATATTAACCCCCAGTTTGCACACTATATCCCGTAGGTTGCTAAATAACAACTTTGAGAAACCCGGATTCGACTCTGGAATCTCGCTGGTAAGGAATTAGTAGGAGGGATGTATAACTTTTTTACCCCCATACTCCCCTTCACGATCTGTGAATGCTCAACACCGTTGAGTACAGAGTGCCCAGTGTGCAAGCTGAGGGTTAAAACTCCAAAGTAAAAATATTATACATATACAGAGTATCCTATTTTAATTTACCCTTCGCTTTTTATTCTTGTTTGATTGTAGAAAAAATACTTCAGCTAAAAGTGCCTCATGATATTCTTTTCTGAAGCATTTTTTTAAAATAAACTTTTTTGGAAGGAAGGGGGGTAAATTAAAATAGGACACTTTGTATATAAATATATATAAAAATGATAAAAAATACATAATGACAATGATAAAAACAGAAGTCGGGCTATGCTCCTTAATTTAATTTTAGACTAAAATTAAGTTATTCATATAGAAAGAAACATTTACGAAAGATTTGCTCACTCCACCGACATTCTTGCGGGTCTATTAGTATTTTAATGTTGCGTGTTAGGGAACAGGTTTGCTAACATTACTTATTTATGATATCAAGCTTAACTTGAATATAAACAGTTACAACTATCAACACCTGTGTCAGTCTTGGAAGTATAAACAAAGAGACAAACGGAATTAAATTGAACACAATTAAATTTTTCATTATAAAATCTAAAAAAAAAACACTTTGAATTACAATTGAATGTAAAAAACACTTTAAATTATCACTGAATTTTCGTTGAGACTTTAGATATTTAAATTATCCTGCGTATACGCTATATGTTTCCTTCCTCGACTCGAAATAAGTTTCTCTCTAAAATTGGAAAATTTACATTTTCCGAAAAGAAAATAAAGTTAATTAATTTAAAAAAACCCAAGTTAATTTCTTCTTCTTCGCTTCATTTCACGACATATCTTTATAATTGAACTTCAAATTCCAATCAAATGATAATTAAAGATTAAAAACTCAATAATCTTATCGATTAATAATCAAATCAAATAAGGATTTCTAAAGAGTTTCGATCTCTAAAGCCCCCTAAAGTTTTATTTATAAAAAAACCCCTTACCTTCGGTCGCTAATTACAAAACCATTAGCGTCCAAAGGTTTTCCTGGAAAAACCCGCCAAATTTCCAAATTTGGTCAAAAGTGCCAATTGGAACGCCCATGACGCAGGAATTTGTTCGTTATCGGGAATTTGTTTCTCATACAAATATATATATATATACAAATATATATATATATACACACACATAGCGATAATACGTATCGGAGATTTTTCTCTATGTAAGGATCGATAAATAAGGTCGTGAGAGAGGAAGGAAGAAGGGGAGGGGGGACAACAACGTGCCGCGAAAATGTGGCGTGCCCCGCGACGACGCTATTCATGTCCTGTGAGCACGTTCCGACGTCCATCGCATAGTTATTCAGCGCGTATGATTTAGCATATGACGCAGAAGTCAGTGTCGACTCATCTACATACGCATAAGCACGCGCACGCGCGCACACACGCGCGTATGTCGCACGTACACACTAGCAACTTACGTGAGATAATACGGTCCTTGACGCCCTCGTAGTGACACAGCGGACAACGTCGTTTACAATATCGTGGATTTCTCGCCAAATGGTAGAAACAACACACTTGGGATTTGACTGTCTCAAGTTGCAAATCAGCAGCGATCACCGTGTTAATTTCAGTCGATTTCGCGAAGGCGAGGTTATTTATCTCAAACGGACACATTTTTAGAGCACACATGTTGACGAGATACTTCAAGCGGCCATCTTCTATTACAAAATGAGAATGATCGTGTCGCACCGCGCACCAAGCTGCTAGAGTAACGGCACGCATGCGCCTTAGTAAATACGTAGGCGGGAGTCGCGCATGCGCAGAAGGCTTCTCAGGCGCGTATTGGAGGACAATCGGAGGGAACTATGGGCATCTCTTAATATTTCTAAGATTGCATTCCAAAACGTCTTATTTGAAGAAAATTTTACTCAATACTTTATAGCTCACGTCACATATACTATAGAAATTGAGTAAAATTTTCCTCAAATAAGACGTTTTGGAATGCAACCTAAATATCTTTGTTTTTTTGTTTATTTTACAAAAAGATATTTCGAAGGAAAGTTCTACTGTTTCAAAAAAGAATTGACGACATTGCGAAAAATTTCTTCCCTCTTTCTGTGATTGTACAGACCGTTCCATTCGTCCGTTCTCGTTTTAAAAAAGATACTTCGAATAAAAACTCCAGTTTAGTGAATAGAAAAATATAATGGCGCTGCGAATTTGTTACTCCTGTATCCTTTCCCATTATACAGGGTAGTCTCTTTCGATCGAAATGCGATTAATCGATTAGCAAGCGCGGAGTCGTTTAAAAAAAAAATTAATACGCGAATGTGGGCCCGATCGGCGCCTTGCATTTAGGCACGAGCCTGCCGAAACGGTCACGTGACAGACGTGGGAGCGAGAATGCAGTCGCGCGGGATTTTCGAAAGTACGTTAAGCGCGGTGAGTTTTTTTAAAATTCGGCGTCTACCTGAATTTTTGTAAAATAATGAGGAATGTCACGTGATCGAATCCTTCGAGACAAGGACGGTTGAAAGCGTAAATCTAAAGAAACTTTAAAATGACGAAACACCAGAGAGACTTGCGAAAGACTTGAGAAAGAAAAACGAAAGAAAAAAGTAGAACCGGTCCCGTGTAGCACAGAAGTTACAGTTTATGTTACAGCAATGTTATTATAATGCAATGTTGCAGAAACATTGACATATATAAATTTACAATATACAACTCGAATAATGTTACAACAAAATTTGAAAAATATTGTTCAAATGACTTGCGTATCTTGCAGCAACATTTCATAACGTTTATGCAATCTTGCAATCTTTCGATGAAATTTTGCCACAATGTTCCTATAATCTCCCTGTGATGTATGAAGAGAGATTTCAGGAAGTTTCGACGCGGAGCGCTCGACCGCCGCTGTTTAATTATTTAATCGGTCTAAAGGTCTCGGCGTCGAGAAATATCGAGAACGTAGACGCAGTTATCGTTATATCTAACTGTCGTTATTAGTCAACTGCCTGCGACTAGCTAACGGCTAGATAACTAGATGACTAGATAATGACGAGATGTCGTCACCGTTTCAACGAATTAATCTCAGATCGCGAAATATGCGAAACAAATGTCCAATAATCTCGAGTGTGGATTACGATCGCGAGCGTATGCCCGATCGAGTCATCCACTGACTCCTCGCCTTTATGTGCTTTGTTTAAATACGTCGAGATTGAGAATGAAAAGTCAATGGAGGCAGACGGCTCGACGACTAAGGCTCTTTATCCTTTTTTAATGTCTATTATTTACATCAGATTCGCGAGGTGAATTTCCGCGCTCAAAAAATGTTTCGCAAACGCATGAACAATTTTGTCTTGATTCTCGATTTACTAGAAACTTTACTCTCGTTTCAATCATCGCCGCAACACTCTATATTCTATGTAATGGTTTTACAGCCAAATACCTAAAACAGAAAAGCATTTTTCTTTTTTTCTCAATTTTAGGGAAACTACCTGCTATCTACCCAGTAAACACATATAACACACATGTACAATTAATAAGAAAAAGAAAAGGGAGAAAAAAATGTTAAAATGTGACTAGTCATTGTGTCTGCCAGCTTTCATAAATTTTCCGACTTTTGTATTGGTTCTCACAAAAGACTTTCAGTTTTAACGACAAGAAAGAGAAAGCGAGAGAGAGAAAGGGATTTACAACTTAGACAACATGTTTTAGACCGTGCAGCGTTTATAAAAGGGAAAAATCAAATATTTACAACAGTAATATTGAAATAAATGATTAAACATCTAAAAACAATCCTATTAATAACAAAGGAGTCATTGTTCTAATAAGAAGTAGCAGATAATTCGATGTAGAATTATTTATCCTCATCATATTTGCTCATCTACTTGTAACAGAATTTTACTGATTTTTTTTTAGTTCTATACATATTTTTCGATTGTGCACGTTTCGAATAGTCCGAGTTGTATGCTTATTCAACGATAAGACTGCACTCAGGTTGAAGAACACGGTATACATTGCGTTATCTAATGTTTGTAACTCGAGTACGGTCCTATTGGTCCCCGTTGGGTGTCCAAAAGAAAACCTGAGACTCCCTGACAAGAAATCGCTTCTAGGAACTATATTCAGTTAAATTAATTCAGTTAAATCTTGTATTCAAAACCATCTATCTTGTAAGTTTGATGATTGATGAGTCTAAAATTCCAACTTAAATATCACATTTGAAAATAAACCTGCAGAGAACAAAAAGTCATGGTTATTAATTCAGACGTATTTTTCATTCAATTTCTGTTACACGTCCTTGGTTCTCAAATCCTACAATAAAGGAACAACAAGAAACTTTTGGTAAGAAAACAAAGAAAAAAAGAGAAAACATCGGATGGGTCACGTCCTTAAAAAACAAGAGACACGAAAAAATTTAGCAAACAAATAGCGACCGATGTGTATAAAGATAGATAAAAATTGTATAAATAACAAAATCTGTTAAATCTTCGATCATTGTATAAATAAATCTTCGATCATTGAGCGTGATATGATTATGATTAATAATTTTAAGAATCTCATACATTATGTTCTTGAACCACGCTTTTCAATATAATAATTACTATTCGGTACTGAAACGTAGTTTCATTTCTTGTTCAGTAAACGTCAACTAATAGTAACATTACATCAATATTATAATTTCTCACTCAACAATATAAGCGTAATATAAAATAACGTAACAGTTACATTGTTGAATAGGAAATTATTTATTACGTAATTGATGATTCAAACTGAACTGTATAAAATTCACAAAAATTATTATTATTCTTAGGATTTTACGTGATAATCCTCCGAAAATGTTTAATAAATTTATCGGTGGACATTCATTCACTGACGCTGAGAAAAATGTTAAAATTAGCCAGCGTGTGTCATCGAGAAATTCCCTATTTAGAAACAATTGGCTGATTCACGTATGCAATGCATGACGAAATATCTCGGAATTTTAACGTGTATCGAGCAAGTACACTGTAATGTAATATAATTCGAGTATATGAGTGCAGGTATTGCGTAACACGAGAGTACACATATTCGACATTCGTTACCGTTCAATATCTCGTGTTAAAGCGAAAAGCGATTTCACTGTAGACTGTTTTCTAGTTGTCACAACACTCTTTTTTTCCTCCAATCGTTCGGGTTAGTCAGGGTCACGAGTAACTTTCCAGTCCCCTCCGCTTCTTCTTCTGCCCCCTCTTATCATTATCCATCTCTTACACGCACGCGATGATTATGTCAATGATCGTTTTGAACAATGTTAATAGCATTTATCTAACATATGTAAATCACGCCAATCGATGGAATATGTGAAATAATTGCATCAGAAAATGCGTGAACGAGATCATAGACCTTATAATCGAGTCGAAGTCCACGTGTACGATAAAACGAGATACACTCTCGACTACGTGTAATATCTTTTCACATTTCCTTTCCTTACGATGATATTTACAAAACCAGAATTTCTCTCTCCTTCGTTATAATTTGTCAGTGCGAATCTGTAAAATTTTAAACTATATATATAATATTGTATATAACAACGTGACGCATTTTTCATCAAGTGGCTTTTTAATTACAAGAAGAAGAGAGAAAGACAATAAGTCAATAGATTTGTATTGTTAAAGCGAACATTGTTCAGAATTCTTTCTTTCTTTTTTTATGTTAAATTATATTAATTTTAAATTTATATTAAATTCAAATTTATATTAATTTTTAATTAAATTGTTGGCAGAAACGTGATAGATTCAATTTTTCGATTTAATTTTTATTCGATTCGATTAATTGTAGTAATGTGGATAAACGGGTTTTGCACAACCATGCGTGTCGTTCCCACTGCGCTTGCAGCGAAAATAGTGTTCGATTTTTCTTTGATTTTATTGTAAATATTATACATTCCGTTACGTCTCGGACACAAGTAACGGAAAGAGAGACAAATTTACATATAATCCCTCTATTTTTTTTACATTCGAATCCACCGTAATAATACAAGACTATCGAAAGTGTTCATAAAAAATGCTCAGAGGTATTGGACGCCAATACCAAATTGAAATTGTTGGAGCACATCGCTCCTCATGAACAACAATGGTGTAACTAGGTTCAATTCAATACGGGCAATGTTTCCCAGTTTCATTGCAATGCCTCCGCCGACGGCGCAGCGAACGTTCTCCGTGAAAATCTTCATGTTTTCATTGTACAGATTACCTGAAAATTTCGAACACGCATAAGCGTCATACATAAATTAATTAAATATCTGGAACTTATGAAAATATGAAATTAAGCGAGGATCATATTCAAAGGCTGTAAAGAAATTATTAAGATCGACGTAAAATACAAAAATACAATTGGAAAAACAGACAGTCATTATTGATCACAATTATCAATAAATTCTTTTATTTTTTTTAAATTTTATTTAAATTATATTTAGAACAAATAATCAAAACTTCAAACCTAAAAAAAAATAATTGAACGATCAATTCCTAGAGAGAAATTTCTATCCGTTGGCATAAAAATAATCTATCGAATTATTTCACTCACCATATGCAAACGTAAAATTGGATAGATTGCCACCGTTGATGAAACCGTGCAATCTAAATAAATTCCCAAAACTGTTACGGCCGGGTCTGAACGGGAGCGGCGTATATACGTGAAGAGCAGCTGCCCAATACATTTCACCACCCACGGAATTTCCATCATAGCGAGGCCCGCATCCTCTCATGTCAAATCCGCGTAGATTCAGCGGACCACCCAGGAAGAAATGATCGGCGATACTTGTCTTCATGTCGTTGCTGATTGTACTCAACAGCCCGGACTGAAGGCCCAGCTGGAATGTCTATTGAAAGATAGAAAAGTCGTAATGAAGTATCTTACAATGTATATAGAAATTGCCAGGTTAACTGAAAACAAAGACGTTCGTAAGAAACGAGTACTTACAAGGTACTCGTGCGGCGACCAGTTAGTCTGTATGGCAAGTTCGTTCTTCAAAAAACCAATATCGCCGCCCAGACCAGCCATTTCTGTCGTTAATCGCATGAGGCTTCCGGTAACGGGGAATATAGGAGAGTCCCTTTTATCTATCGTCCAGATGTACCTTAGCGCGGATTTCAAATTCGGGCCGCACTGTTCACGAACGCGAAAGGCCGCCTGTTTTGAGCAACTAATGTTCCTAAATGCAGCTTCGTACTGTATGTTGTGCTTGGAGCTATCTGTCTGATTCAGTTCCATGTCGAGAAGTAGCCCCTTATCGTTTTGTTTAAAACCAGACCACGGGAAATCGTGCGTCGTACTGAACACGGTACCGGTTAATCTGCAAAACGTTAATTCAACCATTAACGCGACTCCACTAATATGTGTATTAAAAATTAAATACAGATATCCCGACTCACACTGCATTGTATAAGCTCTGTGGAAATGGTTTAATGGCAGATACATTGAAGTTGATCGAACTTTTGTTACCGTGAGAGTATTCCATCTGGATACATTCCGCCCTGCCAAACAGATTCGGTGCTCTCGCGCCGATGATCAGGGATCCCTCGTTGTTGCCGACCATTGTGCTGATACCACCGACCAAACGTTTCATCTCACGTACCGTAAAAGTAACCTGACAAACACAATAAATGTGTTATACAGATAAATGTATCATCACATGTGGCATACAAAGACAACAAACTGCGTTACGTTTAAATCTGAAAAAATTACTTATTCTTTGTCGAATTAATTGTGTAATTATATAGACCCACTTCAACACCATCAGGAGTGGCGTCGGGTCCTTGACTGGTGTCGATGTAAATTCCAACATTTTTAAAACATCCCAGAGAGTTCAGCTTCTCTCGCACTTTATAAGCGCGTATAATAACATCCTCGAAGTTCCTGGCTTTAAACAAATCCGTCACTTGCGACTTGATTATATCATCCTTCGTTCGTACGAGTCCATCCACGTGTATCTTGTCGACTCGTGCCTGGAGAAAATAATCGAAATCTATAAAATCTACAGCAATATATAACTACCATGTCTAAATAACTTCATCAACATACCTGTACCGTCTGCAGAAGTATGTTTTTTGCCTGTACAGTCTCTTCTTCCCTATGTAATTGAGAATTGCTATTGGAAAATGATGGCTGCAAGAAAAATATTAAAACTTTAATTTTTAAAATAAAGAAACTAGGCACAATATCATAAAAAAATGTATTAAAAATTGTGTTTCATATATTATAAATTGTAGACGCACAAATTCATCGTTTGATGGGTCGTTGCGTTTATTTGTGTCCTTAGACGTGTCCTTAGGTAATTGATCCAACCTTGAAGAATTACCAGGTTCCTAAAAAAAGAGATATATCTATTGGATCACAATTGTATACATAATATTCCTCAATGAAAATCCATAATATGTGAATTATACAAAATATGTCGCGGAACCAATCGCTACCGATTGATCGACATCGCGGAAATTCGGATGGAAATTAAAATTATCCATCTCGGTGATATTAATAGAGATTACTCATTCGAAGAATCCCAATAGGATTTTAGGTTATGCCGTAACTTCTAATAATAAATACGTGCCTTAGCGTAGACAGTGCCCATTATTTCCTCGACGAATTTCTGCCCTTCGTCTTCGTGGCTGCCGCGTTAAAATCTCATGCCAAAATTAATCACGACAGCGTTGACGCTTCGAATAAAATGTGCGACAAACTATACAATTTAAAACGTCGAATGAGAAAACAAACATGCAGGTACATCGAACATGGACCGCACGCCGTCACCGGTACGACCGCAGCACCACCAGCGGTAATGTCAAACGGAAAGATCTTTACTAACCTGACCTCACACGCAACGGACCACGTGACTGTAGTCCACGGTCTTATATAGGCCTTGAAGCGGAGGTAGTAAAGATAGTTTATCTAACGACTGTTAACATTTACAAATTTTCGTTAATGTTCACGATGTGTTTTTATCTTATTTTCTTACCGAAGTACAAATTAATCGTATTTTATTTGATTCTAGATATTAGGAGATATTAGGAGAATCGTTAAATTTGACCTGAAATCAATTCAGCAGCAGTTTAATATTATTCTTTTTTTTTATTTAAAATATTTAAATATATAATAGATTATAAACTTGAGATATATATCCTTATTATTAAAATATTGAAAGGAGGAACAATTAGTCTGTTTTAAGATCTAGAATATAATAAAAATATATATCTGTAAATATCTCACAGCAGTGCTCCAATAGTTACTTCAAATTCTTCCCAAAGTATCCCATGCATCTTACATTCTTTCTAAAAAAAATTCGCCTTCTTAACATAATAACATAAATGAATATAATTTTACATATTAAAATCTTAATGTTGTCATACATAAATTGTACATAAGATATCTCTTATCGTATCCAATGATTTATATCGTATCCAATGATTTATTTCGAATATAAATATATATAAAATAAGAAATTTTTAATTGACAACTAAATAATGCATTGTTTGATATTCGCAAATTGTTGGTCAATACAATCACTGCGTAAAATTTATAGTTAGAGATCATAATAATATTTAATATAGAGAATAATATCCAATATAGACAAATAATTATTACTTTTAACATGTTTATTATTTGTAACTATGTGTACTGATAACTGAATAATATCATTAATTTCAATTTCCTTCGAAATTAAATCATTGGGTACAAGATGCATGTATATCTCACTATTTTATATGTTATAAAAATAATAGAAACTTGTAGTAAAATATATCAGAATATAATAATCAGAAATGATGCTAGCAATAATAAAATTGTTTAGGAAAAAGTTAATAGATATTCCTAGAGAAATAACAATAATGTACATATATATAATGTATAATATATATATATATCAATATTGCAATAATTGTTAGAAAAATTCACTCTGATAGTCAATATATAGATAAACATCAAATTCTTAACATTGCCCAGTGAGTTTCGTATATCATGCTATAGTAGTTTTCATTATCGTAAGCATATAAATTGATAAAATTGTGTGATATGATTAAACAAGACTATATCCTCATGTGAATATCATGTTGAATTCCGTCTTTTTACATTACATTGTTGTTTAGCTATTTATGTCATTTAAGATTTTATATTAGACGGCATTTATTTTTACAAGTGTTAAAAAAAATTTTGATAGCATCAGTAATCACCAGCGCGCTGCTAAGAAGTTAAGTGTCAATCACGAACAATCACCATGGCAATTAACGTTTAATAAAGTTCATAAAATTTATAAAAATTCTTATTCGATATAAAAAATATAGCATAAACTTTATATGGCATCTGTTAGTTAGATAAGTTAGAGGTAATTGAGAATGGTAGCCTTTGGATTAAAAATATAGTTTCAATGTATATGTGTGTGCGCGCACACACACTTACTTTCAAAAATAATATCTTTTCTCATCAGATCTTCAGAACAAGTCTAATACCACGACTAGCGAAAAATCACGATATTATTGAAGTGGTACAAAAAGTTTTTCGTTTTTTCATCAAATTACAAATTTACAATTTTCTTGTCCTCTTTATCTAGATAAAAAAAATAGATTAAAGTCACAAAGTGTATAATTAATACAAACTTTTTGTACCGACCTAATAATAAATTTTCAAAAACTTATGCTATTCACGAATCGCACATTTGAAGCATTTTATTTATCAAACTATAGCAGGACTGATACGTGGAGTTGTAATGACGGGCGAGACAGGACTCCCATGGACTTCCAGATCGAATTCCGAAGTTGTCAAGCAATTTTCCATGACTCGGTTCCACCTGTCGGCACTCTCATTGGCAACTACATATGTTTTCGCAATTCTTGGCTCTATACCATTCGTCTCGGATCTCTCAAAAGTTCGCAATGCCTCTTGATGTATAATAATTTCGTTGGTGATGTATGCTTCGCGACGTATCTTGTTGCGTAACTTGGAACTCATATCAGGAATACACCATCGTATGAGGATCATTACAAGTGCTACAATATTCTGAAAAATACACGAAAAATACATTGCAATATGATATTATTATCTTCCTAATTTGCTGTTCTAAAATAGATAAATCGACATAAGCAGATATTTTTAAAATTAATATACATCTGATTGTGAATAAAAAGGGAAAAACGTACCTCAAAAACGACAATAAAAGCTAATCTAGCCGCTAGTATGTGCCAGAACATGCTGGTGTAATCGTACTTGTTTGGCGAGTCTGGTGGTTCTCTATAATCTGGATACCGGCAGATCTCGACTGACACTTTATCCAACGTTACATTTGGCTGAGTTCCACTTTCCAGATCGCTAGTATCGAATTTTGATAGAGAGTGATCCAGGAAACCTTCTAATGAATACTTATCAGAAATTGTTATACGGTAAACTAGTCTCGGTATAAAGTTCGAAGTAAAAGCTATGATGAATGCCTGAAAAATAGAATTGATTGTGCTAAAAAGATTATTAAACGAAAGAATTAATAACATATCTTTTTAGGAAACATTGCTTTTTTAATCTATAATCTTTGATAAATTTCAAGTTGCAATTAATTTTCAAAAGTCGCTCTTAAATCATAAAACTTACATTTGTGATGACGGATAATTTGGAAACGGAATCGAGAATGCGATACCATATGCCTATATCTCTGACACGCTGTCCCACTGGCCTCCTGTACATGGTCAATAACTTCTTTGCGTCCAATCTCGTCTCGAAAATGTTATTCAGTAATGCAAAAAATGGCGCTAATGGAAACGCAGCAACAAATATCGTAACAAATCCGTATTGTAACACTACAAAAAAGAAAATTAATAAACCTTCGAAAAAAATTTTCAGCTCCGTGTATATCTAGCATGTATTACTTCAATCACATAATTATTTATCACTCCTAGTGTAATAAACCAGATTTCACTTTTCTTTTACTTACCCATTTCTAGATATTCGGGAAAAAGACTTCTAGGTCCCCATTGGACTAATTTATAATCCCTGACCCATTGCAAATATTTTCTAGATGAATATCTCTTACTTGGATCTTCCAACTTTTTCGAGCCAACGTGAACTTTCAAAGTATTTAACCATTTGTAAAATAGCGGAAAAAGCATTTCTAAGATGGTATTCATGGCTTGTTTGCCAATCATAATAATACTCAGTTGGATGCATAATTCTAAGAGACAACCTCCTGGTCCGCACTCTTCTTGCCGAGATCCTAAGAAACGATTGTAATTTCCTGGATAACCGGTGAATTTTCCCTTGAAAAATGCTATGTAAAATATAGAGGCGTAATAATTTACAAATTCTAATAAATAAATTTTCAGAGTCAAGCTATCATCAAATTCAGTCTGGGTACGAAGTAATTCAATCTGAAAACAATAACAATTTTTACTTATTAAGACCAATAAAATATCTTTAATCTTTATTTTTGAGTATTCAAATTGCATTTTGTAGTAAGATTTTAATTAAAATTAGATACTCTTAATGCTTCTTATAGTTAACGTGCTAATAAATAGATAAGATCTTTATAATCTTCAAAATATTTCAATGTTGTTTCTTTCATATATATGTAGAAAACCTCATAAAATTACCTCTGTTAAATATTCTGCCAACCAAACATAGAGCCAATTGAACAAAATAATGCAACAGAGATTAATGCACGCAGCAGTCGCGGTAGTGAACAATATAGCGTAGCTGGTTACCATTGGGTATCCAGAAACGCTTAATGCAGTTAAAACCGACATTCTGTACAGGACTACTCCAAGTACAGCAGCCATAGCTACAGCTATCTGTAAAGTTATAACAAATTTTTATAAGTAACAATTTTAATATATAAATATTATTAAATAATATTATTATAAAAATAATTTAACATACTAAAAGTAGGACAACTGAAAAACTGAGAATCGTAGCAGGCAATTTCATTTTCCAGTATGGTACTTTCGGCTCTTCCGCATTTGTAACAATATTAACAGATTTTTTCTTAATGTGTGCAACCCGTGCTAAGTACTGTGGCCTAGGATATTCTTCTTGAGCATCTAAACCAGTCAAATCCCATCTGTGGGTTATTTCAGCGGAATATTTCTTCCATAGTTCAAGGAACAGTGTGGCTATAAAAATGAATATATGATGTCATATAAAAATGTTCCATTCAAATATGAGAGATTAATTTTATAACTATGCATTAATAAATTATTATCAATTTCATACCCCATATTGACATAAATATAGAGAAAAACACCGTCGATGGGTTGTCGAACAGATATGTAATCCTCGAGTGTAAACATGTTTCCTTCAAGTCCCAATATCCACAAAAATAATCACACAATGGACACATTTGGATAGTGCCGTTACCGTTACAAACATCTCTGCTCGGTTCGTTATAGTGCAAAGTAGCGCAACTGTATATGAAACACAAGAGACCGACGATACTGGCTGGAATCAGCATGTGAGTGTAAAATCCCAGCCAGGCGAAATAAAGTCCGATCTTCAAAATCACCCCAAAATATTCTTTGATATAATCCAAGGGCTGATAATGAAGACATTTTCTCAAACTGGCCCATTCAGTGTACAAAAGATATCGCATTGAATCTGGAGTGTGCAGATTTCCCTGAAATATAAATAGCATATATATATATATATATATATATATATATATATATAGACACACCAAATGAGTCATTTTGCCTTGGACTCTAGCATAATTTTTAAACCGCAAAAATAAAATAAAGCAACTTACATCATGAAGCGGATACGCTGCAACGTACGCATGTTCGGATATCAATCTTTCGATACCAAATGCGAAATCGTCTTCCTTGGTTTCCATAAATCTAGTTCTGTCCAATATAAATTGCACGATACGCGATCGAGTTGCCGGTGTAAAAAAATTCGGCGAATCCAAATCGAATAAATAATCTTTGTCTCTACTATATACTGCTGTAAAGTTTTGCTTCATCGTCGGAAAGATAGTCGTATCGACATAATATTTGTTCATAATACGTCGAAAAAACGAATTGACTTCCTTGATAATAACATTACTGCTTGTTTCAGACATTTGGCAACCAGGCAGTTCTCTCATTGGCAGTCGAAGTTTCAATATTTCAGCATATCGTCGTAAAACTTCCTTGGGTGCGTGAATCTTTATAAAATGCAAACCGTTTGTTTCCACTTGTTCATACTCCAATTGTACTCCTTCTTTTTCCAGATTCTTCTCAAATATCTAAAAATAAGATACAAATTTCATAAGCGAGAAAGAACTTTGTTACTTGACTGTATATTATTTAAATAACACTTTGTACTTACCCTTCTACGTTCGACACTGCGATAGGTCTGTGCTTCTCCGTTATATTCGTCCCACACGAGTACGAAATCAACTGAGCGTATTTCATCATGAAAATATAAACTATATCTTGTACCAGAATGAGAAAGCTGGAATACATCAAAATATTATATTCATATTTTCTAAAAAACGACAGTCAGTTTAACATAGTTCAGCTTATTAGTAATCTCAATCTCTAGTTACAACTAAACTACTAATTAAATTCATTGATATTTTTTTAACTTCTATAAATAACTTCTAAAATTAATATAATATACTTATAAAGATATTTTTAAAGATATTGTTATAGAGTCAATCAATTCATATTAATTATTAATTAAATAAATACTAAATATACAACTATAAATTAACTATAGTATAAATATATACTAAAAAAATAAAAATGATGCCATCTTCTATATAAAACATATGAGAAAATTGACTAATTCTTACCAATCTTGTGTCGTGCACATTATTTTTCATGTCTGTGTGACTTCCATCTATAACTGTATCATTTGTGTTATTTACAGTGGACGAATCATCTGTATATGTAGGGTAGAGATTATCCAGAGATATTGCACTGCGCATGCTGTCCATACTTATAGTGTCCTGGTACAAAGTGTTACGAATGCTTTGATACAATGTCTGTTGCGAGCCTTGGTTCAAGCTGTTCTGCACCGATTGATATATACTGAATTCAGGAACGCTGCTTTCACGTCGTTGCAAGCATGTAAGAGAAACCTCTTCGTCATCCTCTTCCATCTCTCAATAAATTCGTCGATTATCAAGCCCTATGTTTTGCAAACCAAACAAACGTGTGCATCATGCAAGTCTAAAAGGAAAAGAGGAGCGCTGCGATTAAGAAGCATGATAAAAAATTAATTCTCATCGTTATCTTCTTATATAATCCTCTGTTCTTTTTCACATATGAATGGTCAACAATATATTTCATAGATACATCAATTTTCCCATTATTTTCCTCTACTTTTTAAAATAATTTTTTTTTTTTCATTAGCACTTGGCCAATAGTCCATCCAGCAAACACCAACTAACTGTAATGTAACATCAATATTAGAATTTTTTCACTCAACAATGTAGCTATAACACAACACACGTGTTATATTGTATTTATATTGTTGCGTGGGAAATTATGACATTGATGTTATGTTACTGTGGTGTTTGCTGGGCAGACAATTATAAAGTGCATAAAAAATTTGAAAAACAAACTAACATGTATTAGATGATTAGAATAAAAGAATTTAAAAAAATGAAATGTTAGTGGTAGCTTAAAATAAATGTAGCCTGAACGTGTATCTATCGGATACTGCGACTAATGAAGAAATAATAAAAACTTCAAAGCATTCTTCTTTCTTTTCTTTCAATAAGGAAAGATGGAGGAGAAAAACAGATTCAAATCATTTGTACAAGCATTAAGTGGAGTGCAGCAAAAAAAATGATATCTGCAGTATGCATGATTCAAAAGGCGACAAGTGAAAATCTGTACCAAATTGAGAGGCTTCCCCCATTTCCACATTTTGCAATACATTATCTCCTTTCTTTAAATACACATGTTTTTAATATTTTGTGTATGTGTGCGTGCGTATTAAATAAAATCAATTATAAATAAATTTTAATCTACAATTTTTTTTCACCTGCTAAACCTAACCAAAACATACTTCCGAGATTAAGCTCTCGTCGGTAATTAATAGCGAGGATTAAGTCCATCTTTTTCAAGACCATTGTTCTTGGCTGTTTTATTTCCTGGTAATGTCATCACAAAAAGTATCGCGCTCTTACCTAATACTGCCCTTAAGTCCATTTACCGAGCGATATCGCCACGTTTATTCTTGGAAGACAGCAATTTTGATCGGACCACTCTTGCGAGGAACGGCTGTTGTAAAAAAAAATAGAGTAAGAAGTTTGTGATTAATCTTGTTTTATTCTACATGTTTTGAACTTTGAAACGATAATTACAGTTGCTGTGTCACATACCGAACGATTGGAGCACGTCACGCGTGGCAGTCTCCATTTAAAGATCCCAGGACCGGCGATGAAGGCGCAGTAGCGTGCACAGATACACATACACGCGATGTTCGTGGTTTTTGCGAAGTCACGACTTTCCTGTTTCTGTTCCTACGGCTACACCATGTTCACAGTCACGAAAACTGTTTCATTTCTTATAATATGAAAAAATAATATGATTTAAAACACAAATGTTTCATCGTAATTATTACAAGAAAGTGAATCCAGCAGAGCACCTTTCATTACTTACGTCTAAAATTATTAGACTTTTATAGATTTTATCTTTGTTCAAAACTGAAATAGTATATTTCGACTTTATTTGTCACTTTTTTGCAAATAAGGTGTCCTGTTCTGTTCATTGAAATGTATAAAATGCGTCATTTGAACTTTAACATTAGCCATGACTGTCTCCACGTGTAAATTACGCCTATATAATCGCATCTAACAAAGAAATATAATATATACATGTATATGTCGGAAGTGAATTTTCGCAGATACGATATGCTATCACAGGAAATATTCCGTTTAACGACCATCAAGCCCGTCTTATTGCGTTTTATTTAAAATCCGTATACAAAGCATCGGACTTGTATCATCTTTCAATAACAAATTCTAATCTTACTAATTTGAAAATCATAAAAATCATAAAAAAATATCTTATATTACTAGTACAAACATAATTAATTTTATGTAAGAAACGTGTGTCCTATTCGCCACTGTGCTCGCTAGCACATACGTTTGCAATGTATGTAATAAAATACTTATTATTGAGACATACGGATTACAGACATCTGTTTTAATTGATGCCGCTTGTTTCTATATATACACTTATGTACACAGAGAAAAAGTAACATTCAAATTATTAAATAATATGTAAATATATTATACTCTATTAGTTTTGTATAAATCTTCATTTCACTATTCAAATGTATGCGAAGTAATATCAATTTGTTATTCTGAATATTTTAAGAGATTAAAGGATCAATTTTTTTTAGCAGACTTGAGCATCTTGCAATCATACTTCCTGCATAACTAATGCATTGAGTTCTTCCTCTCCTGGACATAGTACTGCATCAATGTTATAAAATGCGGCGTGAAGCGTTATCATAAACCAAGAAACCCCTGAAAGAGAAGAATACACGTATAACTGTTTTCCATGTCAGAATTATATTTCAAAGACTCTATTTTTAATGCTTTCACCTACCAAGTACCCAAAATACAGCAGCGTGTGCACCAACGAGATAAAATATAGGCAGCGAACAAATTCCGATTAAGGAATACACTTGTGCCAGAGTTAATTTATGATTCAGTATCATCAATTCCTGCCTTGAATGCCGCTGAGACAGTTTGTAACATATCCCGAGAGAGGCGACAACTGTCAGCAACAACAGAGGTGAGGTAATTCTAAAAAAAGAAATTTAGCTGTATTCAAATTACATAGAGTTAATTAATAGAATTATAATAATATACTTGTGCATCTTCTTATAATTATACTTGTATTTTCTCACAATGAACATAAACTGACTCATTAATAAAACATGAAGTAGTTCTTACAAGCAGTATATCACTAATCCAATAAACACAAACAGGTAATTGCTCTGGAAATATTCAACGTTCTTCACAATCCGTTTGCTCAGTCTGCTTATATTGGGTGGCGGTCTGATGTTGGCTGTATTAAGGAACAACGACCACGGACGAACATTCGCTTTTCTGTGTTCGATCCAGTCATGGGCCTGAGGATAGCCTATCTGTCCAAGTGGTAGCTGAGGTAGTTGCAGAAATTCAAATCTGTGGAATAGTGGAAAAACAAAAGATAATATACAACAGATAAATCAGACAATTAAAGACAGACTCTCTACGTCCTAATTTTCTTGTCCATGCTTTCGATTACTTGTTCAACAAATCAAAATTGCTTTCATAAAATATTGTTGTTATTGAATCATCTACATTAACTAATACTATAATAAGCTAATAATCACTTTAACGTAGAATACTCTAATAATATTGCAGCAACAATATTGTAATATTGTAATCTTCTACTTATATTGTGAGAATGTTACGCTATACATTCCACGCCTGAGTAAATCATAATCTTTCTGCATTGCTACGTCAACGTCAAGTGTGACGTTCATTTACAGGTTAAGTTAATTAAAAATCTAGCAGCTCTAAAAAGAAATCGCACGTTCATTACCCATTCGTAGATTTATGCTGTTCTGGTGAGACCTGCATCTCCCCCATCGGGACCTCCACGTGTGCCATGATTTCCTCGGAAAAAGGCAAATGATCTTCTCGTTCACTCGAAAAGTACTCTGTGTGGTGAAGATCCACCTCCCGTTTCTTTATTCCAGCTTGTAGCTTTTCGATTTATTTAAGTTTACTTCTTACGCTTCTCTTACTCTTTCCTCAAAAGCCGTGTGTGGATACACACGTGTATCTCCTTTCAAAAGTAGCAGAAAACGCGAAAAAACACTACAGAACGAATGGATTTGTCATTTGGTCAACGCTTATACCGGGTGGTTCTCAATTATTCATGCGAGGAACATAGCGTAGGATGGTATTTATAGTATACAATCTTATATTTAAGATCGTATTATTGTTAGGCCCATTTCTACTAATGTAGATTAATTCTAATCTCGGTTTAGTTTACGTTTTGTCTTTTTCTAGTTCTAAAAATTAGAAAAAGATAAATAAGTTAAATTGAAATTAAAATCAATCTACATTGGTAGAATAGACATTAATCTAATCATAGGTTTTAATGTCCCATCTAGCCAATGAAATGACCGTATAGAATCTTAAGATAGTATTTAAATATAAGATATCTCGGAATAACAATCATACGACTTACGATCTTCGACAGAATTCAGAATAAGATTCCATTTATAATTTTATACGTCATGTAATACAATTTCTTCTTTAGGAAATAATTAAGAAAATCTTTGATCTTAATTTTAAAACAAGGAAAAAATTTAGCCTCACTCGTGAGATCATTTGCAACGCTTCCCATACAGCGAAAATCTCTAAAAGATGTCGTCTAGAGGATGATGTCATTCAGAGGATTAATGTCCTAAGGACATCTACAAGGACGTTCCTTGGAGATTTCTTCTGTGAATTATTTCTCACATTTTTCTTGCTTATTTTGTATCTTTCATCTCATTTTTCTTTCCCTTTTTCCAATTCTCCTCTATTTACATATTTCTTTAATTTTATTCTTCCTTAATTTTCCTTCTGTATACCTCCTGTATTTCTGAAACAGAAATGAAAAATGTATTTTAAAAGCTAAATGTCTCTTTTACGTTTTGTTGTTCAATTTACTTCCTAGAAGCTTTGTTCATGACTTTTCTTTTACATTATCGACCTATGTTCTTTTCTTATATTTTCTTCAACCTACCAATCTTTTATTTTCGCTAAAGATGGATTTAAAGCAATTGGAAGTAATTTTCGAAAAATGTTGGAAGCATTTCTGCAAACTTGACAGACTGAATTTACGAGGCTTCTAACTTGAAGAAAACAGCTCTTTGTCATAGTTAGAATAATGGGTGAAAGCGGATAAAAAATTTTTTTACAAGTTCTTTACCTGCTATGTCCTAGGCTTTTACCACTCCTTTCCTGATTTATGGTCAGAAATTAAATAAGGTGCGTAAAATAAAACAACCCCAATTACAAATTCGTAGAAAGAAAGAAATAAAACTTGTCAACATTTTTGTCCTTTCGATCATTTTCAGTACCGTAGTGATCGATATTTTCTTTTTAATTCCTTTTCTGTATTTTTTCAAAGTTCTCGTCACTGACTTTTTATTCTCAATAACATTTCAATATTCGCAGAATTAAAAAAAAACTAGCAAACTAATTGTAAGATATAAACCGAAGACCGATTTACAATCAAATGGATGTCAGACATTGCTTTGAATATTGTAAAATACAGTCATTCGTTTTGCAATAAATTTTAGAAATATCGTTTATAACTGTAACGTTATAAACGGAAATTAATAATCAGAAGACTAAAAAGATAAATTAAATTCGTATTATGTTAAAAAATAATTTTAATATCAAGAACTAACATCGTTTAATAATAATATCGAGAACTAAACGATGTTAGTTCTCGATATTATTTAAAATTATAATATTTTTTAACATAATACGAATTTAATTTATCTTTTTAGTTTTCTGATTATTAATTTCTTACAATTAGTTATTATCTTACAATTAGTTTGCTAGTTTTCTCTTTAATTTTCCTCTCTACAACAGTGCCGAATATTTTTCTGGCGGAGAACAGAATAAACTCGATCGTTTTGGCATTACTCGCATGACGACTCCTTTGGCCACTGTACCCTCTATCCTCTATACTTAATAAACTAATAAAAATAATTATATCTGAATAAGAGTCTTTATATCATCAATGAATGAAAGGCGGAGAAAAAGGATGACAAAAGGAGAGATATCGACGATAAGGGCGCCGCCACTGTGTAAGCCGTCCCTGTCTTTCCACGTTGGCCAGCCACAGGTTGCAGCTGCTCGACGAAAATTCCTTTGCCGTAAAACTTTTGTCGCAAGGATGCGTTTCTTTGTTCCGTAAAAGAAGACGAGAACTCCCATGAGGAGCAGCAGATATTGTAGATACTGCACGTGAGGTATATACCGTGTATACCGCAGCAAGCCGTGTTTTTTTGCGTTGATTAACAGCTAGTAAGTCGAGCTTGATGACGAAATTGTCGAGGCAATCCGTCGTTAAAACCTTCGGGGCCTACGGTCCCGAAGCGAGGCGGGCCCAAAGAGATGAAATAGTCGGCGGCAGATGTCCGACCGGCCGAACAGCTGCTGCAGTATCGCACGGTGCAGATATCGCCCGCGATACTCGGGCCAATAATTGCTATCTTGCAATCCCGTCGATCTTACGCCGCATCGACGATCGTTTAAGAATTAAGAATTAGCGCATTAATAATGAGCAAACTCATCAAGCGACGAACGTTGAGCGGTTTAAAGTTTAAATGTCGACGATCTGAGTCTCAGGGATTTAATTCCATGCAACTCTGAAATATCCAAGAATGAGTCTTTTACCTTTTTAAAAAGTCTTTTTATCTTTTATAAAAGGACCTTCGTCCTTTTATAAAAGATCCTACGTTGAAAAGATTGGATTTGACTCAGCACGCATAATTCTTCAAGCATTTTAATCTTTGTACAGTCCTTCAGGAAACAAGAAATCTTTTATGTTAGACCACCCAATGAAATTGAGAATGACATATTTGATCTTCGCTCTTTGGCAAGAAACAATTGCAAAGAGTTAACAAGTAAATAACATATAATATGCGTGCGAGTTAAATAAATTTCAGAAGAAATCGTAGGCTTGATAATCTTTCTTGGGAAGAAAATTATATATTGTATAATAAAATTAAGTATATAATATTATATGTGACGGATTTGAAATACAAAACGCACATTTTTACCCAAAAATGGAGAATATGAAGGTTTTGCATTTAGAGACCCCTCATATTATCTAATACTACGACTAATATAATATAATTATAATATTAATAACATTTAATATTATTTAAAATTGAAGATTTTTAAATTTAATATATGTATATTAAATAAAAAAATCTTAAATTTTAAATAACATAATATATTATAATATATGTTAAAAAACAAATAATTTTATACAAATTTATACAAATTTTATACAAATTTTATACAAATTTTATACGAATTTTATACAAATATTATTGACATAAACGATACTTACAATCTTTTTAAATTTTTTATTCTTATTCTCTTTGTTTCTTGATTTTATATGCCATGTACTTTATATTCCTTTAAATCGAGTGTCGATCACTGTTCAATCCTGAAACGTAGTTTCGAGCTTTCAGTATATAATATTATATGTGACGGATTTGAATACAAAACGCACATTCTCCATTTTTACCTAAAATGGAGAATATGAAGGTTTTGCATTTAGAGACCCCTCATATTATCTAATACTACGACTAATATAATATAATTATAATATTAATAACATTTAATATTATTTAAAATTAAAGATGTTTAAATTTAATATATGTATATTAAATAAAAAAATCTTAAATTTTAAATAACATAATACATTTAATATATATTATAATACATATTAAAAAACAAATTTTACAAATATTATTGACAAATACGATACTTAAAATCTTTTTAAATTTTATATTCTTATTCTCTTTTTTCCTTGATTTTATACTTATATCATGTATTTTATATTCCTTTAAATCGAGTGTCGATCACTGTTCGATCCTAATTTCGAGCTTTTCATCTTTGTGCACTCCTTTCACGATATTCTAGAAGTAGCGATCCTCCTCGATCTGTACATTCGATAACATTGCATATATTACTCACCAGAAGACAACATATTCTGTCAAATACAAAAGAAACATTCAAAGCGTGTTACTCGCGTATCGAATCATCGCTCAAGTGACGTCCGTTCGGTCGCCTCGCGAGCAGACGATTTAAATTTTGAAAAAGAATCTTGAAACGCCATTTCTCCCCTCATGGCGCATGTCGCAAACCGATTCCAGATCCGTCCAGATTCGTCTCCTCGAGTTTCACGGACGAACAAAATAACGCAACGACGTAGCGGTCTTTATTTCGTTACATCTCGTCGATAGATTTTCCATCCACGAAAATCCTCCGTGAAAAGCTTAAATTTTCGACCTCGAGTCCACGAGATCAACCCCCGACCGAGCGGCCGGTAGATGCGCCGCCGGTGGTGGACGCGAACGATGGTACGTCACACTCAGCCAATCGGCAGCCGCGTTACATCGTGCCAATGCTCGTGCCGCGCGCGCCGATTGGCCGGCCGCCGTGCTGAGCTGCGATCGCGCCGCACCGACGGCCATAATAAACGCGAACGCCGGAGCGAGCGGTGCTCCCGTCGGTTTGAATGTGCGCGGCCGCGAGTGCGATAACGTCGACTTCGTTGGCGATTCTCTCGTTACTTCCTACTTCCCATCCTTGCGTTCTTCCCTCGATTACTTCCTCGTCTCTCTCTCCCCCATCGTCGAAGCGTGAATCGACCGAGCGCGTCACGGCGCGCACGCCGCACGTGCGTGACGTGATTCTACGACCCGCGAACATGGAGGTCGCGCGGAAGGTGCACTACGACGCGTGCGACATGCAGAACGGCGAGCTCACCTGGAGCTGCGGCGGCGTCGGCGTCGTCGACGACGTCGGCAACAGCGGCAGCAACGGCCCCGAGTGCGACGTCCTCCTCGACTCCTCGATGGGCGACTTCGACTCGCCGCCGCCGCTGCAGCCGCGCAAGCTGTTCGACGCGGCGGACTGCAACGACGACGAGCCGATGAACAACAACAATAAGATTCCGCCCTTCGCCACAGGTTAGAATCCAATCCCGCTACTTCTTGCTCTCTTCAACTTCGTTACCTATCCCAGCGCGAACACCGGCTTGATGGTAACATCGCGTCAATGTAATTTCCTGCTCGACGGTGTAACTGTTATGGTAGTGGTACATTACACTTTTGTGTTATACTATATTTTGTGTTATATTAATATATTTTGTGTTATATTACACTTATATTGAGTGGGAAATTATGATATTGATGTAATGTTACTTGGCATTTACAGAGGTGTTTTACATGTGTGTCATTGTGCAGTTAAGTGCTTGTGTATGAAGAATGGAACTTTACGTTTATTTGTTGCACCTGAGCCCTTTGCACTGTTCAGCTTTTTCTTTCTCTTCAATGTTTATAAATCACCTGTTTTATTATGTACTTCATTGTAGGTGTTATTATTTCACATGCAGGAAGCATGATATAGCTGACGAGGAGCAGAACCTCACCTTTGTTTGTCGCATCTCTGCACTTTTCTTCTCTCTCCAGTGTCTCCATTGACTACCTGTTTTATTTACTACACACTTATTATAAGAAGAAAAAAGTGTAAGGGTTATATTACATTTGTCGTGCGACAAATCTTTGAAGCGTGTTGAGCCTGTTGCAGAGCAAAAAAGTTCTCGAGTCTCTAGAAATTTTTTCATTTTGTCAGCCTATCAGTACGTTTAAAAAATTTGTGGCGTGACAAATGAGAGGTCTGATTGCAAAATGAACAAAAATGATAAAAATGAAATGAATGTTTTGATTCATTCTTGTTTTTCATTTAACAAGAATATATGGAAAAACTCATTTTTACCCAAAAATGGAGAAGTTTTGCATTTAGATCCCTCAAATATAATATTATCCTTCACACGACGCAGCTTCAAAGAATGGAACCTCACTTTGTTCGTTGTACATGAACTCTTTGTGCTTTCATCCCTGTCTCTCTCTCTCTCTAACGTCTATTCACCACCTGTTTTATTGTTATTGTCATTTTAATTGTAGAAAGGATAACATGGTGCAGCTACGGGAAAGTGAAATGTTAGAAAGAACTTTACATTTCTTTCGTTGCGTTCTGAATTTTTGTATCTCTTTCCCTCCTCCTCTCTCTCTCTCTCTCTCTTTTCGACATCTAATTATATACTTGCTACATCTTACATGTAACACAGTATGGTGCAGCTATACAAAGGAGAGACTCTTTCTCTCTCTCTCTCTCTTTCTCTCCACGTTACGTCACGGCGTCCCAGGCAGAGTCGAAAGTGACCTCGTGTTTTCATTTACAAATGGAATATACCCAGAAGCGATCCCGCCCGCGAGAAATGGTTTGCAGAAACGGTTCACACCAAGACAAGGAGTAGTAAATTTTTTTGCGGACGAATTTTTCACCGTTTGCCGTTGCTAATTAAAGAAGAGAATAATAACGGAGACGCATTACGCGAGTTCCTATGCATGCCAGAAAAAAATGTCGCATGAAACATGAATGTTACATTCTTTGTGCCGATTTTCAGCGGATACAGATGTGAAAATTAATCATATCGTGCCAGTTTCGTCAGAAAAACTGCAGTTTACATGCCAGATGACTCTGTATTTCCTCTTGTATTCCTTTTGTATTATCTTGCTTCTCATTGTACGCCTCCCGTTTCCTGTAATTTATCTTCTCGTTAATATTTCGAACACTTTAAAATCGTATTAGCGCATGGTGCGAAATGATTGATATCGATACATTTAGACAATTCTTTTGCATCTTGCACAAGTACCTTCTATAAAATTTCCAATAATCCCTGACGTTGTGATCATAAACTATACGATTATATTCTGATTATGATTTTCCAAATCGAAATTACAGCATCAGTGATTCTAAAGTCTTTGCGTACTGATGATGTCAATGTGTGTTTTTAATTTGCTGACAAGAATATGTTCAAGTAAACGTACAATTTAACTAGTTGTACGTTTAAAAAAATATCATTATTCTTGTGAATGAGTTTAAATATTGACTTCAGCTTCTCGCTTTGAGCTAATAAAATTTTATAGCTTATTTTTATATCATAGTATATTTAATGTGTAAGTCTTATTTTTTTAAATTTTTTCACAGTTTGTATCGTATAAAAGTTTGAAGGAAACTTATTTTTATAATTCTCTTTTTTATATTCTAATCTGTTCTATTATTTTAATTATGTTAAACAGTTTTTTTGCTCTAAGAGAAGAAGATAATATATTTCAGGAGTATAACATAATAAAATAATCTGATTAAGATTCAGATTATTTACATTTTAAATTATCTGTAAAATAAATGCTTGCAAAAGTGTTTTTTTTTTTTTTAATTGCAAGACATCTTTACGATGACTACAAGTTTTCTATGTCGAATAAACGTTCATTTGCAGGTACTCCAGCCATCAAAGCTCCTATCAGTCGTGAAAGCACTTATCACAAGAGTTCGATGGGTTGTAGTCCACCCTACAAGCGTGTTAGGGCATTACGTCTATTCGATTCGCCTACCACTCCGAAAACTTTGATAGAGAAGAGCGTGTTACAAACTCCGTTACCGTCAAGATGTTCTAGACTTTTTAATCTAGATAAACCTAAACCTTCTAAAATAAGTCCCAGTCACCAGAATAAGTTAGATAAACCGGCCGCAAATATAAATCCATTCACACCTACTGGCATGTTAATAACAGCAAGAAAAAGAAGCAGATCCAAACGTAGTCTCAATGGGTATGTATTCAAACTATACATTTTATTGACTATAATTTATTTTCTGTTTAATCTACTTATACGATTAATGATGTTCAACAATAAAGCACAAATATCTGTTTTTCTATTTATAAATTTAAAAAAATTTTATATTTGCGAAGATTAAACTGGAGATTTTACTTTTAATATTTAATATTGAAAATATACTATAATATATTGATCCGTTATTAAATTTTTAGAGAGAAAGATCTACTTTTAACTACGTTACTTTCTTTCTTTTATGACAGTAGTGGTAGCTCGCCGGACATACCAAAGTTTGACCTCGTCGACTCCGAAGATTCCGACAACGAATACGAACATGCGACAAAACGTATAGCGCTACAGGATTCGAATATACCGCGTTACCATAAAGAATTCCATGAAGTCTGTTTGCTCGGGACCGGTGAATTCGGCTCCGTATACAGGTGTGTCAATCGACTGGACGGATGTACGTATGCTATCAAGAAGAGTATCAAACCTGTAGCGGGCAGCACCAATGAGAAGAATGCGTTGAACGAGGTGTACGCACATGCAGTGCTCGGCAAACATCAGCATGTCGTCCGCTACTACTCTGCTTGGGCGGAGGACAATCACATGATTATCCAAAACGAATTCTGCAACGGCGGCAGTCTCGCAGACACGATTCTCTTGATGCAGAAGCAGAAGCAGCATTTTAGTCAGGCTGAGATGCGCCAACTACTGCTCCACGTAGCTGAAGGGCTAAGATATATACACAGCATGCAGCTTGCGCACATGGATATCAAGCCTGGTAACATCTTCATCACCAAGGAAAAGAAAGAACTTACTAGCAACTATGACTCCACCGATGATGGTTTTGACGAGGAGGAGACCGCCAACGAGGAGATTATATATAAGATTGGTGATCTCGGCCATGTCACTTCCATCAACAATCCACAGGTGGAAGAGGGCGATTGCAGATATCTTCCGACGGAGATTTTACAAGAAGATTTTACTCATCTAGCGAAGGCTGATATCTTTGCCCTAGGGCTGACCGTTTACGAAGCAGGTGGCGGTGGACCTCTCCCGAAAAACGGACCTGCGTGGCACGAAATTAGACAGGGAAAATTAGCAGACTTGCCGCACTGCAGTCGTGATCTGAATAACTTGTTGAAGGTGCGACCTCATTTTCAAAGTTTAATGACAAATAAGTGTTTTTTTTTTTGCCGATCTATTCACTGTGTATAAGAGTCTTACACAACGATTATTTTCCCAACAGAATTATTTTTATCATTCTTTTGACGTTGTTGTTTTGTATTGTTCACAGCTGATGATTCATCCCAATCCGGAAATGAGGCCATCGGCGATATCTTTGATACAACACCGAGTCTTATGTCCGCTCGGAAAGAAAACCAAAGCGCAACTGCGAAGAGAATTGAACGCTGAGAAACTCAAGAATGAGATCTTGTCCAAACAACTCCATGATGCGGCGATGTACCTGAAGTCTATCGCACCGAATGTTGTTGAGGGTAGTAAATGCGACCGACAATTGCGACCGATAGCCACCAGATTATCGTCATCCCGTATTATAGGCAAAAAAGTCAATCGTAGTAATAGCACTACGAACTTTTGAATCCTTTTTTTTCGTTGAATGTTTGACACCGGTAGAGTTTCCGAAGGTGAAACTTGAGGGAGCGATCGTTTTCCTGAAGCCACCTTAACATGTGATACCGTATCTAGTTTTTTAAGTATGATTATTCCAGTAAAATAAGACGTTTACACACCAGAATGCCGAATCAAATTACATACGATTGTAAATGAGCATTCTTCCTATGATGATTGTCTCCTGTAATACGATTGACGTTTATTATATAGCTGTAAACAATGTAATATCTTAGTATTCTTATCATAATATGGTTGTGTATTTTTTTTGGATTGTTATCGAGAACGAAATTTGTTAGTATTTAGTATAAGCGTGAAGCAAGTTTGGAGTAATTTTTTGGGAGAACTCTGAGGGAACAAAGTTTGATTTAAAGGATTATAACTTACACTCGAATATGACAAGATAATATAATATTAGTAGTCGATTGGCATAAAATTTTTTCTAAATTATGAAATGGAACTGCATTATAGCAGGCTATTTTTGTACAATAAGAAAGTTTTTGAGGCCACTTGATATTCTTTCCATGTTTCAATGTTAGAATCTCTTGCGCTTGTCGATTGTTTCTTTTTACATACTGGGCTCTAAAACTTTTCTTATTCCACGATACAAAGTTTTTTCATTAAAACAATTTTATTCTATCTCGGTATGCAGTGCATGCGGAGTAATAAGTAAAAATCGCATGTAAGCGAATTTAAGTGACTATGCGCCTTTTACAATTTTTGCACGTTCAATATTTATATGTTATAAAATATAAAAGTTATTTCATTTTTCAGAAATTTAAGGTTTATAATCATTTTCTTAACGTTTAAACGTTTTTTTTTATACTTTATAAACAAATTTTTCGTTTCTTTTTTTTGTAAAAATGACAATGCATGACTGAACAAGTATGTTCTAATTGCATTTATAACAACGAAGTTTGTTCTTATATCTTCTTAACCTACTTTCGTTTACCGATTGTAATGCTTTCTTTACAATCTCAATAACAATGCACGGACTATTTGTACCCCGTAAAAGAAAGTTTTACGTGTATGAAAATAATAAGTACGTCCGTATAAATAATACATACACTTGTCTATCTTATTGCTTTTTACTTCAGTCAATATTTTGCCAAAAACTAATAGGAACGTTATAATTTATACCTTTAAAATATAAGCTCTAGCTATAGCGGGAAATCTCAGGTTGACGAATATATTTTTCTACTGTAATATAACATATATAATATGCTTTATTACTTAGCTGATCACCAAGTGTCTTATTATACATCATAAAGCGAAAAATGTTGTGTTATGATATTATGCAGACTATTGACTGCATAAATTTCATAATGTAAAGAGAAAAAAATTTTTATATTAGTGATTCGTGACTCATGATTTTCTCTTTCGTTAGAGATTAGCTAAGTATTAAAACTATGTAACATTTAGACTATTTAGATAACCATTTACCGCTGTGCCTTTATGACTTATGCCATAAGAAACCAACGTTCCTTGTTATTTCTCTATCAGCATTTCCAACGACACGCATGTTTCCGTTAACTACTTTTAACAGTTACGATCACAAAATAATTTTATCAGACGATTTTGTCCGTATCTATTCTGAAATAAGAACTATTCAATCTTACAAAACTAACAGAGTAACAATCGGTTTATAAAATCATAAGCATGACATTCATATACAATTTCATACAGGTAAAATTTAAGAAACAGATTTTAATATCTTTTCGAAGAATGTTAATTTTTACAATAATTAACATTTATTTAATAGCACCGGACAAATTAAAAAAATGCAAATTAATACGTACGTCAAGAATTATTTTTAATATAAGTAACATATGTGAAAATCAAGTTTACTTCTTTCTATGATTAAAGATACTGCTAGGATCGATAGTTTCAATCAATTTTATTCTTGTTGTACTATTTTTTTATTTTGTTAATTTGTTTCTTTAGAAAGATCAGGTATACCTTCTTACATATAAAATTTATGATATAAAATCGTTTTTATTTATAATTAGAATAATATCTTAAAATTAGACATGCGGATGTCTAAAGTTTTTAAACAACTACATTTACGAAATTATAAACTTTCTCCTTATATATAAAATCACGCTTATTTATCTTTAATATTCTCCGAAATTTGTATCTAGCCATGTTATAAAATAATTCTTGATATATATGTATGCGTTTCCTTAATTTGTCTATTAAAATATTGTATAAGTGCTATAATTATTGTAAAATTTGGACCGATAAGATTAATTTCAAATAAATTTATTTCAATTTTAGATTGAATGCATATTTGAAAGCATCACAAATTGAATTTTGTTCAAAATAAGAATATGACACAAGCAATTATCAACATATAAATGACAGTTGTGCATGAAAGTTGATAGTTTCTATGTTTTGACATACTGTTAACTCTTTCTTCGCATATTAAAGATTTTATTTCCACAGTAAGGACAATTGCTAATAATAGACATTCATGCTGCTCAAGTGGCATGAATGTATGTTAGTACTTTGAAGGATTAAACTATTTTTCAAAGATTGATACTATCGATAACATATATATGTTTACTTCCATAAATGTTTCTTCAAAGTCAACTTCGTCACTCTATGTTAGCATGTAAACTGTTTTCGAATCTTTGGTACTAACAAAAGGGAAGAGTTCATGAAATGCGACTTAGGCAATTGTTTTCATCTATTCTGAGCGAACTTGAACTTTATGACTATAGTAAAAAAACATTTTTTAAGAATAATAAGAAAAATTTATGCAGCAATATTAAGAATACACGACTGCTGTTAAATTTAGCTACTATTGTTAAAGTACACAATTTTGAAATTGTATGATTATATCTGTAAAATAACCAAAATTGTTTTATGCATTACTTTTTTACATTGTACACGAATCATTTGTATATTAACAATAAGTGCTTATTATATTTTAATGTGCTGTTATATAGAACGATAGAAATGAATAATATAATGACGCAAAATATATAATCGATTAATTAAATTAACAAATGATTCCAGTTAGTACAAACAAAACGGAAGATTGTTTAAATTATATTTTGTGTCTTTTATATTTTGAAATTTGTATCGTTTTATATAACAGTATGATACATTCCAGTACACTTTATTGTACAAACATATTTTTTACAAATCACACTACGCTCAAAAAATATTTAAAAAAGTCGCATGTTACGAACTCACTTTGTAAGATTTTTTTACTTTCGCATAAATTCTAACAAATATAGCATACCAGTCAATATCTCCGTTTTATATGATATGTCGCTAATTATATATAATTAATATATCTGACATATAGTCAACATGTCTCCTGTTTGTACATCCAAACGTTTTCTTTTCCTTTTTTTCTTTTTGATACGGGACCAAAAATGCGTCCGTTCATTTAATGTGATACTTGCAAAGGAAAAGTTTACGATTTTTATATTGCATATTCGTCTAATGTGCTTAGTTTTAAGACATTACTGTATTTATGTATGAAAACTACTGTAGGAAAATATGCATGAATGTCTTTCTAAAGAAGGGAAAGTGAAGTTGCAAGATGCATCAACAGCAGGATGAACTTTAAATGTGAACAAGTTCATACCTCGCTTAAATTGTTTCAATTATTAATTATTATATAATAATAATTATTATTATTATTATGATTAACTGATTGTTACGCTTTCCATTCTTACAATATCACATCATGTAAAATTACAAAGAATTACAAAGAACATTAATTCGCGCAAGAACTAATTCTGATAATCTCAGCGAGCACTGCTATATGGTACTAGTTGGACTGTGTACAAGTTAAAGAAATTGACAGTATCTTAGAGCGTATTATCTGATTTCACAATGTAATGCATCTAATATTGTATATTGATTTGATTGGGAAACAGTTGTTAATGTTGTACGGTTTGCATTTCTCTTTCATCATTGAATTTACGTCTACTGACATTTTGTGAAATAACATTTCAAAAATCAATAAAGGGAGAGAAAAAGAAAAGTGCTTAATGATCACGAATGATTCACCTCGTCCATGATGATTTATCCCAGGGGATACAGAACAAGAATATTCGTTGTAGATTCTCTGCATAAAGTTTTTGTAACGTGTACAATCGTGGAGAAAGATTTAGGAGTAAATCCAGCGGGATCAGCGTCGTTTTTTTCCTGTTGAAGTTGCTACGGTGTATCTCAAATTGACTTTGGATCTGTTTACATTTCGGATACTTTGTTTTTAAACAGTACGAAGTACTTTCCATTTACAATTCCTTGTGAGAATGGATGGGCCAGAAATCAAATTGTGCTGATGGATAAGTGCATTAAACTGTCCATTTCTTTAATTATTGATAATTAAAGATCTAAAACAAAAAAGACTCGTGAATATACAATCCGTAAAAATTTTCATAATTCTTTTCCTCTAAAGTAAGTTTTATTTCGACACACAAATGTAACTTACTGTTTAGACACAATTAATGTCAACAATTAACAGTTAAAAGAGACTTTAAATCTGAATCTTAAATTAATCAGAGAGAATGTTTTTAAAGTTTCTATTGAAAAATACAATGGAAAAGGTATTCGAGAAAGATTTGTTCCATAAATTATTAATAACTATCAAGTAGTATCGATAGATATAAAAGGTATGAGAGCTTACTTGCTTTCGTCAATTATGCCAGATGTTGACAGATGTCACAGGACACAGTTACGACCCTCGTTTTTAAATGCCACAGTCAAGAAGCAGCCATATTATTTTTAAAAATTGTTTTAGCCAATCGGTGATCTTTGTTTTTTCTTTCTTCTTCAGAAAGATCTGTTTTTTTTTAACATATTCTCCTAAATAATTATCTAGTAAGTGTTACCAGTTATTTTGTATAAAATCTGTCTTACATTGTATTGTAATTTTTCTTTATCATATTCTAATTTTTAGTTAGCTAGAAAAAGATGAAGAGTAAGAAGCCAATCTAAAAGTTAATTAATCTGCACTAGTAGAAATGTTAGAGTTCAAGCGTTTATTGTGCAATATATGAATATTATTTTATATTAATAATATTGGTAAAGATATATAATTGACAATTTGTCATTTAACATATGGAAGAAGAAATTAGATCAACCTGCAAAAATTTTACAGCGAGCAAATCTGTCCGTTGTTCCATCCTTCATTCATTCCATTTAGTTTTTCTTGTTCCTTTCGCTTCTGTCAAGAGTTTGATTACATACGAAATTACCAAGAAGAAATTGTTACCTAAAAAATACATTTTATAAATAACTATGTCAGAGATCCGTCGAGGTCTTTCTACTTTCCTGATACAGACATTGCCGCAATGTTACTTTGTTACGATAATGTTGCCGCAATATAACTGCAATGATCTGTGCTGTATGGGTCAACACGTGCTTATACAATTATGATGAGGAATGCATGGTCTTCTGATATTCTTTGCCACTATTGAAAATCTGTAATTTAATTTAATTACATCACGTAATAAATTACGTCACGTACCGTAGATTTGCAGTAAAAGCTAAATTCTGAGTTTCGCTTTCGTTACAATAATCAAAATGATACTTACACGGATGGTCGAAATTTAATTTCTTTATTACGATTAGTGTTTTCAGTGCGAAAGAACTAATCGTAATAGAAAAATTCTATTTTGTCGAGCAAAGTCGTTTTTTTTTCGCGACGAAACGATCTTTATTAAAATGATCCGTGCACGGATTGGTCAAAATCTAATTTCTGCATTACGATTGGTATTTCCTGCAGTGCGAAGGAGCCAATCGTAATAAAGAAGTCAGATTTGACCAATCATAGCGCACGGATTTTCATTTTTAACCCTGGATTATTTGAATGCTAGTAGAGGCCTATATAATAAAGTTGCATTCCAAAACGTCCTATTTGAGGAAAATTTTACTCAATACTCTATAGCTCACGTCACATATACTATAGAAATTGAGTAAAATTTTCCTCAAATAAGACGTTTTGAAATGCAATCTTAAGAGAGGCGACATTGACCTAAACCGTCTGATTGGTTAGTTGAGTCACGTGATTCAGCGACATTTTAGGCATCAACGCGGCAAAGCTCTGATTGGCTGTTTCTATGACGCACTCTCTATTCCGTACTTCTATTCCGCACCATGTGATTTTAACCTCAGTCTTCTCCTGACGTGCAACAATGCCGAAATCGCTTAGCGACTTTACTCGTGGCCGTATCATAGGTTTGTCGGAGGCTGGATGGAGTGCGATTGAAATTGCAAATCGTGTTGGTTGCAATGAGAGAACGGTGAGAAAGTTGGTCAATCGATGGCAAGAGGATAATGATGTCAGAGACCGACGCAAAGACAACCATGGCAAACGACTTACATCTGTCGAAGAAGATACAGCTTTAGTTAGACAGGTAAATGAAAATCCCTTTCTTCCAATCTCGCATTCTGTAAATCTATTAGGTTTACAGATATCTGAGAGGACAGCGCGAAAGCGTTTACACGAAGCGAACGTGCATCGTCACCATCCTGCACGAAAGATTCCTAACGAATCGACATCGCGATAATCGTGTCGCTTTTGCGCTGCACCAGCTCAATATCGCTTCACTGGAAGATTGGGATTGAACTATCTGGACTGACAAGAAGGTATTTTCTTCATCGATGTCGTTTGGTCCGGAGACCCTCAAACCATCGATTTGATCCAAAATATGTGTTTCCGAACAGGGAGAATGAGCGCATTACTTGTATAATATGTGGGAGTGGATCAGTGCTCATTGTCCGGGAGAATTAGTCGAAATTTTACCGCATATGAACGCTTCGGAATATATAGATATTCTGGAGAACGTTTTGCTTCCCAACGTTCGCAGTATCTATAGTGAAGCTGATATGTCGAAATTTCGACTAGTTCAGGATAATAGTCTGTCCACACCGCCCGTATAGTACAAGAATGGTTTGCTCAATTCCTCGAAATTGAAGTTATTGATTGGCCAGCTAAATCCCCGGATCTCAATTTGATTGAAAATATCTGGGCAGCAATTGCGAATTCGTGGAATACTGGTCATGAAATGACTGGAGCACAACTGGTTGCGCATGCGATGAGTGAATGGGAAAAGCTTAGGCTAAAGCCTGAACTTTTCGCAAACCTTAGCGGATCCATCGAGAAAAGATTGCACCAGGTAATTGCACGACAAGGATGGTGGACAGATTACTAAACGGCTCTTTTCAGAGCCACTAAACGGTTCTTTTCAGAACCACATTTTATTTTACGTTGGATCATTAATCGAGTCGCAAATATTAAATCGTTATTGGAAACTTTTAATAAAAAAATTATTTTCTAATATAAAATACATTTTAATTTTAAAAGTCCCAATTCATTTCCCGTTCATTTCCCAAATCCTTATCCCAATCTTATGTTTATTCTTATAATAATATTAAATTATATATATATATATATATATATATATATATATATATATATATAATTTAATAATTTATATATATAATTATTAAATAATAATTTTTATAATATTGTTTTTAATTTTTAAAAAAATACATACTGTATAAAATGTTGTATTTTAATAAGTAAATACTAATATTTTTTCGAATTTAATATAATCACGAACTTCCAAATAAGATGTATACATATATATACATTTATTTATTTTTGTAAGAAAAAGTGTATTATTAACCTAAAATGTTATTTAGCGGTCGATAATTAAGTCGATAAATCAAGGGCGGTTATTCGCCGCCACTTGAAGATAGATGATGCTAGAAATCGATCTTTGTCTCGATTCGAGAAGTATTCAGCCAATAAAATTACGGCTTTTCCAAAAACTACAAGTTGATTGGCTACATATTTCTCGATCGAGATCTCGGATCGATTTCTAGCGTAGTCGACACAAGAGCCACCTTTAAGGCGCCTGCAGACCAGAGCGGTGAAGCGGCGAGCGGCGGAGCGGTATCCAATGAGCGTACAGCTTTTTGCTGTAAAAAAAGCTGTACGCTCATTGGATACCGCTCCGCCGCTCGCCGCTTCTCCGCTCTGGTCTGCTGGCGCCTTTACGCCACTCGTATCCACGGAGACGTTTCATTGGTTTTGGTTGTTATTGATCTCTCTCAGAAGTCAAGTGTCATTAGTGCAAGAGAAATTTCGCTGGTCCCATCCTGCTTCGAAGATGTCACGGAGGATCATCGCAGTTTTCGGTGACGTTGCAGTTAACGCAAAGAAAGGAGCTTCGAGATTAAACGAGGAATAATAAGAATAATTCTTCGCGAACCGGCTAATAGATAACCTTCAATGTCGTAAATAATTCCGCATGTTATTACGTCTGCGAAAGCTACTTTCACGACAAAAGTTCACGAGTTTTCCTTTTTAGATTCACAAATATATAGCTCGCAATGTTGTTTCACGTTATATTTTATCGACTACATAGGCAATGTACGATAGCAGTGTAACGATGCATGTAACGCTATGATAGAAGTCAAATAAATAATCAACTTTTTTTGTGTATGAAAAGAATTCCCTTATTCGATCGGCACCAATTTCAATTCCTCGGATATATCACGGGAGATATCACCTGTGCGACACGTTTTTTCTTCACACTCGTTCATCGCTTCCAGATGTGTAATGAGCTTTCAGCTGTAGCACGATGAGACGATAAGGGATTGCATAGATAGTCACCAGGATCGATGCTTGTGCCTCCAAATTATTTCTAATTGGACAGATCTTTACAGGCGTCTGTTTACGCTGATCACAGTAAACGCTCTCTTTTACGTAACATTGGTTTCTCCGCAACAAAATTCGAACAATCAGAGATGAGAAGATCATAAGAATCTATATTAGAATTGTTTTTTTTGTATTTTTCTGTTTGCAACAAAATTTGAATAATCAGACATATGAGAGTCTATATAATAAGTGTCATATAACATATATTGTACATAACAGTTAAAGTTAATATAATGTTACTGTTAGCTGGGGTTTGCTGAATCTCATAAGGATCTATATTTATTTCTATCCTATTTATATCTAACTTTATATATAATTATTAGTACTATAATTAATATGAATATGCATTTGCAGCAAGTTTCGTATAATTTTTCATTTAACATTTTATGCATCCTGTTTCTAAGAATATCATTTTTAATGTTTTATCCCGTTTCGATAAGATCGAGTGATACGCAGCTAGAGCATCAATTAACTTAAATTATTTGAGAATAAGTTTGTATATATAATTAGAATATAGCCGGAAATGGATTTATGCTGTTGGCAATAACGTCTTAAAATTGAAGGATTGATTTGAATTCTCTTTGCTCTTTTTCACTTCATTGAAAATGGTTTCTGTAGAGCCTGAAAATTTTAGCTTTCACGCATGCTTCCTTAGGTAAGATTATCAAGGATGATATTTTATTACTTTAATAAATGCATTTAATATATTTTCTCTCTACTGTAAGGTGTTGATATAGAAAAATACAGTGTATTTTTTTTTTATTTAGGTGTGCTTCGAAATAGCTTAAAATGTGTGTAAAGATCGATCTACAGCCAAGAAAGAAAACTAATCTTTTCCATCGATACGGATATGTACTCTTAATGCTTGCATGCATGGTATTTGCAACCATTCAACCGCGTATTGGCGGAACGAACGGTAAATCAGTTTTCTAGACTTTAATGCATACTTCAATGAAGAAAAGAGAAATCATGTAATATTATGTAGAAAAAGTTCTTGCAATATTTTTTTCATGTCAATTGGGATAACTACATTAATTTTACAGCATTGTATGTTTCTATGTTACAGGTATAATCAACGGTAACGTCATTATTCGTTATTTCGCTATTCCTTTAACATACTTAGAAGCTGGATTATTATGTAATCCCAAGTCTCTTTACTCGACACTAAGGAATGGCTATCTTCTGACATTCGTAATGGTTTTCGTGTACATTTTGATGCCTTTTCTAGCACGGGTCGGGACGTACCTCTTGACCTATGCAAAAGTTAATGTATGGCTACTCAAAGGAATAGAGGTAATTAAAACCATTAATCCTTGATACATGATGATAGACTAGATATGCTAAATTGGGTGGTCGTATGTACTTGCAAGTGCAATTATTCTTTTTTTTTAGGTCCTTTACTGCATGCCACCGCCGTTCAGTACAGGACTTGCTTTGTGCCGTTTGGCGCAGGCTGACTTGCCTACGAGCGTAATTACTACTCTAGTGTCGCACTTTGGAGGATTATTTTTGTCTCCTATTTTACTGTATTTAATGGTAAGTCCTTTCATCCGCAAGAAATATGTTTTTCACCAGAACATATTACATATTCAATAGTCTATTACTTTATACATTTTTCTTTATATATACTGTTCTAACATACACTTAATTAGAGTTTAATTTTTTAATATAATAGCTATTTTGGAAGATTACAAGATGTCATGAATAATTTTTTATAACAGTTAGGAACATCTACTCCACCATTAGTCGGGATTGACATCAGAGAGACTATATACAGCACGCTTATTCCATTGGGGACGGGTATCATCCTACGAACATTCGTACTGAAAGACAGATGTTTGAACGTTAATACGAGTTGGTTCTCTCAAGGTTTATTGCTAGCAATAACATATCACTGGTTTTGTGATGCTGTTCTGGCAGATGCTTCATCATTGCAAGCGGTGGATATATTGTTCTGTGTACTTATTGGTAAGTTATTTAGCTTGTATTTAATCTCTCAACTGACACTTCTCGTCCTCTTCTGTACCTATATATATCTTTTCAAGCATGCCTGGGTCAGCTTTTTCTTAGCAGTCTATGCTGGATCTTGTGCTCTCAGTGGTTACCGCGGGATATTTTGCTTGCTGCATTATTTACCAGCACTCACAAATCTGTTAGTCTAGGTGGTTGGATTTTGCGTGGAGCATATCACGGTTCAGCTCATGGACCAGCGGTGAATTTACCATTGACGATATTACCCGTTGCACAATTATTATTGGGTAGTTTGTTAGCCAGCTGGCTGGCTCCATAAGAAAAAAGTGGCTTCACTCAACAATGCTTACATTCGTTTTTATATTAGAGATATATTGTTGTGTATTTTGCAAGTTTATCGTTTATATAAGATATACAATACAATAATTAATTTCTTTTTTTTATGCTATCTTTACATCTTAAAAGGTAAACTACTTTTACTCTAAAATTATTACAGATCAATTTTAAAAGTTATTAAATCAAATTGGAGTATCAAAAGCTTATTATAAATAAAGCATGGAATATTATAAAGAAAATAGATAAATTTATAATATATCGATATCACCTTATAAATTTTTTAGGGATGTTAACTAGATAAGCTCCATGGAGAGAATCATTTTTATTAAATAATTTTATTCGTTTGTTAATAAAATTATCTGGAATAATTACGTTTTGGAAGAACCAATTTGTGGAATATTATATGTTATAATTGTTTATAATTGTATTTATATGTTATTTATAAATATATATATTGTGCTATATATATGTATGTATGTATGTATATATATATATATATATATATATATATACACATATAAAATTCAATACTTACCTTAAAACTGGATGGAATGGTTTGTAAGAATGATGTATATTACTGCTTTGTGATTGAAAGAATTTATGTAAACAATGCGCGAAATACTTAATATATATATATATGATGTCTCATTGTGTTTTTCAGCAATCTAATCCATTGACATCTTTTAAAAAGAAACAATAGAGATGATATACATTGTACTGCTCATTATTATAAGAATTATTTTAAATAGATACAATAGATAAAAATCAACAGCCAATCGAGTGAGATGTTATGACTTATATGATTGAATCATACAATAGATACCTATATTTATATAGTATAAATTACAAATATAGTTCCTCATCTTCGAATGAAAAAGTTCTGGATATCCTCGAAATTACAAGCTCCTACTTATCCTAAGTCCATCTATTATGTTAACGAGCCTTTAAAACAACAAGAAAAAACGAATCAAATTTTACATACAAAAGAAGAGGACTTGTGTAACTCAGAATGACAGGTGTTCCTTTTTTTCTTCCCATACAAAACATAGCGATTTTATTCTACAAATAATGGGGAATTTTGTTTAATTATTCTTGTTCGAAAAACTTGCATGTTGATTCACTTATCTTTCTTTTTTCTTTCTCTATTTGTGATGCGCCATTTAATGTGGTACGTCCACTGGTGCACACATGTATAGTATATTCAATAATATTAACAAATAGTGTAACACTCATGATAACGCTGATGAGCATGGTGTAATTCGATTCCTTTGTGAAAATCATGGCAATAGATGCATCAAACGGCGGTGCAGCAATGTAGGCGTAAGTACCAGGTCGCATACGACGATCGGCCCGGGTGGTCACGCTGTCGTTACATTTGACACCAAGCTCCTGTCATAAACGGTGCTGACGCTGACACCGATGCTGCTATCGCCGCCAGCTACGTGACTCGCCGTCCTCGTCTTCTTCTTCTTCATTCTCTTCTAAGAGTAACGCCTCCGTACCCTAAAAAATTTACATCTTTAATGCTTGAAGAATAAGAAGATATAAAAATGCTATATATATAGAGAATGAGATAGAGAATGATAGAAAGAAAAGGAGAGCAAGAACGAGAGAGAGAGAGAGAGGAGAGTCGCGTATTGATCGTATCGCACGTATATATGGTATGCTGTGTCAGTGCTGCATTTTATATAAATTTTAGACAAAACAAAAATACTTCCCGTTAAATACCTTCTTGTCTAGTTGCCAAATCCAAAAAAAAGTTTTTCCTTTTTAATCAATAAAATTTAAAATATCTTAAAAAATTAAAGTTTTAAATCCCCATATGTATTATCAAAGGATTTTCCTTAATTTTTTAAATAATTTATTTGTACATTTCTACTTAAACGGATTATTATTCTTATTAAAGTTGGAATTATACAGTCTCTTATGATTACCTCTAAATCAATATCTTCGTCTGCGGTAGGTGCAGTTTGTTCAGAACGTGATGAGAGTTGTATAGATGCGCTCGAATTAGTACCAGCTCCTCCACGATGTAAATGATGGCCGGACACCCAAGTTATTGATAATAGTCTGTCTTGAAATGTGCGTCCTTTTACTAGGGCCACTTCAGCCTCCTTCCTCGATTTAAAATTAATAACGATTGAAGGTGTTGCGTCATCAACTATTTGATTTACTATTTCACCAAATTGCTAAAGCAACAAGAGAAATTGGAAATATTAATTGCACGTCGAATACTGCCTGTTGAAATGTTAATAAAAATAATATATAAAGTTTTATATTGTATTCTTCATATATTTATAACAAATGTAGAATGCAGAGATTACCAATTACGTTACACACGTCGATTTAATCTTAATTTGTTTATACTAATAAAGAATGAACTTATGGAAAATTAATAAAATTACTTCAGGAAATACAGATATATATATATATTTAAAAGATACGTACGTATATATATATATATATATATAAAAGATACGTACGTACATACATACATAAGTACGTACGTATCTGTCAGTTTTTGTGCGACAGAAAAGATTGCTGTATTGAAATATTAAAAAATCTTACTTGAAAATGCGATAAAACCTCCGCCTTCTCTTCTGTTTCATAACCAGATACTAGAAGACTCGTTGGCCGGTGATCTACCGAGACATGAGCGAAACTTCCTCTACCACGGCCTCTAAAGGACAGCACGTGAGTACCACGTGCGACACGACTGACTTTTGCGCCTCTACTCGCGCTGGGATTCGTGTTCAAACCCAACGCGGCTGCCTGAACTCGAAGTTCGTTCAATCTCTTCTGCAACTCGCCAGCATCCTGGCCTTCTTGTTGCGCAGTCATTAAATCTAATTCCGCATCTAGTATTTCCTTTTGTGCTTGTTCTCTAGACTTCACCTGTGACTTGTTACTACCAATCTGACCGTTCGCGGCTAAATCCTTGCGCAAATTGTCGACCGACTGCTGCATAGCCTTTATCGTCGGCATGATCGATTCCCTTTGCTCTGGATTCTTTTCAGCCTTGTCAATCAGGGCACGCAATTCAATCAGATGCTTGTCTAGTAATTCTTGTTTCCTCTTCCGCAGATCGGCAGTTAGCTTCAGTGCTTCCTTACGCTTCTCCTCTTGTTTCTTCTTTAGCGTTTCCTTAGCTGCTAATATCTCTTGCGATTTCTTTATCGCAAGAACCTTGTCTTCTCGAGTAGGAACAACGGCAGCTTTAGGTGAAGTTGGAACTAAGGTTTGTGTAACTTGTTCCTCGGTTGAACGACGAGTAGGAACATACTCGTTATCTTCAGTTTTTGCCGGTAATGTTACCGCAGCGCCTAGCCTTTCTTTCACAGAGGGACGGCATCCTGAACAATAAAATTATTAAGTCACGTTCGGCAATTTAACAATTCTACAATTATATATTTATTGTGAATAATAAAAATGCACTTACCCGGTGGCACATTTTCAATAGCTCCACTAGCCGCATTATTATTGACATTATGCCAAAATACTTTAATAAATCTATTATTCAACACAGCCTCTGTGCTTCTGTAAGCAGACTTTGCTTCAGCTGGCAGCTGGAAGGTAACCAATGCTGCCTCAGGATCGCCGCCAAAATTAACTTGGATATTTACAATTTTACCAAATTTGGAAAAATGATTATTCAATTGTGTTATATTGTTCAAGCTTCGTGGAACCTTCTTCAGTTCGAGAGAACAATTGGCCGGGTTATGACCTACTCTCTGTTTCGGTCCCAAACGATTAAAGTCAAATGTTTGTTTGCGTTTTATCGGATTGCTTTGGGCGTGGGTTATTTCTGACGAATTTGTGTGGGGGATAACTGGCACACTGATCAGTTCTCTTTGCCCCCTGCCGTAAATCCCAGGCGCTGGTTGCGGATGTCTATTCCATGGCATTCGTGGCTCCATGCTAGGTGCGTCTGGATTATATTCTGCGAAAGCATCTAACATATTTAATTCATTAAATTTTAGAAAACATGAAATACCGCGCTTATAACTAACGCTATACACAATTATGATATAACTTTATGGTTTATTATTTTTTTTTATTCTTTCTTTTTTAATTCGTCAATTTTAGTCAAAGTCAGAGTTATAAAATGTATTAATAGTAATATTCACAATTTGCTAATATTTAAAATTTGATTAAAAATAGTCAATTGTAATTTTTACTAGTATCTCTTTTAATAATATGTAAAAAATAGTTTTCTTCAAAAACATTATTTTATTATAACATATTAAATTATTGAAACAATTACAAGATGTAACATACCCATATTAGAATGATGGTTTCTTAAGTGAGGTGGTGGTAAACTGGCAAGAGGAAGATGTTGCGGAGGTGGATTACCGTTAGGACCCTGCGGTGGTTCTGGTACCGTGGCCACTGGGACTGTTCCTGGAGCTTGAGCACCATGCGGCCCAAAACTCAAGACACGACTAAGTGCCACATCTTCCAATACAACTGGGTCCGTGCCATGATCATAAGGACAAAGATCTCCTCTCATGCAGTATCCCTTTTCTACAAAAATAAATATGAAAGAAATAACGAGTGATATCTAAATATCATTTGATGCCATCAAAAATCATTTAAAAGAAAATATATTCTTTGTGATTTCGAGTCTATTTTCACTGAAAAACCTATATCTCTTTCTCTCTAAACCTTGAAAACGGCAACTTTTTTAAACGCGATAGTTTTGTCTTCTAAATTGTTGAGATACATACCATCAAAGTCTCTGCAACGTCTCTTTGGTTGTTGTTGAAAAGAACCAGTCTGATTATTTGAAATATTACTCGCAACAGCAACAACACTTTGTATCGATTGACTAGTCGTAGACAGTCTCATGTCTACATCTCCGTGATTACTATCTTGAGTCGGTGTACCGCCACCTGGGCTTCCCTCGGCTCGATCTGTTCTATCTATCTCTATCCTTTCGAAACGATCGATCTTCTTTCGCTCCATTGATCTTGAACGCGATCGGGATCGAAGCGGCGTTGGAGATCTGTTCCTGAACCTTGCTCGATGATCGCGATTATCTGGACCGTCGCGTATCCTAGGTCGTATCGGTGATGTACTGCGACTCCTAGTACGTCTAAAAGAAAATAATAACATAGCAAGACACCCAAGGACCGTTTAAAAGTTCTAAGATGGAAATAGCTCATTGAAAAGAAACTAAGAAGTATCTTAACAAACATTAAACAGTCTGATATACAGCATAGGGAATTATTGAGGTAACTGAAACTACTAGTAAAATAATTTTTCTCAAAGTACCAAAAGTAAATAATTAGACTCGGAATTTGACAAAATCTTTTACTGAAATACTTATTAAATTTTATTAGACATTTCTTTCAAATACGTAAAATACGTACCTGCGATCATGTCGTCTGGTACTCATCGGTGGAGATTCGTTTCGCCACGGACGACTTCTATCTCTTTCTCTATCTCGTCGGATGTGTTCTCTACTTCTGGATCTACGCCTGTCCCTTTCCCATGATCGTGATCGTGATCGTGTTCTCGATCTCATTCTTCCACTCCTATATTTTACACAGTATGATAATAGAAAATCCAATAATTAAAATAATGCACTAAAATTCTTGTACTTTTTAGCTCGTCTTGTATGCATATAAGCTTTAAACATTGATGTAATCATAAGCATTAAATCATATAGAGACATTAATTTTATATTTTTTCTTATAAAAAAAAAAGAAAAGATTACCTGCTTCGAGATCGTTTTTCCTTTTCTTTATCCTTATCTGAATCAGATTTTCTAGTCTCGCGTTTACTAATTACAGCAGGCGCGGACCCATTAATTTGAAGTGGGACCGAAGGATTTGTAATGATAGGTACTAGTGGAATTGTTGTATCCATTACTTTCTCCGTTGATGGTGGTATAATTGGGGCTGGTGGATTTACGCCAGGCGGTGTCCCACCACCATCTGGATCGCTCTTAGGCGGTGGGAGCACGTACTCCTGAGTCTCCAACGTCTTGAAGAGCAATTCCACAAAATTTTTGGTTTCTGGAAAAAATAATTGCACATTGTCAGAAAAGCAATAGATTATCAGATTTTCATTTACATTATAAAATATTTTGTATAAACGCACCTTGTTGTAGAAACACATCCAGCTGCTCGACCATGCAGCCGCGTAGTTCCTCCAAAGTTTTATCTTTCTTGACCAACGCATAGACATACTTGGCTAGAGCAGCGGGATCTGCATCACATCTAGCAAAGAAAAATAAATTATTTAACAATAAACACTCATTGTAAAAAAAAATGCTTCTACTATATAAGTGCCTGAAAAGTATTTGTTAAAAATTATAAATGTTACCATTAGTTACCAAATATAAAACTCAAATCTCTAACACACTATATTAGTTAAATATAAAGTTCTTTATACATAAATATTTGATCAAATTAAATACTGTTAGCAAAAGATACTTCTTATTAAAATGATCTGAAAAATGTGCAAAATAACAATCGAATCATTATTCTTTAATTTAAGACTTCTTTGCATTATCTCATCAGATTTTACAGGATCTGACAATTAATTGCTTTGAATTAATTACTTGATCCAATTGCTACCTTTTTAAATAACTTGTTTACATTTTACTTTTACTTCACTACTCTTTCAATTCCATTGATTATCCTATAATCTACAATTTGTTAAAAAGTCTGAACATTAAAAACTTTCTTTTGTCAGCCAAGAATTTATTCTAAATTAAGAGATGTAAAAAAGATGTCCTTAAATTATGACATAATTGCAAAGTAACAGTACTTATAGATCAATTGTAGTATTGCGACGAGTATTGTAAAACAGATTGTACAATAGTTTGTAAGACTTAACGAAGCAAAGTTTATATTTAATCAGGAATTAGTTTTTAGTTCGCCTTATAAAGTTGAAGCATATAAATCATATATCATATTTCTATTCCTAAGGTAAAAATATGCTTTTTCTTCTACACAACTATGTTAGAATAAATCAAATGTCAGCATGATCAAATTACGGCACCATATCCATCTGATGTCCATAAAATCTGAGCTCATTAAAAATGATATATTAAAAACACTCAAAGTCAACAATATCTATCACTCGACGAGACAATTATTTAATAGTCCCAATCCTCACAGGACACAAGTGAGCTACTGTCATCACAACTAAAACCAAAATTTCCTTTAGCTTAACACAAGTGCATAATGTTTGTGTGCATCGTTTGCGACGTATTAAACGAGGGACCAGCAAATAGTATCGTGATACGATCCCAGAGTTTAACATTCGCAGCCAACTGACAAATCGGTTACGAGGAGAGACGGAGTTTATCTTCGCTAGACGAAGCGCTGGTGCGAGGACAGGAAGAGACGTTACTCAGGGAGGTGGGGGAGGAGCAAGAGCGGCAATCATCGATGCACCCCCACGTAAATACCGTGCCACACGGGGAGCGCGGCGCAGCCACATGTACGGTCATTTACGAACACCGAGCGCGTACACACATACGCACACGGAGTGGTACACTCTCCTCAGGGGGAGCGCAGACCTGGCCTACTTACAGCGGCTCCAGCACGGCGGTGAGCCACGCCTTGAACAGGTCGGGATTGTTGATTATCATCCTCGGCGGGTTCCGCGTCACGATCTGACATAAAAGGCCTCGCGGACACACGTCAGTCACACACGGGGTGCCACAAGCGAGCGCGAAGTCGGTACCTCCTAGGTGAAGATAGTCGCCATTCTGAAATCAGTCGCTGTTGCATTGGCATGGGGAAGTCGCGTGTACCTAGAAGGTGGCGCGGCGTTCATCGAGGAAGTGCCGCGGGGAACAGCTGCTGCCGCGTTCAAGTAGCGGTCAATCGTGTTCGGAGATGTCGCTGACGTACCGCCAATGGGAGACCGCGACCGATTAAAACAAGATTGCGAGATGTTCCATGATTTTTTATTAAATTGTAAAAAAAAACACAATTTAAATAATCTTCTCTTCGCCAGTGATAAGAAATTCAAAGGAAAGGGCAATAATTGACATCAAACTGGCATAATTGATATCCTAATTAACGTTTATTAAATTTTATCTTAATGTTGCCAGACTGAATATCATGTAAGTCACAAATTTAATATGTATTATTTGCATCAATGATGATTGTCATGTTAGTATCATGTTAGTCACGAATTTAACATGTACTTTTTGCGCTTAAAGCGATTGTATTATTCCTGTATAACATATTTACAGATATACTTGATAAGGACCTAAACCAAAGGTCGAAACGTAGTAATAAACGTTAACAATAAACGTTTATTAAATTTTATCTTAATGTTACCGGACTGAATATCATGTAAGTCACAAATTTAATATGTATTATTTGCGTCAATGATAATTGTATCATGTTAGTCACGAATTTAACATGTACTTTTTGCGCTTAAAGCGATTATATTATTCCTGTATAACATATTTACAGATATACTTGATAAGAACCTAAACCAAAGGTCGAAACGTAGTAATAAACGTTAATTAGGATATCAATTATGCCAGTTTGATGTCAATTATTGCCCTTTCATTTGAAAAAACAATTTAATTGAAAGTTAATATAAAATTAATAATCAAGAAATTTATAGCTGTGTTGATTAAATGTTATATGGTGTTAACACACGGATAACGACACCACGTTTGACTTTCAAAGCCTTATTTTCTTTGTTGTTACTTTTTTCTTGTCAATTTCAATGACTACAGTCAACGTACTATTTTGTCTACTGGTTTGCTTACAAGAGGCAATTATATTTGAGCCGTTTATATTTGAATTAATAAATTATTAATTATTTTAATTACAATTAATATCGAAATTGAAAATGAAAGCAGTTAATATAAAATAATTATGTAAAGTAAATCATAATTATGTGAAAATAAGAAAGCAGTTAAAATGAAAAATAATAAGTGACAATTTAAATTAATAAAATAAAATTAAATTAAATTTAAATTAATAAATTATAAGTTAGTTGAATTATAATTTAATATTATTTAGAATTATTTGAGAACCACACTACTCGCAGACGGATCAAGTAGCTCGTTCATAATTTTAACTTATCAGCTAGACTAACGTGAATCAAAGAATTTTTATCATTTGGAAAAATTTATAAAGATTTATCCCTAAAAATATAGTTTGCTAATTATAATCGCACACAGGATTCAATCGACAATTAAGCCCGCGGCACACGATGCTTTTTTGCCTGCTGGATTGCTAGTTGGTCATTCTGCTGGCTGATCTGTTGCATTCTAATTGGCTCTTACAATGAGCAAGCACAAATCCACGTGAAAAAAATAATATCTGACCTATCACCAAAATCCAACAGCCTGCAAGCAATCCAGCAGGTAAAAAAAGCATCGTGTGTCGCAGGCTTTAGGCTGCCGTAAAGTGTTCGCGAACGGTTTTGGACAGCCAATCGTCTTCCGTATTTTCCTTGCAAATCGTGGATTGGTTGCCGCGTGACGAGCTGCGCGAGCGTGCTTGTTTATTGTTTCGCAGCATGCGGATATTTGTTCGCGAAGGTTCGAGGAGATTGAAGGTACGGATTCAGCATCTTCCGCTCAATCGTTTTAATGCGATCTGATCGAGCAATAAGCAAGTACGATGGACGCAGATGAAGCCAAAATGGAAGTTAAAGTGAGTATAAACAATACGAATAACTCGATGCAAATATATAATCGTGAGGGAAGAAATTGTGCTGAGAGAAATGTTTGCGACTTTCGTAGATGCCCTTGGCGAAGATAAAACACGATTGGTATCAAACGGACTCTCATGTAGTCGTGACGATACTCGCCAAGAATATGGAGAACGTGAAGGTTAATTATGGAGAAAAAACAGTACGTATCTTCATCAGCTAGGTGATAAGGGAGTCTCGGACAATGGCATGATATCTTACTGAAATTCTAAGATTGTGATCAACTTGGTCCTACAAATGCTTTGAAATATTTGATTGACTAATCGGATACAGAAATTTATATTTTAGGTTTTTTTTATGTTCTAATATATATCAGTACTAAAAATTTATCATGTAGTGTACGTTGTGTACACTGTAGCACGACATGGATTACAGTCTAGATCCCTTTTATATTACTTTCTAAAGATCTCTTTACATAAACATTTTTAGTAATAACTGTAAGTTTGTAAGAAAACTAACAAATCACATGGTTGATCGTTTTTCCTGTGATAGAAGACTAATCTGTGATTGGTTAGTTCTTTCACAGATTTACAAGAGGTCTTGAATTATGCAGTTTTTGATATCCACTCATCTAAATACCTAAGATACATGGATAGCCGAGACTTTAACAATAATTTGAGATATTTTATGATTCTCACATAATATTACAGATTGTAATATTATGTGAGTTTGATGAAAAATTTGTAATAAAAGGAAATAAATTTTTGTACAAATTGTAAAGTGCAACTTTCACTATATTATAAATTATTTTTCAGTTAAGTGTATCTGCAGAGTTACCGTCTGGTGATGAATATAGCTTAGAATTAGATTTGGCTAACTCTATAGTGATAAAACAATGTTTATACAAGGTAACGTCATCCAAGATAGAAATCAAGCTGAAAAAAAGGGATGATATTAGGTGGCAGGAATTAGAAGGAAATCCAGAACATAATGCAAAATCTATACCTGAGGGTAAGTGATGAATCGTCTATTACTTTATTAAAAAAATTAAATAAGATATAAATTATTAAATGAAATGATGAAAGATATAAATATCAGATAATAAAATATGAGGCAAAAGTATGGTGTTTATTAATAAATGTTTGGCAAAATGCTCAAGATAATAATTTTTTATGATGCAATAAGATTTTAAACTGCTTAAATTATTTAATTACTGCAAATTTCTTTCACAATGTTATTATGCAATGTATATGCAGATAATCATATTTTTTTAAATCATGTATTATTTAAGAAATACTTCGAGCGTCTAAGTATCCAAGCTCCTGTAAGATACCCAAAGATTGGGATAAGATAGAAAAGGATATAGTGAAACAAGACGAAGTGGAACAAGGTAGAGGTGAAGGTGCAGTGAATGCTCTTTTCCAAAACATATACGGTAAAGGAACTGAAGAAGTGAAACGCGCTATGAACAAGTCCTTTGTAAGTAAAATCTTCATTATCGACAAATCAAATAATATTAAAAGAAATATCTTGTTACCTTGTGAAACAATTTGCTCTTTTACCCAAACATAACTCTTAATATTGAAAACAGAAAAGTTTTTGTGAATAAGTTTGTACGTTTTCAAGTAAAAATCAATATGTTAGAAGCTTTATACGAGATCCTGAATTTCTTTCCTAAAGGTAACAATGAAAGTTAGGAATTATTAGCTTACACAGATACAATATGCAAAATATTGAATATAACGAGTCAATGAAATATGACATTTGTGAGAAATGTTTCATTTTATGATGACAGCTAGAATCTGGCGGCACTGTCTTGAGTACTAATTGGGAAGAAGTAAGAAAGGAAACAGTTCAGAGAAAACCACCAGATGGAATGGAATGGAAAGCCTGGAACTCATAATTTAGAATGATTTTCTTGTTTCTACATTTTCATCTTACAATTATCATACTCGATCCTTAATTACCATCTACATAATGTACATTTTATTAATATGAGAAGGAAGAGATTATATTGATATTTACTTGAGAGTCCCGTTTTTCCATTACACTTTCCGATAACTTAATAATAACTTGTAGTTTTAAGATTTTGTTTTGTATGCAATATATAGAATCATTAATCATGTTTGCTTACTTACGATCCAATTTTATTAGTTTACAATTAATCATAATTGTACAATAGGATAATACATACGGTATCCCAGTGAAAATAAATACATACGTTTATAAAAAGTTATAAAAAATTGAGATTATTTTGGCAAATATACAACAAGTATAGCTTTTATCATCTTACGAAAGTTTTATATTTTATTCTTGATATTTACTTCTATCAATAGCTTCTCTCTTATGACATTCTCAAATTAATATGGTACCGATTATAAAAAAAAAGGTAAATGCTTTGATTTATGTCTGTACAACTATAATTTTTAACAATGTACATAATATGTTTGCATTACTTGTAAAAAATATACGATCCACATACATAAATACCTCTTTTCATATAACTCGCTCCTGAAATCAACAAATTTATTGAATACTTGACGGAAGTCGCGAGAATATTAGACTTATATTGATTGCTTCTTTTATTTAAATCTATCACGTTTTCTTTGTTTTCGTGTTCCTTATTTGCCAATTGCTGGGACAACTTAGTATTGAATAATTGCAATGTTTTTTTAATGTCAGACAATTCGTTCGTTTGTGTTTGAAGTAACGATTCGTTCTTTTGTTGCGCTACCGCTATAGTGTTTCGTACGTCTAGTATCCTCCTGTTATTAAGTATCATTGAACCGATCAACGATACAATCGCTAATGCGGCAGAGGCGATGATGGACAAATACTTATATTTCTGTGCGTTTAAATTTTGGCTAACGTGATAATCTTTTATTGCCGTTGCTAGTTGTGTGAAATTGTCTCTCTCCTCTTTCTCGGACAATTCCAGTTGATTAATAACTTTCTTATGTTCCTGCAAAGACTTGTGTTCCACTATTGTTAATTGCACATACTTGGGATCATCTCGCTTTGTCTGAACTAACTCCGCATAAATATCTTGCAGTTTATAAGTGATAGCCGTTAATTCTTTATTCAGAATTCTCCTGTTGTCCTGACACTCAAACAGTTTATCCTGAAGAACAATTACTCGTCTCCTGGCTGCTTCAACTGTATCCAACCCTATTAGCTGGTTGTACCATTGCCACCATTTAACAATTTTTCCTGGCAACGGTACGCTCGATTCTAATGCCTTGGTGTTTAAATCTTGTATTACGATAGCTTGGTCATTAAGTTTCTACAACATAAAAGTTAATTTCAGTTGTCTTATGTACTATATACAGAGCTACGACTCCAACTACAAAATATCCTTCCTCTTTAATGAAGAATCTTCAGATTATTGGATGAATTTAAAATCAATTTTTTTCTTCAATCAAAATGTAACCTCAATTTATGGGTTTTCAAACAATTAATAACAAAGTGAAAAACCTTGTATATTTATATGATTTTTGTATAATTTTTATATTTGTACAATTTTTAATTATATACAAGGTATATAATAATTTTATTGCAGGAACAAGAAAAGTAAAAGCTAGAGATATATATTATGAAATAAGTGTTACTTCATAAAATTTAATGTAATTACGTGTAATTTAAGAATCTGAAAAATTCTGGACAGTTTGCTGAAAAGTCATGAGATAACTTTTATAAACACATAAAGCAATGTGTGTACATAAAATTCGAAAAGAATTTATTTTATATTATCCCTGAGTGAGATCTCAAGGATTTTATCCGAAATCTCAATGTTTGTTCGAAGAACCGGTTGCACGAAATAAAAACGCCCTTATATCCCTGTTAGATGTTTATTGCTTACTTTCGCAACAATATTGTATTTTTCAGTCGCGATGTTCTGTGCATCGGCGAACTTGTTCTGCGCTTTTCCCGTGACATTCTGTACAAGTCCCTTCGCATTGTAAAGCACGCCACGTCCCTTCATTTGCTCGTTTACTAGCTTCATCAACTGTCGGTAGTGCTCCATTGTTACGTCCAGCGAACAATGCGATATAAAATGGGATTGAAACTGGATAATTACACGTTGCTACAGCAGAATTGAAATTGTGGAGACCAACTCAACCCTAACTATGATCCAGCTGAATCCAACCTAGCTTAACATAACCTCCAACCTGCACTACAATGTGACGACGGCTGTGCTGTTCAAGGATAAGCTTCGTTTTAGACTGCATTCCGATATTCATATTCATTGCCCGTGCTAAAAATTTATTTCGACGTAACATGTAATATGTGATTTTTATCACTGATAGTGAATATCGCTTACTAAGCTGAACATAGCCAAAATTAAAGAACGTGAATAACGAAAATTGCATCAAACGGATTGTTGTAAGTTATTAACCGTTTAAAATTTAAATTACTGTCGATCATTTTTTTTAGTTTCTTTATTAAATTAATTCAAGTTTATTCTTGCATTAAAGAATTGACGCGATTGGCTCGTTGCGGATACTCGAAGTATCCAGCCGCTCTGATTGGGTCACTGCTGATCGATCGAGAGTGCAATATTGCGATTGTCAAAATTGGAGTTCGTATCTAATAATTTTTTTATAATGTCCATTTCTACCAATGTAGAACAATATTAACTTTACTCGGTTTATCTTTTTATCTTCTTTTAGTTCAAAGAACTTTTAAGAATGTTACGTGTAACAATTTATCGATTCGATTGTATTGCATCATGAATTTTGTCGAGTCCAACAACGTCACTTATTTTTTTGTATTTAATTCTCTTTCCGTATTTTTTTTAAACATTATCCGTTTTGTGTTAAAAAACGCGGGAAACGCAACAAAACCCGGCGCGATCGTTTCGATATTTCGATGATCGCAAAATTCGGAGCGATTCGATATTGCGATAATCGCAATATTCGGAGCGATTCGATATTGCGATTCTCGAAACGAAATTCGTGTCGTCACCGCGACAGTTAATCGTGAAACGTTAATCGCGACGGAGTTTTTTTCGCATTTGAACTGCTCCGTATTTTTCCTTCGGATCATCGCTTCCGAAATTCCGGGAATCTCGTGTGCGAAGCGTTGTCGCAAGTGTTCGGTCCGACGAAAGTGAACGACACGAGTGCTGTGTGTGGTTGTTTATTTTACGTCGGGATTTGTGCGGCGATACTTTTGCGCGTCAGTGTGAGGATCCTGTTCGCAGTTTTCCGGGTTCATTGCTGGATTGCTGCCAAAGGAGCATACAATCATCGTCAGGTAAGTCAATATTCAAAATTGCTTGCGCCAAAGGAGATTAAGGAGATTTCCTGATCTCTTGCTACGAAAGATATTACGAGAGAGAGAGAGAGAGAGAGAGAGAGAGAGAGAGAGAGAGAGAGAGAAAAGGCGGGAAATGGAGGGCGGGAAACGGTGCAGTTTTATAATTTTGAATTTAATCTTACAGTTATGTGATTTTGAGACTCATTATTTTTTCTTTTTCTCTTTATGTCTGGAAAGAAATAATAATGCTCTTTGCTGCACAATACTTAATCATTTTTTCACGTGCGTCTGACAACGGCTGCGTTCGCTTTTAGCGCGTGAGCGCTCATTAACGCACCCAATAAGTACGCGCAGTGTTGTCGAGATGGCAGGACCGTCTTGAAAACGAAGTCTTGAATATCAGAACGGTGGTGTTTGCTAATTCCTTCTAGTTCACGTTGTGACAGGTTAAGATTGTTACCTGTGCCACGTTAACGGTTGGCACGGAGAGTTTACGTCGAATTTTATTTAAAATTATTCAGGTAATTCAATCAACACTAAATAATAATTAATATTATTAGGTTGATCTAACTTCTTTTGCAACTCAAAAGATATTCGTTTCTATTAAATCAGTTTTGTTAGAGAGACTTTATGTCAGAGGATACTAGAAAAGATATATGACTTGTAATACACAAAAAGTACAATTTTAAGAGTCATTGCGAGTATTTATATATTTATATGGATTTTTGCAAAAATTCCGAATAATACAATTGTTATACAGTCCAAAATGTCTATTGACAAAGCAATGCAGTTACAGGAAGATTGAGATACCTGTTTTGTTTTCATATGCATTTGTGTGAAAACTGAACTTATTAATTTGATAGACAAAGAGAACGTTAAAAAAGAAACGATGAAAAGAAATTTGCGAGAACAGCAAAATCAGTTGATAATTGAATTATCAGATTCTGATGATAATGATTATAAGACATCTAAGAAGTTAGAAGATGAGGACTATGTAGTAGAACAAACTAAAAGAAAAGGAAAAATTATATCGAATAAAGGAGAGCCAACGAAGAAGAGAGCGAAGAGAAATACACAGAGTAAGAATGTTAAATCTGTCAAAAGAAAAAATCCAGAGCAGAACTTGGAGGAATTTAGTAACAAGAAATTAAGATTAGAGGGATCATCATGCACTGATTCTGCAGATGTAAGGGTGTTGCAACAAAACAGGAGAGATTTCAAAATTCATGTAAAGGAAGATTCGAAGATCGAAGAAAATTTAAACTCCAACTTTTCGCAATGCACAGAATGGACTGAGACTGACTACATAAGCGAAATCAATAATGTGGATAAACATATTGTGGAGAATGTAGTGAAACTTTTCAAGGAAGACAACACTATACCTTTTATCGCAAGATATAGGAAGAACATGACTGGATCTATGGAACCGGATAAGTTGAGAGCGCTTCTGGACAGTTTTGAGCAAGCAAAGGTTATCAAGCGTCGTGCTGCGACGATTACTAAGAATATTGATAAATTGGGGAAATGGTCGCCGGAGATTCACTCTACCATCATGTCTACAAAGACCCTCGCCGATCTCGAACATATTTATTCTTTATATAAACCTTCGGCATCGAAGCGACTTCTGGCAGAAAAAGCGCGAGAATTGGGTCTGGGAACTATCAGCGATGCTGTTTTACAGGGACAAAATGTACCGCCATTGGAATCCTTAGTAGACGAACGAAGGGAAGGCTTGCGAAACGAGCAAGAAGTGAGAAACGGTATCGTGCACATAATAGCAGACGTCATCAGCAAAGATAAGAAGATTTTCGACAAAGTGACGTTCCTCCGGAAAAGATCTGTTATAGATATACAAACGACGCAGTGTAAAACGACAGAAGATTCGAAGAATATAAACGACCAGAAATATGAGCAATACTTCAATTTTAAATCTAATGTGAATACTATTAAGCCGCATCACATACTGGCCATTAATCGCGCTGAATCTCAAAAGATCATCAGCGTGAAGATCGTCATTCCCGATGCTTTCGAACTTGCGTTCAAGGAATATTGTCTGTCGCGATACACGCATCAACGAGGATGCGGCGCGAAAACGCTCCATTGGGATTTAATCAACGACAGTATCGATCACGCTTATAAGAAACTGATTAAACCTCAAATGATGCGTCGCATAAGGAGCGAGATGAAGGAAAGCGCGGAAAAGGCGTCCATAGAAGTTTTCGCGACTAACGTTAAGCAATTGCTGCTCACTCCTCCTGTGCGAGGTAAAACCGTCCTCGGCATAGATCCGGGTTACCGTCACGGATGTAAACTTGCCGTTGTATCGGAACAAGGCGACGTCCTCGAGACTGCTGTGATATATCCTCATAATTCATCAGCATTTAATAACGCAGCCAACGTGTTAGCGAAATTAGTGAACAAATACAGATGCACGATATTAGCTTTGGGAAACGCTACAGCGTGCAGGGAGACCGAGTTGTTTCTGACAAAAGTAATAGAGTCGAAGATGTTTGACTCGCTGAACGTGATGTACACCATTGTTGATGAGTGCGGAGCCTCGATTTATAGTTGTAGCCCGCAAGCAAAATCCGAGTTCCCGGATCTCGACCCGAATCTAGTGTCGGCTATTTCGATAGCGAGACGCTTGCAGGATCCGTTGGCGGAATTAGTTAAAATAGACCCGAAGCATTTAGGAGTCGGCATGTATCAACACGATCTTCCCGAGATGAAACTGACGAAGACACTATCCGAAGTTAGTATAAATTTGCTGTTTAATGTTAATTAAATGAAGAACTTGACATACAGATAAGTTGAAAATTTTGAACATTACATAGATGATGTGTAAAAAATAATTGCATAACATTTTAGTGCTAATTTTTTTCATTTAAAGTTGATATTTCTCTTTGTTAGCGATAGGTTCAGAAATCTAAATAAATACATGTGGCAGTTTCATGTTTATTCTATTGTATTTGTAGTAAGAAAAGATTACGATCAGACAAAATTTCTGAAAAAATTTCTCAGATAATAACGCGATAACTTTGAGAGAAATTCACTACACAGAGAGATATTCGTATCAAATGTTGCAGGTTGTCACAGAGGTTGTGAGTTTTGTAGGAGTTGATATCAATACAGCTTCCCATTATCTTCTACAACAAGTAGCGGGTCTCACGCTTTCTAGATCTACAAATATCATCGAATGGCGAACTAAAAACGGACCGTTCAGAAATAGAGAGCAGTTGTTAAATGTGAAGGGTATCGGCAACAAAACATTCGAACAGTGTGTAGGGTTCATAAGAATTCTGCCAGAGACAGCAACAATTAGCCTCAAGAACAAAACCTCAGAACAAAACAAGAAATCGGAGAACGATTTTAATCCCTTGGATCAAACGTGGATCCATCCGGAATCGTACGAGTTAGCGTATAAATTCGTAAAATACTGCCAATGCAAATTGAACGATATTGGCACTACGGCATTTATCAAAAGGATAAATTCTCATGCGGGAACTGCTGAATATGGAAAGCTAGCTGTGCAATTCGACACCGACAAGACTACGATGGAGACAATAGTTAAGGCTTTGATCATGCAGAAGCACGAGGATATACGATCGAAATTGAACCAGCCGCTGTTTCGCAATAGCGTGCGACGTATCGATGATTTGTCTGTTGGTACCATATTAAGCGGCATCGTGCGAAACGTCACGCATTTTGGATCATTTGTAGATGTGGGCGTTGGTAAGGAGGGACTGATACACGTCACCCGTATGAAAAAGGATCTACATATAGGCCAGCGTGTAGAAGTGAAGGTGATTAATATCGAACTGGCACGCCAAAGAATCAGTCTCGAATTATTGAGCTAACGTGTTAATACATAAAATAATTACATCAATTTCTTTCCAGTATTACGATTGAAGACTAGCAGATTAAGGGCATTTTATTTTATTTGTATTAATTTATTTTAAAAGGAAAGAAATAAAATTAACCATTTTACATCAATCTAACATCATTATCTTGTGATATTCATGTTATATATACAAGTAAAAGAAAATATTGCTGTGTTGATGATGAGTTTATGTATATTTTATAAATGTCTAATTCTTATGCATTCCAACTTTATCGTGAATCACTACTATCTAATGCTATTTTTCTATTTGAGAGAGTGCTCTTGTAGTTTATTCTACCTATTTATTTCTTGTTGTATCTCTCGCAACACTCTTCGTAGGTAGTTTATCTCAGAGAAATGGATTCCACTTTACGTCGTGCAATGCGACCGCCTAAAACGCGAACTCTATATGCGTGGTTGCGGAGAGTTTGTAAAACGAATTCCAGTCACGTGCTAACGTGCCTTTTCCCTTGCTGCTAGCAAAAGTACAGTCGACTACAAGAAGGGGGAGGGGAAGGAAGAGGAGGGTGTATTCCGCATTGAATGCAGGAAGAAAGTCGCAATTGCGACAGACGGCAATTGTAGTTTAATCTCTTGTTTCTGAAACCGCATTTTTTTTTACCAAGACTAATAATAAAAGATTAAGATTTATCGGTTAATTCTCATGTATAATTAATTTCGTCGTGCTGCTGAGTTTCAGTTATATTACGTATTGAGATATGAAAAAGTATGACAGTTGGACGATTTAGAGGTCGCAAAGTAGTTAAAAGTTAATCAAGCTTAAGAATGGCATAGCACATTAATTTTCTGATTTTAAAAATCGAAAACGAAGTTTCGTGAGAGATTTTATTTTATATTCTTCATCTTTCATTTTTTCATGTACGCTCTCCGTTTGTATCGATAAAAAAATATCGCTCTATGTATATACATGATATAGACTCGATCAGCACGATTTTATTATTGTATTCTCATACATGATTTTTTTTCTTTTCCCAAAACACGCTTCTTGTTCGCCTCCTCTGAAAGTTTTAGCATGCAATCTGCGAATTCTATCTCGCTATCGGGAAAGTTCGGGCGCATACCATTCTGTTCTGTCCGCTGTTGTCTTAAACCTTGGCTACATTTTGCATGAGGAGTACACTGTATACGCCGAATAGCTTGCTTTAGGCACGATTTAAGAACGTGCCTGTGCCTCCGTTGTGCTTTCCTGTTAGAAAATTCGTATTTGATTGTCACTTTCGGAATTGAGAAGCAGCGATCTTTCGCGTTTTCTATACGCAATCGACGCGAACATGCAACGTACAGACTATGTATTAATCCTTTCAAACACGATGTATCACTTACGATAAAGAAAAGTTAGGCAATTAAAATTAAAAGTAATCTTAGAATGTTTTTTTAGAGAAAGATTTTAGAGAACTTCCTAAAAATATTTTTTAGACTCAAGTTAAAATTAACAAATATGTTTTAGATAAAATAATAATGTTCTATAAAATTTACAAACAAAATATTTTATCTAATTGAGGTATGTATTAATATAAATATATTTATATAATTTTTACAAATATCAATTTTCAGACTGTAAGAAAAAGTAAAGAAGTTTTATCATTAATATTCAAATCGTAATTAATTACGCCATAAATATAAAATATTTATAATGTTTACTAAAGAGAGGTCGAAATTTTGATCTGAATGTCAACATAATCAATTTATAAACCATTAATTAAAATGGCCATTAAATATTCTCATTTAATTAAGTTAAACATTTAATAAATTGACGGTTTAAGATTTCACTCATTATCAAATGTTAAATTTTCGAGAATATCTGTTAAATTTCCTGGAATGCTCGTGGCAGAGTTCATGTTTTAATTCAAATAGTATCAAATAGAGTCTATCAATGTCATTCACGGAACAATGCACACGATTGATTTCTTTCGTTCAATCGGATAGATCAATCGGAGTCACAAAATATTCGCGAGCAACGGAGGTACATCCGCGTGTATAGAAAATATAATCCGGAAATATATATACATCCGACGGAAAATGAAATGTTCACTATGCGAAACGAGCTGGAAAACGAGAATTATACGACAAAACTCTATTGTTCTCTACAATTGTATCTTGAATTCGCGCACGAATTGCATTGGTAGTTCAAGCGACAAACAGATTTATTATGTAATATTTCTTCGCTAAGAGTAAAGAATCTCTCTCAAAGGAAAGACAATATTAAATAAAAATGTATTAAATCTTGAAAGAAAATATTAAATAAGCGATTTATCTTGTGATCATACTTTTGCATTCATAATATATTTCAATAATTTCAAGAAAAAGATTTTATATAAACTGAAAAAGATTTACAAATCTCTTTCTCAGGAATTTTTACTTTTCTATACAAAATCAATTCAAAGCGTTTATATCTTTACTAGAAAATCATAAGTTAAACTCGCTCAGTAGTTACATATTAAGAGCTTTTCCAAAAGAGATTAAATCTACATTTTTATAAAATGTGAAAAATTCATCAATTTTGAATTATTTTTTTTTTCAAACCTATCGCCTGTACATGTAATCTAATTTTCAGAAGACTATAAAATAATAAAATTATCAAATGTATTTTAAATTTGAAAGTATATATTTTATATATAAATGATTTTTTATAGTTATATTTTATCAAAGAATTACGAAGAGAGCTTTGACGAAGATCGCGAGTTAGTCATGAAATTCCAAGATGTCAGCCATGAAATCGAAGATATCATTTGTAAAATATGATTAAATTCTCTGTACGAATGTCACTATCGGTACGTATTGAAAAGTATTGAATATCGATTTAACTTCGTATGCCACACAACCTTGGCATTGAACTTCTCGAGCCTTCCGCGTGTTCTTTCTACCGTATCTACCCTTTATTTTCCGGAACGCTTTTCATAGCTATCGTTTTTCTCCCCCCCCCCCCTTTCTTGCGCCCCATTGTTAAACTAGACGCTTTGAAACTACTTTTCACCCACGGAGATCTGTCTATTCGCAACCGAGTAATAACCTCGGGTATTTTCTTGTTGCCGGACGAAAGAATTTTTTTATTCCAACGTTATTTCTATGCGAAGAAAAGATCTAAGCTTTTTATCTCGTTACGATATCCTCTATCACCATTACACCATAAATACTGTAAACTTTCTGCATTAAATATCTCTGCACAAATCTTCGAATTAGAAATTCAAAGTAAAGTCCGCTTGCTTACACTTTTCTCTTGAGATCTTTTCTTTTTTAGTGGAAGAAACATAAATTAGTTTTCCCGCTTAAATTATCTACTTAATTTATGCGCGAATTAAGACACAGCCGCGGAAGAGAAAAACAAGTTTTTGTCACATAATACATTTATATTTTGATGTTGAAAATGAGGAATATAAAGTTTTATCTTATCCTTTTGCGCATTCCCGAAATTTAAGGAATTTTTCGATCGTTTGTAGGAATCAACGAGTCTTTGTTAAAGAAGAATTCAAAGAATTCGAGAACCGGTCAAAGAATTTGTAGATAAGGGATGGCTCGATCTGAAATCCTGGCTTTTTTCATGGTGTAATTGGTCGTTACTGCGAAAGCACGACGTTATGACTAATATGTGTAACTTAAGCACTCTGTACAAATTGCCTTTTCCAACGACTCGGGTGGCTTTGTCACCGCAAGCCATAGTTGCACAAAGCGTTCTCGTTGTAGAAGCTTTTTCCGCTTGCTTTCTTTACGGTCTTGCCATTCTGACGGCTTAAGTCCTTTCTTAGGCGAGCTTGTGTAACGCCAACCTAACGAGATGTAATATTTATTTTACTGAGGAAAAATATTTTCACGCTAGTATATACAACATTGATTTATATCGGGTGATTTTGGAAACGGGGACGAGCCGTAGCTCTTTTCTTTTGTTTAAGCGAGAAGAGAGTTATAGGGAAAAACTTTGCGACTTTTTATCTTTCGGCGATTCGAGATTGCATTTTTTGCGATTCTCACAAAAGTGCATTGAACCATTCGTAATTGCTTTATGCAACTGTTTTATTTTTCAGAATTACACGACTTTTATATAATTTATCATTCTGCGTGTATAAAGTTGCTTAACGTTATATACACACGATATTCGATAAAGAAAATGTTGTTTCATATTAAAGCAATCGTTTGCTGTGAGCTTTATCTGATTTCGTATGAGAGCAAAATGCGTTTGTTGCATTTCCTTATATTTCCGACTGTTTGTTTCCGCGCACCAACATTATTTCGCTGTGTCTGGCGAGCTTTTCAGGTTGTCCTCGACGAAATCATCAACCCGTCGCAGGAATATGCGCCGGAGGTTACTTAGTTTCAGTCGCGACTCATAGAGATGGGTTGATCCAATTATCGTGGTTCACCACGAACATCAAGGTGGCGGTTTCCATTCTCTCTCTACATCCCTTTGTCTCCCGTCAAAAGAGAGAGGGCCCCTGGTCGGCGCATCGCAACTTCAATTCTCAAAAGCAAAACCGATCGGACGCCATCGGGTGAAAGGGATTTAGAAGGTTGAGACTGACAAATTCCGGCCGGCGAATAGATATCAATTCACTCCGTCTTGAATTTGTTTCAACGGTCAGTTAGCATCTCAAAGCTCTTGGTGGAGCTTGATTTATGTAGGGGAATTGAGGGTTAAAGTGAACATGAAGATTACAGCGGACGATTCGAAATTTTCTTTCGTTTAGATAATATTGTTATCCGAGCAAATTCTCAAATATTAGTTGAAGGATATATGTACCTACGTTCACAGATATCACGTACGAGAAAACAAATAAAAGAACAAATGTCTTTTGATCAATCGCGTAATTCTCGAGAAAAAAATAATTTTGAACATGAAAATGTCAGTTTTTAATTTGAGCGTCGAGTTCAGGATGCAATTTTTGTAATAACTGCCTGTTAGCTAAAAATATCTGTTTTTAATGCCACTTTAATATATTCGTAATTGTACTTTGTTATCTCAAAAAATTAACGGAAAATTAATGACATTGATAATTGAAATCACTATATAATAGATATATATTGTTGTTTAACAAATAATAAAATTGTGTGTAAATGTGTAGATCAAATAAATCAAATCAATAGATCAAATAGACACTCACACATCACTTTCAAGTGCTTTTCTCTCAAAAACGAGAAAACAATATTACTTTATATTTATTATATACTTTTTCACGAAGACTCAACTCTCTGTTACCATGATTTACCGAACACTCTGTACGACACGGTGTGAAATATTAATTGGACATATTCAACAATTACTAGCAGTGTTAGGGTTTAATGAGAAACGTAAAAACATTAACGTTCCAGCCTAATGGTCCTGATTTCATCACCAGCCGAAACATAATTCGAGAAGCCTATGTAAGGGTTGGCTCACGACTCACTCCTAGTGTAAGGGTCTCTCTACCCTCTCGATCAATATTCCGTCCAGTGGCGTAGCACTGTTTCTTTTTGGCGCAACTACATTGCGAATTCATTTGCCTCTAAAAACGCGATCCTACGATTATTAAGGACCGTAACGTGAATGAGAGACTGTGTTTCAGGTTTACAAATAATTTAATTAGAGGTAAATAAAGTAACAAAAGGACTGACCGAAAGTGTATTCTAAATATTAATGAATAAATATATTTATAATGAAATATAGAGGCTCTTGTTTCGGAATCTCTTTGTTTATGTTTCTAAAATACGAAATATTTTTATACGTTGCATACATGATAATATATTTATTATTATGCCATCATATGCATATCATCGCACTATAAACATTAATTTAATTTTAATCACATGATATTTAAGGATTAAAATACTATACTATTTTAATCCTTGTTATTTATACAACATCAATCTTTCGCTATTTGAAGCATATCTAAGAAATTACATAGATAGCTCTACTTTAATGTTACCTTCTGATCTTACATGAGAATCCTTGTAAATCGAATAAAAGATATAGTCAGAGAATTATATAAAGTGATGTTTACTGAAATGATCAAAAAATGTCAAAAACTGATTAGACATTCAAGTTCTTTTGATACCGCGTGGAATTTTAAATGGAATGTTACTGAGCTTTTGAAGAATTTGGTGTATTTACACAGCATAACATACGATTTGAACAAGTTCCGATATTTTCGAGCGAAATTACATTTGCATAAGCCACAATCGTTGGGCAAATTCACTACTGCCAGGATATTTAATTGGAAAACCGTCACGCAATGCAACTATCAATGGGGAAAATCTCTCTCGATAATGCGATTAAATTTCGCGGCCAATTGCCGTGACGCAAATTGGTGGACGACATATGACTAAACAGGATTCCTGATGATTATCGCCATATATTACAAAGCACGTATCCCCTACACATTTTACATCTTCTGTGCAAACGTAACGTTGGCACGATCACGATTAAAGCAGTATGTCATTCTGATTTTAATGAGATTTGTGCAACAGCTATTAGTTAAATTACAATGTGCGGTGTCCACGGCTTTCTAAAATATCCGGCGATAATCTCAATCAAATAATTCTATGACGCAATTAATGCGAGATGCAAGTGTTTTAGTATCGTTTGCAAGTAATGCACTCTATTTATGATATGACGAAAAGATTCTCTGACTGCACATACACTGGAAGTGCATCTCGAGGATTTTGTTCTGGGAGTTATTTCGCGTTCGCGCGATGGAATTTTCCAAATTTTGTTTCACAAAGTGTTTTCAAGTTTCGGAATGCGCAACTGATATCTACGCGAAATATACACCTCGCAACAATGCGAAATAAAAACAAGATAGCAGTTTACATGAGTTTGGAGTTTACTTTTGATCATTTATATCGACATAGTACGGAATAGAATTTTGTTATTTAAACTTTTTCTCTCTCTGTCTCTCTCCCCCTTCCTTCCCTTTTTTTCTCGAAATAAACTGCGTTAACAATGGTAAAATGCAATAAATCCAGAATTTACACGGTGCATAGATATATCATTCAAAAGCCTGCATACACTCGTAAATAGATTATATTGCGTAAATGGATGCGCAACTGTGCGACTTTTGAGTATCGCGACATTTTTATGTGGAATCCATGTACACGTAATAAACGTTTAATTATCTTTATTTCTAATAATTGTTCGGAACTATGATATATGTTGCTAATTTTTTTCATCGTATGTTTGTGCATCTTGTGTGTGTATGCAATGTAATTCATAATAAACAATAATCGACAATAAAACTAAAAATCGGCGCGCGTATTTTTTATCATGTATTTTGCGTTTAGTATTAAAATCGACCGAGATTAGGATGTATAAAATTTCAAAAGGAAATTTAAGAGATTTTAAGTTCGTAATTAATTAGAATTAAACTGGAGACGTCATCTTTCTTCGATTGTATGTGCAAGAGATATCTTACCAGCACGTTTTACATTACATTGGAGGGGGAGGGACGGGAAAGTTGGACATCTACTTTGTGTATCCTCTTCTTTTTTCTGACCAATTTAAACTTACTTTTTCTTGGCCAAATCCACTCTGGCGGTATAGCCAGAAACAGAAAGAAGAAATACTCCTTTTATTGCCGGCTGATCATAGCCAGCAGAAATGATTTTACGTTCTTTTCCACAATACGCGATACGATCACATTGCGAAGGGCCATTTATAGCAATTAAATTAATTAATCACAGAATTACTAACATCTATTTCCAAAATCTATTTATTAATATTATATTACAGATTGTAATTTACATGCGTGATAACCTTGCGTGATGACATCATGTGATAATATATTCGGTTAAGAATAGAAAAGATATTAATTAATCAGAAGTTTTTAAGCTTGACAAAACTTTCGACTATTCGCTTTCGTTAATCCAAATAAATTCAATTTCGTGAATGATAGAAACTAAATGTGATATAATTATAAATGGGATGTAATTAGAAACTTAATCTTGAAAACAAAATATTTTCAATCAATCGTGTCCAATCCGCATAAATTCGATTACTTTTCGCGAATAATAGGAACTTTATTTTAAGTGTGATATAAACATGCAGAACTTTGATAACAATAAGAAGAAAATGAGTGAAAATCGTAAACGCAAAACTGAGAAAATCTAAGGCCTATATATCATTTAAAAAAATCGAGTCTCAAGAGGGTGAGAAACAAAGAGTAAATGATATGAAATCCGAAAGGGATAATAAATTTCCCGCACAATTGTGTTAATGTGAACATTTCGTGCACTCGAGCGAACACAATTTGAATTTCGAGCTACACCTTGTTACTATATCTATACTAATATTATAAAGAGGAAAGATTTGTATTTTTGTATGTTTGTAACGAATTGGCTCAAAAACTACTGGACCGATTTCAAAAATTCTTTCACCATTTGAATGCTACATTATCACTGATTAACATAGGCTATATTAATTATCTATTATCTATTATCTATTAATCTAAATTGTGTTAATTTTATTTTTATTTTTATTTTTTATTTTTTCTATACTATGAGGAAATAATAATAATAATAATAATATAATATAATATAATATAATCTATACTAATATTATAAAGAGGAAAGATTTGTATTTTTGTGTGTATGTTTGTAACGAATTGGCTTAAAAACTACTGGACCGATTTCAAAAATTCTTTCACCATTTCAATGCTACATTATCACTGATCAATATAGGCTATATTAATTACTAGCATGCCCTGTCTCGGCTTCGCTCGAGATAATAATGTGACCGAAATCATACGTATTAGAAGTGAATTATTCGATCGATATCATAATTTCGGTCACACTATTATCTCGAGCGAAGCCGAGACAGGGCATGCTAGTATTGTATATAATCCTTTCAATTATTTTATGATGTACTAAAAATAAATTTTACGTTCTTCAAAATCAAGTATTTAAATTAACATGAAAAATTGGTCAATTTTAAAATAATCGCTACAAGTTTTTCACGAAATAATTTATTAGATCTGATGTCATATCATATTTAACTGATATAAAAACCAATTATTAATATATATAAATAGACCGTGAAAGTTAGGCTAAAATTGGCAAAAATTATAGGAATAAAAAATTTTAATTAATAATCGCGAACACTATATGATTTTATTAAATAGATTATGTCAGTTATATGTTAAATAGATTAGTTTACTAAATGACTAAAATATTACAAGGTACTTCTTTATTTTCGATCGTGATATATGCATACTGAAAACTCTGAGTATATACATATATATTTTTACACCAATTTATATAATATTTAATCCTGAAAAATATCTGGGAACAGGAAAGATAGGAGAATAAAACAAAGTTTTTATCACGCAGAAACAAATATTACGTTTTTCTATCAGTGCGGTACTGTGTCAGTCAATTGTATTTATTTATCTAGTTTATTTTTTAAATTTTTTCATTTTTGTTTTATTTTATATATTTATTTTTCATATATATTAATTTCATTTTTGATGGAATGTAAATCAATTTATGTGACTCCAGGATTAAATGTTAAATTCTAATTTGTTCCAGTCTATCCATTTTAAAACAACGGATCTATGAAATGTAATATGTGTGTATATATATAATAATAATAATAATAATAATAATAATAATAATAATAATTTATCGTCGTAATTTGACGCAAACGTAATATATTTAACGTAACTGTTATAGATCCGTTACCTCAATTACAAAAATTAACTCGTCACTCACCGACCGATGCGCAACAGCGGAGTTATTCTGTATCGCTACGATGATTCTGCGACAAGCAAATATAAAATCTATTGTAAATTAAAGCAAAGCAAAAAAGATATAGTCAATATTTTAAAAAATAATTATTGAAACACACAAACACAGAACATTGAATTCTATATCTTAGTTCACTAAGCAAACGTTTAATGAAATAATCACTAATTTTTTTAGAGCATTTTATCCACTGAATACAAGTTTCTATAAAATTTCACAAATAAAAATCCTTTTTCTCTCATTTTTTCTAAGTAACTACTCAACTGAAAATAAAGGCTCACTTTTGCATATGATATATATAAATCAATTATATTTACCATATGTTGCTCCGCCGGCGCCTGATACCTCTCCTAAGCTTCCTCCTCCTCTCGAACCTGCTCGGGTCATCAGTTTCGGGTTTCTTTGATGCAACACTCTCTGGGCCATTAGTTTTATTCTTCCATTTAAACAAACGATTCGATTAACGAATCGAAAATTAACACTCACGAAACGCGGGCAATTACGATTGCGCCATACTTTGCACGGCACTCCCGAACTAATTAAAACGTGACGAACGCGATCATTTGCGAAAAAACGAGAGATATCCGGTGTGTTACGCGTTGGGAGGGGGAGGATAACTAGTCCAACGATTTGGGACTACATTAAAGTCCCTCTATGATCAAGTGATACGTCGGTTATCCGATACAAAGAAGAACGATCTTGATGATAGAGAGCGAGTTGAACGTACTCTGATTTCTTTCGGAACTCACGGCATCAATTCACAAAGGAAAATAAGTAGCCCGTCAAACATCGAAGATCCTGCTGTAGGAATCCCGGATCTCCCAGACCGCTTCCGATCATTTTGGCAATGGATCAATGACATCTTTCTTTGAATCTGTATAACGCGAGTTGTTACGCGAGAAATTCACGCGAGAGAGAAAGAGAATATGTGTTCTCTCATTATTAACAAAAAGAACATTTCTTTTCATTGGAAAATAAATGAAACAGAACAATTTTTATGGAAAGATGGTTATGAATAAATATATTTAAGAAGAATAAAATACATTTTTCATAGTAATTTATTATATGTTACAATATATGCGGGAACAGATAATTCTTGAGTACCGACTGTTCGAGACAAATTGAAATCGATAACAGACGGATTAAAAAAAATATGAATTAAATGTTTCAAAAATTTAGCAACTTTACGATTATACCTGTGACATTTAAAAATGTATTTAGAAAAAATTATCCAAATGTTATATAGTATTTGGACAATTAAAGTTATCAATATCTGACTGATATCGGGATACATCTCGACTTGTCTTGAATTTATTAAGTACCCGCATATATTTTGATTATGTTCATTGTGATACTAAACGACAAAGTGCACATTACTTTAGTGAATTATTCGAAGTTAATCTTTATTTATCAAATAAAATTTCACCGTTCATGCAAGTATTTTACCGCTGAAAAGTCTGAATTTAATTAATCTTGATGAAAATTGATTTTAGAGAAAGTCTTAAACCAAAGGTTAAAAAATAAAATTGAAATATATACATTCGTAACCACACCGCAAATTGAACTTTTATTGATTTAATTAAGTAATCGTTCTATTCATATTCACACTACCGTTAAAACCATTAAAATAAAACTGATATTGTTAATAATAATAGAAAAACATGTAATAAAAGAAAAAAAAGAAGAAAATCTTTTAGAATACATATTTAATTTACTTCGTGACACTCGATGTGGAACACGAATGGCAGTCATCGTTGATTCATTGTCAAGATGCACAGCTTTCGGGAACCACCGAGAAAACCAGGGTTTAATTCCAGCCCTGTAACGGCTTTCAACGGTACTGAACTAGACGTGGATGGATCCCATGGGAACCGACGAGAAATAACTCTTCACTATGAAGATTATTACGACTTCTCGCCGGTATGAACGCGTTTGTCCACCTGACGCGAGGAACAGCGATAAGACTCCATTGCCGGGTCGGCGATCGCGTTCGAGAACGTGGAAGGAACACGATTAAATGCTAATTATTAAGATCGCGCGATCAATATAACGGCACTCCCGAAATAAAATTAGGAAAACGCTGATAATTAATAACAGCCACACGATACTTCAAAGATGCGACACGAGAAACCGCTTATGCGATCAGCGGCGATTTAAAGTCACATAAGAGTTTTTGAACGATTCGTGCAGTATTAAAGGTGAATACAGCTACTTTCTTCATCTTTTGTTTTTTACTTTTAGTCCTCGAACTGCTTGACTACATCGCACTAAAGTTGTATTTGTTTGGGGATTTATCATCGGCGAAAAATCATACGATAGCTTTATATTCCGAAAATGAACATCGAGTTTCGTAGGTATGCCAGTACGTTAGTCGCTAGTACGAAATATTTAATATCACATGTCAAATATTTTATCTGATGACTATAACTGATTACGGTAGCACATTGGACACGCATGACTCGCATTGCTACCTTCTCGTTCGAGCGTCACCGTAAGAATGGTTCAAGGTAACCGCGGTATGTACGCAAAATCACAACACACACACACGATCTACACGTCGCGTTTCGAAAACAAAACAAACGCTCCAGCTGCCGCATATGAACTGTTATCGCACATCGAAATATTTAAACTGTTACAAAATAAATAATGTACGAGGTGTGCGTTTAATATGTATCTCGTGTATTTTAAGGTAAATTCAATACAATTTAAGGATTTCTATCGTGTACTTGTTATTTTGATCGTTTACATTATTTGAGGATAAAGATTTTTAATTAATTAAAGAAGCCATGCATAGCTATATTTGGATAGTTTGAGAATATTTCGTATAAATCTCGCACATTATAAATTTTGTGTGAAACAGACAAGCGTATAAGCGAACGTTAATTATAGTAATGGTAAATCACACTGAAAAATCTCTTGTCAATGCGAAACTTGATAGCGAGTCATAAAGTCGATCAATTATGATATTTATGATGTTACATCGGTGTTTTATCCCGCTGATTTATTCACGCTCATCGAGCTTGACATCGGTCCATGCCCTTTATCACGGAACCCTTCCACGGAAGATGGTAGTGCGCGGTAACGACTTTATTAGGGTTATCGACGTGCACACGTGCCTCACCCTCTGACATTTCAACTCTTGGCATGTTCGTTATGGAAAGTGGGCCTGGCCGGCGCCCGGCGCCCGGCGCCACGCCGCGCCGGTAGACGCGGTAGCTAATTGCTAATTATCTTACGGTTTTAATCAATCAGAACGACACATTGTGCAGTCATGACAGATATTGCGTAACCGCGGCAATGCCTTCGCCGTAATCAAGTCCAGATCGTTCGTATAATTGCCCGATTACGTGATCCCGTCGTTACACACCCGTCGGTTACTCCCGTCGCACGCTCGTTACAGTATTACGTGAACTTCATTATCTGCGCTCGCTGTAATTCAACGGGTACAAGGGTGAATCTGCGTCTGGATCGGCGCGAGAAAGCGGTTTTCGTGTTGTTATAAGCACCTCCTCCTCCCCCCCCTCTCTCTCTTCTCTCTCTCCCTCTTTTGACGGCGAAATTGCAGCCTGGCGTCCTGAAGATATATTTCACGCCTTGTTGCGAGTAAGTGGCTTCTTCCACGCAGGATTAATGCCGTAACGCGCGCTACGCATTATGCATAGCATATACCTGCTGCTAATTTATTTTTCAGAAAATGTTGGAGACGCGCGTATAAAATAACATTATTACTCAGGCGGCACAAACACCTGAAGGATGTTGCAAAGAAGTTTATAAAAAAAAGTCTTTAAGTCTGTTTTTCGTGTCGTTTGGACTCTCATTGTGCGCGTATTATACACGAAATATCGATAATGAAGATTTAAATAAGTTAGAAAGATTTAATTAAACAAATGCTATGTAATCGGATGAAATATTTTTTTTACTTCTTTAAATATAATTTATTCTGTACTATATTTAGATTTTCTAACTGCTTACATGGAATCGATCGTTCTATCGGTGCAACTTAAAAAGCCGAAAATGAGAGAGAAAATGCCTGAAAAATATCTTCTAAACACCTTTATATATATTGCTCGAAGGCATACTTAGTAAACGACTCAATCGAGCGAGAGAGAATAAAATAGTTCGTCGCAAGAATAAGATTTCTAGATTTGTAAATACGATAATACACACATAAATCGATCCTTTTAATTCAGAAAGAAATTTCGTATTTGTGACACGGTTTCTATTTCTTCAGGAGTTTTAAACAAAGTAATAGTTTTGATGAATAATACTAGAATTAGAAATAAAAGTATTGAAATATACAATGGACTTGATTTACACGGTACAACACTCCTCTGTTGAAATACTTGTGCTAATTAATGAACTATAAAGTTCGGTAGGTATTCTTCAATTTTTGTTCGAGATAGATTTTTTTTCGTCATATTCTTTCGTGTAAACGGCTACGGGCAACTCGGCAAATATAAGATAAAAATGTATTAACAGGAATATGAAACATTCGACCTGTTTTAGTTGAAACTCTCGATATATTGGTTTAAGTTCCTAAACCGCTACACGACCACGAAGTTGCTAATTAATCTCTACGTTCTGTGCCCGACCCAGTTTCGATCAGGTACTCAGCGATCATGCTATAACCTTCTGGTCCACTTTCGACAATGTGTAAAAAGTGGGGATTACTCTCTCATATTAAATACGCATCTCGCGGTGAGAACAAGAGGGAAGGATAGAGAAAGAAAAACAGAGAGAGAGTCCGCATCCTGGGATTCTTACCACATTGAGAACGGAAAGAAGCGAGTGAAAATCAAAATTTCGCAAGATTATTGTTAGACGGTTAGTCAGTAGCGGATTATTTATCGAAGGTGCACGTTAAAAATTTTGAACACCTACAGGATTAGACAATTAATCTACTAAAAAGAGCATGATTAAAAGATAATCACTGTTGATTTTGAGATACTTTGGATAGATATGGTTCATGGAGTAATTTAAAGGAAATGAGCTCGGAAAATTCATGGAGCACGAAGCTCATAAAAATAGAAAGTGTCGAATTAATACAGATCCACAAATTGACAGATTAATTACGAATAATTGACTTTATTTGTAGAAGCGATCTGAATGCAAATCGTGATGCATTAGATGGATTTGCGGTATTTGCGTATCTTATCAATGTTTTAATACGCTATCAGTCTCAATTGTATCACGTCGACGAACATCGTGCGGCTTGACTTCCACGAATGAAGTGAATTGCCCGTAATTTCTCTGTCAATTTGATTTGCGAGTTTATATCAAATGGATGAACCATATTCTATTTCTCAAATTTGCGTCTCTGTCAAAATAGACATGCGGGCTTCTTCACCTTAATTATGCTCCTCTAATTTGCTTTCTTAGATACCTAGAATTATTCTTAGATCTTCTTTTTAGAACATTCTCCTCCGCGTTGTGTCGCCTCCAGGGTCTTAAAGTACCTTAATCCGTCATTGACGCTTGCATCTCTCTTTGGCTTCCTTTCCCATATGTCAACCACGAGAATGAAAACGTCTCTGCCTAATTGCCGCGCATTATTCACTTGCAAATTATTTACGTCATTCTGCGTACGTGGAGACTGCAAAGTATGTTTTTGCAAATTCGCGAGAAGGTTGGCTAAACGTGGAGTCTCACACGAAGGAGGTCTGTTGCTTGCGCCAGCAAGTGATTCGATCACATGCGAACTTCTCATATTCTCGACATGAGCTTAGTCGCTTGTTATTTTTTTCTGGCTCGATGCATATTCGAATATTCGCAGGGGAGGGTTTGTTTCTCGCCGTGAAAGTGGAATATGTCGCGGGTGAGACGAGAACGACCCGTCGAACGGCGGGGTGTCTAGACGCTCTGGCGCCTGTTTTCAAGCATCAAATGCTTGCGGAAATGCGGTCGATGCTTCGAGCTTTCTTGCCTTTCCCCCGAGCTTTTCCTGCAGGAATTTCGCTGGCGCCACGCTCTTCGCGTTGGCCGCAGTTTCTAAAACATTTAAAAAACTGCGAAATAGTTGATAGGACAAAAAAATTGATATGTGTATCACAAGAAAAAAATATTAGAACAGGTTTTTTTAAAAATATAATATCACTTAGATAAAGCAGTAATTTTTCTTATAAGTGTCTTTAAATTTACACCTTTTGTAAAGTGCAGGTTTTCATGATTCTTGCTTGCATTTTTTATCGGCATAGATTATGGAGGAGATAAATAAATTCATTACGATATTAATCCATTATAATATTAATCCATCATAATATTAATCCATCATATTAATTTTAAAAATGTGCTGTAATATTAATAATATTGGAACTCTAATGGAATGTTATTGATTTTATTTAAGCGATACGCATTTTCAACGATATCAATTTATTACGCGCCGCTTCGTAGAATGACGAGTTTCGAATGCAACATGTCGTCTTCGTCTTCCTTGCATTTCGAGGTTTTTTTTGTTATCATCCTTTATCTCGTTCGACTAAATCGAAGCGAGTAAAATTCTTTTAATGGAATAAAAATCGTGACGCTCTCGGGAGCGAGAAGTATGGATAATTTTTTTAATCAAGTAATATGGGTTCTCGCGAATCGCGATGGTGCACTAAGAGCGCCTACCAGCCGGATCGATTTTAATCTTTGTAAGAGATTCTGGGAGAGAATATGCGCTTATATTCAGATTGAAAATGTTACATCGCGTTGCACATGCTGCGATTGAAATGCGTTTAATGGACGACGACGCTGCGCTTGAAGGCTGATTATAACTGAAGTCAAATGTTTTGTGCCTCACCGTCACCGTTCTCGTCGTGTGTGCGCGCGATCGATCGAGGCTCGGTTTATGACAGACCCGAATCACCACGATCGCGAATAATAATTTCAGATACTTGAATTACCTCGATCGCTCGTAAACTTCACGTTATAAAACGCTTCGTGCAAAAAAAGCCGTCCGACTATAAATAGACTAGAATGATACGACGTTGCCTGAAAACTGAATAAGATTGGAAAGAGAAGAGAAGAGAAGAATAGGAGGATAAGGAGGAAAGATGAATGAAAAGGCATATCCTTCATTAATAATATGACGTAGATTACCGATCTCCCTCGCTCTCCCAGTCTCTTTTTATTGAAAATTTTAGCACGAATCCGTGCGTCGTCTGAATCTTCCGGCTTAATTACATCATTTTCAAGCTCGCTCGTTTTAAATAGACGTAAAATTTCGCAAATGCGCAGCGTTGAAGTGAAAGAGAGGAGAGCGTCGCACAGATTAAAGAACATAAAACTTGGGAGGGGGAGGAGGGATGTGCAATAAAGCATCCGTCTCCTCTTCCGTTCTATCTCCTTTCTTTTCTCCTTCTTGGAAAGCACGCCCCACATCTAACGGGCAGTTTTGCGCCACCGATGTCTCGTTTCTCTCGCCGGGCGCTTGAATTACGGTGAGTTTTCCGCCTTACTGTCTATTTACTGCGTGCTCGCGTGCCACAGGTAATACCAGTCCGGTTTGGTCAACGGGGGGAAACCACATGAAAAAAGCTCGTACAGTGAATTCCCGGATACTTTCAGCAGTATTTACGATTGTGACCGTCCCCGCAGAATTTATTTAATTACCGCGCGTGACCCACGTGGCACACACTGCTTTATTAGAGTTTATGAGAATTTTCATGCGGAAACGGGACCGCAATACCAATATCAATCACAATATAGACTCGACATCGTTATTGGAATTTTTGGCTCGTAGCGCAACCATGGTTTAATCAAACTCGAAGCTCGCCGAAATTTTGCAAAGATATTTTCAATAGACTGTAATTTAATGGTTATTTTTTTATAATACTGGACAATGGCATTTTGTAATATTTTTCTTTTTTTTTTGTTAACATTGTTGTAACCAATAAATCGGTTATCAGAATTGATTGCATATTGCATAGCTATGTCTACTCGATATTGATAGTGTAAACATTATTGAACAATATTAATCGATTGACATTGTAAAACGTGTCTCTCCTCGGTCTATATTATGATGAATTTATTGTCCTTCGTTATCTTATTTTTCCTTCCCGAGGGAGTCGTTAAACTATATAGATCTTTTATCGGTTTTTTTCGGATAAGGAAGATAATGTGCAACACGAGTTTCCACTATATTGGCCGGTGCTATGAAAGAAAATTCTCTAGAAGGTACAGGTTTTCTTGAAGGGGAGGATGGGGACTATATAGTTATGAATTATAATATCACTTGTACGACAATGGACTTTGAATGGCGCTACTGTGTATAAAAAAATACGCGTGGCAATGTGGGATGAATTTGTTGTCCTTCGTTATCTTATTTCTCCTTCTCGATAGAGTCATTAAACTATATGGATCTTTTATACCGGTTTTTTTTCGGATAAGGAAGATAATGTGCAACACGAGTTTCCACTATATTGGTCGGTGCTATGAAAGAAAATTTTTTAGAAGGTATAGTTTTTCTAGAAAGGGGAGAAGTGGGGACTATATAGTTATGAATTATAATATTGCTTGTACGACAATGGACTTTGAATGGCGTTACTGTGTATAAAAAAAAATACACGTGGCAATGTGGGATCAGGATAAAAAATGGATAGTTTTATCTTAGTGAAAGTTTTACTGCGTGACATTAAAACATAAAACGACATTGTTATCTGGAATGGAAGCTGGGTGATAGTTTTCAGAAGGGGACAAATGCGTCGTTAACGCCGACACGTTTAATGAGGGCATTCTCGCAACGTGGGAGTTTACGTTTGACCTTAACGTCCACGCGTGTTTAATTCAGTTGGGAACGTCAATCCGTTATTTATTATTAAGATACACAGACGGTTTTTTTTAAATAAACGATACGTGCGTGTACCAAAAGTGATTTTTTTATAGAAATCAGATAATCGATAGAAAAAATCAAATTGGCTGAGTTCGAATCTAGAGAGAATCAAGCACGAATAAATGTGAGCGAACCACTTTGGTAAATCCGAACGGCAAATATTTATTAAAAAATAAGTTGCTCATTCACGTTCGTTATTTTTGTTTCATGGATTTATCTTGGCAAGAAATAACGCTAGGTGTGTATTTTCCATTAATTTTGGGATATTCTGTACGTTACGTCTGTAATTTTCTTTAAGGACATCGTTACTTTCTTTTCAATAGAGAGCATATATAGTATATATATATATATATATATATATATATATATATACATATATATATATATATATGTATGCGTTTATCATAAAAATACAATGTTCATAAGCTAACAATTCTTATCGCCGCACATGTCGACACAGCTTGATGACAGCAGTGTGCGATAAGTAAAGTATAGCGCGTAACAAGATTTTCGCTCTTGAGACTGTCGCCGTGACAACAGCGAAATCTCATGAATTAGGACGTAAGAAAGAAAACAAACGATAGTTTTGTCATTCGAACGTAAAAGTGGCAGAGGGAAAAGAAAATCAAGGGTGCGCACACATTACGCACGTTCAACGCCTCGAATGTCTTCGTTGCATTCAGGAATGAATGTCGCGCCTGGATATTTATGACTTTGTTTATTCGAAGAATAAAAGAAATTGCTCGGATTATATGTAGTGCTAGTAAATCATAATTCTAACACATCAAAATGCTTAATCCACATGGAAATTTATGAATATAGATGACTAATACTGGAATTAAATTGCATCGGCAAATTACGTCAGGTTGCTTAATCTATGAAATAAAAATCGAAATAACTTGCTATTTGTTTGATACGGAATATCAATCATTTATAATTTTATGCACGATGTCATTCAAGCAACTAACTGTCAGTCGTTCGAACTGCTTACTTTTTTTCTACGAATAACATCTACATATCTAAGAATATATTTTTAACGCAAATATCAAAGTATTTACGACATCATTACATGTATGATCGATGGCAACTTAAGATTATAATTTCAATGGGCATGTCGATGAGTTTTTAAAACTTTACTTTTTGTTTTGTAATTTTTGTCTAATCTCTGACTCGTAAAAAAAGACTGATTATCGAAGAATTTTAGAATGTGTGAAAAGACTGCCTTGCTGTAGTCTCATGTAGTCTGTGGAACCGAAGACGGGCCAGGAGCTCTTGTCGTAAAGACGGCAGGCTGGGAGTATCACGTGCGAAGCTAACATGTCCTCAGAGAGCCGGGGGTTGTCCTCTGTGTGTATAACGGTGTGTCTATGTGAACCTCTTTCTGTTATGCACGATACATGTGCGCGTGTACACGTGTAAGCAGCTTCCGTTGAATCTTTTCCGATGCAAAACCAGCCCTGCCATATCTGTAAGTACAAAATGCATCTTAGCCTGCTTGCAAACATATACATCGGCATATACATCGTGAGACAATAATTATAATATTAATGCGGAGCAAATAATATATCTCGGAAAGTATGAATTTTAGATGAAAAGTATGAACTTTGGACTTTCAAGAAAAGTCGTTGCATTTTGAGAAACGCACTTAGTGCTTTTTCACATTTGTTTTAAGAAAGATCCGTTTTACCCCAATTATAACAAAATCGATAATATGTTCAGCATTTTTGAAAATATTCATATGCTTCTGAACGCTATATACTTTTGTATTAACCTTTTACTAAAAGTTATATTAACAAAAGTGTACATTCGAATAACTTCGTGTAGGTAGATGTATCTACATGTCATGTTTGTATATGTTTATATATATTTATATATGTTTTATATATTATAGAAGGTTATCGTATGTATATTATGCTTAGGAGAAACTGGGGTAAAACCGGATCAAGCTGGGAATATTTGCTTATTTCGTGAGAGTAGAGAAAACCCAATAAAAACATTGGATAAAATCGAATAGCTGATACATGACATACTTTCAATTAAACGTTATGTACATAAAATATTACATCGATTCTTTAAATGAAATTCGGTAGTTTAATTTCTTATAAATTTAATCTTAAAAGTAGAAGTTACTAAATTTTTAAAGGGAATACACACATTATTAGTTAAAACGTATTCAAGAACAAAATATAAAAGCTCGTTAAATTTAAAATAGACAAGTCGAATAGGTCAGAAAACAAGCAAACGTTAGTACAAGTAAAACAAAATATAATATAAATAAATTCAGTAGAATAAACGTTTCGGTTTACAAAGTCTTCATCAGTAAACGATTGAAAGAAAAAATATACATAATGTAGATATAGACACAAAGCGCATAACTGAACCTTAAAGTTAAAAGAAACATAGGCTAATATAAAACTTGATCCTTCAAAACAATGTTAACAAACCCGATATTAGCGTTCGTTATCCATTCCGCATTATCATAACATCCTTCACTTGAGAAGGGCCTGAGGCCGAAACGTGATTACTATTAATAAACTGGCCAGACGGGTCGAAGGTATAGAAAATTTGTTCATATTGTTTATTTCTCTTACTTTGTTGTCGGTCTTCCATAGGGGATGTTGTGTGTTCGTAACCGTTCAACCAAGTCATTACGCATTGAGCGTTATTAGGGTGACGTGTATTGATCTCTTTGAGCTTTCTCGAGGAATTTGGTTCTACATCCATCACGGACAGCTATGTGGTATTTTATCTGAACCACATTATAACCCACCATATTATCTGCGCTTTTTATCTGTATCTACATCATATATACTTTCTTCTTTCAGTTTATGCGCTTTATGTTTAAAATTATGCGCTCTATCTTTACATTATGTATTTTTTTCCTTTCAGTTTATCGTGTTTACTGATGGAGGATTTGTAAGCCGAAATATTTAAACATATTTATTCTATTAAATTTTTATCTATATTTTGTTTTATTTGTACGTATTGCTCGTGCTTTTATGGTCTATTCGACTTTGTCTATTTTAAAAATCTATTATTCAAAACTTAATATCATGATATAGAAAGCTCAAATACTCGAAAGATTTTATTTTAACATTTGAATAAAAAGAGATTAAACTCTTTTACCGTAATTGCTCGAGCCTCCCGCGAGTTCGATTTACCTTTACAGCACGAAATCGTTAAAATCCGAATTTATTTGCTGCCATGTAATCACTGTTTGCACTGGGGAAACGACGATCTCATCTCAACGGTAAAGAAAATGTATGACGGCCCCCGTCTTCTACGATGGAGATCGAATGTAATCCGATTCGAGCGATTCAGACCTCTGTCAGAGTAACGAAGCTCTTTCGATTCCACTCGCGTTTCCAACGTGCCCGTGGAGAGTATTCCGTGCCGTGCGTTTAGTACAACATATCAGTTTCGAGTATATAGTATACTCAATTCTCGATGCTGAAAAAGCGCCGTACACAATGCGTCTCTCCGGGAAATGGATATCGACGGTAGAGCGAAGAATTTTCCAAAGAAATGTGAAGTTCTTTGTTTTTATTTCTGAAATTCAGGTCGTTCTACATATCCGCGCCGATCGAATTATCAACATTTCGTCTGCAATGTATACGGAATGTCTGAGTGCTACCAGAAATGGCACAATTTCATAACGTGTAACACAGAGCCATTTTCTCACTTCAGATTTTTTTCCCTCAACAATTCCTTCTCTCTCTTGCTCCTTCTCTACTTGCGCGTCATTAAATCTGCGACGCGTCGACTTCCACCACTTTCAAACCATTTGAGAACTCACGTATTGCACATTCCGCTTTGCATGCAGATATCCGTACCCCCCGAGCTTGCTACCCTCTTCTGACGATCCTTTCTGAACCTCTTCAATCCTTTTGCGTCCCTTGGAATGAATGGACGGGCTTAGAGACTGCCGAGATCGAAAGGCGCTTCGCTATCATGACGTTTGCTCGGGAATTGGCGAGGGCGAAAGAGCATTTGAAAGAGCTTCTATCAATTACACCATCTTATTTTACTTATCGCTACGAAAAGAATATAAAAAACGCAATAATTCTTAAAAATTATATTCCAACCACTACCAGACATTGACACAAACACGCTTTGAATTTTAATGCTAGTTCACGAATCGATTGTGAGGAGCGTCGACACAAGTATCAAGTATTGAGCTATCGATTGTTTTTAATGAGCATACTCTCGTTACAACATCTCTTCCAATCAAAAAGGATCGTCTGCTTCTATGAAGCGCTTCAATTAATTATCTTCACGCTTCATTTCTATCGTACAGTAACGAATAAAGGTAGAAAATAAGAGCAAATGCGACATCACAATGTTAACAGATTATCGTCGATATAAATCGAGATTTTTACGGATCATAAAAACAATAAATATTGTATTGTCGCTGTATTTTTTAATTCGACATAAGATGCGACAATTTATTGAACATTACAAAATATAAGAAGAGCAACGTGCTTTTATTACGCGATTTCTTTTTTTCATCATCTTAATCTTCTAAAGAGAGACGATGCCATGCAATTTGTGGACATTTTCTAACCGTTATATTAAATGGTTCCTGCAATTCAATGCCACGCGAGGCGACCGCGTGAAGTTTTTCGTTTCACGGGAAAATTTCTATTTATTCAAGTACAAAGAGAGATGGAGAGAGAACAGGAGCTGATGTCGCGATGCACAGTAGGAGAATAAAGAAAAAACGTTTGTATGTCAGGCAGCGGGCACTCATTTTCGTGCCATTCATACGGTGAAAGGTGGGACAGGTCGGACGCGTTGTTTGTCGCATTTATCATTTGTACGCGGCGCATCATGCTCCAACAATTTGCAAAAGTGCATTGTTGATCCCGACGCAAATACCATGCGACGTGTTTGGAGCTGCGGGGGTAAGGGGACGGACCACGCATAAATAAACGTCGAGAGGCTATTTCTAGATACGCGAGAACGGGCTCGGTATGTATTATACCTGCGCGTGTAGTTGCAGCAATGCATATCAAACGTTGAATTTTTAACATAACTATGGTATAAACCTTCGTTTTAAACCGCGGACGGGCGAGCGATAAAAATACGCAAAATAACGACACAAATATGTATATATTTTTTTTTCAAGAGGTGACAACGTTCGGCGTAAAATTTTGCAGATCAATTTGACCCCGAGAATCTTCCGACGAGAATTTACAGGTATCACTGCGATTTAAATCGCGCATAAAGATACGCGATCGCGAATAATTTCGTTTTCTGGGTTTTAATCTTCATCGTTCTCCTCTCTGATCGACCTCCTCGAGCGCCCAGAACGTGTCATCGGTGAAATCGTAACAGCCCTTGAAGCCACCAAGGGACTCGAGATGGTTGATGCGGGAAGCTCAGGAGCTTAAAACCTACATGTACATATATACGATATATACCTACGTATGTACATGTACATAAGGATACCATCGTCAGCCTTTACGGGCAGCTACGTGTGTTCGTTTGAGCTCACAAGATGTTCGTCTGTTGTGTGTACATGGACACACAGAGTAACACGGTGTTACGGGAGGTCCGAGGTTGATACCTAATGCCAGACCGACGTCGTTTGATTGGGCGCATCAAAGTGAGGTGGGTAACGATAACGGTTATCGTTATGACCTATTCAGTATCTTTGGCTACGAAGTGTTAAAGTATTCCGGGCGCCCGGCGCGATCGGGACACGGGATCGTTATTGCCACCAGACAGGAGCCGGGCTCTTTCCTACGGCTGCGGTAACACGTGCTAGAATTTGTGATTGTACGGTCCACGAACGCGCCCACTCGTCGGCGGATACTTTTATTTATACGACCATCCTCGTCAATTTTAATCCTCAGCGCGAGTCAGTTGGATGTTTCTTTTATAGCTCATGTTATATAAATGAGGGTAGCGAATATAGTGTCTTATAAAAACGCGATCAATATATCGTCGACTACGAAGAAAACTTTATCCCATTTTTCTCCCCCTCCCTTCAATCTCTATTTTATTCTATATTCTAAACTCTTCAATTTACCGTCGCAAGAATCAAAACTCATTTTAAAGCTCTAACCGTACACTCGGTGTCAAGCTGTACTCTCGTATACATAATTCTCGTCCAAAGTTTCGTACTTTTCGTAAAACCGAAGTCCTCGAGTGACTTCAACCGAGCGAGATAAAATGACAATTCCAGGTTTGCGCTTCAGCTCGAGGCCTCCCCTATCCCCTGCAATGTAAGTCCGACTTCGTTGGCTTCGCAAAGCTCCGTGACGAGTTTTCCCATACTACGAGATACCCGAGTAAGTTAAGCGATTAGGACGATGAACCTTTTGACCCCCGTTCAATTTGCTAAAAGTTCATACGAATCGATTTCGCGATTGCTTCGTTAAAATTTATTATTTAAATAAATTTAATTTATCTAAGAAAGTTTTAATTTCTACACTTTGATTGCATCTTTCAGAGATATCGAACGGTTCTATAATTCTAATATCTATAATTTTTTTTGTGTACTCTTGTACTAAATTATTGCACTGTTGGTATGATTTTAAATACTAGTAATCTTTTTGCACAGTCACACACATCGTGTATTTAACTTATTATTAATAACTTTATTTCTACTAGCTGAAATTCTATTATTTCTAATCGCAAACATTTATCTCAATTTACGAAATTATCTGAAAATGCGATCTCTCTTGATCCTGAGGAGCGCGTATTTCAAGAGAAACGATCTTTACCACGTAATACCACGCATTCCACATTATTAATGAAATTTGCCGTAATGTGGAACTATCCGCACATTCTTGAGAAAGCTCGGAGGTAAATACTTCACACGGACAAATGTCTTGCTGCATTTTTCACATCGTTCATACCACCATCACCAGCACAAGACCGCGTCGTCTCCTGCATTTTTGAAGAAACCGGAAATAACCTACGGCAGTATAGAGGTTTCTGAATCGCGCGCGAATCCCTAGATGATCCTTCGCTGGGTGATCTTTTTTCAAGATGCAAGCTAGCGACTTTTAAAGCCGTAAGCATCGAGCCTCCTTCGTTTTTCACATATAGTGCTGATGAACCGTGTCTCGCCGCGTTGGCACTTACCTCAGTCACGTTCGCGAAAGTCTATCCGCAACAGAGATTTGCAGGATCGAGTCCGCTTAGATTAGCCGCTTTCGTCGAATATCGAAAAACTACCCCCTTCATCCTCTTTCTTTTCGCATGACATTTCGCGTCCGTGTCACCGCCAACTGTCTCCTTAAACTGTCTTCCTCTAAAGCCGCGACCTGTCCCCGAAGAGATATTGCTAGAGTGACGTGGTCGTCGAGACGTGATCGTGTCAACCGTCTTGCCAGTACTGCACCTAACCACTTGAGAGTTATGGCATTCGAGCGGAATTCATGCATAAGAAATACGAAGACCATACGAAGAAGTAATATGACGTTAACAACTCTTTACATGCTTCTTGCATTTTTATTATTATAATAAGAAACTATTTTATTGCTTATTTATTGGCTTATTATTATGTATGCTTTCTTTTTTCATGCATTCCCACGGAATTTCAATAAACAATTACATTTTCTGTTTTCTCTTTTATTATTTTTATTTATTAAGAAATGTTACTTAAATCTGACAATAACATGGATTTGTAAATTTATCTTAAATGTCAACAAAAAGTATGACTCCTATTTTTCCACTTACTTTATTTTATTGCGAACGGAAAGGGACCATTATAAAGGAAAAACACTTGAGCCGGTTTATCTTCCGGAAATAGCGCGTTAGAAAAACTAGTTGACTTAAAGTCAACTAATTGGAAGGCCGCGATTCCGTTGCCTCAATTCCGCGAGCAGCCGAGCGAGTGAAAATAAATGGTACGGCGAAGGTTGGGTAAATAGGGCAAAAGTAACAGAAAGATATTGAACTGGCCAGGGTTACTCCGCCGAAGCTCACGGAAATTGCTTCAGATGAAAGAAGGTCAACGACAACAAGTTATTTCGTACCACATTCAACCTGTCAAATAGTTCGGAAGAACTGGCGACGATATCTCGTGGCATCGAGAGGACAGAAACATATAAACGTAAAGAATCTTTCTACTTCACGGTTCGATTAGTACAGTCAAATTTTTAACATTACATAAAAAGGCGTGATATTCTTTTTGCACCAATGTACATATTGATGACATATTTTTTCTTATCTCACGTCAGATGCAATGAGCGAAGATGCATTTCTGTTCCGAAACTCGAGATGTTAAAGAATTCTTTCTAACTTTTCTGCTCAGCAAAATTCAAGATATGACTATTGAGAGAGAAATTGACTATTATTTTGCGATCTTTCAGAAAAACGAAGAGAAATACGAAATTGATAGAAACCGATGGAAAACTGTACTTTTTTATTTATACATTAGTATTATAAAAGTCTGTATCATATATTAATTTATTTCTAAAAAATGCACTTTTAAAAAACATTAGATATATTATATTTTTATTCTCGGAGTAGCGCGATATTGTGTATTGTAAAAAATAATACAAAAATATATACAGTACGAAGTTATTTTCGATGTCGTATCTTCCGGCACGATACTGTTTCGTATTTTTCGCTTGAGAAATTCGTTGACTTCAACGGTATGAATAAACGGTTCGCATTTTATAATGTTAAGAAAAATCGGTCAAGGAAAAGCACCGATATCGATACGGTGAAGTTTCTCTCTTCGTTTACTTTAGCATTTCCTACGTCCAATGTCTACTACGAACGCGATCCCGTCAAGTTACGCCGATAAGCACGGTAATCCGTGTAACACGACGCCGGAATGCGAGAATATTGTGTAAAGACACATTAGACACGCGTACTTTGATGAAAGGACGCCAGACAACAAGGAGTGTTGACAAAGTTGGGATAGACATCATAGTAGCAACCCTACTATGTCACGTGCGCGCAACGTCATTACCTTGCATGCAAAATGTATAACGGTGCATGTGCGGCTACGAGATGCCGCGACGAAATAATGCTAATTTATTCGGCGTGCATATTAGAAGTGAAGGAGGAAGGAGGGAAAAAGGCCTTCACGCGTAATAAGACACGTTTTATCTCTTTCTCTCAAGAATGCCAGACAACTAAACCGGACAACTCCGTACATTAGCACAATCGCGGGACTATCTATTCTATTTCAAACATAGGAATATTATTTATTGCAGCTCCGTTTCTTTTCAATAAATTTAAAAAAGTTTCGCATACTTTGGGTTGCGAAATTGAGAATGCGAAAATATGCGAGGTACAAATTATTATTACAGTGAGAATTTCTTTCATTAAAAATAAAAATTCGCGATGTGGCACGCAAGATTATTATTTGATATGCGTCATTTATTTTTGCTTCTCGAAAAAGAATGACTATTGTACATTACTACTGTAGTAATGCAGTGTAATCTATTCTGCACTCCTATCTGTTTTACATATAAATTTACATACACAAATTATACAAAATACTATTTTAATATGATATTCGCAAAGTCTATATATTTACATATATGTAAATTCACTCTTATTTGTATATAAATTTTATACACAAATATATTTTTATATATATAATATTTTTGATATTCTGATTGTGTGTGTGTGTGTGTTGTGTGTGTTATGAACGCAGAAGAGATCAAAATAAAATAATATATGTGAAGAGGTACAGTAATTGACAGTTTTAGGATATATTTCTACATATTTTAAGTTATCTTTTGATGTAAAACTGACATTTGTACAACTCGTTCTTTTTGCAATTTGATTAGGCAAGATTCTACATTAAGACATTTGTATCATCATATACCATTAATACGTCAGTTATAAAAATAAAATAGATTCAACTTAAAATGAAATAACAAAAATCGCATGATTGACATTCTTGTCACAATGATTGATATACTTGTCACAGTGATTAGCATTAGAAACATGTTAAATAAAATAATATCACAATTTAGAGTTAATTAATGACCGAAATTCAATATTTAACTATGTTAAATGATTTATTAAATGTACTGTCCACCACACACACACATCACTATATATCGGTGGTCTCTAATTGCAACTTAATGAGTTAATCGACATTGTAATTTTACTGGTTGCTCTTTGATAACCCACTTTCTCTCTTATCATCAACAGCTGCATTTGATGATAATAGTTTGAATTTAAATAAACCGATATGTTAATCACTGTATCCCTGTTAGTTACTGTCATCTCTTTTCCTTAAAATTTTATAATATTGTTTAAATGAAATAATATATCATAAACAAAGTACCAAAAAGTGCAACTAAATAAAATGGATTAATTGTGAAATTAATTGAAGCTCGATACTCACCATATCGCGATATTCCTCGATATTAGTTCATCTTTCGCTGGAATTATATTTACAATAGCATTCGAAAATGGTTCAAAAGTGTTTCCACGTCGTTCCAGTTTTCCATGTCATTGCATTTCACTTTGTTCCACTTACGATACACTCGCGAAATTCGATTGCATTTTGAACAAGTTTAATAATTCAATGTACGAATTTAATAGTTATATAGCATTTATTGTAAAATGTAATGTTCGATTAAAGAATCCTGCATGTTCATCATATTTAATTCACACACTTTTACGTACATTTACTCGCGGCGAGAATCCACGCTGTCGATCCACGATAAATCCATATCATGGTTCCACGATATAAATTGCGAATTTATTTAAAGAATACTTATATGACGGAGAGTAAGAAGTTCTTTACGAAGGGTCACGTGTGTTTCAGACACGTGTTCGGTCAAAGTTCACGCGGAGATCGAACGTATTTTCGTAACACCATGCGCAGGAAAATGCAATGATAGCGAGACCTATTTTACGTGAATAATCATGTGAACAAAATAATTAAGTTTTCAAAACTGCATTAGTCAAGTTCTTCGATACTAATTTTTGATTTACCGAAATTCGATTTCAAAATATCTATTTCCATATTTTCCGTACAATCGCAACAAAAATATACGAGTAAAACAAATGAAAAACATCTGTCGCTCATACACAAAGAGCGTGTATTATAAGATGAGAAAGACGTATATCGAATATTATTTAGATCCGTTATTAAGATTCCGTTAGACGTAATTGTTCAGTGTACTATAAAATTCAGAAGTAGATATTATTATCTTTCCCGTTTTTACCGAGAGAGTCGAGTAAAAGCTACCGATAAGACGCTTATATTGTTAACGTTAAAAAGAAATAAAGTCTCTGTAATACTGGGGTTAAGAACCAGCTTCTGGATATTTCAGCGCATTAAATATTATGTTGTCTCGGTAAAAGCATCGTGAGCGTTATTGTAGGTGTTCGCTCAGCGAGAAAACGCGTTGTGTTATAAAGATGTGCCCGATCTTCGTGTGACTTTGACCGAACGCTGTTTATTATGTACCGAAAATATCATGGAATTTTTTTATCACTAATATTTTTGAACATTTTACAGAGATAATTCTTTAAGAAATAATATCTTATAATATCAATATAGTATAATATTTTTAATATTAGATTTTTTTATTGCGTCATCTGTGTTGCAGCTTTAAAGGAAATAGTTTCTGGATTTACTATTCTATTTTTCTCAACCATTGAATTTTTATCTAAAAATTCTAAATTTTTCTTTCGAAAGCGAATCAATACGAATACTATTCTATTTTTTTTAATCATTGATTCTTATTTAGAAATTCTAAATTTCTCTTTCAAAATCGGATTAATATTTATTTTTTTATATCACATGTTATTTGGTTATGATTATTGAACAATGAACCGTCATGCTTTAAGTCAAGATCTGTTTTCAATTGTGCAAGCATCTTTAACATAAATATGTAAATAATATAAAGCGAAGTAAAATAACACACACATGCAAATATACAAGAAACCGATAAAGTAGAAGAAATTGTATGAATCCTAGATCCAAATAATGTGAGGGTGCAATTTCCGAGAATTGACGATTATGTGCGAAAAACGGGGTAGTTCTCGGAAGAAAGTCAGAGCGAGAAGCAGAGGTGCGAAAGAGTGAGCGTGAGACTTGGCGAGAGAAGTAATGTTTTGGAATAGCAAAAGAGTTAGTGTTCCGATGTGAGTTAGACTATTAAAATAATAGACTGAATGTGTAAGAAGTATGTGTGTGTGTATGTGTGTATAACAAAGGAGTTTTTGTTAAACATAATAAACATGTTTATATTTTAGTCCTTAAATTTTTTATATTCGGGCTTACGGTTGTTTCTCAAAGCGAATACACGTTCGATTCATGCCACTTGCTCTATGCCAAACAAAGCCTTGTAAAAGAACGATTGTCTGCCTTTATTTCATTAAAATATTACGTCACGCCTCGTGCGTAACAATGCGCGTCTGTGACGTACCATAACGACGAGCTTCGTTGTGTTTGATATGTTTGGTGTGTGTGTATGTGTGTGCCTTATTTTGGTTCTATGAGTATATCTTTTTTACGCATTGAATCTCCGTGTTTTACACGGAGTTTTGCAAAACAAATAGAAAACATCACGATTCACGATGTTTCGCAAACGAAAGAACACTCGAAGATTTTTAAGTATTGAATTAATAAATGAAGAACAATCGCAAAACTACGATTGTCAAATAGCGATCGAAAGGACGGCTTGAAGATAAACGATTGAATTGTTATTTTCGATGTCATCTTGGTAATTCAATAACGGTCCGGAGATAAATTCTTAAATTTGCGCAGTTCGGAAGCTTCGGTTGTCCACGCGATTGCTCCTTACGGTCCACGAGTTCCATGATGTAGCGTACGAATCGTGTTCAAGCGACGACGAGGAAAGGCAAAATCGATGGCGGAGAAATGCGCCGGAAACGGATTGAGGATTGCTTTCGTGAATGATTTAACAGCGGGCAAGGTTTGTCCTCGAATCTGCGCGTTTTTGCGTTTTCAACCACCTATCGGTTAATTTACAACAACGATGAGATTTACGAGAACGAGAATAGACACGCAGTGACATTATTATACAAATGACAGCGTTATTTTGACGCACTTACCCCCACACGAGTCTTCGTGCTCTAAAATATACGCACGTGCGTCGCCATCGACGTCGTCACAAATCATGGATGTGTACAGAAAGATATAAATATAATACCAACGCATATCATATAATACCAACGCATATCATTAATCGTGATTTCGGATCAATAGAAATTGTGACGCTAACAAATGAAGTAAAATATGTGAAATATCTGGATACCGTAAATGTGTAACTATTATATATGTATTAATATATTAACATCAATCCATATACGATTTAATATATTGATATTAACCCTTAACCACGGATATACGAAACAGATTACTAGCTTTATTGCGTTTGAAACATTGTATGGGGTAACTAAATTGTTTGTAGCTCCTGTTATCGGTTAAAATACGTACCTTAGTGTACCTCGGAAACAGGAAAAACTCAAATGTTTAACAATTAACTCGTAAAAAAATACATATATTTCTTTTACGCGTCGTCTGTGAGACGACACGTCCGTGGTTAAGGGTTAATATAAGTATAAGTATAATACATTTCTAAGATATAATTTATTTCGTAATGTTCTGATTGAATTATTACACCTCTTGTTACATTGTACTTTGTATTGTACTTTCAATTCGTCGCGCATGAATTCGAGATAAACAATTTTATCGAAAGAGAATTTCGAGAGGGAAAAGATTACAGTTACAATGTGTACAGACATATATATGTACAGAACTTGAGAAGCGCGTCATTACATGTAAGCGTTACGGAGGATGAAACGATGTAGACGCAGGAGGTGGTAAAGTGAAGAGAATCACGGGAAGAATCGCGAAGAGGAGAAAAGCGGAGCGGTGCGCCGAGAGACGATTACGAGAGAAGAAGGATCGAAGAGACGTAATACAAGGGTAAAAAAGTGGATGAGAACGAAAGAAGGAAAAGGACGAAGGCTCTTTAACCGGAGCGCACGGAACGACAGGTGAGTCCCTCGGTGAAGATAGGAGAGTCACAGTTTCCCGTGAGGGAGCACAGAATGAAGGGGGCAAGAGATGGAGAACAGAAGGAGAAAGAGGGAGAGAGAGCGAGAGAGAAAAGGTCGTCGCGTGGTGGAAACAATGACGCGGCTAGGCGCTATGCGGCGCGGCGCGGAGGGCGAGAGCGAGAGGCCACGAAGATACACGAGCGCAAGCGCGAGCGTGCTCGGCAGTAGCGGCGAGGAGAGGGGATAGGAGCGGCATCCGTGGTGGGGATAAACACGCCGGCGCCTCAGTCCCGCGGTGTCTGTCGAGGTGTTGGGTTAGCGTCGTGTTCTCCGCTCGGGACAAAGCGCCCGGTTCTTCTTTCAATTCGGTCATTCGTGCGAGAAGCTCTTCCGTAGAGGGAAAGAGAGGAAAAAGGCAGAAGATATCGTTCGGCTCGCGCGAATCGCGTACGCCTTTTTCTCGCGATGTCGCCTCGTTTGTAGCGACGAGTAAGGCTAGCCAACCGCGGCTTTAGCGGAAGTCCACTGGTATATACACATCTCTCTTTCTCTGTCGCGCGCGCGCGCACACTTCGTACGTTCGACGAAGAGCGACGACATCGGGCTGTTCTACGAGACGCGACTGTACCAGCTGTGGTGACGCGACACGCTCTCGGGGGGAGGCGAGTGTATTTATGCCGTGCACTGTGTTCTCTCGTTTGTAATCTTCTGTTCTGTGCATTCGGGTCGCTAAGGCCAAGTCGGGTTTTTGCTTTCCTTCCGCGCATCGCGATTCTCTCTTCTGTGTGCAACGATGTTTTCTCCGCCGAGGCCCCATTAGCGTCGAGGGAACAAAGGGAGGCCAACAGCGAACAGGAGAAAGAGAGAGAGAAGACCTACACGCATACAGTCGTCGTATCGATCGAGAGCTGGTCCCACTTGACGTGAGTCGATAAGAGTTTCATATTACTGCTGATCTTCGTCCGGTGTCTTCTCCACTGACACAAGGACGGAGAATGGGACGCTCCGTTCTCCCCGTTTGGCGTTGCCTCCGACGGCTCCGCTTAACGGGAAAACCATTAGAACGGAGTGGCTCACGTGTGATGTGATAATGCTCGGAATAATGCCTGAGAATGTTGATCGCGCGAACCGAGTGACCTTCGTCGCTAACTGTTCTTACGCACCAAATCAAGTTCACGATTTACCTCGACTCTGCTCCTTGTTGTTTCATAAGGCTCATTTTCGGATGGAATACTGTTTGCTGTCAAATTACGAGATGCGTTTAGACGCAATCAACGTGTTCTAAACGCATTCAAAATGCTACGAGACACTTGCGAGCACTTGTAGCTTTCTGATAATCGTGTCTCACGGATAATTTACGTATAACAAGTCTTTGATGATGATATCGGTGAAAGTGCGTTTTGCCTCATGTAAAATTCTATTTCACGCGAATTTATAAAAAAAAACATTTGGTTATTATATTTAAAAGAATTTGCCTTCGATGATTAAATTCGCGAGAAATTTCGATATTAATGATAATATGTCGCTGACAAAGTTTCAGTTTTTTCGAGCATTATCTCATTAAACGAATGTGAACGATAAAACTTATCGCACATGCTATTATCGCATCGTATTGTATTATTAATTATATTTTATGCTGCAAATATATGGATGTTATTATGCTAGAATCGCTAATATGGCGAAAAATCTCACCGAGAAAAAAATGCGAATGTTAAATAATAAATTAATTCTAATGACTGTTTGGCGGAAGGAGAATATGGTTATTTAACAATTTCGAAACTCGTAACGTCGGACACTCAACCGAAACTATTCGAGGAACTATTATTAGACACCAATAATTGCGATAAATGTTTAAAACTGTCAGTAAAAATTACAGCTCGTTAAAAGATATCTTTTGTAATTTTCTTGCATTTGTGGAATGCCATTTTGCGGTCACGATAATGAATAACGAGTAGGAAGCGTTCGTGTACACGATGGATATCGAAGGTTTCTCGGTTTCTTCTTGCCGCGTTTTGACGATAGCCTTCCTCGGTTCACTGGAGAGACGATTCTTCCTAGACTTTTTTTAAAGACGTCAGAAAAATTTCGTGCGCGTAAGCTTTCTACATTCTTGAAAAGATTAGGGACAGAGAGGAATAAAATATGTCGCCGAGACTCTCGAAGACCGATGACAGAAAACGTGAGTGCTTATGTCCGTCGTGGTCGTGACCATAAAGTAAGGTAGACAAAAACGTACACGTAAAAGGCTATTGTGTGATTGCGTCTGCCTTTACCTTACGTTCACAACTATGGACTTACAGACGTAAGCACTCGTTAGTTCTCCATCAACCTAATAATCCCGATTACACGACGAACGAACGAGCATTTGGACGCTCCCTTGCAAAAGCACATATGTGTTTTTTTTCGCATATTATCGCTCTCAAACCGTGTCTGGCTATGTTTTGCACATGCACCTCGTTCGCGAAAGCTGGTGATGATACGTCTTGCAGGACGATAGAGATTATGCCGAGCGACGAGCGTACTGCCGCTAATTAGATGCGCCCTCGAGCACGCGTAATATCTCTCCGCAAGTCGTACTTTTATTACACGCGAGGTCTAATTAAGGTAGCGAGACAAAAGCCGCCGGCTTGTAACCGCGACGATAACGAACGTACTCGCGCGCCCGCAGATGCCTCAAGCTAACCCGACTTAACCTGCGGGATTTAAACGTCCTTAATGTCCCGATTTGTATCGCGAAATTGAGCTTATTTAATTTATAATTTAATATATAATTTATATCTTCTCACGATTCTCGATACTTTTTGAAGCGTCCTTCTCTTGGCGATGTGTTCTATAACGAGTTGGCGAGCGAAGTGTCAACGCCCTCGTTCAGCTCGTCCTCGTACGGAGACCAGGTATCGATGAGGAAAAGTATGTGCTTATCGTTCGGATTCACTCGTTTTGTCGGTATCTCGTTGATGACTGGGTCGCAAATGACCGAAATTCGACATGATTGACATTCGTTTGACGTGCCGATCAATACTTACGCTTGGTGGCAAGTTGTCTAGGTACAACTTTCCACATCGAATCTATCCCGGATCGACTGACGGAATCAACGCTCTCGAACGTGTCGTGTTTAGTAAAAAACTTTGACGGATGTTCGTTTCCGCTTCAGCAAAATTCTATCGTGCACATGCGACGCGGCGAGTTAGATGAAATCGCAACTTCGTGAAGGCAGCTTATTAATAGCCTCTCTCTCCGCAAATTTATTATTAATCTCTGTAGGTCTGTGTGTTCGTTTCTCTCTTGCACAGACTTTGGAAAAATTTCATGCGTGCGAGCTTCCAATCTTATGTTCTTGAAAAGATTTGGAAGCAAAGTAAAATATGTGGCGCGAGTTAATATTTAACGATCGTCGTTTGCCGGAGAAGCTCCGTTGAAAAGAGACGCTTTGTTACAGTTTTCCGTGATTTTTTCGCATTTCATATCTGCTGCAGACAGCATGAAATTGAAACAAAGGTCTTGAAACTAAAAGTCTAAACTAAAAGCGACGCTAGAGAGATAAGTGTCAAAGAGACGTATAAAAATAGGACGTGTCAACTCGCGAATAAAATAGCATTTTTAGATGCCTATAAGCTGCTTTAATCACAAATCGTCTACTATCGCGTTTTTGTTGATAACATTCGTCATGAAATTGAACCGGAAAATGAAAGAAAATGAATAGTTAATTGATGCAGATTTCTTCTTAATTTTTCGAGAAGTAATTTACGACATTGTCCTTCCTAATTGTTCAAATTGTATTCAGAACAATTAGGATAACTTAGAATGATAAAAATTCTAATTTTCGAAGAAAAGACTGGTTCGCAGGGGATCTCTAAGAGTACTTTTCTTTATTCCATTCATTATATCGAATTTCGTTGTCTTAGGTAAAATAATGTTCTACGATTGCTCGAGACAACGGACGATCGGAACAGCATCATTAACAATTTTGTTTCATAATATTGTGAATTTCCTGGGAAAGTAGGGCGTTATTCTTTCTTTTACAGAAAGGAGAAAGCCATATGAAAAGTGCAAAGTTACGGCGCATTACTCTTTGCACAGATGGTACACTCGCACAATATTTCATCTGAGAAACGTAACAGACGCACTCAACATTAATTCTCTCAGCACTCTCTATTAAACTCGCGAATGGTCCAAGCAAGTTTGTTCTCTTAATAGAACTTTTAATGAAATTTCCTAACGTGAAATGTATTTATAATATTTCGCGAAATCGTATTGCGCAGAGAATAAAAATCCCGGTGTGTTTCGCATTGTTGTGAATCGCGTTAAATCAGAAACACGATAATGCGGCGACATGCAATTCGCCACGTTTGTCCTTGAGTTATTCGGCAAAGTTGAAAAATTGGATTCGGAGATATGATGGCTCGAGATATCTTTATCGCGATTGGTTCCGAATTAATCTCGGCACTTCAAAAAGTTGAATAGCAAGTTCCGAATATAAATCTTGTACTTGGCGCGGTTCGCGTCGCACCGAACGTGCATAACTTACGGACATTAGTCATTGATATGATCGATCTCAGTAGTATGGTAACTAATCTCGCGTGACGTACCGTCGACCGTAACGTAAATTTATGGTCAGCTAATTAGCCATTCGGTCGTTCACTCTCCCTATCTGCATTCGGATAGGATTTCTGTGTCAATTCGACGCATCAACCTCCTCAAGGGTTTGATCGAATTTCCGGCGGGGAGGGAGGGAGGGAGGGTCGAACCACACAACACATTCCTCGCGAAGTTGTGTTTCCATGTGACAAGATGGTTACGAAAATCGGATATTGTCAGTCGAAGCGGTAGGATAATAATATAGAAAGTTTACTTATTAATTTATAAATTAAATAATACCAGATTAATTAATTATTTTAACTAGAATTTACTCGCGCACAATTATGTTGGTAAATTTCGCAGTTGACGGAGGAAATTAATGTAAATTGAGTTACGAGGTTCTCCGTTTCCACGAATTAGAACTTGCTTTTGTTATGAGAAAACCCTTTAGACTGTACAGATAGTGTTTCTCAAATTCATATGGGAATGCAGCTCTGAGAATGCAGCTCTTCCCTCTCTCTCTTTCTCGTGTATATTCCACGATGCTGACCCATACCCTAGGGTGCTACCAGAGTTGCAAGACAGGTAGTGACGTCATCGATCCAGCTGCTTCTCTCTTTTGTGCTCGTCTTTCCTCTTTCGAAGATGTTCGCCGTGTAATAGCTCCGGGGCTTTCGTTAAACGTAATACGCGAGAACGTGTACGTACTGGCGGAATATTATTTCACGGAAGGAATTGAGAGAATCTGCTTTCCGGTTGAAGAATTGCCGAGTTCTTTTAGAATTTATTAAAAATGATATCACGTAAAAAAGACGTATCGTCCTTTTTACGTCGTACCGTAAATTTTATCTTGTATCGTATTTCAGTGGACGAACTAGTATACAGTAAAAACGATTATCCAAACGTCTTAAAGAAAATAAATATAAATTATGTAAAAACTTGTATTTATGTATATTATTAAAACTGGTCTTTTTATACAAGCAGAAACTGGATCAATTCGATATATTTTGCCTAACTATCTAGAACTATTTGAAGAATATACGAAGTTTATTCGAAGTTTATCTCAAATAGAAGTCTTGCATCAGAAGACCTCCTCTCGTGAGTATTGAAGCTGAAGCAAACAGTTTGATTTTAACTTCACCTTTTGGGAAACGTGGACCATCGATGCCATCGGTGCAAGTCGACAATTTTCGACATTGAGTTTTACTACTAGTGGTCAAGTCTTTGTACGAGAGTGTGTATTTATGTGACAGAGGATGGGATGGTCACCGACGAAACTCGTCGTGCAACCACCTATTTGCGGCGAGTTAAACGTAACTTTCGCATGCTATTAGCAAAGAATCATACATAAATTATTATCGCTGTCGCTGAAATTCAAACATCGTTGAAACTTCGCGATTTACCCAACAGGCTTTGGGAACCACCCGGTTGAAAATTTATGGCATGCACATCGAGAACGCCGAGGTTCAACGTTTCTCAAAAGATCGAATCGAAATATTCTAAAAAAAAAAAAAAAACATACGATAGCACGACAAATTTATTCATCGAGATTACAGAAGTGAGACTTTTTTTCAGGAATGTCGGAAAAAGTAAAATATGACTCGGTGACGAAAAACAACGGCAAAATGAGATCGCGCGATTTAAGTGTAACAATTTAATAAACCGCTCGAGAGACTCGTAATGCTCGAGACACGCAGGTGAAATGTTTCGATCTAGCCGCACAGATACTGCTCGTATCGCGGCGTGATTACGCGACCGCGCTTATCTCGGCGATGCACTCGCGATCGTTACGTTTCGTATTCATCATAGAGCACTTGGTATATATAAGCGAAGGTAGTTGTCGCGGTTTTGCGAGCGCGCGCGTGTGTGTTCATGCACGCGCGCGTGTGTTTGTTAGCCTCCTATGAATTCCCTTCCGGCGGTAGGTAGCTGCCGAGATATATAAGGTGGCTCTTGACGTCATTGACCCAGCTGCTCGTCCCTTATGCACGGTCTTTCCGCAAGATATCCCGCGTGCCAGCGTACCGACACGTAACGTCGATATGCAAATCGTGCGCGCGTATAAAGTTATTATCCGCGTGCACCGAGATTCATCCGTGCTCGTCATACCGCGCGTGTTACGCGCTGACGAGGAACGCGATCTCGGCGAGCGGATGTCTCGCGCTTCCTAATTTAGCTCCTCTCCCGAATTATCCCACTTTCCTCACAGTAGAGTCCCATCGAACGACTACACCTGCATCGGTGCAGTCATTATATTTACGGAAAACCCTGCGAGAAAATTACTCACGGTTGTATCGGTTTAACGAGAAGTGGAGGGATAAGCGTTCGCGATAACGATTATGGATCGTCCACGATAAAATGTTTACGGTCTTATCGCGCACAGATCTCTCGCGAGGGAAATGCACGAGCATCGTTTCTGGATCTGTCGGTACTAAAAAGTTACGTGGCGTGCAGATAAAACGTCAGTGATATCAGATTTATCAGGCGGTAAAACGTTGAATAGTTCCCACAATGTGCCTCCTAGCTTTCTCAATCTGCAAATTTATGTGCCTTACATTCTTCCCATTTCTTTAGACATCTTGTAGATAACAGATCTAACACGTCGATTATATTAAATAAAACTTTTACTTATCTTTTCTTGCAGTGTTTGGCCTAATTAGCAACAAATATATATATATATATATATATATATATATATATATATATCTTTGTTTCTTTCTTTTCTTCTGTTCGACTTTAATTTTTAACTGCAGTCGGCACAACAAAAAATTGTTTGTCACGAAACGGAAAAATAAAATCGGAAATAGAATGACGAATTTGCGACAAAGCAATACTAGATATTCCTGTGTATGCTTCACACCTCCGTTGGATTGTACAAATGATGCCAGCTTAATAGACGTCTTTAACCAGAATCGAGGATGAAGTACAATATGGCGGTTTGTTCTGTAGTTTCGATAGAGAATATAATGCTTTAGCCAGCGGGCAAACGTGATACCAGCTCGTGGTTGAACCGCGCCCTGGAATGTACGCGAATTTAATATTGGCACGTGTAGATATAACGTATGGACCGTGCACGCCAGATGGAAGCCGCGTTAAGCCACTTTGTACCGAAACGTTTCAACTGAAATTATGCTGTCGATACGCTTCTTTCCGGAGTGTGGCAGACCGAATTCGTCGCAATTCACGTGTTCAACATTTCAGCAAATGCGATTTTTAAAAAGATGATTTTTAGTTTGGTTTTAACAAGTACAATTACAAACAATTACAAATAAATGTAGACAAATATAACGAGAAATTTTAAGAAGATCCAGGGAATCGATCTGCGAAAAAAAAACAATTTTGGTAATAAAACTACAGTCTCTCGCTCTCTCAAACTGCACATGTAATTTATTCATTTGCTCATGCTTACATTTTTAATACGATATATTTAACTTATATTTAAATTTTTAACAGATTAAAGAGCAAATGTTTGCTGCTGGTGCCGCAATTTGCAATCTCATATTTTTGTAAATCTTTCCCCTTCAAGCGATGTTTAAAAATTTAAAAAAATTGTTTTTTGATATGCCGAAGAATTCACGGTCGAAAGAAGGTGTAAAGTGCGAAGTCTGAAGTATCGAACGTATCTCTTCACGTACAGTTGCTGCGGCTTAATTGATTTTCTACCTTTCGCTCGTCGAATTAGCTTGGCATCGAATGGTAGACTCGAGAATAATCGCGGATCGTACCTTGCAGAAAATCCTGCTCGATCGAGTCGGTATCTTTCTCCGGATTAACGTGGTAATTAAACGCGTAATTAAACACATTCAATTGCGTGGAAATATGGATGGAAACGGACATACACGTTTATGTAGATATACTCGTATCATCCGGCAAAGACATACAGGCGCATTTAATCGATTTCTTTCGGCTTAACGTTTAGCTTTTCATATTTGTTAATTTATTTAAATTGGTCTCATGCATTACGATCTAATCTCACACATACTATACACAGATGTACATAATACACGCATGATAGAAAATATTTTATCTACGAGTTAAACTTTGTTATATACATTTATTATTTATCTATTGAAATTCTTCTTAAATAATTTATTATTGCTTTAAGATTGTTTTATTATCACTGTTATCGATATCATGTTAGTATCTCTTCGTAAATAGTCTCTGTTGTATGTTTTCTCTGAAAATACAGAGGCTATGTCGATTCATTTCCTTGAATAAATATCCAAGCTTTTTCCTCAGTTTCAGTCGCTCAAATAGTAGGTATACCTCAATTTCTACAAAATTTGCAATACGATAAAAACAAGCTGCGTAGTAATAACAGCATACCGCATAGTTATCAGATAAATTCACTGCCCTTATCTATGTAGCTTCGATTTTTCGGTGCAACGGTGCGCGTCGTTCTAAAGAATTATTGTTATCGTAAAGGAAAAGACGAAGAAGAAGAAAAAGAGAAAGAGGAAACGCGTCGCAGCATCTCAATCGTTATTGTTCAATCGTGAATCATCATGCGAGATAATTCCTTAAGTGTAGGAGTTTTATTGTACGATTGTTCCATGCAAGTCGAAATGGTCCATAAAATATGGATAAAATGGCAACCGATAAATCATAGACGCGAATATTCACGAGAGAGGGAAAGCGCATTGTTGATTTCATCCTCGAGATGTTTTGCGAATTTTAATTTGACTATTTTGCATACTTTACCGATACAGCATATTCACACTGATACTTTGTAGTTTCTCTTCAATTCGGTTTCATTTCTCCTTTCCACATTCATTACATATAATTACTGCTGTTTACGCACTCCGACGATTGTTAGTTTCGTTGCCATCGTGTTTCCATGAGATAGATTGCGGACTTTCAGAGAAAGCAAGCAGGGAGAAAGAGCGATAATCGTTCGATTCCCAGAAGCGATCATACTCCTCGTAGTCATAAATTAAATCGTGCGCCTCGGCCATTCACCGATTTTTCGCTGCGAAGAGCTCGCTATCTATCAATCAATACGCTCGAATGCACGCCAAGGTGCGTCAATCGGTCGCCGAAGATAATCTATTTGATCGATGTGTCGCCTTGTAAAGAGACTTCACTGCGGCAAACATTTTCTCTATTTAGATATAAACTATATTTTAAATAGTATTTAGATATAAATACTATTATATACATGTGTTTAGATATAAACTAGCACAGTGTGTGCAAGTGTGATTTTATCTCGAGGCGATTTATCTCGTTTTCCTATTAGATTTATCGAGTATTTCAGGTATAAATATCTGCATATTATGACTTGACATTTGATCGAGATTCTTACGATTTGAATGAATTAACATTTCGCACGCATATCTAAGACATGTTTCAGCAATTAGTAATATTTTGTTTTTATACATTCCTCGTGTTTTTCTTCGGAAAATGCGAGGATAGCAGCGCATAGCTTGATTAAGTCCTGCAATTAGGTTGCATCTTTTTTAAATCAAGTGAATTATGAAATAACTTGTCATAAACACAAATTTATGCTGGACGTCCCAGATTGGATCTCACTTGAAAATGCCAGTACGGGATAGGTATATCTCAGTACTTCGCTTTCGCAATTTTTCTATTATTTCCGATCGTAGTTCTCCGTTGTTGTTGCGTTACTATCGTCGTGTCGAATATGAAATAGGCGCGTCCTACACGCCTGTGTGTACACACCATATATGCATATCCGCTGTGTGGACACGAGAAAGGTTTGGCTTTGCCCGTCGTTACATGATTACAATTTGTACGGAGGCGACGCAAATCGATCAGCCAGTCTGCCTGGCTTCGCTTGAATTGTCTATCGGACAGGAAAAAAAATGCGACCGCATTGTTGCGCGAAATAAAGAAATATCAATATCAGTTGAAAATTAATTTTTAACAAGAGGTCGTACATTCGTTGAATTTAGGTTTTCCGATGATGAGTGAAAAAGCGGGTCGTGTTACTGTTTTCGCGGACGTCACTGACACGATTTCAAAATGGAACGGTGGCGTAATTCCCGCGACGGAGGGAAACCTATTTCCGTATTCGTGTTTAGATAATTTTTCTCGGTATCTCGGCAGTTATTCTCCTGTGCCATGACAAGTAAATTGCGTTTGTCGAATAATTCTCGGAGCTGCTAACAGATGCGTTCGACGCCTCGGCCTACCTTTGCGTGTGTTATGCACGTTACCAGGAACGACCGTGCCTCCATGATCCATATTTAAACGAGGAGCACCGACAGAATGGCCTTTATGCCAGCAATCGACATGCCGCTTCCGCGGGCGGGTATCATCGAGTCTTTCGCAATATCGATTTGCTTCCTGACGATCTACATGTCAATGACTCAGAACGAGAGACTGTTCAGATGGCTATCGTATTATGTAAAAATATACTATTTAAATATTGCCATTCTTTTTTTGTGTTGTATTGCTGTTTTTTAACGGTCTTGTTTTATCGATTTAATATTTATTGATTTAAAGTTGATTTATTTTTTTTTGGTTAATGTTAAATATTATAATACCTGTTGTTAAGTATTCCCTCTTTCCATCATTTTTACAATATGCAGTGTTATTTTCTAATAAGTACCGGTAAACTTAATGGTGAATTTATTTTCTAACAGCTAAATGAAGAATCATTCATCAATTTTTTATTTTGTTCGTCTGAAGTTCAATTCACAAGAATCTTCTTTTAAATTCCAAAATCATTTGCGAATATGTGCATAGTCATAGCTTTAAATTGTTGATACTTTAGCAATTTCGTTGGCAGCGCAATAATAAAGAATTTATGAAAGAGAATTGAATTCGGAATATTTTAATATATTAGGACAGTGAACTTTTCAATTACACAAGTGTCTATTATCGTTAACAATAAATAGTCTAATTCTATAATTTCATGTGAATTTCCTGCTTAAATGACATCAGTTTAAACATCGAGATATAATCCCGATGAAATAGCTCGGATAGCCTAGGTTACAACTGAGGTTTAATATGTGCTGTAACATGACTAATTTCTGCAGTCTATTTTGCCAAATGACGTGATTCACCTGCGTCAACGTTAATAATCAGCATGAAGGCTAGACTGTGCTACTATATGTGCTTACACAATAATGAGATTATGTTTATTGCCTCGTATGATCGTAAGTATAAGGATGGCGTTGTAACATCGATTGTTTAACAAGCGTATTAACAAGCACACGAGTCGTGGTTAATTGCATTGCAAATATAACATTCTTGGCAATGAATTGGTAATGCATATCAACATTTGTGAAAAGTGGGGCTTCACTTCACACATACGTGGGACGGTAAACGTCATCTCCAAAATAGATAAATCACATATACAAAGACAAATCATTCACACATAATAATCTCTCTCGTTATAATTAAAACCCGAAAATAGAAGCTTCGCATTATTCATTATCGAGTGCTATAATTTTTATATAAATCGATTCTTCACAGATCGATTTTCGGAAAGCCAGAAATATTCAAGTAACCTTCAGTTTTGTTCATTTCTTGGAGAAGGGTAGATGCTTATCTATTCGCGCAATATTCTTAAGGAGATATCATCGGAGAGCAGATTTCTTTGAATGCGTTGCTTTCCCGGAGGGTTTTTATTTAAATTAATTAAGCTACAATCAGCCGAGCGTTGCGCGACGAAACGTCGTTCGATCGCCCACGGTCGTTACACGCATGACTCACGGGACGCTCTTATTAAACGGTGCTTTGTCTTGCATTTGCATATGGTAATTGATACGATTTATCGCGAGTATCCCAACGCGACGGTTCACGGCGCCGAGGTCAGGGTAACATAAATAATTTCTTTCCCTCCGTTCGCGCTTAACTCGCCGAATGCGACATTGAACCGCGCGCGATAGTGCAACGGCAAGGAATACGCAAATATCGTCGTGAGCGTTTGATTATTGAACATTTGTATTCTGTCGAGCTCGTTGTGCCCACAAGTTTCGTGCAATATCCAAAATATCCCAGTTGTATTATACATACATGAAGTTTTTCGCCCTTATACATTTTTTCTCGCCCGCATCTTTTAGACTTTTTGGAAAAGAGTCGAGGGAAGTCATCAACGAAATAGAGTGGTAACAGGAAAGTTCGTGAATTAATAGATGTTTATATCAGGTGTCGAATAGCGAAGAAGAAAATAATTCTTTCTGCAAATGAAATTTCTTTCCCGAGTCGCATTACATCGAGAATATTAAAGTGCACTACGAGAAATTCGCGCAGCAGCCAGAGAACATATTCCACGGTTCGTGTCCCACGCTCTCGTTATTCTCCTAATTTATCAATGACGTCAACTTAATTACTCAAATTATGTCGTTTATGTTACGAATTCCGTGCTACTTTAGTCAATTAGATCGGCGCGTTAGATTGTAAGGATCATTTTCTAGATAAGAATTTTGAAATCGGAGTTTCAGGAAAGCGCTGCTTTAAAAAAAGCTGTTACGTATCACGATTGTGTAGCGATAAAATGTTATCTTAACGAGACTGTTAGTTTTGATACGATTGAATCGTTGAATGTGTAGAAATTTTAGAATGCAATCTCATAATTGAATCGTATAAAGCGTGAATAAAAAAAAATATAACAAAAAAATATATACATAAAACATTTTATGTATATATACATATATACATAGAACTTTTTCTATATATTCTGGATTTATATAGCTCATGGAAAGTAATTTTAATTTCACCAATCTAATTATTAAAAACGCATTACGGTAATTGCTGAAGATAATTGAATTAAACTAATAAGATAATTATAGGTAGTGCGTTTGCTTCTTATTACGAGAGGGCTGATGCATCTTGTTTCACCGAGCGTTTTTGCATAATTATGTTTTCTTCATTACGAAAGTGTTTATTATGTAAAATGTGCAGATAAATACCTGTGGAAAACAACAATAACAATACCTACCGATAAATATTGATGAAAGATTTATTGATTTTTATTGACAAGCCTCGGAAAATATAAATATTAGTATTACGGTGAACAGGGCAGGCAGTTTTTGATAACGAAACCTGTTATTGTGTACAATCGCGTCTCGCATCTATATTTAACAGACCGGCTAACAACGCACATCGTTGGATATTTCATAGAATTATAATTGTAAAATGATGAACTCGCGGTTTTCATCGGAGAGAACACAGACGCGCAAATTCCAGATATATCAACGTTCGTATTTTCTGGCTGAAATGCAACAGAAGAGAATAGAATTCGATCCATCAACGCCCGTGTGATATCGCTGCGCATTTTCCTGGGGATTCCAGACAGAGGTCCGGTCGTTGGGTAAATTTCGAGCATGTACAACGCGCGGCTCGATTATTCGCGACGTAAGCCGCGTAATTCGCAGACAGAGAGTGGTGACAGCTGGCACAATGCACGCGAATTTATCCCCGTGAGCCTGAAGACCCGATTAAACGCCGATTTGCATCGATGGGAAAAAAAAGAATGATAGAGATGTGCCCGAGATGACAGACAGTCCGTCAGTCAGGTTTGACAATAGCGTGCCTTTAAAATTGCACAATTCTTTATCGCGATTACGATTATTTGTAATGAAATGATCAAAGCTCCGCGCAGTGAGTGCACGAGTTCGATTCCACGAGAATTAAACGACGATCCTAAAATTACATCATTACCCTTGTTCCAATTGAATCCCATTTACACTTTAAGCGCGCTCCACCAGTAGCACTGAAAATTTAATTAACATCGATTTAGTGCAGGTGGACCTCTCGGGTGTACCGATCAAATAAACATATTTAGTCGAACAGTTTACATAACAAACGACCGTCAGGTGCAATTCTTATGTAAACTTCTTCTTTTTTCAGAGAAGAATCGAGAGCGATCTTGTTGTAAATTACCTTGCAGATTGGTAATTTGATAATAAGATTAATAAGATCAATTTCTACCAATGTAGATCATAACTTTAATCTCTATTCAACTTAGCTATTATTATATCGTTTCCTAGTTCTAAGAAGTTAGTTAAATCGAGAGTTAATCTACATTGGTAGGGATAGACGTAGATCGAGAACCGCGTGAAATAGAGAGAATTCCTCTCGTCGAGTCATCTCTCTCGGTGAGGAAACGGAAACGGAATAATGCGTCGATTGTCGGGTCGCTTCTTAACGCTCCTAGCACTGGGTGTAGGTAAAAGCATCGCGAAAGCATTCCTGGTCGCCACTGGACTATAATATCGCTTTATTTATCGCGACGCACGCCAGGGAGATGCAATTGTGCCGGCAAGCTGCAGTAGCCAGTCGTGGTGCATCCAACGACCACTCGAAGGACGAAATCGACTACGACGACGACGACATCAATGGAATCTCTCGAGAACAGAGATGTGAGAAACACGTCCCTTGATTACGCGAACGGTCGACCGATGCCCGTTATGAGTTGTTTTGCACATTATTCTCTCTGTCTCTCGTTCTCTCGTCGTTAGCTATCGTTAGGTATTGACGTTCGATAAACATCTGTCAGAAATAGGATACGTAATCGACGTTATTCGAACCCGGCGAGAGATAATGGTGCGTGAGCGCTCCTTCCTCGATTCTCTCTCGTTCATTTAATTTCACGGTGGAATCTTATCTCGCCGATTTCTCATCGTGTCGGTGAAAGATTCATTTACACGAGATGAACCTTGAACGATTACGACACGTAGGACTGACGGATGCTTCCAATACGTTTACTCAGTATCCAATATCTGATATAGAAATAGAGATACTTCGATATTTGTTTAAGAGTTCGGAGATATACTTCTTCGTATTTCATTGGACCTCTCAGTTTTACGTTAAAAACCGTACGCAGTCTTAATACACGATATGAAGATCTCGTCGCGTTTTTTTTTCGAGTACTCGTGACACATCTTCAATAAGCTCTCTCTCGATGGATTTGCTTGAATCTCGAGTTATAGTACCGCGACCTTCCCAAGGCTCCCGTTTCACCGCGTCCATAACCGTGGATAAAAGCAATAAATAACGGCTGACACTCTCGCACGTAAGCAACGAGCGCCGCATAATGCGCGCGTAATTTAGTCCCTGTCGATACCCGGAGGGAATACCGTAACGGCACGGTATCCTAAATCGACGCGGTGCTTTAGAGGGGGATTCCCTGGGCCCCCGCATTGCCGAATGCGTTTCCGTGTCATAGATGGAAGGCGTGAAACCTCCGTAACGCGTTTCGCGAAACGGCGTTTGCATTTTTACGACCTTGCATAATAAGTTAATAGCTGAATCACCCGACTGATTCACCACGAATTTGAAATTTACATCGACCGCTCATGGCTGAGAATAACTATCGCAAATGATGAGTACCCATTTTAACCATACCGTCATACTCGTTTTGTTTTCTGTAAAGCCGACGTGCAATCGTCGAGGTCGAAACATTCGAAGAAGAATATAAGTCGTAAGTTATTTACATGGCCAATCGACTGAGAATTTCAAAATCGCACTCTTGTATCCTCGAGAGTACTTGATCATCGAGTCTTGTTTAACAAGAAGAATTTCAAAATCGCACTCTTGTATCCTTGAGAGTACTTGATCATCGAGTCTTGCTTAACACTATTGGATTTTTTAATTTCGTTGAGCCTTATTTGCTTCCTTCCTTAATTTGTGTTTTATTCTGATCCTTTTATCTTGATTATATATAAAATTAATGTAATGCAATTTTGAGAAGAGCAGAGAAAATAACTGCATTACGAATGCAATAAATATTTTTAGAAACGTTGAATAACATTTAAATAATTCAGAGTAGCGTTAAATCTTATATTTTTCCTCATCCCTGCAGAATGTGCACATGTTTGTCTCATTCAGAAGGATAAAAATGTTTAAATATAAGCATAATTTAATTCTATGTGTCAATTCCGTGGGTATGAAAGATATCGAGAAAAAGTAGAGAGCTTCACCGGGGCTTCACGAGATATTTCGTAAAATCTTCACGTGCGATAAAGCGTATGGTCGCCATTCAGAAGCGACGAGGGTAGGGAAAAACAAAGTTAAATGAAAAGGATAACAAACTAATTAAACTACCGCCACCGAAAGTCGAAACAACGTTGCTTCCGTTTTCCAGCTCTCCTGGCAGTTCTCCATTCCCCTCCTCAGTTACCATCTATTCTTGATACGTATGTGCATTTGTGTGTGTGTGTGTGTGTGTAACGTAGCATGTTTCTTTGTCTAAACGTGCTCTATCGTAGGGCACAGAAACGTTATACGTGTATATGAGAGAATATCGCGCGCGTGCACACATATCACGTACCTTCAATAGTCCCATAAGCTAATCTAGATCTTTCACAGAGTTCGTGAATCTCGCAATTTACAATGATCTAGAGGAAGAACATGTTATATTAAAGATCCGAATGTGTCTATCGAATCTCTCTCTTTCACGAAATTGTTTAACCAGGATTTTATAGGGATATTCGACAAGTTTAATAACCTCGCGCGCGCGTTTTGCATTAGCGATTTCCGCCGATCGGGCCAATTTACGCGCGTTATTTTCCGCGGCTTACACGCGTTAGATTTCGCAAGGCAAGACGGTGAGGAAACGCGACGCGAGACACCTGATCCTCGTAAACTGGTAGACGCAGCTGAAGCAGCAAATTCGAGAAACCCAGTCTCGGCGCGATAAAATTATCGTACGGACCACTGCAAAATTCGTACTTTCGTTTCTTCGGGGTTTTTACACGAGGGAAACGAACTGGACGTGCATTTATTCGTAAGACCCACATTGCCGTTCGGACACCGAGTTTTTCCCTCTGGTAAACTTTTTTACGCGAAATACCATTACGGGACCCTTCCTTGTCCCTTACCTCGCTTTTTTCGATCACGTTATTTGGAAACCTTATCGATATCCTTTTACTGCGATCAGTGTCATTATTTTCATTCCACATCAATCGGAACCGATAGAAATGACGCGGCTGAGTGAACCGTATACTTAACGATTAATTTGAATATTTCCGAATTGATGCGTATGCGTATTGTGTATCTCGAATAATTCGATATGGAAACTCGTGCTGACAAGATATTTTTACAAGTAAAATGAATCGTCTCATCGTAATATGATTATTAAATATGCATAACACAAATTTTTTGGAATATTTAAACCGCTGATAGATACATCTAACAATACACTGAACTTCTTTCGTCGTTGTAATGAGATAAATGAATTTTGAGGCAAAAAATATCCAGAGTAACAATTAAAAGGAAAAATATTGAAGTATTTCGATTCCCGGTAAAGTAAATAACAAAATAATGTTAACCGATTAATTGACGGTTAGTCAATCCTGTAACGTAACTTTAATTCACGAGTGAAATGATGCACCGCGTAATTGGAATATGAGCGGTAGACTATTTAATTTCTTTACAAGAGAGACAAACGATAACGCTAACGAAGATGCGCTTGCGGAAGGTATACACGGAAGGAAACAGAGATTGCGAATTTACTTGCGCATAAAGAGAGAGAGAGAGGGTTGGATAACTAAACTCGTTATCGCGAGCTTTTACCGGCATCGCCGTTACGATGACGTTTCGGAGATAGAATTACAAAAGCACGCGGCGCGCCCCAGTTTACGGATGAATACTCCTCGTAAGTTATATGGTAGATACCTGCACGTCGTTCGGTAACAGATGATAACACTACCGGCGCGATACACGTCTCATGGTTCCTCTCTCTCTCTCTTTATTATCTCGCCCGCGTATTGATTCTGTCGATATCGTCGCTGTCGATGCGGGAGATATTAAATCATCTCGATCCCTTCGCAAAAATTGATTCGAAACCATCGCAAGTTATTCTTCCCGAAGATGGAGGGCGCGTACACCGAATAATGTAATCGCTTTATACGAGGCGGCACGTTTTCCCCGCAATAATAAACCCGCTCGTCATATATAGCGCTGAAGCAACTCGAGGCCACCTTGTCTCAAATCCCACGTGATATCAGCACGCCCGACTCGACTCGGCATGGGTAAAAGCACAGTCTCTCTCTGTCTCTCTTTCTGTCTTGGTGTGGGATACGAGTTGGAAACTGCGCCACAGAGTTGCTACTCTAACTGGTTACTCAACGACGACTGGCCATTTATATGGTGGTCATTTATCTAGTCAGAAATTGAACGAGATATACTGTATATCGGTCCGAATAATACTGTGCGGAATGATGTCCGTAATGAAATCTCTAAAGCCATCGTATTAAATTGAATAGTCCTTATCTCAAATCTGTAATCAGCGACGTAAAAGACCTAGAAATCAATTTATGCAGATTAAACTAGACGAAAGGGACTGTTTTTGCAGGATTTTGAATAAGAGATACTAAATTAACAGAATTTTTGATATACGAGAAAATATTTTTTCTTTCTTCAAGTGCCAGTATTTTTTTAAAGATTTTAAAAAAATTAGGATAATTTAAAATGTATGATTGTTTTTTTATATAATATTTGATATTAAAGTCTAATATGTTAATTCCTTGATGAAAATTCATCGAACAAAAAAAGTAGAAAAAAGTTGATTTAATAATTCAAAAATAGCAGTCGCTTTCTCACACGAAATCCTTTATTTTGCTAAAAGTCACTTTCAGCGCTTTGATTTCTTTTTGATACAGATTATCGGTTTTTCCATTGATACAATCGGTTTTTCATTGTGTTGTCAAACGACAACGGAGCGAACAAAGCCGTAGAGCAGCAACTTACTGACACTATCCTTATGTACATACACGAGGAAGGAAACGTCGTTTCCGGCTACGGCCTGTCCGCTGCTAACCGCGAGCTATTCCGTCAAGCATGAACTCGCTGCCTAGGTCCACGAAGCGAAAAGTTAAGCGTGGAGAAAAGTATAGCATTGAAATCCCTTAATGTCGAGACCAGCGAAAGCTTTGAGATTTCCGAAAGATTTTGCAGAATATCGACAGCTTTGATTTCCATTCTGCATCGCAGGACACGACGAATACTAGTTACAGTGACATAAGTTTTGATTACTTTCCTGATGAAAGCATGATTTGGAAACTTAGAGGCATTCTGTACGGTAAATGCTTCTCGGTCCTCTGGGTGCTCCGCTTCTCTTCGCGTTATTAACTATTAGGTAGCGTAATTTAGAGCGGAGATTTACCGCGCTACGCTATTGTCGCTTTGAATTGTGAATGCAGCGGCTCGCAATGTAGGCGCAGCGAACCAGGGCGGATGCAGGCTACGGTGCCTTGTGCATCTGCGTCGGAAGTTATTGTTCAACGCGACCATATACAGTCGCACACGTTAAATTCGCTTGGTACAGCTGCACCGAACGGGTCTACTCTAGCTGACGTCTACTCTATGCTCGCTCGACTCACCCTTGTTCTGTCGCGTCTACGACGAACCGTTTGATAAACCGCACTTGACGGTACAATCGAGACGGTTGAAATGCTTCTCACCCTGCACACAACTTGTATATAGATTAATCTCTACAAGAAAATTGATAGTATAGCTACTTAGATAATTATGTTATATTATTTAATAATTGTCATTGTTATCGCTTATTCACGTGAGAAGAAATTTATAGACTATTTATAGATGACAAAAAGTTCAGCTGTCATCAGAGTACGTGGACGGAGACTAGGAAATTTAGTCTAAAAATAGAAAACGAGAAAATGTTATTGTATGGTTTTGGAAAACGCTGGCTGGCGCCGTTTTGGGAGCATCTCTGGGAATCTTCGCTAAATCAGGTCGCAGCTTATCGATCGGCAGCGTCGACAAACTGGTCTCTCGTGACTTCAAGTATATTAAACTAAGAAGTGCATATCGATTTGTAGTATTCGCGAGACACCTTGTTACTATGGAGAATTATTCACCGCACATATGGAAGGAAATGGGATCGCACTATTTAGCTAATTTTTTAAATAGGAATATCCTGCCAAACTTCTATATTCGCGTTAGTTATTTCGCATTTCGAAACAATCTGAACCCTCATGTCTTCCATTTTCATCTCTTGAGATAAAAATCTAATTAATTATTTCCTCTAGAGAAAATTAATTATGTTCTCTGAGGCGCCTGACTTTTCACGCTCATTATACTATATACAACTACTTACAGTCCTCGCGATTTTAAAAGAAGATAAGGAAAAGTTGCACGACGTGCACTCGCAATCTTTTAAAGGGGTCACGTTTCTGAAGCGCGACAAGAACGAGTAGTAAAGAACGTATGAAGCGGCAGAAGATCTCCACTGTGTTGCCTGGAGATCATAGAAAACCCGGGTTAACCCTGGATATCCTTGGATTCGACCGACGTCGTTATATTTTTCCATAACGTTCGTTACGCCCTGCGAAGTTTGACTCGATTTTTCTCACGTCGAGTTTCTCACTCGGTATACAGCGACCGCTGTATAAAAGACGGAGGCGACTTTAAACGAGTTTCTTTATGCGTCGATTATACAAATCCCGCGGGGCGGAGAAATATGTCTTCGGGCAGCTTTTTTTCACGCCCATTTCTACATCGTCCTTGTCCTAACTTTTGCTTGGCCGTGCGGCGCAAAACTTTTGGTCTCGACATGAGTGACGTCGCCGTCGAGGAAGTTTTATCGACTTCAGGAAGCGGGAATACCTTTATTGCTAAATATAACGTCGGTGCGCAAGATGTATAGCGGTAGATTAGATAAGGGTGACAAATTTGCATGCTTTATTCTCGACTATGAACCTCGGATGAATCATCCGAAGTGAGAGTACATTAGATGAGTTTATATTTAGACGCCATCGTCAGAAATAAATTACGCGGATACATTACACCTTGAGTTTCGTGGGCATCGTTGGGTCTGAAAAAGTACCATATAACATAATATAACAGTACGTATATATAGTTTATTTATATTTTTATAATATTATTATAATGTTTCTCTTCGCTGAGTGCTACTAGATACTAAAATTCTCAATTTTACATATATTCTCGTATTAATATATATTTTATACTTGGTGCTTCACGCTGTACGCAAAGAAGTTTTATTTCCGCCAAGAAAATGTTCGTTTCGAGACCTCACATTTTACAGTTGAAAATCCAACGGTCCAACGCGATCGATGCCCGAGTTTTTGGATTCCTCGTCGTCTCGAGTGTTCAAATCGTCGTTACGCAGCAGAGGCAGAGGTCGGGCGAAATTGCGATCGTAAACACGTCGTTTCAACCGGAATGCGTGCCCCTAAAATGCGTACCCCTTCTGTTTTTTTTTTGCCCGAATGATCTTTTCGATTCAGTAAAACCTTGGCGAAATAGCTATCGTGCCGCGTTATCGTGCATTCGGAGCTCCGGATGCGGTTTGATTGCATTCTAGCAACGGTATGCAATGAAACGTTCGCTGGCGCACCGCAATACTCGGTAACGTACCTAAGGTGAAAGGGAGGGATATAATAATTCCGTTGGCGACGCGGCCGTGCGCAACGGATGCCCCCTAATCAGAGATAATTTTCAGTGCGAGCGGTTTTTTTTTCCTTCTGCAAGTTTCGCCTCGAAGGGCCCCCGTTATTGATGAATCACGTAGAGATTTGATTGGACGAACATAAGTTCAGTTCGCGAGCGAGGATTATTAGCTCTCGCAACTTGTATTTCTCCAATTTGCGCGAGCAACTGTAACTATATCTTTATACATTAATGTAATTGTGCGACATCGTGTGTATGTGTGTGTGTCTGGCCATTGTCGCCACGATGTAGGAAAACAACGAGACGCTATCCCCGGGAAAATTCCTTTAGCGGAGATTGCTCTCTCGTCACGAAGCCAATTCGGATGCAAGAATTTTTTTATTTTTATTCGGTCCTATGCGATTTATATCGTTCCTCTCTTACTCCCGTTGCGCCGTCTTACAGTATCATATGGTGGAGGTCGGGTGCAGAATAGGAAGAAGCGAGGAAGACATAAGTTCAGTTCGCGAGCGAGGATTATTAGCTCTCGTCTCGCAACTTGTATTTCTCCAATTTACGCGAGCAACTGTAACTATATCTTTATACATTAATGTAATTGTGCGACATCGTGTGTGTGTGTGTGTGTGTGTGTGTGTGTCTGGCCATTGTCGCCACGATGTAGGAAAACAACGAGACGCTATTCTCGGGAGAATTTCTTTAGCGAAGATTGCTCCCTCGTCACGGAGCCAATTCGGATGCAAGAATTTCTTTATTTTCATTCGGTCTTACGCGATTTATATCGCTCCTCCCTTACTCTCGTTGCGTCGTCTTACAGTATCATATGGGGAGGACGGGCGCAGAATAGGAAGAAGCGAGGAAGACATCTCCTCTTCTAGAATCTTATTACGGCATTCTTCTCGGAAGTGCCTTCCGCATGATCGCATGAATGAATGAGTAATGCATCGTCATGAATTAAACATGTGGGCGCGTGCGCGCACCCGCCCCGACGATGTGCATCAGCGTTATGCTCCGGAGTGCATAGAGAGACGCTTGCGAGACTTAACGACGTTAACATCCGATGCGATCGCTCCAAATTAGCCGGCTTTCGAGGAAATCACGGCCGAGAGAAAATCCAGCGAGGATTAGAGATACTTTATTGCGTCTTTAAGGTATCTCTTGATCCTTCGTTATTTCTTTGTACGTGTTTGTTTTTATCAAGATCGCTGATCACAAAATTACTTTCGTTGCAAACTCACCGAACCGTTCAGTGCACGAGAATTAAAATCACTAATATACGAAGACATTCATTGTATTACTCGGAAAAGTAATCTCGTGACGAGATCGTACAAGCGTTAACATGAACTTGTTGCCGAATAGATAAACGGCGAGTTACGGGATCGATGATTGAAATTCAATGGCAGATCCTTTATAACCTGGAATTCAATTAGAAGCAACGTACGACGTGTCGACGTTATTAATGGCCACATAAGTAACGATAACTCGAAAGAGGTTAATAACGGACACGTTCATTGACTGCTACTGCTTATATTTCCCGGACTCGAAGATCTTCAGAGAGTCGGTCGAGCTGGTCGTAGGTTTTGAGAACTCGACTCGACGCTTTCTTGTCGGGAGGGGGGTATATTCCGGATATATTTAGTGCGGAGCCAGGTCCCTTGCCTCGGCGTTTTATTTCTCCGAGGGGAGACCGATGAAAAACTGGTCGGCGCCGCGTGTGGATTACAGAAGCATCTTCTCCTCGTGCAACCGCTGCGGCGTCGCGTATAAACTTGGCGTGTTTTCGCCGCGCAACTTTCCGACGTTGCGTGATTCTCGTCAGCGTGAATCCTCCGCCGTAACGGAAATTGTAAGAAAACAAGCTTTCGAAGAAAGACGGGATCCTCGTGAGATTCAATTCCCGTCCTTTAAAACCCGCTCGTATATTCGTGACGTTCTGTCACGTGGCTGTCGCGATTTTCATCTGATATTACGTAAACGTGCAGCCCTCTCAGATCCACGATGCGAACGTGCCAAGTTAATAGCACGAGAACGGATCGGAGTAACGTGTATAGATCGCAAATGCAACATAAGCGATCGCGATCGAAAGGTAAACCGCCGGATAACACGGGAGATAATGCGAGAACGGATTCTTAATGAGTCGCGTAGCAGCGTTTCCGCGTCGTCGCGGTTAGTTCCTCGCGCGTATCCTCCGCTCCTGCTCGTGGCTACAAGGTCACGTACGCGGTAGTGCGTTAGATTAATTATCCGCGCCGTAAACCCTCGCACGATGCTAATATCAGCGCGGGATAAATTAGTCTCGCGCTCGCTTCGCGCGCACAGATCGGCGAGGATCGCGAGGAGGGACGGCGGTGTCTTCGAAGGAAGATGAATTATCCTCGTATTAATCTTGCGCGCTTGTCAAGCGAGTAACGAGCGAGTGGGCGAAGAATGGAGCACCTTATCTGCGCGCCGCCGGAGTGATTAGGTTCCCAAATTGGGTGTTGCCTCGCCTCGGGATCGTAAAATGAGACTCTCGCGACTGGGAGGATGCGCGACGCTTCTCGTATCCTTTCATTCGCCTCAGGTATAATCGCGTCTTACCAACGTTGAGAAAAGCGTCTTTTACGAGTCCCCGATCCGTCAAATACGTCGCCCGAAAGCTTTCACTCCAGAAGGATTGGAACAGTTATTTCACCGAAATAACCGTTATATCTCTATTAACGTGTGCGTCGATATACCGTGCAATGCGATTTATTCGAGCGGTGTTTTCTCGGGCGCTGCCCGTGGATCCGCGGCGGCTTGTTAACCGGCAATCAAGCATATTCATACCGCGCGGATGATGGACCCGCACGGATCAAAAGCCGTAACACTTTCCTGATGAGCCGTTGCCTCTCGAGACTAATAATGTCACGTACGAAGCAGAATGAAATTCATCACGGGGGCGAAGTACGAGGGAAGCTCGACGCGGAACGCGGTAATCACCCGACAAGCTTTCGCGAAGCGCGACCGGAAACGCAGTAATGAACCCCGCGCACGATTCCGTGTGTAACTCTAATATTCTACACAGCCCGACGCGTACGATATCACTGAGACCGACCAGAGAAGTGACCCCCCTCATTATTCCCACGTACGTTCGAAAAACTTCATTTAAATCAAACATTTCTTTTTTTATCATTAAACAAAATTTTGCCTTTAATGAAGAAGGTGAGAGGAATTATCGCGGAATTAGAGTGTGCTTCCTCGTCATTTTCATCTCCTCTCTGGAGGGGCATCCCGCAAGACTTCCGCGTTTGGAGAACGTAGATCTCGCGTCGCGGTAATTTAGGCGCGTATATAATGTAGCCTTCGAACAATGCGAGGAACTGACGACCCATTATGAGTCGACGAGAGGGTATTGTACCGGATGTCTCGGGCTCTCCGATGTCCTCAACGACCGACGGTCCCGCTCGCATGCACGCACGCTTATATTGCGGAAACGTGTGTAAACGCTTTTCACGTGCGTCATTATAGAACCCGATCATGTATGTATGTGTCGTCGGGTTCCTGCGCTCCTGGCACCATGTGTTCGCAACAAGCTCGATCACGGTAGCGACATCATGAGCGTCCGGGCTTGGGTTTCGTCTCGTTACACATTACATAGTTACATAGAATTTACGGAAAGCGGACGGTTAAATATTATTCATTATTCATTATTTGAAACCGATTTGCCTTTGGCGATATATTGCAAAATTAACAGGTTCCTGGTTACACAAAACATTGAACGCGAAAGCACAAACTAAGCTTTGAGGATGACATAAATTATTCGATTTGCAATTCTCGCGTTTTTACCTTTTCTGTTGAAAAGATCAACTCTGAATTTTGTTGGAGTTTTATTAGGTGGAAGTAAAAATATCCTAAAGCGAAGTGTATCAAAAGAAACGTCTGTATATATATTTTTCGTTAAAAATAATGCTGCTGTAAATAATGCTCGATATGGCTGTGACGTGTATTGGGCGAAATAAATGACAAGAAACTCGCTCTCCAGTTTCACTTCATTTGCGGACTGTCGTGAGCATGCATACGTTGCATTTAAATAAACTTATTTCAAAAATTACATGATGCGATATACGCGCAAGGGAGAAAAAGAGACACTCCGAATTTGTGTTCTCATCACGAATGCAAATGTACACATTTTCCCGATGATGAATTCGATAACCCCTGGATGTTTAATCCAGATCCGGAGCTGACGGTTTGTGAGACGAAATGAACTTTTAGCCATTTCATATCCACGAAAATGGAATCCACGAAAAACTTTAATCTGGCTTTCAATCAACTAAGCCCGTCGCCGTTGGCGAACATCTCTCGAGAGTGGATCGATGGGTGGAATATCCGAATAGACCTACAAAGATACTCTGTACACGAATTGAATTTTATTTAAATTTAAACTAATTTTTTAGATTAGATTTTATCAATAGATTAAATTTTTAAAACGCTATATAAATTCTCATTAAAATTTTGTTGTACATATATCGTTTATGTCCAAGTGAAAGAAAGCTAAAATCGAAAGACGCGCAGTTCTTAATAGCGTTATTTTTATTTAGCAATGCAATTTGTGTAATTTTTTGGATATTGCTGTAGTAAGTTTAGTTATTTTTAATGACTAACTTTATTATAAATTAATTTCTTTTTTAATCATTTTTAATATAAATAATAAAAATCTATGAATATTACTTTTCTCTATAGTAATAGAGTTCGAATAATAGTATTTGAATTAAATTTTGGAAAAAATACTTCTCTTCTTTTAACTTTGCAGCTCTTCTTTATGCATTACAGTATTAGCGCACGCTAGTTTTTGCCTCTCCAGCTTGCTGCATCTCTTTTATACTAACATTTTTCAACGGTTTACTCTTTGTACTTTAGAAAATCAAAGTCACAATATTACAAAGAAAGTTACAAAGGGAAAAGAGAAAAATGGGAGAGGCGAAAAAGATAGAGGAAGAGAGGCGGCTGGTTGTCGTTAGGAAGAGATTCCATTTCCTTGCTTTTAATCGTCAAAATTCTTTTCAAATTGTATAAATACTCTTTGAAAACACAACTCTTTCAAAAAAAAAATCAGAACTTTATCAATTAATATCGAAATTCTAAAAATGAGGTGTTCCATAGAGATAAAATTATCGCCTCTGTGGCGATCGATAAACGGCACTAGGCCGACGAACACATTTCGCTCGTCGATAGAACGTAATTGCCACTTCGTTTTCGCACTTTATACAGATCTCGTGCCTGACTGCAATTAACAGCGTAATTCCATCGACGTCGGAGAAAAATCCGGTTGCCCGGGCAACGCGAGAACGCCAGGAATTCGATCGTACTTCAATGCTACTGTCGCATTTTCGTTCCCGTCCAAAAACGTTATGGACCATCGCTGCCAGATTCCATTCGCTCTCCGCGTAATTACGAGAGCTTGGGTACTAAATGTTTTAATGACGAACGGCATCGAGATGTATCGACGAACATCGGTTTATTAAATAAAAACTGTGCGCAATGATATATCGAGCGCGCATAGTAACATGATATCGATGACTTTTCTCTCTTGAATCAGCGTTTAACCAACTCGATATCGCGAACGCACAATGCATTTGCAAATTAATTATATCATTTAAAAACTTAAGAGTGTCATTTTTTTTTCATTAAAAAAACTCGACATATTTGTTTCAATTAGCGTGCAACAAATTTCTCGGGAATCGTGTTACGAATACGTATTTGGTACTTGATACTAACTGTTATCTACATCGGAGCGCCTGCGAAAATAAACGGGCACGTTACGCAATTTGCATTTCCTCTAATTGAATCACACCCGCGGTGAAACAGCCTCGAAATTACAGAGCGGCAAATCACATTTTTATTTAATGCCGCGAACTCGTTGCCGGCGCTAAATACTGAATGAATATGCATTAGTATGCAAAGTTCCGCTGTTATATAATCGCAGGGCACACAACTCGCCGCATCCACGAAAACAACGTTCGATCGACGTTGCTCTCACACGCGAATTAATTAAATCATGAACTCGAACCGCGGAGGGGGAGGCCTCCTCCAATTATTCTTTTTGTCGATTACTAATAATCCACATTGGTTTTTAACGGCACGATGATCTCGTTTCGTTTTTTATTCCTATACGTTTGTTCCACCTGGTTTATTCGCACCGTAATATTCAGCAAATAATACCGGCAGTGCGTGTCGAACGCTTCTCTTCCCTCGGAGGAATTTTCCGTCTAGACGTTTTGATAATGGCGTCTTTATGCGAGCCGTTCGCATAGAGAAATACGAAAAATCCCCGAGGTACCATACATACGTAGCCGTTTACAAAACGTAGGGAAATAAGGGCGAATTCTGTAACTTAGCCGTTATATTTCGTCGGTGTATCGTAAACGTTTAGAAGGCGTACAATTTTCTTATAAGCGCTCCAAAATTAATTTAAAGACGCCCTTCTCTCTCAATTAAGACCTCGAGCGAAACTTGATCCTCTATTTTAACTGGAATTATAATTGTAAAATTAAATGCGAACAATGTATCCGGATACAAACGACTCGTATAAAACCTCGTATCGGCTCGTTTTAGCCTCGTATTGGTAATCGTCCCGTATTGTAGGAACAATTATCACCGTGATGAATTGAAGAAAGTCGGTCGCTAACTTACTTTTTCTCGCCCGAGATCGACAGAACGCGTTCACTCAAAGTCGTACAATGAAGACAAATACAGCTGCCGTTCCGCGAACGTGGTCGATTGTGTGCGGGAACCGCGGATACGACGAACGTGATTTATTCGACGACGGGATTTTATATTACGTTCTTTATCGCCATACGTCCGAGCACATTGCACATTGTCGGCGACATTGTAGAAAGTTGCAACTGTATTTCTTATTCGCTCCTTTCCCAAGACAGCCACCGTCTAATTGCGACTATCGATCTTGATCGTCGTATAATGTGTCATAGTCTAAAGCAGGCAGTACACTTCGTCGGCTATTCAGTTCAGTTCGATTCAACGTGCGTTCAGTTTACTTTGGTCTTAAACGAGAAAGTTACTTTATAACTTGCCGAAGTTACTAAATGGGCATCCCGGCTGCTGCATCAATTCAACTTTGTTCCGTGCTTTTTTGCCGGCTCCTGCACAGCTTACGTTATCTTGACGAGCGGAACAGACTGGAAACGAACGTCGGTTATCTGTGGATTTAGACATTTCGTTTGGCTTGTAATTTTTTAATTTAATGATGTGCACGAGGAATCTCGTTTGCGAAACTGAACGTGAAGTTATCGAGCTTATTATTTGTAAGACAAAGAAAACTTCACACAACTAGTCTGTCATTTATAGGTCATTCATAATGCAGTAAGATAAATTATAAGATAATTATAATATATACAATTATATATAATATATGTATATAATATTTATAACATATAACTTAATTAATAATTTGTTAATATTTTTGTCTTGAGAAAAGACAAGTGAAAGTATATAACAAATAAAAATTAAAACTATATATGTTACCGAGTTAGTACATATTACAGATATTCTAAATAATTCAGAAATTATGAGCCTTTATAGTTCATAATCTTAATATTAATAATTACCCCTTTGTTTTCAAAATCATAATAAACGCGAAAACGAAGCGCATCCGATTTGTCTAGCCTGTCTCGTACAGAAGACAGACAAGATAACCGAACAAAAGCGATGACGATGAAGTGCCACGACGAGACTGACGCCAGGTGTAATATGAAGGTAAACCGAGATGAATCAGGCAGACGCTCCTTAAGAAGAGTCAAGGCTCCCGAGCTCGGAGATTTATGCCACGCGCGGATTTGTGCCCCTGACGCGGAATTAATCTTTAGCCCCCTTTCCCCCGATCCGCGTGTTACCTCGCGAAGCGAGAAACCGCTCATTACTGTATCTGGCTTTGTAACTACCGTTGCGGGTATAACTTCTCGCGGATATAACTTGTCTGAGATTGTTACGAACTAATCGTACTCTGCGACACATAACACACGGGACACTGCGTGCCCGAAAGTTCAAGCTATCGATCGGCAAGAACTGAAGTCTTTCACGTACGCAATGACATGTAATTAATTGAATTATGAGCAAACAGTGTCTTGTCTCAGGGAAAATAATCTTCATATAGCTGTGTTATAGAAATTCCGTATTTTCCCCTTTCTGTAAAATGTAATTTAAGCCTTTTGTGTGAACGTAATAGAAAATATATCGTAATCTATTTCTTTATTTGCGAATTCAGATAAAATACGATATTCGTGAGATAATAAACATGATGAAATTTTATGAAGGTAGGATATTTTTATCGGGGGAATCTGCTCTTCTGCATGTTAAAACGTCTGCATTAAAAGTGAAGCATTTTGAGATCTGTTCTCTGCATACTTTTACATTCGTAATTTTACAAGCTTTAATTTTACAAAGTGAAGTTAAGAATCGCAATGTATCAAGCGGCTCGTTCTTTTTTCAGATCACGAACTTCCCGGGAAATTAGTCTACCTTGGCGGACTTGTTGTTGGTAAGTAATTTTTGAAATCCTTCGAGAGACGCGTCTTCAACTAGTGTGAAACTTATCCAAAACTAGTCCCGACGGTAGGAAATATTCTTTCTTTTTCTCTTTCTCTCTCTCTCTCCTTTTGTTTTATGCTGACGCCACTCTAACGCGGAAAACTTTGTTGCGCCGTCGATACCGCGCGTAAAAGAGTTTCGGCTCCTCGCGGGAAATTCGCAGCGCTGTCGTATTAAGCTTTTCCCATTCGTGATAAAAAGTAACGACAGAAGAGTCTTACGAAGCTATTAAGATTAACCGCGATTACGTTCTCGCGGCTTGATTCGGGAGAAATTTTTTAATCCTTTTTTATTATTGCTCAGATGAAAAATTTTTATTCGAGATCAGTGTCATAATATTGAAGTATTGTGAGAAATAGCATAAATCAAGCGTTTCTTTTTGACTCAGTGCCCTTTAAAACGGGAGGGAATCGAATTATTGGCGCCATACGCGTGTTCGTCGCAAACATTGGATTTGCAGGCGTCGTCTATAGATTTTGAGAGACAACACGATCGTGGTCGAGCGACTGAGCAAAAAGGACGAAAGGTGGATTCAGGATGTCGAATATTGGCGATGTCGTGCCGAGGGAGGATGGGGTACGAAAGGGGATGACGAAGGTACGCGCCCGGAATCGTATCCAAAATTCACGGCACGTGCTTCTAACGTAGCTCCCGCAGGAGCCCTTCACCTGAAGAGGTTACTAGCTATTTTTATGTATACCTATGTAGTTATCGAAAGGGAAAGGGATGTGAAAGCTCAAAACTCCGAGGGACTGTTTCCAGCTGTTGGATGGTCCAAAGGGACCGGCACAATAAAATACTTCAATCTTTATTACGTTAACCGTACCACTTACTCGTTGCCTTCATAAAATCGTTATTTTTTTCAATGAAAAAAAAATACAGTTAACTCTTAAGTGCGCAGCTTTGCATATATGCAAAACAATTTTTCGATGCTCCGTATACTCTCCCCCGTATGAAGTTCAAACTGAAGACGATTTTGCATATAAAGGCTCAAATTAGGCTCTTATTCCCTGAGGGTTTAAGAATCTAGAGGGAATCTTTTTAGACCCTTTACCTGTAGAATTCGAGAATTGGTAAAGAATTTTTTAAATATTTGTAAATATTATATTTTATTATTTTTATATTATTTATTTATTATATTATAATATTTTTAAATATTTAGAATGTCTTGTAAGTAGTCATTGTTTAAAGAAAAACTTATCAGAATGTGTGTGCTACGAAAAAAGTGCGCATTTAAGGATTAAATTTTGCAAATATTAATACTTTATTCGCGGAGAATTGATATCATAATTCAAATAAAATCTGATCTCTCGTACCTCGTTTTCGAAACGTTTTTAAAGAGCATGTCAGATCTTGGGCAAACGAAGAGTCGTTCATTCAAACGTTCACTTCGTATCTCGCGTTTTCTTTTGATGCTGGATGGATCGTTGCCAACGTCCGTTCGCTGATGATGCTGTCGAATGCTAGGAGCGTGCGTTTTTCCCTTACGTTTGACCTTTTCGGACCTGGCACACGACGAGGGAGGAGGATCGGAGAGCGTCTCTCTGCGATCCCGACGATTCTCGTCCACTGTGTGCCTGGTAACGGCCTTTATGTAACGCTCTGACATTCTCGGTTGGTCGGACGACCTCCATAATGCAGAGCATATAACACGTTTCGTTCTTACGCCGGGATCGCTTCTTCAAACAGGATCTACGAGTGCGATGCGTGATAATCTTGAGAACACGGGGACCGCGGGAAGAATGCGGGAGTTACAACCGGATTAAGGGTCGACCCATACAAAAAACGGGACATATACATATGCTTAAAATCATCTCTGATGCCCTTGAAGATTGGAGATCATCACAAGTAAAACTTCGTAGAATTTCTTTATCGCAAGATTATCCCTTCGAATCGTACAACTTCATCTATCCTTCTCTATTATTTTAATCAACTTCATCTATCCTTCTCTATTATTTCGCTTGTGTTATTCCTATTATCTCTCGCGTAGGAGATTGACACGATTAATCGTAAACGCATTAAAGGATTACCGTGTCGCGACGGGAGAAAGAAAGGGGCTCGCACTTAGGAGCGAGATGTACTTCGGTGGCGAGACGTGCCACCGCCGAGGGCTTGCGTTAATTAAGGCTTCTTAGGAGACGAGACGGAGCAGACGACGCGTGTGTAATTGTGCATTCCCCTGTTGGCAGTCTCGTCGCGGAGGCTTTGTCCCAAGAAACCAAGACTGGATCTTAAGACCTAGGTTCGCCCGTACGCCTACGGACAATGGCAGTGGAGGTATACTCTACAATACAACCCTGCTTATAGTATTTCCGAGACACGAAAACTCCGATATCACCTACCTTTCGCCCATTTCTGTCTTCGCCCTTTCCCCTTTTTTCTCCATTCTTTCTTTTTTCGATAGCCATAAATATATTGGTCGACACAGGTTGCGGACAAATAAATTGCTGGAATCGATTCATTGAAAGCAATACACGTACTTTTAATTTATAATTTATTTAATTTAATTTTCATAGATCAAAAAAAAATCCTGGAGAATTAATGGAAGAAATTAATAAATGAATAGATACTTGTTGACAAGTGCAATAAATTAATGAGTCGTCACGAGTTTGCTTGCAAATAGGAGTGATTGCGTTATAGATTCGTTAATAATTTCTTTCGAAAACGCTTTAAACGAGGTAAAATAACCTTGGTGGAGATTTCAGGGATAAATTCGAGGATTTTAAGTGTATTTGAAATTTTTCTTTATATTGAAGAATACCTTTCTCGCGGAAATTTCTTGATACATTTCCGCACCCTAGTAGTAGACCAAATATGACTCCTTTAACTTTCAACGCTTGCAAACATCTGCTGGGAAATAGTGGCTGCCAGAGGTTCGCGAGAGATACGGTGAATCGGTATATCAATTTAATGAAAATCAGTTCCTCTGGAGGTCGGAGGACTTTCCTCGCAAGTGTGATTGATGAGCGTGCTGCCTGAGCGCATTTATTGTGAGAGTGTAGATTAGCGTTGCTGTCGACGAAATGTATTACGGCGGTGTGTCGCGAGAATAATAAATGTAATTTAATATGGTGCAGAGTTAGTATGACTCTCAGTGGATCGCCATGTCCCATACATTGCGCATAACGCGCGTGAATATTCACGCCATGTATCTGGAAAAGTTAATAAATAGGTTACACGCACGCAGAGAAATATCCGACGAGATGCGACCATTAATATCACAAAAATAATATAATTATAGCAACAATTAAACGTGACCTATAATAATAAGAAGGAGTTTTTATCTTGTACTCGAATTGTAAAACAGTTGAAAAGGACAACACTTTTTAATCCTTTTACGAGAAATTATTTTTTTTATATAACAGTCTTAGTTTGATTACTCGTCAACGAAATAATGTATCTGAGAATACGAGATCTGTAGCAGAAATACATGGGTAAACCTTTGGTAAATTTTGCATGCGATAAAGATCGGAGTGACGATCGAGAATTGGAATTGTTGATTATATCCTGCGGTATGGTAAATCATGACGACGTTATTTCGGAGGAGCTTGCATTATTCGCAGATGCGATCTCTGTTTGGTCTCTGAACACCCTTATCGGGCCGGTGACATCGCCTTGCGGTGTACCACCGTAATAGGAGTAGCGAAAAGCAAGACAGGTTCCTCGGTAAACCTCTTCTTCTTTCACGTGTGAAATTAAATCGTCGTATTGTCACGAGAGTGAAAATGACGTCCAACAGTAAGTTAGAACGTGTTATGAAAAATCCACTTCACGCTTTAAAATCCACTTTCACGCGTTAGCGTTAAAACATTCCGTGAGATATGCTGCGAGATATACTGGAATCTTCTTTAATAATAACTAGTCTACCCTAATAATAACTTTTCGAGACATAATACATGCTGTACGCGCTATATTGCTGTATTATTTCCGTGAGTTACGCGCTAATAATATCACGCCCTCACCCCTCGTCGGGCGATCTTTATCGTGCATTCTCGTCGTCGACACTTAGGTCGTGCTACGTGGAAACGCACCCCCAGGATTGCTCTTATCGGCATCTATCCCGTCGTACGTCGTAGCCCATTCCCCATCCCCTTCGCCTTATCTCGCGGTGGCTCGCGTGAAAACCCTCTTTAGCCCCGGCGTTTCTCTCTCCCTCGTCTTACTAAAGACAATACCCTCTAAAAAGGTAATAAACTTTTTAGTAGCTGCAAGAAGGAGACTTCGAGCGAACGATCGTACGAGCGAGCTCTCCTCTCCCTAGTTTTCGTCACACCTTTCGTTCTGTCACTCTCGTGAAAGCACCCTATGTGTAAAATATGTGTATATGACCGTGGAAGCTTTATGCTTAAACCTGCGATATTTCATCAAATCGCATACGAATATGCACTTGTGATTTCTTGTGCGGGCGGTGAAAAACAACGGCTGACATTGTCATAGATATTCCTTCGTGAGTTGCCAAACTTTTGTTTTTATACGAGATGAATAAATGAGAAAGAACTAATGAGAGCCAGACGCAGTAATTAAGGTGCAATAAATATCCTGAAGAAATTAATTCATTTAATAGTCCCTCGTAGTCAAACATTTTGGGCCTCTTTTTGGATCAAATCTTCAGAAGATTATGTATAACAAAAATACAAGATCAAATCATTTATTCACTTTAGCATACAGTCAAGAAGTGGAACTTGATTTACATCGAGATCTTATCACTAACGTCTCTATTCCTCACACATTCTTCCGTAACTACTTTTACTATTATTTATCTAATCTTTGAAAAACATACATGTTACAATGATAAAAAGAATTGAAAAAATTTTTTAAAGTTATGTCCTGTGTCGCGACTGTATGTGTTTCATAATCTTTCAACCGTTTTTGGACTTTATTATATTTAATAAGTCTCCCATCTGTTCTAGCTGTTAAGAGATAAATGGTCATTAAAAAACTTACAACGTCAAAAGAACGTAAAAAGAATTTTTTGCTCGAAGAAACGTACATAGGCCGAAAGAAAGAATAGAAAAGAAAGTTTCATTTCTTACTTGTTGTTTGTTATACGAAGTTTGAAATTTACGCGATGCCGTACATCTTAAAGTGCGCACGTTATATATATATAAATATAATTATTATTTATTTACGAGAATATTTTATCTCCGGGCAAGTTCTCGTTTCTCGATGAATCGAAAGTAAAATGCGCGAGAATCATTTGTTACTCATCAGGAATACAGCCTCGGGCGGTGCTCGGTGAAGTTTTGCGGAATAAATGAAAGAGTAAAAGGGAATATGATAGCGCCACATTGGAATAAATTGCAGAAAGGCCGGTCGAAATTAATCATTAATAATCAAAAAGTTTTCTAGCAAGGCCGAGTGAGACGGTCTCGATAGTCGCATTGCGGGATACTCTCGTTCGCGCTCAGCTCCTGATGGCAAATCGGTGGTCTTCCTTTCGCACGCTACCAGCCACGTCGGACGAGTTCATTACGGTTGCAACGCGGCTAACAGGATTTTGCTGGTTGTCGTAACGAGCTCTCCCGAGTCGTAATTCAAAAGTTGATTCGAGTAGCTGCAATTTATTGCCCTGCGCGCTCCGGCCAAGACTTTTTCTCGCGGAAAGGTCGGGCGCGGAAAGGTGGGCGGACGGGGCGCAATGAGACGCGAGGCGACGACGGGGACGAGGAAAACTCGTCGCCGCGATAAGGGAAATTGCATTAAACATCGTGGGCACGTGCGGAGAGCGCGAAGAAAGGAAGTCTCTCTCTCTCCTCCGGGCGTCGTCGATATCGAGCTTCTCGCCGCGAATTGACGCGTTCCGAGTTGTTAATGCAGCTGGGGGCAACTCGCGACTCGATCTTTCGTGCGACCTCTCAAATCACGGAACTACGGACGAAATTTTAATGACTCTCTCCCGGAATTAAGAGGACCGCGCTTTCGAACTAAATTGTCTACCGATCGATAAAAGATTTTATGAATCGCGGAAGAGCGTCCTCGCCGATTTTCTTTTTATATTATTCAATACACGATACGTAATACTATAAATCGAAATTTAATTCTGACTAAATAATTAAAATTGAATTAATGATAAATTAGCAACTAAGAGAGTGGTTTCTCGTTTTAAAAATATGTGTGTGAAAAAAATATATATATAGTCATATGTAGCTATAAAATGCATAAAATTACTGTGACCAAAGAGAGTTTAGAAAACAAGAGCAAAAAATCGGCGAGGACGCGCTGAGGATTTCATTTACCGAAAATTTTGTAGACGACACGAGCGTGAGATAAGAGCGTTGTTCAGTTGCGTAATCAGGGGAGAGCAATAGAGGAAGTGAGAAAGAGAGAAAAGGCACACGTCGGGAGAGATCCGATCGATAACGGATTACGAATTGCATTCGGCGGAATCGGAAGTTACGATCGCACCGGCAATCCTTTCCCCGAACTTAGCAATCCGCTTAACTTCGCCTGCAGATTCGACTGCGAAACTTATCGGATCGAACCGGCGCGGCGCGATACGAAATCGCATCCATATATATATATATATAATTTGTACGAATTGTTGTAACACACGACCGATACCCGTTCCCGATACCCGGAACGCAGATATATCCACTAAATGTGGTTTTCATGACTTGGCTCGTGCGTTTCAGCTTTCTCTCGATTTACGTTATTGATGTCAACAAAATGTTTTCGCCGCCGTATAAAATCGGGGACGAGAAATACGCAACTCTACGCCGCGATTTTTTGTTTCTTCTCACATCTGTAACGTGGCAAATGTCCAATCCGACGAAGTCGCGCTCCGGTTTCTCGCCCCGGTACAAATTTATCTGCAAGAATTTCTGTACCGCACGCGTCGTTAGAATTTCATTAGGAACATACGCGCGGTCGCACCTCCTCGCCACCCCGGTTACATCCTTCATTTCCGGTCCTGGGCGCGTTTCCTGCGCTCGCGGCGGCCAGATAGCAGCGCGTGCACGCTGTTCCACATATATTTCCGGCATTCGTTCCCCGGCTTTCCACTCGGAACGGAGCTGAAACGCCCCGAGGAGTCGCAAACGTGGTCTATGTGTCTGCGCACTCGCGACGAACTTTGGCCGATACGTTACGCGAGAAATGACATCGCGCATTTTAGAACTTGCACGGTGGAGAAAAAGATCACACGGGGGTTGTTCGCGGCGTGACCAACGTGAATGACGTACCGAACGGATGAAAGGGAGGGATTATTCATTGTTCCTTCTTCTGTACAGCGTGACGTTCCTCGATATCGTTGAAATTTCAAGCTTTTCCTCCTTTCTGTACAGCGCGAAACGAAATAAAGAATTGAACGTACGACTGCGAATTTGAGAATTTTAGACCTTGGGCGGGACCAGCGTGCGAAGCGAGATGATTCATACGGTCGCCTCCGGTGCGAGTTACCTAACTCGAATTTACGACGAAGAGGGCTCCCGGGCAAATCGAACAAGGCAAACAAAATAGCGGAGCGCCGAAACGCGATAACTCGATTCGCGAAAAGTTTTCCGCGAAACTCTCTCATAGGAGAGGATGAAGAGGAGCGCGTCTCGCGCGCGGAATACTCGAGTCAGATGTTCGCAACGAACGGGAGCGTGGCACAATCGGAACGGCTTTTCGAGAAGCTATTTTTATCGCATCCTCTCTTCGTAAACTCCGCTCTTGCGCGGACGACATGTGTTATCTCTCCCGCGTGTCCAACACGTTTCGGAGCTCTATCCGCGGCCAGCACATCCGCTCAAAGCTGCTCGCGACGATCCTCGAGAGAGTAACGGAGTGAGTTTGTACGTAGTTCTTGTTCGAGAATGGCGAGAGAGGGACCGAACGTCGTATATGGCGAAGATAGACGCGTATCATGCATCCGGGTAGCTCAAATAATCGGAGAGGAAAAGGAAAGTTCGTCCTCGAAGCAAGAGGCTCTTGACCCTGCTGCTTCGTCCGATCACGTTTTTCCTTGTAAAAAACTCTGTCAAATAGACGGTAATTTTATAGATTACCATCGGTATTTTTAAATGTCAAGAATGAATGTTTTCTTTTTTTAAGCTTTTATACCTGACGGAATATATTTGATTAAAAAAATAACAGAAGCGCATGATTTGCCGTGGTATTCATCCGTGATTGGCGTTTGACTTTTCGCGTTCCGGTCACTGAAAACTGACATTATCGACATTTAGAAAAATGTTTTTAAAAGATAAATGCCATTTAATGTAACACTTTGAATCTCATAAATAGCTAGGTAACAATGTAAAGTAAAAAGTACGCAATTGCCCAAGATATAATCGTATTTTTTTTAAATACCAAAGGCTCTCATGATTAATAAATAGAACGAGAAAGAGACTTAGAGCCATGACAAGGTATTCGTATCGTTGTGTGAATTTTTGTGTATATTTCCAAAATAGTATAAAACTGCGCGCTGATTATTTATTGGTCTTGAAGCATAGTACGTTGTCAGAACAATAAATCTACATAATTTAAATTGATAATTGATTTAATATTTGCTAATAAATTCTGTTTAAATCGCCGTAAAGAATTTATTGCGAAAAATATTATCAAGATTTCAGGATAATCAGGATTCGAAGCTGGATCTCCTTACAATCCATGTACATGTGACAGACATCTTTACCAATTCAATTTATTGGTTGGGAAAAAGTTACAAAAATTTACACAGAAATATAGCGACACGAACACTTTGTGTATATATAAATAAAATGAAAATTAAAACACGGTAAGACATATACTTGCTGGACAATGTAAATGACCTATGAATTTGGAAGCTGAGCGATCGGATCTAATGGAAAGAAATTCCTTTTGGCTTGTTACCGTGGTAAGCCCGAACCGTGGTTTCGAGATATTCGTTTGTTGCCCTTTGTGGAGTAACGACTCAAAGAGTACCTTTCGCGTTTAAATGCGGGATTTGCACGGAAATAAGAGGCCACTATGCCCGCGAGAATTCTCGAATAATTTAATTTACGCTCCTTCTTGTAGCAGAGAGGAACTTTTCCAGTATAGTGACTGTTAGAATTACCCCGGTTGTTGCGCTTTTATCTTCTCGACCGAGGTAGATAGACGCTATTGCGTGTTCTATCGGCTCACTTCGTTCCAACTGACATTATGCTAATTAGGTTAAAAGCCTTCGACGGAGGGGAGAGAGAGAAAGGGAGAAAGAGAGAGAGAGCACGATTATGACATATACTGCGCTCTTCGTTTAATCGGCTCGACTAAGAGCGACAAATAAAGAGCTTGAATATTCATATGGAAGTCATCGTCCGCTCCTATTTCCAACGGAAATCTTGCAGAATACACGTCTTTTCGTCTGAACGTGAACGCGAATGTGAAAGAAAAGACGTTTAACAAATCGGAGTATTTTCAGTAGATTAAAAACACTCGAGTTCTAATTAAAGTAGAGCCTCATGCGCAATTTCAATTAAGTGGAACAGGATTCGCCACTGTGTGAAATTCGAAAGAGAGAGAGAGAGAGAGAGAGACAAGCGCTTTGAGTAAATATCACGCGTTCTCACCTAAATGCGATTCACGCTTTTTCATCGTCCGCTCGGAGGATTCATTAAGAATCTCATCGGTTTCGCGGTGAAACTTTCGACGAATAAATTTTCGGTTTCTCCATAAAATCCTTGTCGTCATTTATAACGATGTAACACATCTCCCGTTTTAAACCGACGCACTTGTCGCGATTTGTGTTATCGCGGAGTTTTCGCAGTTTTACACAGTCCTGCTCTTTATCAATATGCAACAAAGTGTCAGGCCCGTAATTCATAATTTTCAAGACGGACGCGAGAAGATTTAATTCCTAGCGATAAACGCGACGACGAAAAGCGCATGAGTTTATCGCGGTCAATTAAATGCATCATGCGCGCGATACCGAGCTGTATTCGCAATATCGCGATACAAGCCCCGTTATTCTGAATCGTTACACAAGATTCGCATATAGTCGAGAGGTATATATATCGGGGCGGTTACCTCTCTTAAGCTAGCAGGACCAAATCAGCAGAATCGAATCGGACCAAGCAGATTATTTAGTACCCATTTTGTACTAATTTGTACCGTTAATAATAATTTTGTACCCCGTGCCATTAAAAAAAAAACCATGGCGCTGCTACCTTAATATTAAGCTAGCAGGACCACAATAAAAAAAAAGAAAAAAAGAAAATTAAGGACAGATATGGAATCGGCATAATTTGTACTAATTTGTACCACTCGAAAAAAACAAATATATTCACCCCCTCTGCTTCAAACAACCCCTAATTGAATTCGAACTTATTAAGTTCAAGAGCAAAGTACTCTTCTCTGTCAGCAGAATCAATCGTTACTTATACAATCGACGCGAAGTAATTTGTACTATCAAGATATAAAGTTTCAGATTTTGTACCCCCGCCGATCCTTCGAAAACTACCCCCGACTCCTATCGGTCTCAAGAGTAAAGTACTCTTTCCAGTCAGCAGAATCAATCGCTACTTATACAATCGGCGCGAAATAATTTGTACTGTCAAGATATATTTATTTTTATTATTAATACATTTGCAATTTTATTATTTATAAAGTATATAAGTGTCACAAAAAAATTTGTATAAGTAGCGATTGATTCTGCTGACTGGAAAGAGTACTTTATTCTTGAGACCGATAGGAGTCGGGAATAGTTTTCGAAGGATCGGCGGGGGTACAAAATCTGAAACTTTATATCTTGATAGTACAAATTACTTCGCGTCGATTGTATAAGTAGCGATTGATTCTGCTGACTGGAAAGAGTACTTTACTCTTGAGACCGATAGGAGTCGGGGGTAGTTTTCGAAGGATCGGCGGGGGTACAAAATCTGAAACTTTATATCTTGATAGTACAAATTACTTCGCGTCGAATGTATAAGTAGCGATTGATTCTGCTGACTGGAAAGAGTACTTTACTCTTGAGACCGATAGGAGTCGGGGGTAGTTTTCGAAGGATCGGCGGGGGTACAAAATCTGAAACTTTATATCTTGATAGTACAAATTACTTCGCGTCGATTGTATAAGTAGCAATTGATTCTGCTGACAGAGAAGAGTACTTTGCTCTTGAACTTAATAAGTTCGAATTCAATTAGGGGTTGTTTGAAGCAGAGGGGGTGAATATATTAGTTTTTTTCGAGTGGTACAAATTAGTACAAATTATGCCGATTCCATATCTGTCCTTAATTTTCTTTTTTTCTTTTTTTTTATTGTGGTCCTGCTAGCTTAATATTAAGGTAGCAGCGCCATGGTTTTTTTTTAATGGCACGGGGTACAAAATTATTATTAACGGTACAAATTAGTACAAAATGGGTACTAAATAATCTGCTTGGTCCGATTCGATTCTGCTGATTTGGTCCTGCTAGCTTAAGAGAGGTGGGGCGGTTTCAAGCTCAAGTAAAAAAAATTACCTGCTCGTGCAGGTTGAGAAACAACGGAACTTCACGAGTTGCGTCCAAGCTGCATTTACAAGCGCGCACTCGTTAAGTGATAATCAAAGTTAACTTATTAGCATATTACGTGAATAAGTGTAAGCGCAATGAAACTCGGAAAGCTTAAGATTAAAATTAACTTCTGAAAATTAGAAATAATAGAACTGATAACACATTGCTGACAGATACTGTTGTCGGACGTAACGTAACAACGCGAACGGCATATATTTCGGCATTTCTGGCACATGTAACGCGAACAAAGAGAGAGGGGGGGGATGAGGAAGAAAGGATGGAGGAGATAAGCGAAATCCGTTAATTTCGTTAATTACTTAACCGAGCCTCCGCGTATAGGCTACATGCGAAAGCGAAATGCCACCGGAAACCAGTTTAAACGCACCGCTCGGGGACACGCGCTCTCGGGTGTGTGCATTGCAAAATTTATGCAAGCGCCACATGTGTCGACGCGTTCGTACAAAGGCGGTCGGGATTAATTGCCGTGATTAGACGACGCGTGTACAGAACACGGATCGCAATCGGGACGGAAACTGGGAAATGACGCAATAGCCCGGCAGGCACGGATCTCTAATCTTCTTTCGGAAACAATCCGTACGTCGGATGCATGTATCTCGTACGTAAAAGCTTGCATACGAGAGGTCTGCAACACGAAAGTTAAAATGGAAATTATACGTCGCTCGTATTATATTGCTCGTTCAAAAGCTGTTTCGTTGAAAGCTTGTTTGAATATGTTAGAACGAGAAACATAGAACGGCGTCCTGATTATTAGAAATAATTTCCATAAGATCTTTGTTGCAAACATTATATAATTAATATAATTATATAATAATTCCGTGTGAGATGAAAACGCTGCCGTTAAAAAAATAATTGTACGTGTATAATTACGCAATAAAAGAATTATAATTCAGGAAATTCGCTCTGCACGGTAAATTTAATAATCGCGGTAAATGTTCAATATCTTCGATACATAGGGGAATCCCTTATATTGGATTGCGTAATCTGTTTCGCGATAATACACCATAATAAATTCGTGTCTTTGATGATTTCATTTGGCTATTTATATACTCGAATGTAAGGGCGATCTGTCATTTCACGTTCTCCGTAAGTATAAAATCCGTGCTCGCGCGATGCGGGTATACGTGTCCTGCTAAATAAGGAGCGAACTGACGCTTTCGTTCGCTTAGTATTCGCGTTTCACGAAGCGCGAGAGATAATGGGGGGGAAAAGAATCACGCGCCTCGAGAAACTCGTAATCCTCCATGGAGGACACGTCGCGCACGTGCAAACTCGGACTTGTTAGAGATGTAGCCGAATTTTTATTTTAAAATTCAGCTAGAAATGTTTTCCTACGTTATCTCACATACGTCGGAGTTCCGCCGCACGTGTTATTGTCTCCGCCGTACGATGCTGACGTGGTAAGATGCGGAACTCGCGGCGTTTGCAGTCCGGCGTCTGCGTTTTCGCACTAATTGCAATGCAATTGCGACGGAATCGGTTCGGCGAACACGTACGTGAACGGATTAAATGACGGTCAGCTCTATTTTGCGAACAAGTTCGGACGCTTTACGCCAATGGAAAGTTAATTCGTGCCGTCCCCGAAGAGAGACTCATTTACTCGATTTCGGATTACGTCCTTGAAGAGAAGCTTGCCCGATGGCGCAACGGAAGATCCGCACTTTGTCAAACCCACGTGTATATTAAGCTGATGAACGCGTTAATCTTCGTCGAAGAAGAAATCTGGAGACACGTGTAGAAAAAATGTTTTATCGTAAAGTGAATTTTAAACATATTTTAAACGGAAATTTACTTCAAGTAGTTCTAGAGCAATTCTTGAAAATCTTGTATTTTCTTGCAGGAATTCTAGACTTTCTGAGGTATTTTGATACGTGATATTTTTAAAATTTTTATTATTAAAAATTCTCGAAAAGCGTGTAAACGGTTTAAATGTACAAGCAGAGAGAAGAAGACTCTGCCTCATGTATTCAAGTACATTTTGGGAAAGTGCATAAAGTTTTCATCATATCGTTGACATCGCAAAGGACATTTGTTTAAAGTTAGAATAACAAACTCAAAATAAACGTATTAATCTTTGCGCGTGACAACATTTTCAGACGACTTTTCATGAGGTTCTCTCACTAGCGAGATATGAAATGCGTTCGTACAAAGGAGACGGCTCGCCCATTTTACGACTCGAAATACGAGACCAGTGAGGCCGTCTCTTTCTCTCTTTCAACGCAGGAAGACATTCTTCCTGTGTCTTTAAACGAGACTTCTGGCATGCATGGCTGCGTAGGTGCTAAGTCCAGCACGCGTACAACCCGATGCATAATGCATTCGCGTGCAACGAGTGCAACGGAGCAACGCCGTGTGACCAAATTAAAAGAGAGGGATGAATCGAGAGTTGTTTCTTCGAGCCTCGTAGATTTTTCTGCAAAGGTTCAACCTGCAAAGGTTCTGAAATTTTGACAATTACAGATTATAAAATATCTCTTCCCCTTCTTTAACTTTTTACTGTTTCTCATTAAGACTATTTTCGCTCCAATTAATTTTTAGCAGGATCTATGTTAATCTATGTTGATTTTTAATTAAAATCGATCTTGTGAATATTTCGAAAACGATTGAGAATGGGGTCGCAAAACAGCGGAATCGCGAATAGAACGCAATCTGCTTTTTAGCTCGTTTCTATATTCAAATTGCTTAAGAATTTTAATTCGACATTAAAATTAATGAGATAGAACTTAAGATAGAACAATTAAAAATAGCGAGGTAGTAAGTCGAATCTAATCCTGTATTTTCCTGTCCTGAAATTCTAAAATATTTTGATACGCAGTATTTTTTTAATTATTATTCCAGTGAGTATTTTCTCTTCGACGTTGAGCTTTCTTAAGTACGGCAGATAATTATTCAACGAGTATCGCTTGACCGACCTGCCGGTGTTCTAACGGTGGTCTCTTTCGGATTAACTCTAAATCCAGCTTAGCGCAAGCTTTCTTTGATTATGTCCCTTCCCCTCACAATTCCACACTGCTGCTCCTTCACCCGGCGCGATTCGAAGTCTAGACGAACTTTTGTGTAATATCGGAGCGGTCACCCTCTTGTACATTCAGACAAACGACGAGATCATTCCACCTTGAGGAAATCACACGCCTTTATCTCCGTTTCTGCTGCCGTCGCACGATGAGAAACGAGAGGAACGCGTCTTGCAGCCGCTCGTTGTCTAGCGACCAAAATTGCACCACTATTTTCCGACGTAAAGCCGTCGTAACTTTCACCGAGACGTTCGCAGATTTCTTTTTCTGAAAGGGAAATAATGACCGAGGACCGATCAAAAATGAACTTTCTTTTAAACACAATGGTGAAGAAGAAAATTTGCGTATAAATAAATAAATATATATATTATAACAGCAAACTGCGTAAAACAGAAACGAAAAACAAATCTGCGAATAAATATCTTCTTATCATTAAAATAAGAAAGAAATCTTAATTGTCACGATAAAGAAATCATAATTAAGAATTTAAAAAGAAATGAACTCTGCGAAACGATTCTCGTTTATTGCGGTCTGCGTGGTCACGTTTGAGGAAAAAAAGGACCATTTCTCTAGACTCCTGTATGTACTCCTCGCGAAACGAATCGCGTTTACCGTTTATCGATGACGGCGTATTCCTTTTTTACATGTAAATGGATCCAGTGCCTATATTCGTTGATTGAATCCAGCTCCGCGGTCTCTGCCGAGGATAAATTTCACGTTCACCGAGGTCGGCATGCGGAGTTCATGGGAGGCGGGGAACGGAAATCGATCGGTTAGGGGTGCAAGACAGATAGGGAGAAAGCATAACGTGAGAAAGGAAACATCGGGCGCTGTCCCCTTTCCCCTCTCCTGTCTCCTTCTGTCCGCTTGTAACCGTGACGTTTCCAACCCCTTCTGTCTGTCGCACACGCGGGGAGGGTCGAATAAAATTATTCAAATCGTCTTGCGCCGTTTCAATTCTCTTGAGTCCAACGAAATATGTAATGGACGTTTCCATAAAAAAAAATTGAAAGCAAGCAGTGTTCCTGTTATTCCTCGGTTATTAATATATAAATTTCCGTCAAAAAGAATTTTTTTTCATCGTGTTTTCGTGACAATCAATTTCTTTTTTTTAATAGACACGGGTCAGTTGTGTGGAAACACATCATTCAATTGCGTGGAATCGCATCGTGTTTCTAAAATAATTTTTTTACGTACATAAAGACACGAATATTTTTCTTGAACGTTCCCGCGTCTCGTAATTTGTCACTAACGTCGCGATTAAAGTATTCTTAATTATCCTTATTAAATAGCCCAGTAGAAAATGAATGGTTTCAATTTCGATACGTGCTTCCGCCTCGACGAGTTTAATTGACCGAGTGCGGTGGGGCTTTCTCTCTTCGTGTGAAACAGGTTCTCGCCTCGTCTCGTTTCCACGGTTCGCATATCATTCGACCATAATGATAGGAGGAGAAGGGAGGAGAGAGAATCGAAAGGGTTGTCAATGCCGGTTCTGGTTGCATCGAGGTGGGGGAGAGGGGCGACAATGCCGTGTGCATGTTGACGATGTCATCTTTATGGCGTTTGTGTGCCTTCGCATCTAATAATAAACGGGTCGGCGACTATTGTCGGAATATAGGTCGAGCCTTCTGGCATTTATCGTTTACGAAACGTCAGTTCCGTGCGCGCGTGTGTGCGAGCGTGCATTTACCTTGCCGTGAGTCTTCAGGTCCCTTGGCTGCTTACAAGTTGCCGCGGCAAACGTCGTCGTCGTCGTTGAATGAATGGAACTGCGACACAGTTACCAACTTCGCGTTCAATCTCGTCGCCAAAGAAAATAAATCAAGGCTACTACGAACGATAAAATGTATTTAAAAAAAAGCGAGCGCTGATCTTCTCCAGTTTTTTAAATGTCCCAGGCACCGTTCTCTTCCCGAAGTCGTGGAACTTGGCACGATCTGAAGGAAAGTTTTTCAAGCGGGCGAAATAGGAGAGCCGTTTATCATCATTAATTTCAAGCGGATTTCTACCTTCAGCAGAATTTTAATTTGAGCCTTGGCTACGGGAAGACCGTAACTAAGCAGTTGTCTAATTAAGAGAATTAAAGGGAAATATCGAGTCGCCCTCGATTGTTTCTCGACCGGCGGATAGACGCAAAGTTTATCAGCAGTCCCGGGCACGAGTTAGATTTGCGGTCCTTCGCTTCCTGCGTTCGCGGGGTCGATGTGCCGAGCGATCTTTCGTTACATCCACGCGTTCACGTATGTGTAGGTGTATCAGTGGACGTGACAGTTGGATTTGTGGCTTTCGGTGAAAACCGTTTTCGCGTTTTCTCGTGCAACACATTTTCCCACAGCGAGAGCGAGAGAGGGATCGGTGATAGCGATAGTCAGAAATGGTCGTGTGGCAATTTCGTCGCGAGTAACGCAATTATACGCTAGCGGCGCCGGGCGTGTAATCGAATCGATACGCCGCGGAAAGTATTTATAATTTATTGGAGTGGGAAAAAAAGAAAAAGGAAGAGAGAGAGGGTGCGCTTTCTTGCAGAACGCACATCTGATAACGGAAATGAATGCGAGGACGAATGAACCAACCGTCGACGTTTTATCAGAGTTTTGCGATTTAAAATAAAAATCTTCAGCGAACTGTCGTAAAACTCGGTAAAAATCGTTAAACTCGTAAAGATTGCGAGAGACCCGCACTGTGCTCGCGGTTATTTATCCTTCAGCGCGATAATAAACGCATCCGCCGGAACGCGGATGGGCGAGGTCGTCGAACCTTCCGTCGTGTTAGGATTATTAATTATCGCATTAATGGACAGCGCGCTAATCTATCTTGCTAAACGGAAGACCGTCTTAAGTTAATATCGTTTTACCTTCAGGCGGGATCGCGCGAAGTTGGGACGGTAAGGAACGATTAAAGTCTCGGAAGGAGGACCGTCTAGCGACCTCCAGAAGAGGCCGGCCCAAAGATTAACACCGAGCGAATCAATTAAACGGTTAGTTGGATCGGCTAATTGCGACGAGGATCGAGGAAGACGGGAAATCTTTTAAAAGGTCTTTTTTTTGGAGATACATTGCGCACCGATAAATCCCAATTGCTCGCGTAACATACGTAACGCAAGCTATGTGTTTATAAATAAAAGTCCTTTGAATTTATGGACTGCTTATATTACCGTGTCTCTCGTAAACGCGATATTTTATCGTGGTTGCGCAATTTGCGTTCGAATAAGTTCGACCTCGCGTGTTTTATCGCTGTATAAATTTAGATCTTCCATTCTGTTTGAAGGTGATTTTATCGTGCGTCAGTCAGTCTGCGGCGAAAATAATTTATAATTTTATGTTTTACGTTTTATTGAGCATTCACGATGATGCTGAAGGAACAAGAGGAAAAAGCGTTTCCTTTCGTTTCAGATAGCATGCAAGGACGCGAGGCGCATTGTTTGGCGGTTACAAGGCGATGAGAAGCCTGGATGGAGTCGGAGGAGACCTCCGAGCCCCCTGGGGCTGCTGCCAATGTCTCGTTGACAGAGCGATACAACCGGGTCAATCTTGTCGCTGCACTTAAGCCGATCTGAAGCCGCCACCCATCTCATTTACACCAGACCTGCATTTAGTCGTGGAGAGAGGAGGCAACAGCTTATCTGATCAAATATCTGATCAGATACGTTCAGGCGACCTGAAACGCACACGGATTTGAAACCGATATAGTGAAACCCATGCCAAAGATCTACTTACGCCAATCGATTTACACTAGGGAACCCTGATAAGCTTGGTTCTGCGAGAAGCGAAGGTGGGGATCTCATCTCGTAACGCACAGACCCAGAAGAGGAGACATATCGAGATGGCGGCACCGGTGATCGAGAAGAAGCGTTTCTTCTGCCGAGAATGGGCCTTCACGAAACTGTCGCACTGCCTGGAACAGCGGCCGCAGTCGAAGACGTGCGGTGCCCTGATCGTGGGCGGTCCAGGAAGCGGGAAGACGGCTCTCTGCGCCGAGCTGGCGTGGCCGTCGAACGGCGCATCCGCGAGGCATCAGCGGTCCCTGAATCGTCGCCTGCTGGCCCGACACTTCTGCCAGGCCAGGAGCGAGGCCTCTCTCTCGCCCGCTCAATTCGTTCGTTCTCTGGTAGCCCAGCTCCTCCAGGCGAGCTCGGACGGTGTCCATCATCGAGCGTCGTCCGCGCCCATCTCGCCGCCGACGTCCGCGACTGCGGCCACGACTACGGTAACGACAACGATACTCACGGCAACAACGACGGCGATAACGACGTCGCCGATGACGACGACGACGGCGGCGATATCTGCGACGACCACAACGCCGACGACGACGACGACGACGATCGTCGCGACCGCACCGCCTCTCACGTCCAGGGAAGCCGTCGCGGAGGCCTACGCCGAGAAGTTGCGAACCGATCCGGAGATACAGGCCGCGTTGCAGCCGGACGTCCTAGACCGAGATCCGGACGACGCTCTGAAGAAGGCCTTGCTGTTCCCTCTGTTGGAAGTCGAGCCGCCAAAGAACTGTCTCTTTTTACTGGTGGACTCGATTGACGAAGGTCAGACGTTGAATCCACCGCAGACCGGCACCAGGGACTCTCGGAGAGAGAACGACAACGTCAGTCGTACGATAGCTGAATTACTGGCTAATCACCACCATCTGTTTCCACAGTGGCTCTTGTTAGTTTGCACCGCTCGACGGCAGAGTAAGACCATCTCGCGCATGTTCACCGGCTTTCGCAAGATCTCGCTAGACGACCTGAGAAAGTCCCAGGTCGTTAGGGACGTTCAGCAGTATATTCTCGCGCGGTTGGATCAGGAAGACGCGCTCAGGTAACGACATTGTCGCAAATTGTCACGTGCATCTGGAACGCTTAGCTTTATCAGTTATTTGTAATCTTCATCTATTATTTGTCATCTGTTCGAGCGGATTTTCGAGAACATTAATTAAAACTTAATTCTTGTAGTGAGAGAAAAAATGCATTTTGATCAATGAATATATTAAATTTAGATACTTAAGTAGCACAGAAAAGTTTACGTCAGTAATAACAGAGACATTCAAAATCTATGTTTAATTCGATCGTGCTTGGCACTTGTGAATAATTGAGTTTCGACTAATAATATTTCTATAAACTACTTTCACAGGCAGCACATCTCGCGCGACACTGCCGAGATGCTAAACCAACTGCACATAAAGAGCAACGGCTGCTTTCTGTACCTGGAGAAAGTTCTCGACGGCGTGGCGGAGAACTTTATTGTTCTGCGCGAGGTGCGGGAGATACCGGGAACGCTGAACGGCCTATATCTCTGGCTCTGCCAGCGACTCTTCAGCAGGAAGCAATTCAGCAAGGTGCAGCCCCTACTCAACGTTATACTCGCCGCTAAATTGCCCATCACTCAGGAAATCTTGTACGAGAGTGTGAAGACGGCCTGCGCCGGTATCACAGTGGAGGACTTTAATCGCCGGCTCCATTTGTTACGTCGAGTGATATCGGTCTCGCGTGCCGGCGCATTGATGCTCTTTCACCATAGCTTCGCCGAATGGCTCCTGGACGTGAAGCACTGCACCCAGAAATATCTCTGTTCGGCCACCGAGGGCCACGCCATGCTGGCGGCCTATTACACCCTACGCGGCCCCGAGCTTAATCCCGACGAGATCTGCGTGCTGGCACAGCACTTGCAACGCACGATAACGAGCATTCCGGTTAGCACCACGTTGGACGTTCACACTCTTCAAGTGCTCTGGATGATTGGTAGTAATGCGCGCATCGAGGGCTGTTATCTGGATAGCTCCGAGTGTATTCTTTGGCCCAGACAAGATGTTAAGCTTCTGAGACTACTGATCGACGCTGGCGCTAAGCCCTCTGAGAAAACGGTCGACGACGACGCTAGCAAAGATGCTATTTCTTCTAGTCAGGTAGCGCTCTTTTTGTTAAAAGAAGAATTCGCAAATACGTGAGGAGAAGAGCACATAAATAATGCTAATCGAAGAAATAAATATGCATTCGAGATTATCCAGCACATACTTTATTTTATTCAAGGCAAAAAAATGGTTAAGATTTATTATATGTACGAATTTATTTTTGTCTCTCAGGAAACTGTGATAAATATAGTAGTAATATCTAATCTCTAGTTGTAATAGAAACAAAGCGGTTTCAGGAAACTATGATAAAATATAATAATGTCTAATCTAGTTTTTTGAGGTCAACATACTTTTTTTACGATAAGAGAGAACAATGCGGCTCATAGAAACTCTTATTAAGTCGGGTATATCATCATTGTGATATGATTCGTGATATATTTGACAACGCTACGCCGTAGTTTACTGATCGTTATGAAGGATATTTGGAGAATTTTGTTATCGGAATTGTAGTAAAGAAAGAGTTTAATTTTGTGTTTCCTGCACAAAGGTTTCGCAAGATGTAAGCCCCATTGACGAATCTCCGAATGAACCATTAACAGAGCTTCTCGGTGAAAGTGGAGATATCAATCAAACAGACTCTTATGGACGAACGGTGTTACACACTTTAGCTGCCGACGGCAATGCAACTCTGCTGGAGTTGGCACTTGCAGCTTGTCCCCAGGTATACAAACTACGTTCTCAACTAATATAATTTTTAATTAATTAAGGATTACTGATAGCATCGTCGTATGTAGTCTAAGTCAATCAAGCAATTTTGTAGCTACCTAAAAAAGAGTTATCCTTTGTCTATTAAATTTTAAGTTCATTAAATTTATTTCCAAGTTTTTTTTTATATTGTTGAAATAGCTTGAGGAATTTCTGAATTTACGTAGGCAAAATTGGAAGCGGTCGATCGGAATGGACAGACGCCACTGAACTTGGCCGCCAGGCACGGTTACGCGGACGTGGTGCGTGTGCTTCTAGCTGCCGGTGCAAGGGCGGATCATGCGGACTGTGACGGCTGGACCGCCCTCAGAGCTGCTGCCTGGGGAGGACATACTCAGGTATAATTAGATTAAGTGGCAAATTTCTAAGAATGTAATAAGTCCCATTAACTCCACGTTATAGATAATATGTAAGAGATACTCTCATTGAGTTAGGCTCATCAAATTGCGGGTCTCACGAGTCGTAAATGAAACAAGTGTTTCTCACGAGTTCTGTTTCAGGTGGTCGAGCAACTTCTGAAGCACGGAGCTATGGTGGATTGCGCAGATTGGGATCAACGAACTGCATTAAGAGCCGCCGCATGGGGCGGTCACGAGGATATCGTTAAGGCTCTCTTAAAACACGGCGCAGACGTTAACAGGACGGACGACGAAGGTAGAACCGCTTTAATCGCCGCAGCGTATATGGGTCACAGCGAAATCGTAGAACATCTTTTGGACTTCGGTGCTGAGATCGATCACGCGGATAGCGACGGTAGAACTGCGCTCAGCGTCGCTGCGCTTTGTGTTCCTGCTAATCACGGATACGCGAAGGTTCGTCCGGCACATGAATATCAATTATTATAGATAAATCATGCGATATTAAATCATTATAAATCATTGCTGCAAATTGTTGCAGTATCCAAAAATGTTTAAATTAATTCATTGAAATGTTTAAATTAATTAATTGAAAATATTGGTACAATTTTTCCCTAAATATGATGAAAATATTATAATTTTGATTGAAAATGGTGTTAATTGTCTGTCGCAGGTAGTGACGATACTTTTAGAGCGAGGTGCCACCGTAGATCACGAAGACAAAGACGGCATGACTCCGTTGTTGGTCGCCGCATTCGAGGGTCATCGCGACGTTTGTGATTTACTTCTGGAATTCGATGCGGATATGGATCATTGCGACGTCACCGGGAGAACGCCTTTGTGGGCGGCCGCGAGCATGGGACACGGATCTGTCGTCAAGCTCTTGCTGTACTGGGGTTGCTGCGTCGACACTATAGACAACGAAGGCAGAACCGTTCTCAGTGTAGCCGCTGCCCAAGGCGGCACGGACGTCGTGAAGCAATTGCTCGCCAGAGGTATAGTGTAGAATTAGTTTAACTGGCACAAGCATATTGTGCCTAATCTCTCTTTCTCGCTGTCTCCTCCTCTCTCTTTCTTTTTTTTTTCTTTCTCTCTAATATAAGGAGATATATTTCCACGCAAGGCCTAGACGAGCAGCATAGAGACAATTCTGGCTGGACCCCACTACACTATGCGGCATTCGAAGGTCACATCGAGGTTTGTGAGGCGTTACTGGAGGCTGGCGCGAAGATTGACGAAACAGACAATGATGGAAAGAGCGCTATTATGCTCGCGGCGCAAGAGGGGCACACGTCGTTAGTAGAGAGATTGCTGAAACGACATAACGCGCCTATAGATCAGCATGCCCACGATGGTAAAACTGCTTTAAGGTACTGCGCTGATGATTTTACTATATACTTTATTATTTTTAAGCTAATTAAATAAAATAATTTTGAACTAATCGACAGAGAGCTATGATCTTTTAGACTGTAATTTAAATAATCATAAAACTAATTATTATTTATAGATTTAATTTCTTTTGAAAAAAATGACTTTTCTTTTAGATTTAATTGTTTATCATACTCTTTAATGATAATTTAATAATAAGTTAAGTCATTCTAAACAAATAGGATTATTAAAAAAATTATTGATTTTTTTTTTTAATGAATGATCTCTCATAGGCTCGCGGCTCTAGAAGGACATTACGATACTGTGAAGATATTATTATCTCATAATGCTGATGTTAACGCGAAGGATGCCGATGGAAGGAGTACTCTCTACATACTCGCATTGGAAAACAGATTAGCTATGGCGAGGTTTCTGCTGGAACACGCGAACGCGGACATAGAAAGTAGAGATTCAGAAGTAAGTAATCGTCAATCATATTGAAAGAAGATAATTATTTACTACTTCAACATCTAAAATGACTCGCATCTTACGTGTGATACGCTTGGAAATTAATAATAACTACATTCTATAGGGCAGAACATCGTTGCACGTAAGTGCCTGGCAGGGACACGTGGAAATGGTAGCATTATTGCTAACTGAGGGTGGAGCTAGCGTGAATGCTTGCGACAATGAAAATAGAACACCGCTTCATTCGGCTGCTTGGCAAGGACACGCAGCAATAGTTAGATTGCTCCTGGAACACGGTGCCACTCCCGATCACACTTGTAATCAAGGTGCAACGGCTCTAGGTACTTTAATTATGAATAATCTTTATACAACCATATAAACAAGATGTACATCAACAATATAAAAAACATTTTTTAATAACTTGATTATAAAATTCTTATAAAACTGAAGCATGTTAGTTGATAAGAAAATGTGACTTGCAGGTATAGCCGCTCAAGAAGGACACGAACATTGTGTTCGAGCACTTTTGAACCACGGAGCCGATCCCAATCACTCTGATCATTGTGGACGTAATGCCATTAAAGTAGCCGCTAAAAGTGGTCACGATACAGTTGTTAGGTTGTTAGAAGAGCATTCTGCGAATCAACGCAGTTTGAGGCCCGGTATCAATGGAGGTCAATTGTCATTTTTATTTTCTGTTAATTTATAATCAAATTTAAAAGAAGGAGATACAAAATATTATTTATCGCTTTTCTCTTGTAGACATAAATAATAAAATTCAAATTGTAAATTTTGAAATTATTTTAACAGAATTTTACTTGTCTTGTGATATAAAAAATATCTGTGATATAAAAAGAAATATTTTACAGTTGTTATTTACCGAAATTTTGACATGTTGAAAATGTAAATAATAATGTTGTATAATTTCCAGGTGGTAGCAGTAGTGCTACTTCTGTTACATCCAATTCGACGGCTGAGACTAAACCTTCGTCAGCGATTCTGAATCCTCTATCGACGCAATACAGCCCAGCGGAATCGCCAGATTCGACAAAACGACGCAGTTGTGTTTCTCTAGGCAACAATTCGAGCAACAGCAAATCGAGCAGCAATTTAACCGGCAGTACTAAGAGTGATCAAGGAAAGTTCAATCAAAATTCGATGGTTAACTGTCAGGTAATAATAAGCTTTCCACGGCTTGTTTGGTCGATGAAATTAAAGTGATTTATTTCATGACTATATTATGATTAATTATTATAAATCTTATAAAATTTACAAATTATCTAACTTTTCCTAATTTTTATAATTTTAGACACCATTATCTTTCACGCAACAACTACAACAATGTTCAAGGGGAGCAAAGAGTCGGCCACTCAGCAAATTATTATCACCTTTGAAAAGTGAGCCGCAAAGCCCGATATACGCCTCACCTCCGCACTCTCCGTTAAGCGACAGCCTTATTCCCTACTCGCCTACAAACACAAGTCCACCTAGTGCTCAAACGGCAGTTAACGTGATACAGAGTCAACTGGGTGTATCGTTGCTGGCAGCAAATCCAAATATGCCGTATAAAGCGCAAATAGGAGGATACAACCATACGCCGGTCATCTATGAGCCTATCAACATCAAAACTGAGATTATCGATAGGAATAACATTAGCAAGCCGTTCGAATTAACAAACGAAATGTTAGGCTTGAACATTGGGAAGGAAAAGGAGAACGGGCATGAGGACAAACGAAATTCGGCCGACACACATTTTACACGAGATACTCATATGAGAATAATATTGGGAAATAGCGGCGCTGGCGTTGGTAGAAGCGTCAAGCACATTTCGGATCACACTCCTGGAAGGTAAGCACATTGATAAGAAACGAACAAATCATATACACAAGTTATAAGCACTATACTAACCTTCTAACTATGTTTATCACAGCGTACAATTAACATTTTCGTGAAATGTTTTTGTTAATCCACAAGACACGACATCAGACTACATTTTAGAAACTGCAAATTATTAACAGGCACACATTCACAAGCCTCAACGAGTGTCATCATGCACATTTGTCTTATGTTTCACATGTAATATCATCTACAAAAATCATACATAATTCCATCCTCTTATTTGAAATTTTATTAAGCATACTTATTATCTTAATTTTTTTCAATGCAATTCTTTAGACTTTGCAGAAATCACAATGGTCGTATAAGGAAGACACACCGCTTCATGAGCGATAGGCTCTCCTTCCTTTTTCAACCCTCTCGAGCGAAAAAAGATAGAATATATAGTCAAGGAGGACATACGACAATGTTAGACATATTTATCATGCTATGTATCAATTGGTTATTAACATCATTTATTTAAAATGTATCACCGATCAATGGCACGGACATTAACGATAATGAGATATTTTTCTTTTTTTTCTAAAATTTTGATGTTATTTTTTTTACTTACATTTAACTTTTCACGTTAGCTCTTCGACGAAACAAAATAATATATACACATGTTATTCGTACAAGCATGTTTCGTATAAAGTATCATTGTATTTCATTTCAGTGCAAGTAATGTGAAACCAAAGCGTAATGGCTTGGTGTCCAACCCAGCCATGAGATTAGTAGCGGGCGTTAGAAACGGAATTGAAAATGCTACAAATAGAAATAAGCCTATTACAACGCGTGTAAATGGATTCCAATGGAAGGCGGAAGCACGCAAGGAAACACCCTTGTAGGGACAGGTATCTAACATTTATCTATTTATTAATAATTTTCTCCCATCCTGTATGTACTTGCAATACTTGCAATAATCTGTAAATTTACAAACAACATAGATTCAGTATCACTCCAAATTTATCTAAAAACTATTTTATCAAGTGTAGATTGCACTTAAACTTAGCTTGTCGATTTACATTGCTATAAGCATCATTACAAAATATTTTAAAATCTTAAAATGTATATTTTATTATTTTTTAAACGAATGAAACGTTATTTATCAATTATCCGTTACCAAATCTTATAATGCAATAATAATTAGTTTATGTTAAATTATATGAAATATAATGAAATGCATTTCCGCTGTCACAGGCTGTACCCTATGGATTATCTCGGCGAAGAGCTACTACTAGCCAACACCGTGGATGGCGATCTGTTGCGAACAAAAAGCGAAAGTCAATAAACAAATTTTTCTCTGTTTATTTGAGCAAAATCAAATTACCTCAAATAAAAAGGAAAAGGAAAAAAGAATAAAGATTTCACGACATAAAAAATGGAGATCGCGTAGCACACAAACCAAATATTATTTACATAGGGAAAGTATATGTAGACATAGATATGTAAACCTACGAACATGACTTTGTATAAATATAACGCTAATGGAATCATTTACTGATCTCACTAATGTAATACACATATACACATATACCTGCATTCGTGTTGAGTGTGTGTATGTGTATGTCTGTATGTGACGCTTATACAGAATATCGCAAACACTGCGCAGTCTCCGAATCACATTGATTGTAGAAAAGATGCTATTTCGGTTTACAACAGTTAGCAGTGAGAGAAAAGTCGCTAAAGTTTGTTATCGAGAGAAATTGATTTGCGTTTGAGGTATTCTGTATATACTTAGAAAAATTATTAAAAACTTCAAGAGAGAGAGAGAGAGAGAGAAAGGAACTTTAGTCGTGATGTTAATGCCAGAATAGATGATAACGATGAAAATTTCTTCAGAAGACTGGATGCAAACAGAATGCAATGTGATCTTTTAATGGGTAACTTTAAATCGAGAAGAATATAAAGATATGTAAAGATATGTATAAATTATATTAAGAGAAGATGTTAAAGAAAAAAAAACGATATTACGGACTTATTACAAATACGTAAAGTTATGGCCTGAAAATGAGGTACGTGTGTAAATACCCCTCTCCCCCCACGTAATGTCTCACGCAACATATTTATTATACTGTAATAGGTGCGAAATAAACTAGAAAAGAATATTACACGTAATTACCAACGTGATTATTTGTCGCTTCATATTATCGTGACTGCCACCGCATTTTTGCGCAATATTTTACCCAATGACATATCACTTAAGTTAATGATGACAAGTTAAATACGATGAGATGATTTATGATATCATTACGGAAGATAATACATCTCTCTTATATCTCTTAATATCTTAAATGAATAAAAATAAAATTTAACAAAGAGTAATATAAAGATACATCACCGTAAAGATATGATAAATTTAATTAAATCTAATAATCTTTTTTTACGTTATTAATAATTGAATTTAGAGTATTTTCATCCAAGCAGCTGTTTAACTCGAATTCTTGAGACGATTTTTTAATTATCTTACATCGTGCTGTTTAATGTATTTCCTTGTTGTTCTACTCTCTTTGTTTTTCTTGACCTGCTATGCACATTTTTTTTAGCCGATCTGAACATTTTCAATTTAAAAACTGAAATAACGAATAAGAAGAGGTAAATTGCAACAGATATTAAGATGTTTAAGTAACAAGTAACTGTTCAGTCATTCAGTTAAGTATTTGTTCAAATAAGTACATTTCCTGATAAAAGAGCCTCTTGTCTTAGATAATATGTCTTGATAAAATCTCTTAAGAGGTGATTCTCCATTCAGTATTCTTTAAGTTTTCTCAAGTTTTACAATGCCTGTTATAATGTGAGTGACTTTTTCGTATCTCTTAGATAAGAAACCAATTATATTAATATTCTAATACCTGTTTATATAAGGTAAGTATCTCATAAATTATTCAACATACATTACCTATTTTTGAGTTTAATAAATAAATAATAATAAATTTTTAAGGGTTTACACCACTTTGAAAATTTCAAAAAATCGAATTTTTTTTTTTTGTTTAAATGATAGTTTATAGTCTTAAAAATAAAGGTTTTTTTTGTCGAAATGCAAAATTCGAAGCATTTACGATTGTACAGCCGAAGCGCGCCGGTGTGCCACTGTAAAGCCAGTACTTCACGTGCAAGCAAAATTAGTTCTTCAAAAAGACAATTGAAGAAACAAACCGTCTTTCAAACAAGAGGCTTTTAATGCTATCAAGCCCGTTTATACAGATTTAAGTAACGACGAATTATTAGAGCGTTGCAGGAGGCTTTACACAAAATAGTAATGAAAACTTCAACTCTGTCGTATAGACGATGGCACCGAAAACTATGTCAAGTGGAAAAATAGTTCTGAACAGCGGACATTGCAGTAATTTGTAATTGTAACGACGGCTTGACAAACATAATGGAAATAATTCAGGTTTTACAGATGCTCATATATTTTTGTTCTAGGTCCAATTTTCATCCTACACGCCGATTTGACATTTTTGAAAAACAAGCCTACATGGATTAGCCCCAGTGACGCCAGCTTGTTTAGAAAAAAAAAATACAAAATATTTTTCGTGTACTTAAATATATATAGAATCATTGCCTTTTTACAGATTTTTTATTTACTTAACTAAGAAAAAAAATCTTAAAAATAGCTGTTTTTCTAAGACTTCAAAGTGGTGTGACCCCTTAAAATGTAGATTGTAGAATAGTCGAAAAAAGAAAAAAGAAAGAGTAAGATATGTCGATTCGAGTTAAATGGTTTTGACAAGAAATTTTTACAATGTATTATTCTCTTATCAATATTAGCAATGTGGTGCTGAAACATTTGTTGGCTTTCAGATTAAATAAGTCGAAGCAGCAACAAAGAAGAATTGAGAGAACATTTTTATAAAGTTTATACAGTTTATATACAGCACATTTAAAATTATCTAAAAACTTATGGCTATTATTTTTAATATAATAGTTCTTAATAGATAATAATTCTTAATTGAAGATATTATTAAACAACTCCAGATCTTCACTTCCTTTTATTGTTTGAACCTTGCTTATTTATCTCGCATCTCCAATAATGCAACTTTAATTCAGCTTGTCGTCAAACTTTAATTCTAGTTATTAAAATATTTTTTATGTAATACATAAATGTTCATATATGTGTATATACCTGCTGAAAAATAATTTCTCTGACAAAGACTTTCTTATATTTAGTCTTTAATTTCCCTTGAAAAGAATTCACTAAATTATTAGACCACTCTCCCTCAAATTTCTCTGAATTATAAAATGTATAAAATTCTTAATTATTATATGTGTTATAATACAGTGCGTTCTATAAAATCAACTACAATGTCCAAATTGGTACATTTGCTGTGGAAACACAAGTTGATAATAAAGACGTTGATTGGTGTGACTATTGGGATAATGTGCGGCCTGAGTCTCAAGCATAGCGGTAGAACATGGTCCCAACGAGATATCACGTACATCAAGTTTCTTGGAGAGCTATTTCTCAAAGTTGTGAATTCTTTAATATTACCACTTATCACGTCCAGTATTGTAAGTGCCACTTGTAATCTCACCAAATCTGGTAAGTCCTTTAAAAAAATCGAAGTTTTCCTTAAAGAGGTCGTACATATAATACCTTTATAAGAAAAAGGAATAAAATCGGATCTATTTATATGATATTTATATACAATTGTAAATATATTATGAGACATTTCACATGAAGAGTCGTGGAAGAATGTAAAAGGATAGAAAGTTACTTTCTTAGAGTTCATTATAATTGTATAGGATCTATTGGATTGATGGCATTGTGCTATTATCTGACGACCACTACGATTGGAATAACTTTATGTGTCATACTTGTTGAAACTATTCGGCCGGGTGAATTAATGAGAAAAGAAGGAGCTCAGATATCAACGTCTACAAAAACCTTCATGACAGTGGACACAATTCTGGATCTGATTCGGTAATTAAATGACTACACATTCTACTACGAAATTCCATTGGCACACTTTTGAAGCTTTCTCGCAACACCGAAATTAATATTTTCCTGTGCGAATGTAAAACAATAATAATAAGAAGGAAAGAAAATGAAAAGAGAATGAAAATTAATCTACTTGAAAGACAAATATATCATCTGTGTGTTTAAAAATATATATAATAGTTTCTTAGTGAAGCTTAAAAACACTTTGTATTATATAAAAGAAGTCTCTTCTTCGTGTACATATTTTATATATATCTTTTTTCTTACAGTAATCTCCTTCCCGAGAATTTAATACAAGCATGCATGTATCAGGTACGTATATGTATAATTTTCAATCAACCTCCTGTTACAGCATTTCAAAACTATATTTGTTTTATTACAGTATCAAACCGTTTTAAAACAACCAACTAATGCATCAGGTACTACGACACGATAGACATCACATATTTTCACTCGCCTGCAGGTCTTTTCACTTTTTTCTTTCTTTAATGACTTGCAAATATTTCTTCATCAATTAAATTTTAATCTTTTAGACACAAAATAGGATAGCGGTGTTGGAAAGAGCTTATCATAGGAATAGTGCTTTGGGACGGCCAATAACAAAAGCTTCTTTAATTAATTTTATGTTAATTTTATACAGGCTTATGAGCAGCATAAGAATAAAAATTAAACTTAAAGAATTGCTTTTTAGCTATTTGCGAAAGTATAATCACACGCGGGAGAATGTAAGCTAATTGTAACATAATTATTTTAGCATTATGTACACTTTATGAAAACATATTTTTATTCGTTACAGTGCCGATAGAAGAGTGGCCTATAACGGGTGAATATGTAGCAGGAACAAATGTTTTGGGCTTAGTATTTTACAGTCTGTTGATAGGGATAGCAATTGGAAAGTTAGACGCAAAAGGAAAGCCACTGTCAGACTTTTTTAATTCCTTAGCCGACGTAATGATGAAAATGGTGAAATGGGTAACACTGTACGCGTTACTGCATTATTATTATTATTACTACTATTATTAAATATTTAATATATATAATATTTATATATATTAAATATATATAATATTGCAAGATTATATTATTATAATTCAATTTACAATCTATTCTATGCTTTCCATTAATCTTATTTTAAGTTTACCTTTGTACATATGAAACCACACGACACACATCTTTAGAATGTCTAAAAGACAGTTTTAAGATACACATGTTGTATGAGTTTTTAATGATATACATAATCTAATGATAAAATTTAAAGTATAAAATATATTGGATTATACATGTGCATATATAACAATTATATTTTTATTTAGGCTGGCACCAGTAGGAGTGTCATTCCTTATCGCTGGTCGATTATTGGAAATAGACGATTTTAGTAATATAATGAGCCATCTCGGATTTTACATTTTAACGGTGTTTGTTGGATTGGTACTGCAGGGTTTTGTAATCCTTCCTCTCCTTCACTACATCATCACGCGTAGATCGCCGTATAAAATTATATCCAAGCTCGGCCCAGCTTTTGCAACTGCCGTCGGAACATCGTCGAGGTACAACAAAAAGAAAAACATCAAACAAAGCTTCCCATCCTAATTAAATGCATATAATTTTTAATCTAGCACCGCCACAGTGCCCTACACGATTAGATGTTTAGAAGGTCTAGGCATAAATCCCAAAATAACAAAGTTTATCATACCGATTGGAGCAGCAATAAATATGGACGGGATAGCCCTGTACGAAACTGTCGGGGCGATATTTATTATACAATTACGTGGGCTGCAATTCTCATTGTTGAAGATAATAATTATCAGGTCAGTGATCAAAAGATGTGAAGGCGATTGAACTGCAACTGCTTTTTTTTCTTTCGAGAAATATCCTTGAAACAATCTGAACATTTTAATTTTTCATATGACTTCAATGTTTCAGTATTACATGTACAGTATCCTGCGTAGGCGCTGCCGGTATACCAAGTGGTGGCTATATGATGTTAATAATGGTGTTAAATTCCATAGGAGTACCTGTTGAAGATGTTGCACTGATTATCGCTATTGACTGGTTTGTGTAAGTATACGGTATCGCTCGTGTGTAAAAATATATTTGTTCTCTGTTTTAAACTGAGAGAACAATAAATTTCATATGAATATAAATATTTCTTTCAAATTCATATGCATATATTCCATATGAATTTTATGCAAATATATTCTTTCTTCTTTTGTTACGCAGTAAAAAAGAAAATGTATTATTTTGCAGTGACCGTTTCAGAACGACAATCAACATTATAAGTGATGCATTTGGTGCAAGCATCATATCTCATTTTTGTAAAAAAGATCTGGGAGAGGATTTGGAAGACGAGATATGTCCACTGGAAACAAACGTTTGCGATATGCCTATGAAAATACATTTCAATAATGAAAATTAAAACAGAGATTTAATAATATTTTATTGTTACAAATTTAAAAAGTAAGAAAATACAATTGTCTTAATTTTAAGTGTTTAACTTGTACTTACTGAACAAAGTGAGCATGATATGTAGCAAGTATGGCAGATTTTGAAATCTTTTGTTTGTTTTTATTTGCAATTTACTGACACAAATAACAGTACACATTGTGATAATTTGCTTGATTAAATTTTCATTAATATTTATTTACTTAGTAGTAGGAATAAAATGAAAAAAAATAAAAATCTAATAAATTTTAAATTAAAAAATTTTTAATAAAATTTAAATTCAGTAAAAATACAATATTTGCCGATCATACTTTGTTTTTGGTATAAAAAATGCTTGCAAAATTATTTTTCGATAGCAACCTTATCCATACTTTTATGAATTTTTCTGCTTAAGTTGAACTATTACGCTTTTTACTTCTGTGTATGCTTCAAGACCATATTCTCCAAGTTCTCTACCGTGTCCAGACATTTTGTATCCACCAAATGGGACTTGAGATATTATGTCGTTATACGTGTTGACCCTATATAAAAATTAACGTGATTAACTTGTATCTTTCTTTCAAAACACAGTTTTATTCTTTATATATTTTCAATATTTTTAAATGACTTACCATACGGTACCGGCGCGAAGACCTTGCACTATATAATTCGCTCTATCAAGGTCTTTCGTAAAAACTGCAGCAGCTAATCCATAATCGGTGTTATTGGCGCGTTCAATAACTTCTTCCAAATCATCAAACTTTAGGATTTGCTGAACCGGACCGAATATCTGTCAAAGAAACAGCATAGATTTTTCTTTAATTGTTCTTCAATGTTACGTTATATCTTACAAGTTAAATATGATTTTGCTTACTTCCTCTTTGGCTATAGTCATGTCATCTTTAACATCTGCAAATACTGTTGGAGCAACGAAATAGCCTTTATCGCCAATGCGCTCGCCTCCTGTTACCAAGCTAGCACCTTGATCTTTACCAGATTTTATCATACACATAATTTTGTTTAACTGGTCCTCATCAATCTTAAACAACGATATAAATAGCACAATAATAATATTGATAATATAATAATGTTAATTTCGACATTGGTAATCTAATCTGTACGAATTCGAATATACCTGTGGTCCTTGCTCTACTTTCAAGTCAAATGGATCTCCTACAGGTTTAGATTTAGCGCGAAGTGCACTTTTTTCGACGAATTCATCATAAATACTTGACTGAACGAAAGTTCTTGAACCTGCACAACAGCATTGACCCTGGGAGATTTAATTTAAAAATAATCAAAACAAGTTAAAGAAAGAGTCGTTCGTGTGTAAATGATACGCTAAAACAGATTACCATGTTAAAAAATAACCCAAAATGAGCTGTTTCCACCGCCTGATTTATATCGACATCTTTAAGAATGATATTAGGAGATTTCCCACCTAATTCCAGCGTAGTTCTCTTTAATTTATATTTAGCAGCGTTTTGTTGGATCAGCTGACCGACCTCAGTAGAACCGGTAAATGCAATCTTGTCGACCTTGTCATGAGTGACTAATGCAGCGCCGGTTTTACCATAACCAGGAACGACATTAATCACGCCATCAGGAAAACCAGCTTCCTTGGTCAATTGTGCTACATAAAGAGCCGTTAACGGAGTCTGTTCGGCAGGTTTTAGAACAATGACGTTTCCTAAGGAATAAAATAATAATTCCAATTTTATGCACTACAGAACTTACGACTCTAAAAATTTCGTTACTTGCGAATGAATTAGAGGAAACAAAACTTTCTAATAAAATATATACATTTAACATATAATAAAATAAAACTTTATAATAAAATGTATAATTTGTATGTCTGTGGTCACCTGTAGCTAAAGCTGGTGCTAACTTCCATGCCATCATCACAATAGGAAAATTCCAAGGAATAATTTGACCGCATACTCCTACTGGCTCGTGTCTAGTATATGCAAAGACGTTCCCATCGGCTGGGATAACTTTTCCATGGTTCTTATCAGCCCACCCCGCATAATATCTCAATACTCCGACGCTCATGGATATGTCGACATGGTACGCACTCGAATAAGGTTTTCCGTTGTCTAAAGTTTCCAAAGACTGAAATGATAACGAATTAGCTTATCTGTAAAACATTTCGACAAGCCGAAAATTCCATTAATTTTTTTCGACGTAACTTCGAACAATTCCGCGGTGGTTCAATATTCGTTGAATTTTCTAATAAATACGGCTAGATAAATCGAAAAAGCTAGTTATTTATGTCTTATACACTCCGATAACCTTATAACGAGTATGGAAATTGCGAGGAGTGCCGCATAATAATTCATAGTAAAAATTACATAACATAACATTTGAATTGCTGACAAACGCTACTGATACATAAATAATTTATTTGCAGATAACAGTGTTTTATACTTATACAGGTAACTGATAATATTAGTAGATTATCATAGATAATAAATTACTTGATGATTTGTAGACTAGTAGAACAAAGGTTGAAAATATCTTGCAATGCATTGATTCCAAACAAAAAAAATATCTGATTAAAAGGCATAAATACTTTTAATTTTTTTAAATCGTCTCTCGTTAAATTAAATCGATTAAATATCAATATTACCGCAAGGTATGTCCGATCGCGCTCGATCAAATCTGCTAATCTGTTCAAGAGAACCCCCCTTTGGGATGCGTCCATTGTTCTCCATTGTGAATTTCTTTTGAAGGCCTTATTAGCAGCGTGCACCGCAAAATCAATGTCCGCGCTATCGCCTTCCTGCACCTCGGCGATCACCTCGCCGGTAGCGGGATTGAGAGTGGGAAACATTTTCTCGCTCTTGGATTTGTGCCATTCGTTGTTGACAAATATCTACAAAATGAAATATATTTACACAGTGTCTCTCCTATCCCAGTGCGTTTTTTTACATAGGAGACATGTATCGCATACATGTCGTTACAAGGCGTATAATTTCGTTTTTTCTTTATAAGAATTATCATATGTCGCGAGAGCGATAAATCGCTTGTTATTGTTCAGTTTAATTATAAGAAATTTATTAAAAAATATCATGATGACTTATGTAACTCTGTATTACGTAATACCAAACGTAATATGCAAACTTGTATTAACTGCAGTAGTCGCGTCACTTTTGAAATTAATTGAATACGTTCCGCGTAGAGCATACGTTTTAATATTTGTATTTTGATAACGAAATAACAATCTCTTGTTACGAGATAAAGCGAGAAACGCTCGAGCCTCGGTAAACAGTTTTTCTCGAAATGCATAAAAGAAAAAATGCTTGATCTCCATATTTATACATGAAATTACTTTAATTTAACAAGGAAAGAGGATCTTGATATAATATATACTGATATACTATATCAAGATCATCTTTTCTTGTTAAATTAAAGTACTTGAGAATGAAATTCATCGCATCGATTGTTTCCGTTGATTTATAGCCAGGAAATATCACGCTTGTCATCATACAACGAATATGATTAGATAGCAGCAATAATTACTGTCACAATCGTTACATTGGCATATTGCGAGATTGTGATATTTTAATACACAATCTGTATTTCAATATATATGTTTTATGTAGATGAGTTTAATTTAAATTTTCAATTTTTCTCATATCATGCGATATACAAAGTCATAAATCGATTTAAATGGTCGGAATTTTTAAAGTTTAAACTTGAAATAAATCTATGAAAACAAATCTTCTCTTCGTCAGTAATTAACGATTAAAAAAATGTATTAATTGACGGCAAACTGGCCATGGGATAACGTTTCGACCATTCTGGCTCTTTTCAAGAGGTATAATACATCATTTCTCAACAGCGTTACATAAAAAGCTGTCTGTCAATCAGAGTTTATATATAAAACAATAAAGACAAAGAAGTTTCAGTTCGCCAAGTGTAAAAAACGCGCCTGAGGCTTATAACGGCATGAAAGAGAAAGGTCGTAAACATTAATAAAGTTATTACATGGCCAGTTTGTTAATTAATACTTTTTTGGATTGAAATAAATCGTTGAATTAAAAAACAAAACAATCTTAGAATAAAATAAGGCTAATTAGTGTAAGAAACAAGCCAACATATATTCGACAATGAATTCATTGTGCTGCCTACCACACGTGTGTTTGCCACGCAGTCGCTTAACTGATTTTTCATTTATATCACTGTGTATTTTACTGCTCTTCTTCATACCAATTCTTCTTCATACGGTGTTCCATGCGCATTTCGAGATTCGAGAACATTGGACTTCCCTTTGGGATACCTTCTGTAATGACCACTGAAACAGACCCACCTGACCTACACATTGCTCGCCTTCCAACGAGTAATAAGTTTCACAGATGTATTTTTTTAACTTTTCGACCACAACGGTGCGCAAGATCCGGTTTTAATATTAATAACTATGCCGATAACGACAATGCTGATCACGCTAGATTCATCTTTGCGAAATGATAGCGGAAACTGTTTTGATATTCTACGCATTATGATGATTGTACGAACTTTCCTAGTTTAATCTTTTCTTACTGCGTTTACTGGAAGACTTCGTGAAGTCGAAACGTCATTTTTGTTATTTATGTATATTGGTTTCATGAGATTGTGAGATTATATTGTTAGTTGAATATCACCCTATGTGTTGGCTCGTTTCTTACACTAAGTAGCTTTATTTTATTCTAAGATTGTTTATTACTTAACAAGCGATTTCTTGTTTTAAAAAACAAAAACAGAAAAGTCATCGTGATGGAAAGAGGTCACTAAAAGATATATTTATCTTTAAGTAACCTCTTTCCGTCACGATGACTTTTCAATTTTTTTTTAAACAGAAATTTATCTGATTAACTCTGTTAACAGCTGAATCATTCCTTCATAGCGTATTATGCAATATGAATGAAACATTTCTTTTTTTCTCTTCATTTTTTAAATCTTGAATAATCTGAAAAACAAATGGCCAGAACCGTAATTTAGATACAAATTCCATCGTGATGTATAAATCAAAGTACAAGACCAAGTGATCATAAAAAACTTCTTTAAAGACTATTTCATGAATCTTAATTTATAGTGTATTTTGAGGCTTTATGAAAATCCCGCGCGAGACACAATGACGTAAGTCGTGTTATGGATGCTTGGCGGTTACATGGAGATCTTTTTATATTTTACATGCCATACAATTCTAGTTGAAGAAGCATGCATAAAATATTATAATATACATGATAAAGACGCGCGATGGATCTAAAATGTAAATTGAGTTAAATTATGAATAGAAGAAAAGAATTAAATTAAATGGAAGAATATAGAAGACAAAAAATAATAAAAAAAGAGAATTATAAGTTCAACAACATAGAAATTAAAGTTTAAATTAATGAGATTTAAATAAATAACAAAATACAATTATAAATGCAATAAATTAAGTGATCAAATATAGAAAAAAATAGTTATAAATTGAAGTTAAAACCGACAATTGGAAGATGGAGTTACAAATAGAAATCCATTCTTCTAAAAATCTAACGCAAATTATATCTTAAGTGTTTAACTGTTCTCGTTACGTACATAACAACAAATTAGCGGTTGCAAATACAAAAAGAACCATAAGCGACTCTGTTTAATTTGTTTAACTAGCAATTAATTCAGTCAGCAAAATTCCTAATTATGTAATTTACGTAATCATACATAATTTATTTTTCTTTTTAATTTAATCTTTCTTCCCACAAAAAAATTCCATCCATACTGACAAAATAACAGGCATGACTTGAAAAGTTGATCACCTTGGACTTGTTAATTGGAGTTAGGTTAACCTTTTCGCTCCGGGACTGGTCCATATATGGACCAACAAGAAAAACGAACGTAATAGATGTTTATAAGGTTAATTTAATGCACTAAATTTAGGAAAAAAATTGAAAAAAATCCTGGTTACTTCTTTGACCTTCAAAATTAACTTTGAAGGTCAAACAATGAAAATGCGTATTTGCGCTTAAAAATTGGTATACCTACGTTTTATGTCAAATATGAATCTGACATTTTTTTCACTATTTTTATTGTAATCAGCACATCAAAAAACATTGAAAAGCGCTCTTAAACCTTCACTTATAATTTTTTACATTAGCCTTAACTTTCTCTCCGGGAGTGGTCCATATATGGACCAGCACTCCGAGTGGCGACTTGTCATAAGAAGTTCATTCATTTAAGTCATGAAATTCAGCTAAAATGCGAGGTCAATTTTAAAGGACAAATCCCCGGAGCGAAAAGCAACCCCTAAAAACAAATCGCCGGTGAAGGCGCGACCTTTGCTTCCTCAGCAGAAACTCCGAGAATTGAACAATTAAGAACAATCAATAACATATAAATAAATATCACGCTCGGATACAAGCGCAGAGAACCTTTCCCTCAGTAGATTCAGTTGCGCAATTAGCCGAGCGGATTTGTTCAACATATTTTATAAATTATAAATTTTATATAAATATATAGAGATATATATAAATTTGAAAAGTCTATTAACAGATGGTCCGAAAATATATACCAGAGCGTTTACTTTTACAAACATTTTTATCTACAAGTCATGACACATGACCCTCTTTCCTCGCCTAACCCCCCACCCCCTCGGCTCCTTTCACAGTCGCCACATATCCGTATCACGATACGAATGCACATGCATCTCTATTTATATGGAGAATCTACTCTCATTTGCACTTACGCCTGTGTACAGAATCGGCGGGTTCGTGTCCGGCGCCGGTATAGCCGCGGCCGAGTAGCGTCGCAGATGCTGGACCGTCCTGAGTAAGCGCAACATGTCGCAACGAACCTTTCCCTCGGGTCGACGGGAGAAAACTGACCGATTTGATAACTCGACACACGCGATTCTCTTCGCCCCGTAACAATGCGAGTGTCTAGTGACGCTTCACGAAATCGAACGCTTCACTTCGAGTTTAATGATGTAACTAGTAACATTTCGATAGCCGCGTTAATTCGTCTTCGTTTAGATAAGAGTAGTTACAAACAATCGTCCGTTAGATAAAGAAACTTAATAATTGATGTTAATCGTTCGCAACGACTGATAAAAATTCCATTGTACTCCGGGTGTTATATAGGAGAGGTGAAGGTTTCTCCCCACCATCTGGAGAAGCCTGTAGCTCAAACTTAAGAGACCAATTTCGTATATCGAGATTTATACGTACATTCTTTGTCATTACAAGTAACACGGTTATTTGTAACATATACGGGAGTTATACAAAACATTGTTATACATTATATAAAACGATAGCTTTTGAGAAAAAAAAGATGTTCCGATAAATGTTTAGGATACGCTTAGACATGTAAACTTTACAATTGTTCTAGCGAAATAAATAACAAAAAATTGTATACGTAAATAATTAAAAACAGAGTACAATAAATTTATTAATAAATATTAATAAAAATCCGTCTGCGAGATTAAGATTCCTGCTCCTTCGCAACTGATTATATTCATAACATCATAGTCATGATGACAAGCAAAAAATCAACATGCACAAAAGCAAAATATACATTTAGGATATAGATTTGTATCCACATGATTAACTCAGTGAATTTGTGAAATGCGCGAATAAACAAGAAACCAATCAGGTAACAGGAATTATGAAAAAAAAAATTTCGAAACACTTGATAAAGTTGCTGAAGTAATCACAGTGAAATTGTAGATCTCTTCGATTTCGCAAAACATATTTCGCAAAAATTTGGAAGATGGGATTTCTCGCTTGGTAACAAGACTTGGAAGACGAGGCAAAAAGTCAATAATTATTTTAAAATCCTTAGACTTTGCGTTAACTAGTCAGTTTGATCTTGTACGCATTAATTTTATAATCTCCAATCAAATAAAGGAAATAGAATCAACATTTTAAAAAAATCGCTAATTATTTCGCTTTTCGTAAAACTTAATTACAGCTGTACACAAACTTTATGCATAAAAATATGCTGTCAAAATCTAAGATATAGGCGTATTCTAAGCATTCATCCTGATTTTCGCCGTCGAATTTTATCATATTTTATTTTTTACAAGTTTATAAAATTATATTAAGCACGATTGATACTTTTTCTTCTTTTAGGTTCACGATCGTTTTCCATCATCTGATTTCTTTTTCGCGATGCTGTCGAGTTCGTAGCTGTGTCGTGCAAATCTCCGTTTTGAAGAACTTCTGTCGAATCTTCGTTTTCCGGTAAACTAACACTGCTAAATTTAAATAGCTCTATTTCTTGAGACATAACTTTCGCGCGTAATTCACGCGCTTCTTTCTTCAGTAATTGCTTATCCCTTTGTCTACTTTTCTTCTTTTTCTTTTTCTTCTGTTCATTATTACTTTGCGCGACCTGTTCTTTCTCTTCTTCCGAATCACTTACTTTTCCATTTTGAGAGCCGACATTGCTTTGTTTGCCATTACTTTGTGTAACATTATCATTGGAACTATTCAACTTGGTATCATCCTTCGTTAAAGACCTGGAGACACAAATTACATCAAATGCAAAAAAATCCCAGAAGTTAAATAAAAAATCATGTATATGATATAAACAAAAAAATTTCAGAGAATTGGATTATATTTGTTATTAAACTTACACATTAAGAGGTGCTCCAATCTCTGCTGCCAGCTTCTTGTAGGCAGTTTTCGCATCTCCGGAAAGAGCGTTTCGGCTTTTGTACTTTGTTAACATCACTTTAACGGTTTGCCAATCCGATGCTTCTGACAAATGACGTGCGTAAACGACGCGCAACAGCATTAAAAGGTGTGCGATAAATTTCTGCAGAACTTTTTTCTGTACACCAACATTATTACACGAAGCAGATTGTCCGTTATCGTTCACATGTAAATCACATGTCTCTTTAAGTGTGTCTATAGTATTCTTACAAAATGTCGTTTCTAATTTCATTCTTACGTCAGCATATTTCGTATTCATGTTCAACAGTCGATTATTGTTATAGAAAATTAACAACAATTCTAGCGCTTGATTTCTACGGAAGTATCGAATACTGCTGTCAAAAGCAAAATCCACCTAAACAATAAAATAATATTCTATAAGATTTTATGTTAATGTTAAAAGATATAACTATTTTATATTAGATGTTAAAAATAAATAAAAGAATTATATAGACAGTTTGTTGTCAAGTAATATCCTTCTTTTGGATTTCTAATCACTGGCGAAGAGAAGATTTTTTTTCATATATTAAAAAATATATTCATTTTAATACATACCAGTAGAGGTGCCAGTTGCCAATTGCCCTCCCAACATAACTGCAATACACCCTTAAACAACATGGATGAAAGCACACAATCTCTTTTTTTAAAGAACGCAGTTAAATTTTTACCATAAATTTCTGTAATGCTCTTAGTGGATAAGTTAGCTTGTTGCGCGCACCTGACAAGAAAAGTGCAGCATTCTGCCAATTTATCATTGAGCTCCTGACAGACTGAAGCAGAACGCTCTCCCTTTTCGATCAAAGCCTTAAAAAAAAAAACACATCAGATATTTAATCAACAAACTTAATCACTTAACTGCAAAATACAATACAAATAATTACATTTAACACTGTTGTTAGCAAAGTATCGTCAACACCCGTTGTATCCTTAAACTTTTTCACCGTTGACAACTTTTTTAAGCAAGCCCGAATTCTATGTGCAAGTGGTGTCTGATACGGGTCCTTTATACAGAATTCCAATAGAGCGAAGAGTGGCACGATCATATCTAGAGTAACCGCCATAGACGGACAAATATCTAAATAAATAGATAACAAATCTATAACGCGAGCCCTGAAATGCATCAATGCCTGGCTCGTTTTTCCTTGCTTTTTAGAACGAGCCTGACGGTTCTCGCGTAGAATTTTAAACGCCGCTGCTAATGATTCATCCAATCGCTTGCCCTCTTCTTCATCTATTTCATCTACGTCGATGTCTTCGTCATCGGTTTGCATTGCGGCATCACCTAGAGCTTGATGTAGCGCCATTCTCAATTTATCGGTCACTGTCTCATCTTCATCCTCGTCTTCATCCTCATCCACACTTGCATCAGATTCACTCTCTGATAAAGCCTCATCATTTGAGACACTTTCCTTCTCCTCCTCCTCATCCTCCTCGCCTTCTTCCGATTCGCTTTCTATACCTGAGGAATCTTCATCGTCATTTTGCTTTGTGGTAAGAGTCTTTTGAGTATTCTTTAGATCTAAAACCTGAAATAAAATATAAAATATAATATAACAAATATACTGTAACTTGTAAATTTTTCTACACTATATAGAATTAATAAATTAACGATTTTTCTTTGCAGTTTAAAAAACGATTTTATATAAAAATTATGTAAATAAAAACTTACGGCCAATATCTGATGAACTGCGGATGGCGTCAGATACGGACAGATATGTGGAAATACACAGCCAACTAATGAACGGAATAAATGATCGTCCTTAGACAAAAGAGATAACAAGAGATCCACTACTACTTCGACCCATTCTGGTTCCTCTTCCGTAATTGCTTTATCGAGTTTTTTATGTCCCTTAGACTTTTTACTTAATTTCTCGTAACAACACTCAAGATCATTGATGGACATAATTGCCATTTCAGGGTCTGAAAATAACTGCAGACCCATGTGTAAATTCATCGTATGAAATACCGGCAAAGCTTCCGAATTTTTGGTATTTTTCTCCATTCTTTCAATCAAGTTTATCATTTTTTTCCAAGCATCGGATGCTGCGTCGTTTAATTGCGATCTTAATCGTATCACGTTGGATTGCAATTTCAAATCTAAATCATGAACGAATGCGCTTAACAGATTTCGCACATTATCCAATTTTGGCAATTTATAATCCAGAGCACGATAAAAGGAATCTTTCAATTGTTCTGAAAACAATAATTAAATTTATTTCGACGAAATTTATATAATTTAAAAAAGTATACTGTGGCGATCGTGACTCAAGAAATGTACATTGTCTTAACGAGCAAAAGATCCGAGTTCAAATCCGACCAAACATCGTCGGTTTTTATTCGATCGCCACTTCTCGGAAGGCAACGGCAAACCACCGAGAGTATCTTGCCAAGAGAATCTTCGGATAACATGCATGCACATGGATGCATGTCACCGAATGATCGCAAACATCCACTAGTGGATAAGCATATGAAGAAGAAAAAAAGTATATGTGTGTATATATATAAATATATATAATACTTACGTGCTAGTTCTATACCAATATTCGATACTTCGCACAATCCACAACTGAACAGAAACATCATCTGCTCAAGTCTCCAATCTTGATCAGCGAATGTCTCTTGACGACCCATTAATCTAATGAAAGAATGTATGTTTAATACAGTAATAGATATTAATTTGTTTTAATCGATGTCCATAATAATAATGTAATACGTATTACATTATAATACATATTTTTGTGCCAATTATACTAACCTTGTTAATAGCTGTGCTGTGTAACTACGCTCGGCGTTTGTCCACAATTCCGTCCTTGTACCTTCTTTTTCTTTAGTCACCTTATTTTCTATAATTTCTTTATACAATTGGCATAATTTCTTAATACCATCTATCTTCAAATTTCCCGTAATTATTTGGATCACTTTGACACCTGTTTTCTTTTCTATCATTAAATCACCAGAATGCAATATAAGCTTCTTCAATATACTCAGCTGTATCTTTGTCTTGATGTCATTTGTAGCAGACACTATTAGATGTAAAACTTTTCTGAATGCTATCAAGACTTCATCATTATTATTCCTCTTACAATTAGAGAATCTTTTTAACATATGTTGTAAAAGATTTGGAGACAGTAATAATGGAATTACAGTTTTATCCGTAATATTAACAAGTATTAGTCGAAAAATTTCTACAGCGATGTATTCATCGCTCTTTGATGGTTTTATAAATTTTTGATCGATGCCTTTCCAGAAGTCTGCCACGAGTTCGGTTGCTACTAGCTTTTCGCAAAATATCTTGAACACTGGATGATGATAAGAAATAATTCTAGGTAAAGCCTGATAACAAAAAGAAATTGTAAAAGTATCGTACAGTAATACATAACACACTCAAATATATATTATTTTCTTATTAAAGAAAAAAATATTCAAAGATTCTCGCCAGACAACACAATAATTTAGTGAAAACAGATGCTTGTCAGGCAAAAGACTTTGCTTTTTTATATATAAGCAATTTTTATTGAATTATAACTGCCACTAAAGACAAAAGCAATGGATAAAGAATCACAACAGAAAGAGAATTATTCAAATCCTGTTAAATGACGTACCGTTAATAGATTAACAAGATTTTCTATAGAGTCCTTGGTAATAATCTCCTTCACGCCCAAGTGTTCTTTTAAAAATTTATGGTCAACTAGCGATGGATGTTTATCTCTAATAATAAGCAGCACATAAAATGTATCTAAAGTTTGTTCAGACCATGGCTTGCCAATTTCCTTCTCAATAATTGGCCAGACATTCTTCATAGATTCAGTATCAAACTGAACAATAAACTCATTGAGAAACATAACGGAGATGAATGACAGATAACTGCGTTGTTTGCCAGCATTCATCAGGATCTCCATAATCTGTTGCTGTATCTCAATGCTGTTACGAGCAAGTAACTTGGACCTTATCAACGCACCACAGAGTAATATACGTCCCATATACACATCAGCGTTCTCCTATGGAAACAAAAACTCAAGTATTATATTAAATATCATCAAATAATGGGTTTACCAAATAATGTCATATTAAATTTATTTTTGTAATATAAAAAAAAACAAACACAAGATTATGAATCTTACGCTCTTGGGATTACTGCCAGCTGGATGCAACTGAGAATTCATGATGGACAGAAGTTTTTCTACCGACGTGTCAGGATACATCTCCAGGAAAACTGTTAAGGTGCTGTAAAATCCTCTCCTTGTGAACGTCATTGAGGATCCTAGACTGCGCACCAGTCTGACCAGAGCATGATTCAACTCCTTGTTATCCTGATCCTGCAAAGACAAATCAACACTGCGATGTGAGAATTGGCTGAGAACACCTTGTACTAGTTAGATCTTTCTTCTTCCTACTGGATATAATTTAAGGTAGCTCGATGAGGTTAATGTAATTAATTTACCGTGTTACATTGACGCAGATGATTTAACAGCGCGACTCCGGCATTCAATCTCACGGAGTCATTACTGTCCTTCAGTTTGTTAAAATTGTCCAGTATGGTCGAGTTCATCCTGTCAGCCTTCCGTTGATCGAGATCACCCACAATCGTCTCTGCCATGTGCACATCGTGTGGTACGTACACCGTGGCGGCCATCTTTCTTTTCCCGACGTTCTCCAATAGCACTGTTCCGATTAGGGATTTCTTCTATGCGCATGTGCGACAATACGGCGTCAGTAAGGTGTCTTGTACTAGTAAAAAAGGGCACCGTTTACCTGCTATATAAAAAGAATAAAAAAATTGATAAAAATATATATGTAAAATCACGTTTTATATAATTATATTACTGGACAAAATAAATCATACATTTTTCAACAAATTGAATTCGTTAATGTAACTATTTTTAAAAAATAGTAACAGTAACAAATTAAATTTATATCTATTTAGTACTGGATAAAATAAATCATACACCTTTCAATAAATTTAATTTGTTACTGTTACTATTTTTTAAAAATAGTTACATTAACGAATTCAATTTGTTGAAAGATGTATGATTTATTTTGTCCAGTACTGTATATATATATAATTATTTTATACATATTAATTATTCCGCTCCAATATAATACAACAAAGTCTGATTCTCTTTTTACAGCTCCTTTTTGTACATAACTGTCCATTATATAATTTATAATTAACACTTACCTTATATTTATCTCCCTATTGATCCTCATAACCTTTTCCTGTAGTAATAACCCGCCAGAAGTAAACACTATACTTGTTTGTACGTTACTGTGATCGCACGGAGACTCTCCAATAGACGGTGTAGGACTACGTTCGTCAAACGTGCGTGAAATCGAATCGACGAAGACAAAGAACGACTTTAATTAACTTAACTCGGCGACGGAATTTAAAATCAGCAAATATCCATTTTTATCAACGTAGATTAAATTTTTTTCTTGCTCTACTTTTTATCTTTTTCTAAAAAAATTTAAAAAGATAAAAGGTAAGTTAAACTCGGCAGATTAAAATTAACCCAGCAAATACCAACTAACTAGTAACATTTTACATCAATATTATAATTTCCTACTCAACATAAGTGGAATGTAACATGTGTTGTACATAACCTCTACATTGGTAAAAATGGACAAAAAAGCAAAATTTTCAACTATATAATTCGTTATCCCTAATTTAATTATTTTTTACATGTGTTAAATAACACGAATAACTCTCCACGTTAACATGATACAGCAGATATTATCTTGATAACTTCATTTAATTGATTAACTAGTAGAATTAATTTCAACTAGCGGAATTAAATTTTACACTATCTTTAATCTAATCTTTTCTTTGTTTGCGTCAAACGACGAGAGATTAAAAATTCCGTGCAACAAAATAGTGTACTTGACAGGATGATTGCCGATTGTTAATCAGAAAAGTGTTAATCAGAATTATCGTCGATTGAAAATCAAATGTGAGAGAAAGTAGAAGAAAAAAAATCGTATCTACTTGCGAGAACGCGCGATAGGTCGTCTCGTTTAAAAGTCACGCATTTGTGCATAATTTCACACTAATTGGCGTAAAGCACAGAGAGCTACAATTTTTCGGAAGTATTATTTGCACAAAAGTTTTTATCTCTCGAAGACTTTACTTCTTTTTATTTGTCAAAAACGAAGTACACGTAAATATACGATTTATAAATATGTATGTTTTTTTGTGCCACATGCACTTGCAACATCGGGAAAACAATGCAATCGAAGATCGCATTGTTCAAACGACACAGTCGCAAACGTCTCTCATTGGCCCCGCCGGCGCTCGCCGAGCGGCCGTTGACCAATCGCGCGTCTAGTCTCGTGAAAGCCGTGCCGCTGCGCTCTTCACGTCGGACGCATGATTGGTTGATCCGACGCGCGGCCGAGACTCGCGCTTTCCTGAAGTAAGTTTAATATCGCGTGTCGCACGTTCAACTCGCCGTTCTAACTGACTAAATTCACGCGGCACACGCCGCTGCGCGCATACGTTCGTGATCTCACATCGGTAAATTGTTAAGTGCCGGGCGCGATGGTGTCGCGCGCACGGTGACTGGTTCGACTCACGCGGTCCCGGTCAGTTCCGTGCATTCAATATGGCTGGTCGAGGTGGTTACGACGATTCAAGGCAAGTATCGGCCGCGTTTGCGATCGTGTCACGCGACCGGCGAGGTTCCGGGCGGCCGTGGCGGCGGGACACACGTGCGGCGGGCCCGTACGTTGGGGACGCGGCCGTTTCTCGCGCGTATATCTCGCGGTTTTAAGGTTAAGTGAGTTACGCGAGTGCAGGCGCAACACCTTGCGAGGCGCCGCGACACGCGGCTTTATTTTGGCCGGTCGGTGCCGCCCGGGGCCGCGGATCGCGGGCTCGCGACGACACGCCGCGACACGATGACGCGACTCCGCGGCTGGGAACGGTGCACGTGCGGTGCATGCCGCGAGGGGAAGCGAGAGAAAGAGAGACGGGGATAGACAGAGAGGGAGGAAGGATCGTTTTTGCGCGACAGCAAGGAGTGCGCTCGTGCAACGTGTTACGGCGTCGTGAATTTTGGTGAAGCTGTCAGTAGGAGCTCGGTTTCCCGTCGCCGTGTCGTGTTCGAGTCATCGAGTTTCGTCAACGTGACTTTCTGATGCTCTCCTTGCTTCACGCATATACAATGCGCGCGCGCGCGCACACATACGTGTGTACAGAAGAGCGTTCTTGCTCAAAATATATACATTCGGTTGAATAATAATTTTGGCTAGCGATAATGAATGAATACGGTACGATTTATTAATGATTTTACAGAAGCAGCAATCCATGTTGATTTATTTTGATTATCAAGTCATTATGAATACATGTCAGTGTGTTTATAATGATAATATTTAGCTTTATTGAGAAAGGAGATGTCTTTTCTCTTTAGACTGGTGTAACGAAGCAGAAATGCAGTTGCTTTGTGCAATGTGAATTATGATGTGTAAACGTACATTGTAGCTTTGAATCCTGTTACATGCATGTTACATGCAAGGATTTGAAGTTACAATGGAAATAGTAGTAATAATTTTAATATGTCTTACATGTGTAAAATAAGTATTTGTCTTTATTCAGAGATTATCCCACTCATCGAAGTAGAAAACCGTTGCCGACAGAACCTCCGTATACTGCATATGTGGGAAATTTGCCAAACGGAATTGTGCAAGGCGATGTTGACAAAATCTTCGAGAAGCTCAATGTCAAAGTTATCAGATTGGTCAAAGATAGAGACACCGACAAGTATGTATCAATTGTAGGAGAGACAGTTGTACATATTGATTGATGTACTAATCTTTTCTTCTCATTTGTAGATTTAAAGGCTTCTGCTATGTCGAGTTTGAAGACTTGGCTGATCTGGAGGCAGCATTGGAGATGGATGGGGCGGTAGAAGTAGACAAATGTCTGATCAAGATTGATGTAGCAGAAGGAAAAAGAAACGACCGCGGTGGCGGCTTCGACAGGAGAGGTCGTGGCGGCAGCGGTGGTAGTGGAAGCGGATTCAAAGGACGAGATTCCGGTCGTAGTGGATTCGGCGATGATTTTGATAGTAAATCTTATTCAAGTAAACATTATGCGCTTTCAACAAATGATAATAGAATGCGATACAAATCTTGCATTTGTATATTAACAATACTAATGCTTATAATGGCACTAATTCTTTTTTTCTCTATCTCTACGAAATTTAACGTGCTGTGATTCTCGTTGATGTTAAAGATTTTAATTGTTCCGAAACACAGGATACAGCGATAGAGGTCCACATGGAGGTAGTAGGCAAGGTAACGATAGATGGGATTCTAGAAGTAATAGGGGCAATTATGGCCAATTCAATGACGACACAGGTGGAAATCGTGATTGGTCGCGAAGTACGTCTAGCAGATCGTACACTAATAAACCTCCACTTCGGGGAAGTGGTCCAGAACGGAAACCCTTTCATGAGGACCCTTATCAAAAAGATGCCCCTCCTCCAGGTGTGTATATTATATACATATATATATAATTTTGAAAACGCATTATCAGTTACTGAGGATCCCAATAACGAATTCTAAGTCTCGTATATTATTTAGTCTTTCACTCAAAACTTTTAACTCTTTAATTAGTCTTTTATAAACTGAGATAAATATGGAATGAAGATTCGAAATCGAACCTAAGACTTTTAAACTATGAGTTAACTGATTTTGTACGATGCTGTTTATCATCTCACAAGAATCTATTCACATCCTTTATCTCTATCATAATTTATTAACAAAGAGATCCGAGAGTTGCTTCTATTTTTTTTATATTGGGGATGTAAAATTCACACAAGATAAAAATCACGCAAAGTAACTTAGAATTTAATTTTTTAAAACTTATGTCTTTTCACAGAAGAATGTTTTTCCAATTGAGGTTTTTATACTCACTCCAACTATTGAAAACAGTTAATAAACGGCTGTAAAATGAATGTGATATGAAGTGTGTGTATGACTGTCATGGAACGTTCATATCATTTTGTGGCAATTTGTTAACTGTCGAGTATTCAAAAGTCTTAAAATTCCTTATATGTGAAATGATTGGACATTGAATCTGGTTCTTTGATACAGCTAATCGTTCCATTCCTAAACTATCCAACATTTCAAAAACATATATAATCTCTCTCTATTATTTACTCATATCTAATTGCACTTTTCATTTAGATACTACTGGAAGGAAACGTTTGGAGCTCAAACCAAGAACTGTTAAAGAGCCTGTGAATGCAATTGCGGAATCAAGTAAAACAAGTTCCATTTATGGAGGTGCAAAACCTCGAGAAGAAAAATTGAAGATGGAAAAGTAAAACTAACGATTATCATCAATAGTCTCAGATTTCTTCGAGGAAATTGGAGAAAGAAATATTGTTGACAAAATTGTAAAATCAATCCAAGATTCTCTCATAGTTTCCTAATAAATCTAGTGGTGATTCTTCGAACATTTACAATCAGGAAACATCCTTTTTTTTTAATTCTTACAAGGGGTGTCACCCGCAAGGAAATATATATATATATATATATATATATATATATATACACACACACACACATACGTGTGTGTGTATAACAGACATAAATCTATTACAGTTTTCCTAAGTTTCATGCATTTTTAATCAAGAATAAATATCTTTCTTCTAATGTCTTTTGTATTTAAATTAACTTTTCGATTTCTCAATAAAAATAGAGTACTTGTAACAATATACAAAGAAGAAAATATGTATGCACAATGCATGCTCCGATAGTGATAGCGATTTATATACATAAATGATTGTTAAGATGCTACAGTTGAGTACATTTTAATACTCGTGTCAATTTAATGTTGGGTTCCGTGTCTGTAATAATACTGAGGGTATATATGTACAAACTATCACAAGTATAAGGTGTCACAGCATGTATATTTCATCTTACGCTAGTATTTCTTTATCTGTACTTGAGAAGCCCGGGTTTAAAGAAGTACAAAGGAAAGTGACGACTACACTAGATTTCGTTTCCTTCCATAGGATTCTTATACGTTTCACCGTATAACGCTGATCATTGTGTATCAATCGTTTGTTAAGGCATACGTTCGTTACTAATAGCGTATAATTTAATATTACTAAAACGATTGTTCTTTTTTTCTTTCCAATCGATTCGAATGATGAAGGATTGCAAAATATAGCATGCGAGTGATTCAGCAAGCTTCCACGTTGCGGGAAGCGAAATACGGAGGAAATATGCGCCGATTTATTATATATTAATAATTATGTAATGAGAATTAACCAGTGCTAACAATGACGTTGGAGGAAAGTTGCGAGGAACGTCGTGAGAATAGCAAATAAAAGTAAAAAAGAGAGAAAACGAAAACTTGAAATAATAAATATGTAAAACGATGCTTGTATATGATACTATTTCCTGAATAAAGTAGCTGTTTGCCTCGTATCTGTCGCAGTGTATTAGGGTAAGTTACGGTGTGTCAGTTACACCAAAAAGTGAACGAGATGTAACTTATGATTGTGAATAATATGCAATGCGTAATATTGTAAGCGTGCCTTCTCTCTCTTTCTCTTTCAACATTACTGACTCGTGAGACAAATTCCACGTTTTCCATTGAATTCCATGTTTAAATACAATTAAATATAATACAATAAATATAATAAAATATAATAGTGAGTAAAAGAATTATGAATGTGGACGAGGAGATTTATTTGTCACCATCATTAACAGATATGTATTACACATATTGTAACAATTATTAACGCGGTGAGAAATCGATACATCACCATGGGTCTCGAAACGAATACGAGATGTAATCGTGTCGCATCGTGACTCTTTGCGAGGACGTAACTGAATGCCGTTCAGCTGTTCGGTTGCCACGCCTCAACTTACTCCGATTCATCGTGTCTCCCCCCCCCCTTCTCGCACCCCCGTCGCGTCGGCCTTCCGTTGCGTCCAGTCTAACGCGATATCCTGTACGGTTTGCGCTGCGCCCGTTTCTCCGAGAGTCGTGCCTGGACTGACCTGGACGCGGTGCGACGCTTTCGTCAGTTACTGCAGCACGATTAGACCGTGGCCGAGGCGAGCTGCGTTGTCGAGCGATGCGAATCGAAGCGGGGATCGAGATACGTCCGCAGCTTAGGTAACCTGTACGAGAGCCGACATCGTGCACGCGTATCCGAGCATATTCCGCCGTGGAAATTCGGCACGAATCGATCGCGGCCTTCGGTAGAGACGAACAGCCCTGTCCACGGACTTGCCCATCCGACATGTCGAGCGAGAGCGTGAAAACGGTAAGCGCAGCTCCAGCGTGTCACATGAATGACTGTCCACGAGTGGGTCTCTGTTGCTCAAGGAGAAAAAAGTTGCACGGACTGGTAAACGGGGAATTGTTGATCGCGCAGGATGTAAATTAATTAAATTTCAATTTACGAGTAACACACTAACTAACATCAATGTTAATAATTTTTCTGCTCGACAATGTAACTGTGATGTAACGCACGTTATTATGTATATTATGTTGCAGTTGTATTGGAAATTATAACATTGTTACTGTTAATTGGTGTTTGCTGATATTGCAAAAAGAAACGCTTTGCAGTCTCATGATGGATGATTACAAGACCTGCATGTAATTTCTTGTTTGAATTTGTTCATTCGCTTCTAACATACAGAAGGGATTTGGTTCCCATCGAGTTCTCCACATTTACACCTTTATCTTTCACACACTCTTCATACTCCATACTTCTGATCTAACTTTCTCTTAGTATCTTGAGTATTTACATCCTTATCTATTTTAATCTACATACCCTTTTCTATAAAACGTCACTATAATTTACTTTTACTTGTCTATTTAGTATGATTCTTTTTTTTGTAAAAGGTTACACAGCTGGTAAATGGAAAATGTTGAATGTATCTAAATGTATGTCTTTTGTGAAAGATTTCGAAATTATTTGTTGTGTTCTCTTTTCCAGTTTGCCAGTCTCGAGACACCCGGATATGTAGGATTCGCAAACTTACCAAATCAAGTGCACCGGAAGTCCGTCAAGAAGGGCTTCGAATTTACACTTATGGTTGTGGGAGAATCCGGTCTTGGGAAATCCACCTTGGTGAACAGTTTGTTCCTCACGGATTTGTATCCCGAGCGGATAATTCCTGACGCAGTCGGTAGGCAAATTGTTTACTTTGAAATTTTAGATGTAAAATTCAAGCATATATGATACACGTTTAAATAAAATACGATAATTTTTACAAATTTCTATATAATTAAAGTATCTATTTGTTACTTTTACAAACAGAGAAAACCAATCAAACTGTCAAACTCGATGCTTCAACAGTCGAGATTGAAGAAAGAGGCGTGAAGCTTAGATTAACAGTCGTCGATACACCTGGTTATGGAGACGCGATTGATAACACGGATAGTTTCCGAGCTATTATTCAATATATAGACGATCAATTTGAGAGATTTCTTCGTGACGAAAGCGGCCTAAACAGGAGGAATATCGTGGATAATAGAATACATTGTTGTTTCTATTTTATCTCTCCATTTGGCCATGGGTATAAATTATTATCCCTTATGATTAAATCAGTTGCTTAGAGACGATCATGGTGATACAAAATTCTTTTCTCTCCCGTTAATTAGATTGAAGCCATTGGACATTGAATTTATGAAGCAACTTCATAACAAAGTTAATATAGTACCTGTAATAGCAAAAGCTGATGTACTTACCAAAAAAGAAGTCTTGCGCTTGAAGAAAAGAGTTATGGAGGAGATTGAAGGCAATGGAATCAAAATATATCCTTTACCGGACTGTGATAGCGACGAGGATGAGGATTACAAGGAACAGGTACGTCAATTGAAAGAGGCTGTCCCGTTCGCAGTATGTGGAGCGAATACCTTGCTCGAGGTCAAGGGAAAGAGGGTACGCGGTCGACTGTATCCATGGGGCGTTGTCGAAGTGGAGAACCCAGATCATTGCGATTTTATCAAGTTAAGGACGATGTTGATGTAAGTTTTATAATTATATATTTCTCTTATTTACGTTGATATATTATAACATAAATCTAACATTATTTTTTTTTCATAGCACACATATGCAAGACTTACAAGAAGTAACGCAAGAGGTACATTATGAGAATTATCGTAGTGAGAGATTGGCAAAGGGAGCTCCAGTGCCGCCCCGACGTCAAACGTGAATATTTCTTTTTATAATATTATATTTTTGACGTTTGTATTGAATATTAATTCAATTTTTTCTCATATTTTTTTCCAGCATTGTGGAGAACGATAAAAACAGCACTGTATCAGAGAAGGATCGCATTTTGCAAGAAAAGGAAGCAGAAATACGGCACATGCAGGAATTGCTGGCTGTGATGCAAGCGCAAATGCAACAACAACAACCTTGATCGAACATGCGTTTGTGTACTGACGTGTGAAATGAAGGAAATTACTCTTTCATTGTTACGAGTGCCAAAAAGAGTTTTTTAGTGGTTCACACTCGATTCGAGGTCTTGAGTTCAGGCGCAATATTTTTCTAAGCTTGTCTTTTATTTTGATACACGCTACACGTTTTATAAATCGTAAGAATATGAAAATACTAATCGTTTTTTGATAAGTGTATATTGTTGATGTCTAGGGTTCTTGACGTTTCTGTTAGTCATCCAATTATCAATTGTCTTATCAAGACAAATAGAATCGATTTGAAATTGCGACATAGATATAAAACAAATGTTTGCATATCTAAGACAAATAAGACACTTAGCGTGTTCCTTTTAACAACATTTATTAAAACGAGAATCGATTACGTCGAAGATTTTACTGTACGAGTACTTACTGGGAATTTTACTCGGATCCATTTTTCTTTAAGTATCTATTTTCAATTTATCAGTTTTTTGTGTGATTTTTGTCTTAATTATTGACAAACTGCTTAATGTTTTATCTCATGTCATGCATTTAAGAACATAGATATAAGGATTTAAATAAGATTTTATTACGTAAAAACAAAACCAATGAACCAAGATTGCAAACGCAAATATCTTATATAAATTAATGTCTAACTTATCAAAAAAAACCTTTAAATAGATCTCAGCTATATGCAGTATCCTTTATTAAAAGAAAATATTAGATATCTTATATACGTGATGTAAAAAAATAGGAATTTTATCTCGGACACATACAAAATAATCATAGAACAGAATGACGGAAAAGAATTTGTGAAAGAAGTGCCTTGCAACTTTTCTGTCTTACTATCACAGCAGAATATCAACATATGTGAGTAACACAAATGCTTTTTCGTATATAAATATGCAAACAATTTGTTACATTTCAGTTGCATTAAAAGAATCATTTCTATGAGATTGAGCAATATATATATTCATAAGTTATAGAATATATATATCTATAACTTATGAATGAGGAGATAAAAAACTTGTCGAATAAAGAATCTCATATTAAGATAGATGATATGTAAAGACTTTTTAAAAGGCTGATACATCCTCGGATAAAAGAATCTGATTAATCACGTCAGACAGACGTATTTAAAAATAACTGCGTATCGTTTAATTAAGTGACTAGAAGCAAAGAAGTATAAATGTGCTAAAACATTTTTTAAAAGAGAGAGAATCCAAAGTTAATTTTAAATATATAATATACTATATTTTTTCTTGCAACTGGCCATTTAAAGCTTCTTTTTTCTAAGTCCTCTTCACGCACATATGAATCTACGAAACATATAAATGATAATATGTATTCCTAAATATTCATAAATACTATATTCGTCATACATAATAGGAGTGAAAGCATAATGTTTAAGATAAATGTGACTACAGATTTAGAAATTTTTTGTATGTATCACGTACGAATATGCCCCATTGTGCGAATATGTCCATTGTTTTATGCAATACAACGAAGCATGTGAAATGTGATTACATATAAGAATTATATAATATATAAGAAAATTTCATATACGTGAAATTGGATAAATATTAAGTGGTAAATTAATTAAAAAGGCAATATATTTTACGCTTTTAATTCAGTCACACTAGTTTTACAAACATATTTACACTGAAAACATTTCCATGTTTTTATACAGGAATTGTATAGATACGTAATTACATAAATTTTTATATCTCTTTTATACAAATATATGTCTTTTAACAATCTGTGCTGCGTAGTCTAAGATCTATGCATGTAATAGTCTATTGCCGTTGAGAATGCTGCGAAGCCTGCAGCACCGACTATGCCCGCTTTTATACCGGCTATAAAAAAGTGGCGCGAGATTAAATTAAGGTAGATTCGTAAAGCATCAATAATTATAACGTATAGGAAAAGTTACCTCTCAAGCCAATTAGCCCACCCGTTAAACCACCTGCGTACGTGCCGTTCTTCCAATCAGTTTTACCTCTGTACTGAAATCAAGAATGTATTTTTACAATGTGCCAAGGAAAATGTATCGAACAAAACAACAGACTATTGTTTGAAAACAAGGATCCCTAAGGCCCATATCAGACTACAGATTAAGATTGAGATTGAATTGAAATTTAATCAATCATAATAAAGAAAACTAGTTTCGAATTTAATAAACTTTGCTCTGATTGGTTAAATTTCAATTCAATCTCAATCTTAATCTGTAGTCTGATATTGGCTTAAGGCGCATATCTGGAGCATTACCGATTCTATTGTACACTCAATGGCAGAGAATAAGCATCCGACAACCGCAAAGTTTTTCGCGTAACCGAGAGTCGTGGTTTTCATTTCCTTCAGTATCTCTCGCGCACTCTGTTGCTTCTCGACGCTCGCTACATTTGGATTCACGCTGGAGGAGAACAATCCAATGGCCGCTCCCAAACCATATCCTAAAAGACCAATATTTTAATTATACGATATAAGATTAACAGTTGTAATCTTCTTGCTCTTAACTCTTTGCAATCCAGATTATTTCTCGCCAATGAGCAAAGATTAAATATGTCATCCTCAATTTTATTCATCCTCTAATTCCAATGATTCTAATGAATCAAGAATTTGTATTATCCATGAAAGAAATTATGGATATTTCAAAAATATAGTCTTTGGATTACAATCGTATACAGATTTGAATACTTAAGGAATTGTCTGATAAGCTACCACAGCACATTATGTTAAGTCATTCAATGTAGGACCTCAAAGAATTAAATAAAATATCAATAATTTGTTTGCTATTTGCATATAGAAAGGAGTACAGTGGAGTGGCATACCAATAACACAACTCATAACGCTCTTGAACGCACAGCTTTCCATTATACTGTCTATCCTCTTCTCCTCGATGGTCTTTATCTGCACGGGCCCCAGCATTCTGGGGATTATAATATTCTCTCTGAAGCGTTGCTGATTACCAATGAGAGACAGAACTATCTTGTCGAGCTCGGCGTCGCTCAGCGCCTTCTTACCGCTGGCCGCCGGTGAAATCGTCTTCGTCAGATCAACGGAGTACATTTTTCATAATATTTGTGACTATTTAGATGAAAATGTATCTTATATCACGATGTCACGTCGCGACAAGTATCAAATAATCAGTTACAGAACTCATCTCTCGTCTACATCAAGTCGGGTTTATCCAGCGGAATAATCTGAAATGTGGAGATATACATTAAACTTCACGTTAGATCTGAAACAAAGTCGCACGTCGAAATTAAGTTAAGTATTTCGTTAAACCGACCAGGCACGGAATCGCGAGCAACCGGTTGCAGACAGCGTGTTTACCATGCTTCCTAACCAAACTCACCGAGAGAGTTCAGATCGAAGATAGCAATATCGAAAAAGAAATATCGATATACTGAAAATATCGATATATATTGTTCTTCAAAATTCAAATTTATCGAGTTTCAACATTTTGCGCTTTTTTCAATTCTTTTTTTGTTCTTTCATGTAAATAAAATAACATAAGGTAATATGATTTAAAAAAATAATTATATTAATATAAGTGAATAAAATAATTATATTAATATAATATTATCATTTTAAAATAAGCAATTTTATATTGTCTGTACCGCTAATGCAATAAGCGTCGTAAATCATATTTTTTTCTTAATAGGTTTGCAAATTCTGCTGCAATAACAAATATACTTTGTATTAAATATCAATTTGTAAGATGTATATTTACGATTTGTACATCCGATGTTTCATCGCAAGCTAAACATTCGAAGAGACAAAATTTGCCATTTGTTTGTCCTTATTTATATAATTTATTTTGTTCTTTCGTAGGATGCATTTAAGACTTAGATACCTTTAAACATCAAATTCTTAGCAACGCTATTTATTGTACGATATAGTTATATATATATATATATATTTCGCTCTTATTATAATGGTACATACGCAGAATGAAAATATACCGTTTGCTATATGCACTTCATTATGGCATTTAATTGAATGTTAAATAATGGAGCTACGGAGTGAAATCAGTTTTATGCAACAAGTATATAAAATTTAAACCCTGCTTTTGACAAAGCCCTATTTAACAAAAAAATAAACAAAAATATAAACACATATAAAAACATATAAACATCTATACAAAATTACAACATTGTTATGAAAGTTATGTATATTAAAAACTTATTTTCCTACTATTATTCCTATATACGGTATTCTCTTATTATACCTTCTGCAATAGTAATTATAGGTGAAGAGAGGAATGTCTCGAGTTCATCCACGAAACGTGTTACTTCTTTTTAATCTTGGACTTTTTAAGCTTCTTCGAGCGTTGCTGATTCATACGTGACAGTAACGTATATATTCCAGGAAAGAATAAAAAGAGTATATAAAATCTGATGGCAGATGGGAAGTGAAGAGCAAAATTGTAATTATTTGGTAAGGAAATAGTAAACTTTTGAGTTTCCTCGAAGTATGGAATGCTCCGCATCATTACGACACCCTCGCATAAGAAGCCCAACGGATACAACGGTATCCATATCGTGTATCTCAACCATGTTATGAAAGGTATCTCAATGTTTAGCAATTGCGTGATGTAGTACGGATATCTGACTATCTCCACCATGCTCCATACAAAAAATAAGTAGAAAACGACTGGTTTGACATGCATACGAGGTTCGGCGTGAATCAATAACAACACAAAACCTCTACCAGCTGTTTGTAAGAAACACATTAGCACGTTGCTCTTCGTATATCCGAGTAAAGGATGCAGCACCTCCAAAAATTGTAAAATTTGTACGACCTTGACTGGAATGTTAATCACATCGTATGTATCCTTCATGGAATCTGAAATTAACACGTATTACGTTAATAATAACACGTTTCTGTAAAACGAGATTGTTCACTGTAAATTTCAAAGTAGCATCAATACAATTTTTAGAGCTTATTTCTTATACAAAAGAAAGAAATATTTCAAAGTAACGTGTAAATATAAATATGAATACCTGGCCCGTCACGCGAATATCGTATAGTCATTACAGCAAACACATAAATGAATCCGATAAATTGACAGAGATTATATATGACTAGGTACACTTTTCTGAAATCCTCTGAAAGAACAAGACAACATATTAATCTTGCAACATTGTTATAAATCCATTTGTGACATGTGTATATACCTTTTCTGTATCCAAATTCTTCTTTGTGCAATTTATCATACATGTCGGGGTAATCGCTAAGAATGTCACGCTTCTCGTCCTCATTATCGTCCATATCTTCGCTCTTCCATTTGTCGAAATCGATCTTAAGCCATGAAGGCTTCTGCGGCTGACTCGTTAATCTCGGCCACCAACCATTAGATTTCTTTTTCAAGACAAAGTTTACCTCACGATCAATTACCTTGTAATTACTCTCCTACAATAAACCAGTCATTCCTTTAGTACAATTTATATTAAATAGATATATATATATATATATATATAAATAGTTAAATTTATAAATTTATCGTTACGTTTAGATCGATAGGCGAGTGAAGGTTTAGATCAAAGCTATAATTGTTCAATCCTCTAGCTCCCTGTCCATAGGCTGTAACTTGCAATGTAGTTTCCTTCAGATTGACATTAAGATCCTACAAAATAATGTGTATGAGCATGACAATTTGTGTTGATGTCCCGACCAAAAGTTCACGCTTACAGAAAATCTTTTCTCATACCTTTCTAACAGACACCAAGTAACAATAACATAATTTCCTACTCAACAATGTAACTGTCACGTATGTTATATTACGCTTATATTGTTGAGTGGGAAATTTTAATATTGATGCAATGTTACTGTTAGACGCTTGATGTTTGTTACATTTTCTAGTGCGTGACATACCTTTACGTCGGTCAGGTCTACTTTCAGCGTGACTTGATCCTCCGTTTGGGCCCAATATACAAACGGCGTAAGCGCCATTTTATCATAACAACTTGAAAATAGGAATCTTTCTTATCACTGCCTGTGATAATCACCGCTCTCCTTTTTGCGGATCTCTGAAAATTCAACAGCAACATGTCCTCATTCTCACTTTTTATTTTAATTTTTTACTTACCACGTCACTTAAACTAATTGAAGAAAACTCCTTACTCACGCTTGTATAATAATCATTACGTCATTTTAATTCAATAAATGCTGGTCAGCTAGTCAAAAAAAGCGGAGGCAACTGGGACAGCCGAGAAGTCAAATTCTTAAGGCCCCGTTCACACAGAACTTGCGTTTGATTGATCTTTAAGGCTGATATTTATAATCCATTCTTATCTCACGGTCATCTTAAGCAATATCTTAAGATGCTGTCAACACTGTGATAAGTTTATGTGATATCTTGAGATTATTAACTTAAGACGGATCTTAAATATAAAAGACGAACTATGTATACCTGAAACATCGTTTACACTTGACTGAGAGTTCTGCTCCTGATTGCCGCACCGTGCTGCACTTTTTACACTTTAAACCGAAACAGACGTATGGTAGATGTCAGGTAAAAAAGGAGAGGAGATAAAAAGTGCAAAAAGTTCAGCTGCGAGGTGCGAGCTCAGAGAAAACCCAGTAAATCCTAACCTGCAATGTGCCACGCGATGCTGTATTGTTTACCGTGGAAGGAGATCTTGGTGGACGAGAGGCTTCGCGCTGAAGAGTTCGTTCGGTCGAGCGCGTGCGGTTTCACTGGCGATGCGAGTTCTTGAAAATGGCGAACGCCGAGGTGCTGCAGTTGGACATGTGGAAGGGTGACTGGGGTCTGCCGTCGGTCGACATAGAGTGCCTGCAAATTCTGGTGCGTTGAGTTGACGAGTATAGGTTATGGCACGCGCACGTTGGCCGACCAACGGTATCCTTTCTCTCATAGAACTCCGACGACTTCTCCATGGAAGTCCGAGGTGCGAGAAGCATCAAGTATCTTCTGTGTCACGTGGATTCTTCGGTCGATTTAGAATCGCCTGTTTTTCCACCTGGAGATGGAACGTCAGTGTGTCTGCGACTCTCCAGTGTGATTAATTGAAAATAAAGGATTTTTGACAGTATTGTATGTCAAAGGGGAACGTGAGCGACGGAGCGACGTTCTCCGAGTGATTTCGAACAAATTTTAACCGAGTTTTCATTCAAAATTTAATTGTGAAGACAGGCGATACTGTGGTCGGCTGAAGAAGACATCAAAAGGATACTTGACTGCTTTTGGAAATGTATCCGAGAAGAATATGATGATTATGTTCAGATATTTGGAATGACTGTCGGATTGGATGCGATATTGGTATAAAAGAAAAGCGAGAGAAAAATAAAATGTGTGCTTCACTGTTCCATGATACTTAAAACTATGTGACAGGCTACAACAATTCTTGTTTCTTAATACATTGTCATGTTATTTGTAGGCATATGCCAAATTCAGTGGGATACCTTTAAAAGTAAATCTAGCAAACAATCCGTTTAGAACACCAAACGGTCGATTACCTTTGCTCAAGGCTGGTCTACGTACTTTGGATACGGTTAAAGATATATTGCTCTTTTTTAGAGCAACACATAATTCTGATTATACGTTAAGTGATAAACAGAATGCAGATGTCACTTATGTGGCTTATGACGCTCTGCTTAAAGAAAAATTATATCCAGCGTTCCAATTTATATGGTATGAGATATACAGAAATACACCAAAATAAGATGCAACTCAGTGTTTACGAAATTCCAACGATATAAGTACATTAATTTATTTGTAACAGAATTAAATTAACTTATTTGTGACTCAGAAATTTACCTAATTAATCGATAGTAATTAAATCGATTGAAAAATAATTATTAATCATTGTGAGAATTTTTTTAAAGATTGATTCATGTATCATCTTTAAAGAGTTTAAAATATTAGCAAATCCTTTAGATTCAAGAGCCTACAGAATTTCTGTCAGAAAGGTCAGAATTATTAGTAATTTCAGACATCATCTAAGAAAAGGTTTTCCTATGACATATAATAATAATACAAGGTTTAACATTGCAAATGCCCAATAATAAATTTATCTCTAAATATAATCTAATTTAGTAATTAGGTAAATGAATTATTTTAAATAGCAAAAAATATTAAAATCTTTAAGTATGAGATGCACATTATTCTGGTCACTGCATACATGTTTATCCAGTTCTCTAGCTTTACAAAAATAATAAGAGTGCAATTTTAGCATAATTAGTGCAATGTACTTTCGTAATTATAGCACACATAACATGAAGTATCTATTATTACAATTATTTTTAGGTGGATAGATAAGAAAAATCTGGATGAATTAGTTAGACCATGGTACTGCAAAGCGCTGCCTTTTCCATTTAATTTCTATTATCCAGGAAAATTTGAACGGCAAGCGCACGTCTTGATGCAAAGTTTATATCCCCTGGAAGATAATATAAATGTTATTGAAAATGAGGTACGTGCTCACCTAGAATAATTGAGAGCATATTAGATGTGTAAGTTACGTTTATAACGAGATAAAGTAATATTTAAGTGCAAAAGACTAATTTTGATTAAAAATTTATGTAACAGGTATATTCGGAAGCACAAAAATGTTTAACGTTGTTATCTACAAGGCTTGGAGATAGGGATTTCTTTTGTGGGCAACAGCCTAGCACAATAGACGCCATTGTATACTCGTATCTGGCGCCGTTACTCAAGACTCCATTACCAAATCCAGTCTTACAAAATCATCTGAAAGCCTGTACAAATCTAGTGAAGTATGTGTCGCGCATATCACAGAGGTACTTTGAGAATGAATATCAGACTTATGAGAAACATAAAGCCGAGAAGAATGCTGAAAGATCAAGAAGAGATTCTGAAAGTGAATTTCCCAACAAGAGAAGAAACCAGGTCCTTGCTGCGCTTGTCGCTATACTAGCAATGACAGGATATGCGTTATCCACTGGCATTGTAGAGGTGAGTTTTGTTTACATAAAGAAAAGATAGAATGCATACCATGTACAAAGAATGTACAAGAATGTGGATGTACAAAGAATTTTTGACAGACAGAATTTGGATATTAATTGGTTTTTTACCTTCTTATCTCTGTTTTTGAAATTCTTAATTCGAATTATCTTTGTCATTATTAATATTTGCATTATATACAAGCCATATCAATATTTATCCATTTTTATAAATACTATATTTAAAAGATTTTTGCATGAAAAAATTTTTATTCAGACTGAATCAATACGTTTTGTATAACAAAATGTAATAATATTTATAATCAGTTTAGCACACACAAAATAATTCTATAATCTATACATATAGAAAAAAATATAAAATATCCCATATCGCAAAAAGATTTATATAATTTTTTTTTTTCAAAACCAACAGTGTTGAAGTTACAAGTAGCTTTATTTGTAGGTGCTAATATATTTGTTAAGAAGCAGAAAATTTATTAAAATTCCTAAGAAGAATAGAAAACGTGAATAGTAGTTGCAGGTAATATATTTTTACATGAAAATTAACCAATTAATATCAATTTTTAACATGAATACATTTTTGTTTTTTACCACATACATGAACTGCAACAAGCTGATTTATAATCGAATAAAGCTTATTTTTATTTAGCCTGCATAAAGTGGAAAAATCACATTCTTAAATAACATAAAGTACTCTAACATTAGATATAGAATTATATTTGTAAAGTATTCCAAAATTTAACATATAAATTTTCTTCATTAATGTATCTAATAAGAACCTTAAATGTTTTATATGCAAATCAATTCTTTTGGTGCGTTAAAAAATGATAAAAATAATATACAAAATTTTTAGGATGGGACATTATTCCTTAATTTTTAGGATGGGACATTATTCCTAATTTTTTAAATAATAAGAAATTAGAAATATTAAATTTCAAAGATGGAAATAGTTAATAAAATTTTATTGCTCATTTAATTTTAAATTAATTCATTTCAATAGATTGTTAATTTGAAGTTTTATTATAAAAATGTGGCTATATAAAAATTCAAATTAAAAAAATTGAGAAAACAGTCAACATCATATATTATTTATATATTATTTATTGTACTTATTGCAATATTAAGAAAAATATCTGTTGCATGTTTATTAAAGGTACCAGTAAAGGATAACGAAATCTTAGATGTGCCGCTAGAGTACATGCTGATTGATGAGGATGAAGAATAGCAATTAGTAAAAAGAAAATTATGTTTTTACAAAAATAAGAAATATAAAATTATTAAATACAGAAGAATATTCATGCAATACTTTGCAGCGATTTACGTTCGAAAGTCTTGGTGTGGAATAGTCTTATATTTGTGACACAGGGAGAAAGAGAGGAAGATATCACATAAATGTATAAATAGCAAAATATACAACAAAGTAAATAAATATTTTGGAATATGATATTATATCAACATCATTAATTTTTTCCGATTTTATATCGCATTAAGATACCACTGGTGGCATGATGCACCTCTTCGGCGAAACTTTTAAAATTATGAATAGTGGTACCGCCTAGAATAATTTTTATTCCCGGATTTTGTTTATTTAAATTATAAACAGCCAAACTTTCTTCATAAGTTGCTCCTCCAATCATGAATATTATTACGTCTTGAGGTCTATAAAAATGGAATGATAATATATTGTACATAATTTATATCTAATATACATGCATGTGCTCGCTATTCAATCTATAAATAATTACCTTCGTGACATTATCATATTACCGAGATATGGAAATGCTTGCGTACTTAATCTTCCTTTTATCAAATCCTCTAGAGTTTCATTTATTAAAGGACAATGCTGCGTGTATATATTATCTACTCCACTTAATCCTTTGAATAACTTCTTGGTTATTTTAGCAACTGCTTCTCGATCAAATAAATTACTCTGTCTTGCATTAACACCGCTATATTCTAATATATTATACACAAGCTGGAAATGTCAGGTTTGTATATTAGATACATCTTTTGTATTAGATATATGTTTCAAAAGACATTAATTATATATAAGTACCTTAATATATTTATCTGAAACATTTCTCTTCTTAAGTAATTCTACTAAACCATTTATATCATTACTCGCATATTTTTCATAATGCAGCGCATAAAGCATGACAAGTCGTACAGTATCCACATCTCGTACTTTTTGATTGTTGATAAGTGCTTTTATCTTTTGTAGCTATAAAAATAGAAGGATTAAAAGAAATTATATATAAATATATAAAATTTATATATTTTTTTAATCGTTTTGTGGAAATGTTAAAAAATTACCTGCGACGAATGATCGGTTTGACAACTTAGTTCTTGCTCCAATTCTGATACTTCTAACAAATTGTGCTTTTCCACAAGAGATGAAAGCTCCCCGACTACTGTAACATGCTTCGATACAGTACCAGAGAGTTTCTTGAAAAGCGGATATGTCTCTACAAAGTGTTTCATATCGGCTATACTTTCAACCTTCTGGTGCTTCTTTGCTTTCTTTTGAAATTCGTCCATCAATTCTTTTATCGTTTGTCCTATTTCCCCAAAATTTAGGTACAAGTTCTGTGCTTAAGAATATATTCTTTTAACACAAGTTTTTCGCAAAGAATAAAGTTTACAAGATTATTTAAAAAATCTCAACGTAACTATGTGTAAGATCTTATTCGAAAATATCATTTTTATTAATTTATGTTTACTTCTCTAATGGTTTTAAACATGAAGGTATGTATGATTAAAAATAAAATAAAAAATTATCTTACATTTGCATAAAAGTCATCGTGCTCAGCGCTCAGAACAACCTCTTTTAGTTCTTTTGAAATGCCTTTCACATGGGACAAGTTAACTCGATTGTTATTGATCGTTAGCAATTCGTGTACCATCGCTTGATACGTCCACTGGTTTAGTAACGGTGTGACAGGATCATCTCTTCTATCGACTATCAGGAGGAGAGGATTCGTCTCCTGTCGAAATTCAAAGGAATTCGATTCTTTACTGAGCACTTCCCTTATCTTCTCTGCCAATCTCTTTGCCATGTCCGAACTGTTTTGATATCTAATATACGGACATTTCTTCAGTGATAATAAAACGGAAGTTATTCCTTGAACAGTTCTGTGTAAATGTACTGGATCCCATGTTAGTCCTTGAGTAACATGTAAATGAGTCAGGATGAGAAATGGATTAATAATTTTTCATAAAACGAGTTTGTGAAAGATTAAATTACCTTCTGAGCAGGCATTTATTCCGAGTGAAAACAAATGTGGATTAATAGCCAAGTAATCTGCATAGTATTCATGCACCTCTCTAACTACTTCTCGCTCATCGCTTTCTGCCAAAAGTTTTATATCCGCCTTGGCGATAATGTTACTGAAATCTAACACAGTTAAACATTATTGGCGATCATTCTTATTCTCAGTTTGTATGACACTCTTTTAGATTGACTTTTATAGTCCATGTTCTTATATTTAAAAATTATCTTAAGTATAATCTTAAGATATTACAAACCAATACAGAGCTATAACATCTTAAGACATTAAGATGATCTTGAAATAAGAACGAACTATGAATATCGCCTCTAGTTTCTCAAAACCTGATTACTTTATAGGTACATGTGGTTACTTACAAATATAATACACTCCGTATTTGGGATATCTGAGCTCCTTACACAACAAATCGACATTTTCCTTGGTCGGTCTTACAAACACTATACACGTCAAGTGTTTCAAGGTGTCATTGTGTACGGCAGTGTCTATCCGTTCGAACAGGTACACCTCTTTCATCAGTATCTCTGACTGACTGTAGAGCAGGCTGACTATACTTGTCTAAAAAAAGAAGAATAACGATATATTCGAAAAGCACCGAGTATTGTTCTTTGCAGCTGCAATTATATTTTTCGCACTCAGAGCAAAACGGGTACGCAATTGAGAAGGAAAAGGAAAGGAAGAGTTCACAGTCGCAAAGAGACAAAAGTCGTAAATCGGAGTGCACGTCGCTCCTACCGTTTGTTTATCCATCAGCAGAACCTTCATGCCAGGGCCGCTGTCTTCCGTCATCCTCGTTATATAAAATTTCAGTGCGGCGACGACGTTCATCTTGACGTCTAAGATTGTCGTCTGGATCTGCGTGATTATTGTATTACGCGTGTGTGTATCACGCTAAATTCATATTTTGTTAAACTAGACGCGATTAATTGCGAAGGTGCAGGTACTTATCTCTATAGACACACACCCCACACAAAACCTCTCGAGTATCATGACGCACACTGATAAATTTTGACAACGACGAGACCACACAGGATTCTCGAGTGGTGTAGAACGTCGTTCGCAACGGTGCAGCTGATCCCGGCTCTTCATTGATTGGTCCGTTTACGCCGATTATGATAAGACTCTATCGCGCAACTTCATATCGAACTTCAATCGACTAAACTTCGATTAATTTAATTAATCGATAAATAAATAAATTTATCGAGTCCACATTTGACATTTTTTTATTTGCACTATTGTTTAAATTGGCTACAGAATTGAAAAATATTTTACACGATGAAAGTACGAACAAAAATGAAGATTTTAATTAGTTTTTAATTACTTGACGACAATAGTTGCTTAATACAAAAATTCAGCAGTTTGTACAAAATGAGACTGTAGCTCCCTAGAGACAACATAAAAGAACAATATTGTGTAATTAGAACCAAGATTGAAAGCGTAGAAAAAAAGATTAGTGCAATTAAAATTAATTTTATTAATGCAAATTCGGATGCAGAATGGTAAAAACAGCAATATTGGCTGCAATAATAGTTGCTCTATCTTCTGAAAGACGTCACTGCCGTCTATATTATGCCCAAATCACACTAGCGATTGGCGATTGCGTTTGCGTCTGCGTTTGTCTCTTGACCAATCAGATCGCCAGCAGCTTCCTTCTGATTGGTCAAGAGGCAATCGTAAACGTAGGTTTGTTCGAGTTAATTAAAAATTCCCAAGTATTCCTGGGGCCGTATTCTTGAAATTTTTGCGTATATGTAGATTTTATTGCGCAGCTATTTTACGGTATGATTAAACCTGCGCAGTAAAACTTACGCATACGCAATTATTTCAAGAATATGGCCCCTGCACTTAAACCAAGTTTGCGTTTCGATATTCACTGCCAGTACTAAAAATCTATAGTTTACGTCACGTATACTATAGATTTTCAGTACTGGCAGTGAATATCGGAACGCAATCCAAGTATTCCCAAGTATTTTTGCACACATTGGGCCTTGGAGAAAGAGAAAGCGAAGATTCCAAGTGCAAAAAGTGCAAGCAACACGAACAGACTTTCGGTTTGTGGCCAGCTTCGCACGCCACTGCGCTCGTGGCGCGCATGCGCGGAGGAGACCGGGCGCCCGTCGTAGTGTTGCGCGAGTTTACGGCTTTACGACCAGCTCGACGGTTCGTAAGCTGTCGTGGACGGAGTGAGGTGAGCGCCGTGAGGTCTCGCGAGCGTTTCCATTTTTCATCGAACGCGAAACTTTCGCAACATCTCTCATCCCTTCCCTCGATGATGCACCGGTGCAGCTTCTGAAGCGACGCGGGCAGAAAGGAGCTGTTCTCGCAGCTCGTTATTTTGTTTCCTCTCCCGGTCGGGCGAGCGCGTAACGCCGATCGTGCCACGATGGCTCTCAGCCAGACCAGCGTGGTGAGTAAAAGACGAGGAGAGCATGAGCGGCACGAATGTTCGCGATTCCCCCCCGGAGACAACGGGGATTTTCCTCCGGAATTTTTTTCTCCCGCCGGGGAATATCGCGCGTGACGCTCGGGATGAGCACGTTGGGGAACACGCGAAGCATGTTTGTGTTGCTTGATGTAAGCCTTTCGACTTTTTCACCGTGCACACCATCGTTTGATAGCCTAAGCCTGGCATTCATAATCTGTTTCTTATTTCAAGACCGTTTTAGGATACTGATACGACTCTGTGATTGGTTTGTAGTATCTTGAGACTATACTTAGGACGGTCTTAAGTGTAAGAACGGACTATGAATACCGGCCTAAATGAGATCACGTCCCAATGACTCCGGAGAGCAAACGTCCAGGTGTTTACATATTTGGCTGGTTCGCTCCAATGGAGTCTTTATCTTGATGTGTTGTTCTCAATGTCTTGATAAGAATGCTAAAATAAATTGAATTAAGACCAGCGCAGGTGTGTACGTAATACGTGATTAGTTTCTTTTTATACCTTACATTCGTTTGTTTCTAAAGAAAACTTGGGAGTTAAAGAAACTAGTCTTGAGTGCAAAGAATGGAGCTCTAGGAAGAATATAATTTGCACAAACATCTATGGCTTGTAGATTTGCATAGGTTGTCTTTTTTGCTTTGACTTGAATTTTTGCTTTGACTCTGAATTACTTAATAGGAATGTATTCGCATATATGCTTATGTAATTTTGTTCGGTCCGTACAGCTATTAAGATACATTATGAAGATTTGTGTGACTTCATGCGTGTATGTCTTTCATATTTTTATCAAAATATCAAAAGACTAAATGCTCGTAAATTATTTTACAGTTGAAGTTATACAACACTGTGATAGAAGATGTAATATCTGGAGTGCGAGAGACATTTATAGACGAAGGCGTGGATGAGCAGGTCCTACTAGAGCTTAAGCAAATATGGGAAACAAAACTGATGGCCAGCAAGGCAGTGGATTTAAATCCAGATCCACCAGAACCGCAAGTTCCTCAGATCAACACGCACAAAGCTGTGTCTGTCAATAAAGGTTAATAGAGATTGAACATACGATCTCAGCAAATAGTTTTTCATTATTTTTTCTTTCCCAGTAAAATGTAATTTATACAAGGTGGTCACTGCTATTGAATGTTCCATATATTATAAAACATTCGGTAGTGGTGATGCACTTTGTATGTACAAATCATTGTTTTATATCTGATATTGTAACAGCTAATGTAGGAAATCATTTTGTACAACCATCTGCTGGAAACACAGTGCAAACGCAACCTCAACAACAATCACAGCAGCAGCAAACGCAAGCACAGCCGCAGCAATCATCGCAACCTCAGCATCCTTCCACGGGAACGACATTACAGCAGCAGCAGCAGCATTCGACGACACCGGTACAACAAGTTGTGACCGCTTCAGCTGTACTTGAGCGACAAGTACCTATACAGATAACCTTACCTCCACAACCTGGTGTTCAAGATGGATCACAGCGGATTTTAAGCATACAAGTTCCTGCATCTGCTCTACAAGGTGAGAATTTTATTGTAGTTTATTATTATATTGTATATTATTATTAAGAGCAATTGGTGCAAGCATAATTGTAAATTTTACCTTGTGATATATAACTTTTATAATACATTTTATAATACAAATCAAGTTTTATAGAAATTAAAGTTTTATATTATGATAAATGGATTTTTTTGTAATTTTATTGTAGTTTATTATCATATTTATTATTAAATTTGCAAAATATATCAGCTGTTTATCTATATAAATAAACAAATAATATATGTTTTTCTTTTCAGCAAATCAACTACATACGATTTTAACTGGCCCGGTAATTTCCGCCGCTATGGGTCTTCCAGCGAATTTAGCTTCGACTCTGTTGCAACAGCATGTAAATTCTACACTCCAAGGACAAGCAACGTTAACCCCATTGCAAGTAAATCAGCCCCTTCAAGTGGTTACACAAAGTACAAACAGTGTGGTTACACAAAGGCCACCTCAAAATCAGGTACAGGAGAATATTTAGTTTATATATACAATATGAGAGAACATAATGCAAAAGATAAGATAATATATAGATAACAGGTAAATACATGTATACACGTACGTATATCATAAGTAATGTACACTGTTTGTTTTTCCAACAGCAAAATAATATAAATCAATTAGATGGAGGAGTAGGTGACTCTACTGACGATGATGACGAAGAGGAAGAAGAGGATAATGATGACGATGACGAGGATATCGATGAAAAAGAGGAGGAAGAAAATGATGAAGCAGCAACTCGTGAAGAGGTAAGTTAATATTTGTAGATAAATTTCAAGTAACTTGAGAATGGTTATTTTACAATTGTCTGTATTAGGAACCCCTCAATTCCGAAGATGACGTTACGGACGATGATCCTGCTGATCTCTTCGATACTGATAATGTAGTCGTCTGTCAATATGATAAAGTATGAAAGTGATTTAATTTTACAATAAAATTATTTCAAACTCAATTATTCCACATACAATAATGTTTTGTTTTTAGATCACAAGGAGTCGGAATAAGTGGAAGTTTTATCTGAAGGACGGTATAATGAATCTAAGTGGGAAAGACTACGTGTTTCAAAAGGCAAACGGGGACGCTGAATGGTAACTTTAGGTGCAATGTGAATATCGTGTTGCCCACAGTAAGCTCGACTCAGGGACACTGCGTGTAGAGGCAACTTGATAATGTGTTCACGTGAGACCACATAAATATGAGAGATACCGATAATCTCTAAGACGATTCTTCTACCGAATTTGTGTGAATTTGCTGCTGTAAATGTGGAAATAGTACAGGGGAACAATGGCGAATGTTATCACATTATCACAAATATCATATTGTACATTTTGTGTTATATCTTTAGCCCTCTGGATGCTCGAAATATTCAGACATGTTTTTACGTGTTGTCGAAATAAGTTGCAGATACTAAACGTGTTGTTTTTTTATTTTAAGTTTTTTGTTCTAATCATTATCAGTCTTGAATATTCTTAATTATTTTGTTAACCTTTTATTTAAGGAAATTCAAGACCGAGAATAAAGTATAGGGTATAGAGGGCTAATGTATGTATATGATTTTCATGTAGTGCAAATTATGAATATACAAATGTAAAAAAAATTATACAAAAGTCTTCTACTGTTACTCATATGTTACTGGAAACTTGCTCGTGAACGCCAAAATTCCTTTAAAAAAAAATTCACGCCGAATTAGCTTTTTCTAGAAAATAAGTGAACTTTTATTAGAGCAAAAGTGTGTGTGTATATATATATATAGACTGAATATATATACATATTGATGAAAGCATATCGATTAGTAAAACCACTACTAATCATGGACAATGAATACAAAAATTGTGCTCTATAGATATATGCATAATATACAATATATTATATACATATATTTTTTAATCCTCAATTATGAACTTTTTCATATGGAAGGAAGTTGGAAAAACTTTCGTTCTCTATTTGTGAAAACAGAAAGATATCGTACATGTGTTTAAGTTAAAGTTTTAAGGGATTGCTAAACTACAGTTCATGTGATTTGGAATAATAAATGTGTCTTATCACTGTTGCCAGCATTCGCAAGTTTATTTATCAAGAAGAATGAAGAGCAATTCAGCATTTAGTTTCACTGAGGGAATTTAAATTGCTCTAGAAGCAACAAACTTTGTGTTTACGAACATCTGTGTGATTTCAAAATTTAGCTTGATATTAAATATTTATGATATTTTCCACTTAATTTTTAAATTTTTATCTAAACTCGGATAAATAACCATTTGAAGTTGAATTAAAATTAACTTAATTCGTTTTCAGAACAGTTTAAGTTGCCTTAGTAAGTTACAAGGATAATGAGTTAGCAAATTTTATGTTATTACACGTGTCTTAAAAATTAGACAAAGTGTATTTGTAGAAACTTATTCTCATAAATTATAATTTATGAGTAGATTAATATTAGTTAGGCGTTTCTTTATTAGATAATTGTTTAATTTGGAGAACGACGAATATAAATAAGATCTATGAAACTTACAATGTGATTGTGAAAATGCCAAAAAGTATGCAATTTCTGTATTGTATGATATCACTCTGCCGAAGATGTTCCATATATTGGCACATTTTTAAGTCTGTGTAATTTCTCAATCAGCCAAATTTCTAATTTAAATATGCTTTTTTACCAAAAAGGAACATATATTTTATAAAAATTATAGATTATAAATATTATTAGTGAAAATCATACATTTTAAAATATGATTAATGTACAGGTGCTGTCCGCAAAGTATTACGGTATCTGTGTTATATTATATTGTTCGTCGTATGCCTTACCTATTCCAAGTTTAATTTATAAATTAAACTTCTTGGAATTTGCAAAATAAATGTTTCAAAACTATCTTTTATAGTGGGTGTATGTGTTTGCGTATATGTGTATGTTAGAAATGTTTACACAATCGTAATTTTCTTAATGATGAGTATTTAATAATCGGTATTTATCTTTTATCTTGTCTTATATTTAATCCTATGTAGGCATCCAAATCAATATATCCAAATTTTGTGTGGTTGTTTCTAATTAGATCTAACTAAATTTTGTTTGATACGATTTCTGCTTCTCGAAAACACATTGATAGGCAGACGGATATTTAACGGTTTTACTATATTAAATTCCTTTTTAATAATCTTTTAATAATTCAATGCTTTCTCAATCATTAAATCATGAATGCGAGTCGATTCTTACCAGACTCTTGTACATAAAATATCAACATTTTTATCTAACATATAATAAAACTTTGTAAATTAACAATTTTATTCAAAACGCTATAAAGAGAAACATTCTCGACTTGAGAAGGACTGTTAAATACTACTTAAATACTACGTTAGAATTGTTTTAAATCTCATAAAAATACCTTAAATTCCAATTTGAAAAAAAATGTTCCTATAAATATCGTATATATATATACAATTGAAAATTACTTCCATTATAAAATACAAAATGGGGCTAGTAGGGAAAGTAGTTACAATTAAAATATTACAAAACGTACAAAAATCTCTAATTGCATATATTAAGAATAATAGTATATTTTTTCCGAACAATCGCGTTTATACTTCAGCATATTTTGATCAGCAACAGAAAAGGCAAACTGCTTTATTAATTGAGTTTAATTTTTTAACATACTCATGCCAATATAAACTAAAAACATACATTTAGATATTGCATTTGTAAATAGAATATTGGATTTACAAAAGTTTTATAATCGTCAATGATTCTCGATATCAAATATCTTGTATAGATTCTGCAATTTCGAGCTATTTCATATTTGGAAATTTGATGGCAAAATTAATTGCAATTAATTTTCATCCGTTTGATTTCAAAATACAAACGCGATTATTGCGTACGTATTGCCCTGTGCTGTATTTTACACATTACAGATTGTGACGCTATATTGCCATAAATATTCATTTACAAAGGGAACTTAGGACATGCAACATCGATTCTTCTTGTCTTGTATGCATTATACAGTAGTTATAAATCAAACAATTAATTATACACAGAAAAAAATCATCAAAGTTTTGGTATAAAAAATTGTTTAAATGTTCGAGCACAAATGTTACAAGTTATAATTATTGCAAGTTATAATTATTGCAGCTAAGTGCAAGATTGAAATATGTCGCATTCGTAGAAATTCATCATAAGAAATAAATTTATGTGCATCTACGAGTTTTTCCTTCTCTTATGAATATTCAATTAAAGGCTTAAATTAAATTTGTATGTTATAAGTCCCCCTTTATTTGAATAACTTAAAATGTAGAAAAATAATATATCATACATAAATTGAAGATAGCGCAACTTATTTCGTGGTAATCAATGAACTTTTCCCCAATAGAAATAAAAGTTTCAGTAACTCGACTTTTGTAATGTAATTTAATTATGTATTGAAAAAAACTCCACCGTGCTTTATCTGATCCCAGTAAATATATGATGGAGTTTTCAATATTACTATCAGTCATGTCCTATAAAGATGTAAGAGGCCATATATTTAAAGTAGGTAATATCACTTCGTGATTATCTACGAGCAGATTCAGATCGAGGTCTTTCAATGTAATTGGACTAAAGGAGATCGTCTTTAATATTATTTTCAGAGAATTCAGTACTTTGTTGGCTAGGGTTAGGTTCTTGCGTATTCGTCTGTTCATCAAGAACAGTCGCACTTTGCATGGAAGTTGGAATGACTGTAGATGCATTTCCATTGCTCTCGAATTCCGATTTCCTCTTCAATTGTCCCACTATAGTTACATAGTTGGCAGGTACAAAACCGACGTTCCTATTGTCAGTGGCTATCCACCAACCTGGCATGCTCTTAGATTGTAAGGAGCGCGGTGCCAACCATATTTTCTGACCAGCTCTCAGGCTCAATTCATCGTTAGAAACCGCCATGAAATCGTACATCGCTGTCGCCACGCATACGGGATCCTCACATTTCACCCATTCTTTTGGATCGTTAACTGTAAATTTAATAGATACATAATGTTAAAGTGTTGAAACATATACCAAAAATAGAAGTCACTTTAAAGAAGTTTATATAAAATAGTAAGAAATAAATTTAAGAAATCTAAATTCGTCAAACGATCAGAGCTGGATCTTAATAGCCAATCAATGAGTCGACTTGGTTTGTCAGACTTTAAACGGAGTAAATCACCAATTTAAAATCAACATCGATTTTAATTTTTGGTGCTAATAAATCCCATCCCTCCTCAATCAGATAAAGAATTTATTACGGAAAATATTACCTCACTCTGGCTGAGATAAAAAAAATATTACCTCAGCTAGGATGAGGTAATACTTTTCGCAATAAATTCTTTATCTGATTGAGGGGAGATGGGATTTATTAGCTAAAAATTAAAACTTAAACTAAAATTAAAAATTAAAACTAAAAATTAAAATCGATGTTGATTTTAAGTTGGTGATTGACGAGAGATATAAATCATTATTTGTAGAAATAACATGTAAATTAATATAATGTATATCGTGTATTTATGTATCTATTTAGATCTTGTTAAGTTCTTTTAATCTCCTTAGAGATTGCGAAAGCAATTACCTTTTATTTGACTCTGCCTTATATTATTTGATATCTTGTGAATTAGATACGGAATAGCGACAAACACACCGAGAAGTAGAATGTTCATCCATGGAGAAATCCGTTCATTTGTCGCCGACGAAATCGTCGGCCGTTCTCCATTTACCTGTGACATTGACTGCCATAAGTCTTCGGCAATATTTTGTCTTTGAAGACCTAACAAAGAGTAATTATTAACGATGATAACCATAAATTATGTAAAACCGAGATAAGAGTTTTGGTTAGATAAGAAGCTTACCAAGCATACATAAAATTCTTCTGTAGATCCATTTCATGACGCGTATTAAAGCAAACGTGCTTAATAGTTGACCAATTGTTGAACGCAATCTACCGATATTATCCGCCACGCTTAAAATCGCTCGGAAAGAATTTGTTAATGCAAAATATGTTGATTCCAGTAACATCGTGATTGATGAAAATGTATGTAATACAGTCTCGACTACACGGAAAGTCGATCTCGTGCTTTCCTCTGCAAACTGTTGAAATCTGTAATATGGAAAGCAGTTTTTTTTAGTCAAAAGACCTTAGGTGCAATTAAAGAAACTTTTTTAAACAAAAATTTAAGATTTTACGATATTGGGGAAGTAGGAGAGGAAAAATAAACCAATTGTCTAATTTAAATTAGATCTATTCTTTTTGACTGCATAATACTTCTCTCAATTTCACACGTATCCAGACTGAATCGTTGCATTTCTTAAACACAATATAACATGTACCAAGAAAGTTTAAAAAAAAGTTATGTTTTTATTGTTTCACCGTTATAGCATATCACTAGTAAATATTTCTAAACGATATCTAATGTACCTGTTTTCCACATCACCACCTCCTATTTGCCCATAGCTGTTGCCAGAATAAGGATTATAACTGCCAAAAGATCCATATCCACCATATCCTCGGTAACCACTTCCATATCCATAGTTTCCGTAGCCATAGCTTGAGCTGTATGGCCTATAATCATTATACCCTAAGTAGCCGGTAGACACCGGCTGGCGAGGTGGCAAAGGTGGAGGAACAGTTCCAGTGGTTTGAAAAGGCAAATGTAATCCTGGCATGCTGGACAGAGTAAACATTTTCACTATTACATCTCGAGAATATATTTGTATATAACTATCATTGATATATAATTCATATTGTTTGCTTCAAATATTATTAATGTAAGCATCAAACTGATCGTTTTGCAGCAATTCATGTAGAATAGAAAATTCTACATAAATCTATACATTTTGAACATACAAAATAAAATTGGATGATTATTAAATAACACTAATACACCAAGAACAACCTTAGAAGATTAAAAATCTATCAGAAATGATTAAATATTCAGACTGCGTTTATTCTGGGTACACAATTTTCCTCCCTATTCATCTTTTTCTCAATTTTTCACACTCAAATAGCATAAATCCAACAAACGTCGACCAACAAAAACGTCACGTCACATTATAATTTTCTACTCAACAATGTAACTGTTAAGTACAACATGTGTCATACATTTGTATTCCTGAATACATTACATTTATATTGCTGAGCATGAGAAATATTGATGTTACGTTAATGTTGATTAAGTGCTTGCTGGAAGATATCAAAGCCAGACTTGATCGAAGACTGTCGGTACGGAAATCTGTTGAAGATGAATGCCCTTTGACATCTACATGATTTCGCAGATATTTGCGAGATCAGATCGTTGAGAATGCTGGTCGTTTATACCTAGACGAGATGTTGGAAGAGTTCCTGAGCTGGTTGCCGTTGATAATGTTACTCGGTCCCGGTGCCATCGCTCTCGACAGTTCTCACGTCCGTTCCACCGGAGATTTTCGCACTCACAACATCGGAGCACACGATGAAAGGCGCAGAACGGGTCTGCTGATAGCGTGGTTCAAAGTACACCAATTTTATGGATCCGATATGTATGCAGTGACGTGACCACACGCCATCCAAGGATGTTCCGGGGCGTCCTTTCGAGTCGCGTGACGTCCTCGTGCGTTAAATATTAACTCGTATCGACGTATTAAGACTTGCACAGACTCCAGATGTGAGTACTCGCTCGTAACGCCCGGCGAACGGTAGACATGATCGATAAGACCTCAAGACGGGAATCGGAGACGTTTAGTGACAACCTCGACTCGTCATTTCTTCCATTGAATCCACCGTTGACGGTGACTCCTCGTCGATTTTTCAAAATTCAAGCCGTAACTCCTGATCCCCGACAACTCGATTTTTCGGGTCTAGTAACCCCCCTTTGGCGATTTTTGCCAACTAGTGTGAGATCTAGGTCTGTTCGTTCTGCACTTTATGCACTTACAGCTCCTCACTTTCTCTTTCTGCAATGTATAGCCAGAGAGAAGAGGAGGTATAGCTTTCTCACTTTAAATGCAGGAATTTTTGAGAATTTCAAGCGACACGAACAAATCTTCTGCCAAATTTATCGGAACTTACTGAAATAATTTTCCGAGATATTTCTTGATTTTAATTAAAGTAGTATATGTTATGATTAATTAATAAATATATTATAATTATATATGTATAATTAATCTCAAGAATTTTATACGTATAAAGCAAAATCAAGTAATGTGTTATATGAATAATTTACACTTTGAAAGTGATATTAACTTAGAAAAAATTTATGAGGTATTAAAAGTTTCAAAGTTTCCTATTACCATTTTCAAAATTAATAGCTGACAGTATCTTTATTAGTAACGATAAGATTACAAACATAGAAAATCAAACAGTAAAAATGGTTATAAAACGCAGATCCATAATCTAACATTGATTTAAAATACATCAATTATTTTATAATGTGACATGATCGTAATTTTATATACCAATGGTATTCTATTTATATTGAAATATGTAGATTGTGTGTGTGTGTGCTCTTAAACTGTAAAATAAAAAACTTTTATTAACCATGAAATAAAAAAATAAGTTATATAATAAGGAGCTCTAATGTTTCGTAAGAACAAAATAACAAACATGTAAAAAAATATGTTATTACTCACAATATAAAAATTATATAATTCAAATTTCAGTAAAAAATAAAATTATACATTACAAATACACATAATGTATATATCAACTTTGAATAAAATATGTAAATAAATGGACAGTTATACAAAACTGAAGAAACACGAGACAAAGACTTTCATATCGTTCAAATATATCTCTCTTGTACTAACAACTTCGCTAAAACTTTTGATTCTATACAAACTTAGATTAGTTTGAACGTGCTCTTTCTCCTCTTCAAAATGGTATTCTGCATAAAATGTTATATATCTTTTTTGTATAAAACCGTGCAAGTAGCTTATATTTAAAAAATTCCTATACACACACATGTACAAAATTCATACACATTTTATCATTTTGCCTGCGTTATTTAAATTGCCGTTTCTTCATGACTCTTCATCTCCGCTCGAAGTGTCGATTGTATAACATAACTGAAAAATGTAACATCATATGTAAGACGAATGAGTTATTTTTGTACATGTTGTACATGAAGAAAATAAAATTATTATTTAAATTTTTAATTATTAAAGTAAGAGGATTCTAGAACTAGTCTATATAAAGAAACAATAAGTCTATATAAAGAAATAATATAAAAATATTGCTGTTTTGTAACATTTTAGGTGGTAATACAGTTAATTACTTATGTATCTCGTTACATACCTCATCTAGATCAGGTCTTTTTAGTATTTCTTCGAGTCCTGACAATTTTTCGAGATAATTTGGTATATTGCAAGCGTCAAGAACGAATGCAAAATCGCGTTGTTGATACTCCTTGATCAAAGGTGTTGAGCAAGCCGTACAGAATGGAGATCTATGTGTAACAGTCAGTTTCATTTCGTGACCCCAAAGCGAGCCTCGTATCGTGTGAGGTACACCACCCAATAATCCTATTAAGGGATTGTCCACATTTTCTCGACAATCGTCTGTATCATTGTTCATAAGCGCTCTAGCTAAAATTCTAAAAATTATAAAATTAGATTAAACTAGATCTATATAAACTAAATGTTATTGAAATTGTATAATCAAAATATTGTATTAACTAGTAAATATTGTATTAAATATAACCAAAATATCATATTACCAGTTTTATACTTAAATTTAGCTTACCCTTGAGGATGTTGTGTTACTGCCATAAGTAGCTCGACTGCCAAGCCAGCGGCGATTTGCGATAAACCCGGCCGACTTACGGTACATTGTAGATCGAGCGTTCTATCAGTTTGAGACTAGAATCAGAATGAAAATAACAATCGTGAGATTAAAACATATTTTTAAAATTAGCTTGTAAACTGGTTTATATTATAAATTCTTTCCCAGAATTTGAATTATTAAAATAAAATACCTATGTACTCACGTTTCCAGGTTGCGTTACATCGTTACAAAAGTAACATCCAAGATCGTGTCCTGTAGGATTCTGTATCGTTAATTTAGGCGAGTCGGAATCGGAAAGAACGCGCGTGCCATGTCGTTGTACCGTGTACGAGTCGAAGCCCAAAGCAGCGTTGATAACTATCTTATTCATCGCGGCGCATATGAGAGTTGGCAGCCATCTGGCTTCACGCGAATCCAGAAGCAAGAACACCACGTCGTGACTATTTACGAGTTCTTGTAGTTTGTTCACACTTTCCCTGGTCGTCTCCATCATACTTTGGCCGACTACGTGACCAGGCATGGGAATATGCAAGATCACACCTTCCACATTCTACAATGATTTTATTGACAACTGATTTTTTCGGCAAAATATCGTATTACGATGTGAATTTGCTAGGTGTATATACTTGCCATACTAGGACGTATTCTAAGTAAAGCGTCTTTCGCAGCAAGCGCTTTATGTCGACGTTGTACTGCGTCTTCGTGCGTATACAAGCTCTGGCGCACCGTATTGCTGTGAGAAACGGTAGAACTATCTACGAGCGTCATATTATTGATACCCCAGCCAAGGAGTACTCTCGCCACAGAACATCCTAGTGTACCGGCGCCCAATAAAAGGCATCGTAGACCACTGATCTTTTCCAAATCTAGATCAGGGACAAGGCGCCATTTCATCAATTTCAGATTTAAATTGATCGCTCTGTCCGACAGTCTAATATACAAATAAAATATAAATAAAATAAACACTCATAAATCTCCGTATATAAAAATTGTTGACTCAAAAAATTCGGACTTACTTTGTAGGATCCATAATGTTGGATAAATCCATGATGTTAGGACCCATTTTTCCATTTACATTAGTTTCCCAACCTACTAAATTCTCTTCAGAAATATTTTTTGTAGTTTCTATGTCTCCATCTTCTTTGATTCTAAGTGTAAATATAATTGCAGTTTCTACGTTACTGCTCCTTATAGACAAGACTTTGATGTCGTTTGTAAAGCAATACGAAGAGCAATGTTTATATAATAGGCACAGAAGATTTCGCAAGGGCCATCCAGGTTCGGCACTTGCGCAAGGATCATAAAATGCAAAATATACTTCCCCCTAATAATATCAACAATTTAATTTATTACTAATAAGCCATTAGTAATACCGAGTTTCTTATATATAATACAAAAACAAACGACAATAAGAGCACAAATTCATCAGACTGTACCTGCTGTAAATTTCTTTCACTTCGATTTGTATGTAGCACTCCCTTCGACAAGTCATCAACACTCAAATCATCCTTTCCTGACACAAAAACTGCAAAGAAGTTCCTTGATCTTGCATCCAGTTGAAGAAAGCCCATACGTAATTTATCTATTTGGCTGGATGTGAATTCGCCGGATGCAAATTTCGTCGGTGCAGCTGTATAAATTCCCGGTAATGAGAAAGGAGTTGGGTGAGCAGCCCAATAATGAAACTTATACTTTTTGAGATCTGAATAAGCAAATACTAGAAATATTGAGAGTCGCCAAGGCTCTTGTAAAGCTGTGCCGTCTTTGATACTGTCAATAATACATTGGCCCATTGTATTGATAAATTTCTCAGGATTTATCTGCCTGAACGTTTCATAGGTATTTGTGTTAATCATATAGCCGTAGCAACCTACTCCAGCATTGTGACTAGTTTCCTCCAGATTTCTGAAACTTATCTAAATGAAGCTTATCCTATTTATCATACCAACTGGAATTTATCAACAACTGATGTTAATATAAATTATTTTGCAAAACCTAGTTTAATCTATTTCTTGTAAAAAGCACAAATTGTATTCTCATGCTTGTGCGATACTTACTCATTAAATGATGTACAATCAAGTATCAGTGGGTTAGTTCTCCCTTTGTCTCTCGGTTGAAGAGGAAAACTCCCCCATAAATGTATCTTGGCCTTCTCATCCAGCTTCAACTTGTCTATTTTCAATTCTGCAAATTTTGCCCAGAATGTCGGGTCCGTCGAGGTTTTAAATTTTGCGAACTTTATCGCCTCGGACATCTTTGGAAAGTAATCTAAAAGACAAAAGGAATGTCAGTAAGTGGAAAATGTCTAACCAAAAAAATGACAGCAGTAGAAGTACTCTATTGTCCTAAATAAGGATAAGATTTATAGGACAAATAAAGATAAAACGTTAAAAAATGTATAGAATTCTTCTAGAAAACGTATATTTTCCACGCACGATTATTCCAACGTTGTTTACATTCGTGACTGTCGCGTCTGTGCGTCTGAAGTTAGGCACGTTCGAGCACGTCAAGTAGTGCGCCTAACCTCATCACACGACAGGACGCCCGGCAGGATGATGAACACATGCGCAAGTCGCGAAAATGTATTCTGAAACTTCAGAAGAAACTCTTTTAAGATATTTTTCAACAAAAACCCGATTGAATGGTTTGATTAATTACCCGATTATAAATTATTCATTGGTAATTTTTCGTGAATCAGAATTTCATTCGTCGATCTAATTTCGAAAGATAGATTTTCTCTGTTTTAGATTCAATTCTACAAAATTCAGGGATACATACATTCGTTGTAAAATACAGTTAACAAATGATAAAGATTTATATTCCGTTCTCAACTTCAGAGTGCTTCGTCGTCCGCTAACGGACGCGATATTTTTATGAAAAGAAATTGCACGCCGCAATGGACAAGTGGGACGAAATAGAGAGGAGTTAAAAGCGTGTCGGGGCGATCGCGAGGATGACGATTTCGCAATCGTCGTCGCGGTTGAGCACCGACACGTTTCTCTTCGAAGCGGTGCGGTCACTTTGAAAATTTTTTGCGCGCCAAAGGTCGACTTTCGAGTCGAGCGATATATTTTATTAAAATCGATATATTTATCGACAAACATATGGCATCATCACGAATGTGACCCCGCATTCGATGTTACAAATCGGCAAATCGCGATCTCGACCAAGACCCGAGTGACACCTGAAGTTGGCCACTGAAGCGGCGGCTGCGCCGAGCAGGCTGCGCGCGCCGACGGTACCGCCGCGCCAATATGGCCGCACGGTGTCGGCTGTCCGCAACGACGCGACTGTGAGAGTGGGCTGTCCGCGGGGGTGCCCACCGAGGCAGGTCCAGGGAAATATGTCGGACTACCTGAGGTCCGCGCTCGGGTACCTGAACGGCGGCACCGGCGGCAACGAGTACGTCGGCCAGACGTTGGACATCAACAATGTGAAGTTGAGGGTGACTCGACTGATCGCCGAGGGTGAGTCTATCGTGTCTCCGCTGCTGTGGTGTGGATCTCGCAACTGTCAGATCTCATCTCGGCGAGCACCACCTATCCGCGATTAGGAGTGCGACGAGGAGATCGACCGCCGTCCTCTTGCGTCGCGAAAAAAAAGGACGTTGCGCGCGGGGCGGAGGGAGGAGAGGAGAAAGGTTTGCCAGACCTTGCCGATCTTGCGTGACATCTGTCCTTCTGTCATGTGTCAAACCTGTGTTTTGACACGCGGCCAGACGGCGCCAAGCACGCGGATAATCTATTCGTTGGACATTATCATATCTTTTTTTCTCTATCGCGCGCGTTTTACTGGATGGAATTTCCAACGTTGTCCGTTGGTTGACGATTTATCGTCTATTTTTCTCAAACGATCGTTTGCCGTGAGTTTTAAGATGCATGATTTTTGTCTTGCATACGCAGCTTGTGAATCACGCTGTGAAGCTATTTAGATGGTCCTGTCTAATTATATTTAGAATCTATTGATTGTATTAATATATAGATTACTTTTTTGTTCTCTCTCAATCGTGTTATATTCTGAAATTCACGGTAATGGATATTAAAATTGTATGAGAGATCCCACGATGTGCGGGAAATTTATTCATCAAGTTTTCTTAAGAAAATCTGTAAATTAATTTTTGAATGTTTGTAGAGATGCAGTTTTGCACATTTTGATACGTGTAAGGCTTTTTAGAAACCAAATAATGTAGATACATTACGTAAATCTTGTTTTCTCTAATTATGAACGTTTTTTTGTTCAAATTTTCTGAAATAGAATGTTTTCGTTAGTTCTTTGCTAGTGAAAAATAGTAAAAATTTTAATTGTAAAGTTGTTAGTCCAAAAAGATAAATAATTTTAAATAAAATTATGTTGAATTTATGTGAACATATATAAATCTTTTTTAAATTTATTTGTACTTATATAATTTGTGTTTAATACTTAAAACATTGTGTTTTACAGTTTGAATTTACTTCTTAAAATAAACAATCGTTACCTAATCATGCGTGCATAATAAATGACATTTATCTATGCGCATGATATGAAAAACATGAGCGAGAGATACAGTTCTCGTAATCGAATTATATGTATATCATTATTAACATTTAGATAATTTGTGGCAAACATCGTATCAACAGGTGGATGGGCATTGGTGTTCGCTGTAGAAGATGTCGCTACAGGAAAAGAATATGCACTTAAGGTAAGTAAATTAATTCATTCATTTTGCACAACGTAATATTATACTATAAAATGATTATTTTTATCATTAGAGACTTATCGCCGCTGATGAAGATGCAAACAGAACCATTCTGCAAGAGATAGAAACATTGAAGAGACTGTCGAATCATCCAAATATTATTCAGTTCTTATATGCTCAACGACTGGAGCGAGAGGAGCGTAAAGGATACGAGTACCTGGTCGTCACCGAGCTATGTCCTGGCGGTACGGTAGCAGATATACTCAGGAATGTGTCCGCGAATACACTGACTCTCGCTCAGGTGTGCAAGATAGCCTATCAAGCGGTACGTGCGGTGCATCATATGCATAGCCAGCAACCGGAACCCTTCGTGCATCGGGACATCAAGCTGGAGAATTTCTTGCTCGGGAGTGACGGCCTCGTAAAACTTTGTGATTTTGGTAGCGCCTCGACTCAGCAGATACTACCGGATCCATCATGGAATGCTCAAAAACGTGCTACTCTGGAGGATCAGATGGCCAAGTATACAACCCCCATGTATCGTGCTCCGGAAATGATGGATACGTGGAACAATGAGCCTATAGGACCTCCTGTGGATTGTTGGGCTTTAGGATGTATATTGTATTCTTTGGTTACATTGCGGCATCCTTTCCCCGAAGGTGAGATAATCGGTGATTTACTAGATATTGAGTTAATTAAAAAAGATATAATTGGGGTAAATGATGATATAAGATATAATTGATAAATGAATGAACGCAGGATGACTCATCAGAAAGAATATATTTAAATATTTTCCTTGGTTTTAAAGATACTGTCATTAAAAATAAATACTTTTAAATGTTGTTCAAGCTTGTATGTAAATATGTATGCTAATTTTATTACAATAATAGCGTTTATTAAAACATTTTTTGTTAAACAGGCAACAAACTGGCAATCGTGAATGGCAAGTATCCACCGTTACCGCCCAATCCACGGTACGCATGTCTGCACAATCTGATAAAGGGATGTCTGCAAGTCTCGCCCATACAAAGGCTGACGACAGCGCAGCTCTTGGAACGTTTGGCTGCAATCGCTGAATCGAACGACTTCGATCCCAGAGAACCATCGCGGATCGAAATCACGATCAAACCGTCACCACCCCCGCGTCCAACACCACCACCACCACCACCATCATCAAGTACGCCAATGTCGGCCCCTAGCCGTCCTACTGCGCCGGCAACGATGCCGCCGCCAAGGCCAATGCCCGTGCAGACGGCAGTGCCCAAGGTCCCGACGACACAAAGCACAACTGGCCTATTTAATTCTCTGAGAGGCGGCGCCGGCAGCATCCTACGTAATTTGAAAGATACTTCCAGCAAGGTGATGCATACTGTCCAACAGAGTATGGCCAGGACGGAACTGGATGCGAGTTATCTGACATCGCGCATACTCATTATGCCGTATCCGGCAGACGGGATTGAGTCCGCTTATCGAGCTAATCACGTGGAGGACGTGAGAGCCTTTCTCCATGCCAGGCATCCGCCACCCGCCAAGATTCAACTCTATAATCTATCCCGCGGCCGGCCGAACGTAACGCGACTTCCCGGGAGGCACATTGATTGCTCGTTTGCGTACGCCACTCCGGAATCGAACGCGCCTATGCTGTTCGCTCTATATCAGATCTGTCAAGATATCTATCAATATCTGAATGCTGACTTTAATCACGTAGTGGTGCTGTACTGTACTGTGAGTATATCGCGATCCAAATCACGTGATAAAACGTTCATTAAATGACATGAACCGCGATAATGCGAATGATGCGATTATCTTGCTGATCTGTCTTTCTAGGATGGTTATCGAGCGAGTGCCACAGTGGCATGCACTCTGTTGATCTACAGCAGAGCCCTGACCACAGTCGAGGAGGCGATCGCTCTGTTTACGACAAGACGTTGCCAGCCGCCGCATCTGCAACCCTCGGAACTGCGCAGTATTAATTATATAAGTCTGCTCAGTGGCGATCAGCCTCCACACACGAAGCCGTTGGTTCTTCGTTCTGTTGTCATACAACCGGTGCCGTTGTTCACCAGAGCGAAAGATGGTTGTCGGCCATACATAGAGATTTATAGTAACGGCGCGTTGGTCTTCACAACGAAGAAGGCCAGCTACGAAGAAATGAAGCTGTTTGGAATGATGGAGGGCAAGGTCTGCCTAATTTTGGGAGATGCGGCCGTGCGCGGTGATGTCACTCTCGTGATATACCACGCAAGGCAGCAGCTCGGCCGTGTGATCGGTATTAAAATCGCCTCGCTGCACTTCCATACTGGCTACGTGCCCATCACCGAGAGCGCCTTGACATTCGAGAAACGTGACTTGGACGATGCTCCCGAGATCGGTGGCAAGTTCCGCGTTGTGCTGAATGTCATGATAGGTGAAGAAAATCCGAAAATGTCAAGGGTGCCAGCGCCGTGGGAAGCGGAAACGTGTGTCAAGCCTGTGCCGGATCCACTGTTTGGTTCAACGCTGGAAATGGAGGAAACTTTGGAGAACTTCAGGACAAATTCTCACCAGGAAGAGGTAGAATGTTTCGTTATTGTTATTTATTAGATGTATATAATTATTTAGTACTTTTAAAGAGTAGACGAAAATGTTGGAAAGTTGATAATAATATTATTATCAAATTATTGCAGGCTCAGAAAGTATCGTTGAGTGAAACTGACAAGATTTCACCACACGAAGAAGTACCTCAACAGCAGGAACAGTCACAAGAGGAAGAACCAAGCAAGATCGAAGAGAACTTTCAAGAGGCTGATTTGTTAAATCTCGGCATGCCGGACAATACCAATAATACCTCAAATACTCCCGTCGCCGTGGCGGCAAACCCAGGATTAGATATTTTTTCTAGTTCTAGTCAGAACGAAAGCGATCTCTTGGGCGGTTTTGGCGTGTCGGCACCACAGGCCGAGACCGTCAATTCGATACCTTTAATTAACAATAATACCCCGACTGACTTACTATTCGGACACGATAATTCTGCAACGAGGAACAGCAACATCAATCCAAGCAACAGCAATCTGAACATGAATGAGCTGTTATTCGGACAGAGTCAGGCAACGTCGAATAATGTCAAGGAGGTCAACGACTTGATGTTCGATCCACTGGGTTCGAACACCTCGGGTAATCTTCTCGGCGGCTTTGCGGCGGACGCTGTGAAGCCGAATACCACAAAGTGCTCGAATCCCGAGGAAAATTTCCCGCGAAATGCCAGCGTGCCGAACTTCGCTGCTCAGATTAACAAGGATCCATTTGCCAATTTGGCTGGATCGTTGGGCGCCGGTCTTACAGGTAGCTGGAACGGCACGCCGAGGAATTCGAATACCCCGCAGTCGGCAAGTCCGGCGCCCGCAAGCACGCCGATTCATTCCAGTCCGAACATGATGCACAAATCCAACGCGGCGACCAACGAGACCAACGGCGCGGGCAACAACACCTCGGACGCGTCTGGTGGTAAAGCGAAAGAGAAGACGAGCGGTGATGCTTTCGAGGATTTGCTCGGTAGCCAGGGATATAACTTCTTCAGCTCGCGCAAAGCAGACAAAGACAGCCCGAAGACAATAAATCAAATGCGAAAAGTGGAAGCGGCAAAGTTGATGGATCCTGATAGGTTGAAAATTGCTGAGTGGACGGAGGGCAAGAAAGGAAATTTGCGGGCTCTGCTCTGCTCGTTGCATACGGTCCTATGGTCAGAGGCTGATAGATGGCAACGTTGCGAAATGCATCAACTGGTCACGGCTGCGGATGTCAAGAAGGCTTATAGAAAAGCTTGTTTGGCTGTACATCCGGACAAGGTACTCTTGAATTTTATCTTATTGTAATATTTTTTTATCGCGTAAATATAAATAATTTTTTAAATTATTCGCGAAATTATTAACGTCTTTTAAGTTTACAATAGATATTAAGGTAATTAATAACAGCAATAATATATCCATAATTATTAATCTTTTTTTTTACTGCTAGTGAAAATCGACATTACTAAATAATACAAATATAGTTTTAATGTAACATTCTCAACCTTATCATTTAATATTAATTAACATTTAAATATTATGATTATTAATGATTAATAATTTTCATTTTATGATAGCAGAATGTGAATATTAAGCCGGCGAAGAGAAAAACCATTGTTTTTACTATAGACAATTATCGTTATTTAAACAATTAATTTTGTGAAAATAGTTTTTAATTTAAAAGAGAAAATTTAACGAATCTGTTTTTGTGTTGCAGCAAGCGGGCACAGCAAATGAGAATATAGCAAAGTTGATTTTCATGGAGTTAAACAATGCATGGAGCACGTTCGAGAATGATGCGTCGCAGCAGAACCTATTTAGCTAATTTTAATGATCGTTATTTTAATGATGTTATCGAGACCCTGTCTTTGTAATTAATTTAGTTCCTAACGGAAGGGGAGCTAAGATGGGGATCTCGTTATCCGTGAAATAACTGCATTCGTGTAATTGCATTCCGACTATGTTATTTTAGCTGTAGAAAGAAAGGGTGCGAAAGAGAGAGAAAGAAAGAACGCATGCAAGAGAAAGTAAAGTCTTCGGAGACAGCGAGTTCGGTGCTTCGGGACGTGTCTCCTTTATTTGTTTCAACGCCTTGTAAACCTAGTTGAAATACTCCCAATTATGGCAGTGCGACGTAACGTATATGTATATAACGCAAATGTACATTAAAAAGAAGATTCCAAATATACGAAACTATTTTCGGCCGAAAGAGAATTTTGTACTATTGTCCACGAAGAAGAAGATTCGAAGATTGCTGTAAAGGTATTCCGTACGTTACCATGTGAAAAAATTGGTGGAATAACAACCTTCATATCAAATTGATGTAATTTGATGATTGTCAAATTAATGATAACTTAATGATTGTATACGAAATTTATAGAATCACAACAGTAGTACGCGTAATTATAATTGTGCAATTTTCTTTGATAATTTAAGGCACGGAATACTCTTACTGTAAACGAAAGAGTCAGTAAGTTTTTAAACAGAATATGCGGCTTTTAATATATTTAATTTATGATTTGTTAATAAAAATTATTTTGATTAATAACAGAAGTATATGAGATATTATACAAAAAAGTTTAAAATTACAATTAAGACTCATCTCCAAACTTTGATGTAATTTCGATTTTTTTCTCCAGTATACAGTATTAACATTTTTCGGTATTAACAAAAGGTTTTTTTAATTAATTAAAAAAAACTTTTTAAATCATTGTTGCAATTTCTTAACTTTAATAACTAAATCTTGAACTAAAGTTTCCCCAAAGTTATTGGGGGAACTTTAAACTTTACATTAAACTTTAATATTTACTCTATATACATATATAATATTAATAAGTGTATTTTGCTCGCGAAGATGTTTGAGAAAATATAATTTTATTTTAGCCTGGAAATCTAAACGTGCGAACTAACGGTAAAATATTTAAAAAAACCGAATATATCTCTTTACATTCCCAAAGTTCCCTAAGTTGAACCTCTTAAATCTATAATCTTGATTTATTTTTATTTTTCAGCTCTTGCATGTAACCATTATCTCCAATCATCAATCTCCTATAACACTTCGAAATTGTTATGTTTTCTACTTATATATTGCTTAAGAAAGGAACCGAGTTGTCCCAAGAGTACGAAATCAGGTCACGACTTCCGGGACACTTTGTATCAGGAGGAGCTCAAGAAATCCGTTCTTTTTTAATTCATAGAACCCTGTGAGGGAACATTTATAACGGGCGTCAGCAAAATCTACGAGTGTTAGTGGCATTGTCAGAGAGCCGCCGATACATGCAAGGACACACGTACACGCATACGAAGGGAGACAGGCGCAATATATATACGAGTATACCACGAGCGCGCTCGTATGGACCACGGGATGCCACAGGGGTGAAATTTAAAGGGAGGGGCTGCTCTCGCGAAAATGGCCGTTACGCACGGGGTAGATTGTCCGGGGGTGGACAAGTGACGGGTGGCTGATCGTCCGTGTCCTCCGCACCGACCAATTGACCGAGTGCCTCGCGACGATTTACACGGTTTACCCGATCGACAGCTATTATGCGGCGGTGGCCAAAAAGCGATCCCTGCTCTGTTCTTCTTAAACCCCCACCAGACGTGCGACCTTCTATCCCTTCCGTCAAGAGGTAAGGTCGTCTCTGTTTTGTGCATCCTCGAAACCCGTACGGATTTACAATTTTTAGAATGTGATTTGGAATCTTTCTCCGTTCAACGTGTGTGCACTGTCGTGACGCGAAATTACATGCCTGTTTTGTGCCGAGAATATTATCTTGATACCTGCAAAAAAAGAAAGTGGAACGGGGTAACTATCCCTGGCAGGTGAAAGATACTGTTGTAAATTTTTTACACATCAGTTTTGTTTAATATATTGTATTGAGTTATTAACAAATTATTGTTGAGTTCGCATTTTCTTCGTAGCACGTACGAAGGGTAGAGTATTTTTTTTTTTTTTACATATATTTATAACACGGTACAAGATATATAATTACAAGTATCTTGTGCTGGAAAAATTCTTCACGAATTATAATTTAATGATGACTTGAGATCAATTATATTTCGTGCACATGATGATATTAGCAAAATGCTGACAAATATTCGTTAATAGAGACTTACTTGCCATACATGTGTTAATGACATATCAATGAGACAGACATTAAAATAATGTCTCTCAATAAAAGCTTTATCTCTTACAGATTAGGCCCACGCTTCAACAATGTACATCAAAAAAGCTAAATAGAAAAAGAGGAAGGGGAGTATAAGGAAAACTGAGGAAGATGCCTAGCTCCTATACTGGAGTTGTAATCCTCCTCTTGTTAGGGACTTCTGTGTCAGTGTCCGGTACTGCGGATGCTGCCAAGTCTCTGAGAGCGGCAAAGGCCAGGCTCAGATCATCTTATGCATCGTGGCGGATAGTGGTATGTTTCACTCAGCCTCAGACTTCTTTCAAGGGAGACGTACAGAAAGCATGGGAGCAAGCGAGACTGGAATCTTTTCATGCGGACATGGATGTGTCATATATAGAAACAAGGACGGCATCCATAACGACGAATTCCTTGTTATATCCCTTGTCAATGTTAAACAAATTTTGTACAGACATCGAAGGCGGAAAGACAGTATTAAGCCTTATTATAGGGGGAGGATCGGCAGCCAGATTTCTTGTTACGGCTGCTGCCGCCTTGAACCTTCCAGCTCTGTGGTTACCGTTTACACACAGAGACTTTCTTCGTCAGGTATATATCTACGTTCATGAACTACGCTCGTCGCTTGTACAGTTAATTCTACAAAAAAAAAAATAAAAAAGATACATTTTTTCCTTACTTATATCATGATAGCAATTGTTAGTATCAAATTCGATGGCACGTCCGATCATATAATTGTATGATGTTTTACGATACAAAAGTGATTATTTTTTGTTTACAGGGAAATCTTGGCCGGTTTGAGAATCGCATAGGTTCGAGCTCCAAAGAGGTCGGAGCAGCAGCTGCCGCTTTAATGCATCGGGCTAACTGGCATGCGTTCACCCTCCTCATCGATACTACTCTCCTGCCTATCACTCATCTTCTACAAACGAATCAGCCAACATTGACACCTCGCACGATCATACACCTTCCGACGAATGACAGAACCCTGAGGTTGAGGTTGAGGCGGGTAGCCGAAGAGAGCGGCAGTGGTGGAGTCGTGGTGATGGCCTGCGATCTGATCAACGCCCGGAAGATCCTCGCTGCGGCCGGCAAGTTTGAAATGCTCTCAGGCAGATTCTTGTGGCTCTGGCTGGATCTCAAGGCAGAGTTGCGACCGAATGAGCCCAACATCATCAGTTCGCACCTCGTTCACAGCTCGCGTGTCGCCGTTGCGGTCAACGAGAACTCACCATTGTTGGAGCGAGCGACGAATCTCGCTTCAGACGATAAACCATTACCGCCGCTGAATCCGCTGCCGAGTCTAGCCAACGATATACATCGGTTGCAAGAATATAGATGGCGAGATGAGAGGATCGTGACCAAGCGGGAGGACAAGGGTTTCAATTTTGACGACGAGGAGGATGTCGTGAGACTCGCGAGTGACAAGGAGCTCAATTCCAAGAGTTTTATGCCTATCGGAATGCTTGCGCTCAGGCCGTCCGGTATCAAGATCATGGATGGTGACACCATACTAACCAGAATTCTCAGAGAGACCTCACAAGCATTAGACGAGACTTTTTTGGAAACAAAGACGAAATTAAGTCGTATGCGTGATCTGCAGATCAGAGAGCATTTCGTACCGGAATGCTTCCCGGATCATAATGATGCTAAATTTATGACAAGCGACGCGAGAGAGAATGTATCTGCGATCTTGACGAGTAAACTGAGGCAATCCATGGGACAAATCTCTAAGGACAAGGCAGAGTTCCAATTGCTCAATTTGCAAGCTGTCAGATTTCCTGGGAATAAGACTCAATTGAGGTTTAACTTGATTTTAAGATATTCATATCTATTGTTACAAGGGATGGAATGATCAATGTAATCAATGTTTAACAGGTGGACTAAGGTCGGCACTATCAAGGGTGGCAGGGAAGTCCGTTTGGACACCATAATCTGGCCGGGCGGCGGCATCATGCCAGCGTACCTCGAGCAGGGCGGCGAGAAGATCGGAATGCCGATTTATCGTATCGTGACCGCGCTGGCATCACCGTTCACTATGGTCACAAGTTTGCAGGAGGGTTTCTGTCTACGCGGTCTCACCTGTCGGCAGGGTAACACCGTGGTGTGTTGTTATGGCCTGAGCATGGACTTGCTGTCTTTGGTAGCGCGCGAACTCGGGTTTCGTTTCGAGCTGTACCTGGCGGAAGATGGACTATTTGGGAAACGAAACAGTCGAAACAACACGTGGAACGGCGTGATGGGCGAGCTAGTGTCCGGTCAGGCGCAGATGGCATTCGCGGCTTTGAGCGTGTCCACTCATCGTGCCAAAGTGGTGGATTTCACCACGCCGTACTACTTCAGCGGCGTGAGCTTCCTCACGGCGCCGAAGCTGCGTTCCGAGATACCGCTGTTTGCATTTTTGTTCCCGTTCAGTACGGAGCTGTGGATCGCCGTGTTCACATCGCTAAACCTTACCGCGATCGCCGTCGCGCTTTACGAATGGTTCAGTCCGTTCGGCCTGAATCCCTGGGGCAGGCAGCGTAGCAAGAACTTCTCCATCGCTTCCGCGCTGTGGGTGATGTGGGGCCTCTTGTGCGGCCACCTCGTGGCCTTTAAGGCGCCAAAATCTTGGCCTAACAAGTTCCTTATCAACATTTGGGGCGGCTTCTCCGTTATTTTCGTGGCCTCGTACACGGCTAACATAGCTGCCCTTATCGCCGGTCTCTTTTTTCACTCTGCAGTGAGCAATTATCATGATAAAAGCGTGAGTATCTCGCCTCTTTATAAATACATGTTTACAAGCAAGTTTTTGTAAGAAGAAATAAAAAATTTATATTAAATTTTTCTCATTATAATTATTTACAGAATTGAATATCATTATTATTTGTTTAGGAACTAAACAGTTTTGAACGGAGTTTCAAATGCAAAATAAAATATTTATATAAAATATTAAAATATATTATGGATAAATTAAATTAATATTTATAAACTTATTGTATAAAAAAATATAAATAAAAATAATTTATATAGATCTAATTTTAATAATATATAGATATAATAGATATAGATATATAGATATTTAATAATATAGATATAAATAAATTAATATTTAATTGTTTTAATATTTAATTTTGGGGCATGGATTTAAGATTTTTAAATGGATTACAGCTGTTGTCACAGAGAATTGGTGCACCGAGAGCTTCCGCAGCTGACTATTATGTGCAAAAAGCGAACCCGCAATTATGGTCTCACATGATTCGATATTCGTTGTCGGACGTTGCTGAAGGTGTGGAAAAATTGAGAAATGGCACTCTAGACATTTTGATCGCGGACACGCCAATTCTAGATTATTATCGGGCGACCGACGACGGTTGTCGCTTGCAGAAGATTGGTGATACCATCAACGAGGACACTTACGCAATCGCGCTTACGAGAGGACATCCCCTGAAGGAGAGCATATCTAAAGTTATAGCAAATTACACGAGCAATGGACTGCTCGACATTCTGCAAGAAAAATGGTGAGCGATGCGCAAAAATAAGTGCAAAAATTGAATAATCGATATCGGTTCGCGTGCGAACTTTCTTTTTATTTGCGCGATAACGGGAGCGTAATAATTATGTTAGACGAAAATACATTAAGTGATAAATAAAGTCCAACGCGCGCGATACGTGGATTAACTACTCGAGAAAAATATAAGCACGTGTGTTACTTATCTCGTTAAAAACTCATTTCATATGAAATCAATTTATTTGGACATTTATTAACAATAACATTTGTGTTAAACATTTTATTTTGTGTGTGTTTGTGTATGTGTAAAATATGTATAATATAAATATTATATCTATTAGTTTCATATTTTTTATATATGTTTATGTAACAATGAGATCATCAATATGGTAGAAAAAAAGATGTTAAAATCAGTGAGGTAAACACTTTATATAAAGCGAGTTAATTCCAGGTATGGCGATCTACCTTGTCTGAGCGGTCGACCAGGAGTGGACGCGACATTAGCTTCCGAACCAGGCGGTCAACCCAGGCCGCTGGGAGTTGCGTCCGTGGCCGGGGTATTTTGCCTGCTCGGGATGGGCGTGGTGCTCGGTACCATTATACTGACGGGAGAACATCTCTTCTACAAATACACGCTGCCGCGATTGCGACGCAGACCGGACGATTCCATCTGGCGTAGCCGCAACGTTATGTTCTTCTCGCAGAAGTTGTACAGGTTTATCAACTGCGTGGAACTGGTCTCACCGCATCATGCAGCCCGTGAATTGGTGCACACGGTGCGACAGGGCCAGATCGCGTCGCTCTTTCAGAAGAGTGTCAAACGAGTGCGTGTCCTCGATTTCCGAAACGGCCCAGAAGTTCGCGAACGGAATCTTGGTTCAAGCATTTTAGAAGTAAATACTGAAAAGCTTCGAGATGTATGTTTTTTTTAAATTTGTGTTTGCTTGGAAATTCATGTTTGCGAACTTATGGCCAATACGCTTACTTTGATTTCTAAATATCTACAACGTTTCCATGTTCCAGAAGGAACATGAACAACGTCGCAGACGTAAGAGCAAAGCACAGTTCTTCGAGATGATTCAAGAAATTCGAAGGTAAGGGAATACAATTTTCAAATTTGTCAAACGAAATAATTTTTTCCTGTGCCGAAGAACCAAACATCAAAATATGACAAATAAATATAAAAATGAAAAATTGATAATAATTTATTATAACACAACCCAATATATTTTCATAATTAATCATATTAAAATGACAGGAAAAGATATCAGAAATTAGTAGCTAAGTTGCTAAATGTTTAATCTCTTTTTCTCTCTCAGAGTACAACAGGAAGAGAAGATCGAGACGGTACCTGAAGAGCCTGATGCTACTAAGATGGTGAAAAAGGACGAGAAACTGGGAAAAGGTAGAGAGAGGAGTCGTAGCAAGAGTCCGTTGATGCCTCGAAGCCCTAAGCGATCGGAGAAGAGCAGGAGCTCAACGAACCTCTCGGCATCTCGCCTCGGATTGTCGCCGGTGAGTCTCGACGCGCCGATGAAACCACGCGAGTTCACGCTCAGCAGCACCAATTTGCGTGCGAGGAGCCCACTGGAGACGGTAGGCCGTAGATTGAGTCACGGGGACGGTGGTTCGCCACCGCCATGTCTCGGCTCTCACCTCGGCGGCAGTGCCAATCTGCGCCTAGCACCTACCAGGAGCGAATCGACCGGCGGTGGCACGCCGACTATTCGTCGTGATTCCAGCGTCGGCGGCGTGCCGACGCCGAGATACTCTCGCAGCCCGGCCAAGCGAGGCCAATCCTTCCCGGTGTTCGCCACTCTGAGACCGCCGCATTCGGCCGGTTACCAGGCGTCCAGAAGTCCACTGTTATCGCCGAACAGCGAACTTACATCTGCCATCGGGAGAAAACTGTCACGTGAGTGGGGCTCCGGGACTATTGACCTCACCAGGTCATCGGAGGCTATAGGCAGCGGTGGCGGGGGTGGTGGTAGTGGTAGTCGTGGTTCAACGTATACCTTAAATCAAGAAATGACGCTTTCCTTGAGTCGTTCCGCAGGCGAGGACAAGGCCCAAGAGGAAGCGTTGCCGATCAAGAAACCCATACGGCGCGCCAGGAGTCACGAAAATCGCGACAGCAGTAAGCTAATGGCGGATCTGCCGTCGCCGAGATTGACCCAACCAGTGGTGGGCGGCCAGTTTGTCAGCGAGCGTACCAAAAAGCAGCTGGACTCCGAGCTGAAGGCCATCTTAACTGCCAGGGCCCATCACCGTGACCTGCATCCCCCTTGATAGGAGACCGCCCCATATTAAGGGAGAGTTCTTGAAAGCAGTTGGACTTTTGGAGGATCTGAGCTGAGCCTTTGAGGGGCTTTGATTGATTTTAAGCAATATCAGATTTATAGGTCAATTTGTAGAGGAATCCAACAGTTTATCAGAGAAATTAAGAACTAACCTGAGGCACGGCGATGCCAGTAAACGGGAAGAATTTTCTGCTGTTGGAGTGGGGGGAGGGGAATGGGGTATAAAGAGGACAGAGAAAGATCTCTTTGATTGTTCATACATTGTTACGTACATTGATAATATAGGATAAACAAAAGTGCTATAAACTCTAGTAGTGATGTCTTAAATAGGTAGCGAGACACATACGAGTACTAAGATATTTTCTTGTTGACATTTTAACTCTACATTAACCGGCAGCCTGGGTGAGTCTCTTTCAAGTGCTATGGTACCAGTTATTGTACGCTGCAGCGTTTCTCAACTCCAAACCTCGACAATTCGAGGTCACGATTTTAGCATGTAGTGGATAGAGCTCTTTCGAAATTTCTCAGTTCTCAAACTCAGTTTCACGGCAAAAAAAGAACGGCGTTCACCAGGCCAGGTCTGTCCAAGTTTATCGAGCGGGTCTCCATCCGCAACCGTTCGCACCACTGATTCCTAGCAATGGCGATCGATTAGTCGCACACCCAGCGCACGAATACAACGAACACACGATGATTTATGGACAGAGCATCGGGCATCTATTCCCATTTATCTCCGTTTCTTTCTCGCGATAGCGACGGAGAAACGGGGACGTTTCGCTCGCGAATAGAAAAACTCGGACAGGCCACATTCTAGGATAATCGTCCCTGCGGGGAATGTAAATATTTCGAGATATAGACTGTCATTCCTTCAATCCCTCGTCTGTATGAATACTGTAAATACGGCTCTCTCATTCCCGGATACTCTCGCCATAGGCAAGGCGTAGTAAAAGTTGAGAAACGCTGGTCTACCGAACCTCGAATTGAACTGCATACTGCCACTTTAATAATTTCTGTGACTGCAGAAAAAGAGAGAGAGAGAGAGAGAGAGACTCGCTCGATGGACTCTCGGCGTAGAATGACCACTTACTGCGAAATAATATGCATTAAATCTTACAATTATCGTGCCAGAAGGGTAGGATTTGGAAGCCGAATGGAATTCTAACCGAAGTCCCTTGACGTAATCGCAGGTTATTCGATATCGGGCCCGGCAAGGGGGCTGAAAGTGAACATCTGAGGAGAATCTTCTTTTTCGCAGCAATGTCGTGAACCCCTCACGCAATATTATCTCCTGAAGCAGTGCCAAAAGACATCAGTATTAACTTCGCAATTGCTTTCATTCGGCACGAGATGTGTAATGAAATGTATATTTTAGCTAGATAAGTGCCGGGATCTGGTATTATGCGATAAACATGTTCGTTCGTTCGTTCATTCGCCGCGCGACTTGGCAAATCTCCGACCCTCGCGGCCGGGCGAATTTACCGATTCCTTCCGACGGATTTTACTAGACTGATAGTAAAAATTTCATTCAGGAATTGTAAATGAAACATTCTCGGAATTGAATAATTGTTACTGATCGATGTGTATGTCTCCCTGTCTTCGTCTATCGAATTCTTTCGATTCACTCGATGAAAAAAGGGGGGGTGAAAGACTCATTATTCTAGTCTCATTATTATTAATTCAACTTAGAACAGTAGAACGTGGATGTGTGCGGGACTAAAAAAAAAAAAAAGACAAAAAACCAGAGGAGGACGAGATTCGAGTTAATTACTTTAAAGAGGAGAATGAAGGGGAAGATTCGTATGAGCGAGGCCTTAGAGGAGTAGTTCGTATCCGCCCAACAAAAAAAAAAGATACTTTACTTAAAACTTAGTATTGTACTGTACTCGAATATTTCACTACATTATATTGTACGATAGAGTATAATAGACATTTAGTTTCATAGTTCTCCTCGGTAGTACGGCTATTGTATTCAGAAGAACTTAAACTAAATTCCTCGTCGAGCCCTTAGAGGGTAGAAGATCTCTCCGTGTGTGAGTGCGACAATGTACGTGCGACTATGTTTTTCCCCACTGGAAACATGACGGCGTGGCCGCCGCGGGGTCAGACTACGCTCTTCGGGGTAGAATTAGAGCGTCATTGTCCTCGTTAAGTAGGTTGTCGGCTAGCAGCTAGTCCCGAGGGTGTTTCCTCGGTGCCACGTGCGTCAGCGCGACGCGCGGCGTCGCGTCGCGTGGCGTCGCGGCGCATCGCGTCGAAATCGATGAAAGTGTCCTGAATGATTGCACCTATGATTGTGCGGGGTCACCACATCCTCGGCACCGCGCTCTTACGAGCACGTTAAACCGATTCCGCCGATGGCACACATACGCACATAAGCACGCACGAAAAAAAAAAAGGAAACGCACGCACGAAAAACGATCGCGCCTACGTTTACAAAGACACGTGGTGTCTTGCATCACAGAAACGCACCGCTCGTCCGCTTCTCTCATCGACCCTCTGAAACCTACCCGCCTTCGTCATACCGTGATCGCTTCCCAGGTAGCAAACTGACGTTACTTTTATTTGTCGTCGTTCTCCAGCAGGCACCAACTAACGTAACATCGATGTTGCAATTTCCCAACAATGTAACTGAGCTATAACATAACATATAACATGCGTTATATTGCATTGATATTGAGTGGGGTTCGGATTATAACATTGACGTTGCTGTTGGTGTTTGCTGGTGTTTCCGATGTCAAAATGTCATTTAAAAAATGTTATTTTGATGTCGAATTGACGTCAGCTTGCTGTCAAAGCTAAAGACGAACCCTTTCACGGCAGACTATGTAAGGCGTAATCTGTGCTGCAATTATAATTCAGGAAGTGATCAAAAATACAAACATATAGGGGGCCAGTTTAGAGTCACCCGCGCCTAAAGAAATCAAAGATAGACTTATTACATATATTAAAATTAATTTATATAAGCTGTAATTCTCTCCTCGTAACGTGTGGGTTCCGCCGGTAATTTGGTTCAGTAGGGCTCTCTTCACCCCTTCTTCTCTTTCTGTTCTTCCGTTCTTCCTTTCTCGAGCGTCCCAGGGAGAGACGTCCTGGGAAGGACTCTCTTGTATATAACGCGTCTTCTAGGTATTCCCTGAAGGAACACTATTGCACTGAATTAAAGGTCGAGCCCCCCTACTTCTTTGTGCGCCAACAAGAACCTGTTAAACGTCATACGCACGGAAAGATAAGAGCAAAATGCGCTTATCTCGTCGTCATCGTCGTCTTCGCGAGAGCGACGGAAATTCCGCGATCGCAACTCTGTTACGAATGCAATGTTTGGAATTTGCAATTCTAAATGTGATAGCATCGTAGAGATTCTCAAAGAGAAAAAAGAGAGAGAGAGAGGGAAAGAGATGTACACGAACAAAATCTCAAAATAATTTTCGAAGAACCGTTGCTATAAATAACTAAATATTGGTATCTGTGCTCTCTCGTTCGATAACTTATCAAATATTCTTCGAGTGTTTGATCTCATTGCAATATAGCTATATTTAATATTTTATATATATATATATATATATATATATACAGGGTGAAGCATTTAAAACAGATCACCAACAGAATGACTGGCTTGTTTTGATGATAGAAAAAAATGCTTCAGATAAAAGTTGCTTAGTTCGAAGAACATAGTCTGATATTAATAATTTTTTTAAGGAGGAGGGATGAAGGTTAATTTCTTAAATGGAACCTCCTATTTTTCATTGCATATCCTTGTAGCTTATCTCGAGAGCTTTCCAAAACACTATAATAAAGTATTTTCCGAATTATAAGACTTGAAATAATTTCTTAATTTTACATAAACTATAAAATATCTCGTAAAATATTCACTTTTCGACCTTAAAGAAAAAATATGTAATTGGTAGTTATAAATTGCATATTTTTTCTTAAAAACAACTGTGTTTTTCTTTACACCAATTGACTTCTCTCATTATTCTGTGCATAAAAGTATTGAGGTAAGGTCATCGAAAGGTGAATATTTTACGAAATATTTTAGTTTATGTAAAATTAAGAAATTATTTCAAGCCTTATAACTCGGAAAATACTTTATTATAGTGTTTTGGAAAGCTCTCGAGATAAGCTACAAGAATATACAATGAAAAATAGAGGGTTCCATTTAAGAAATTGATGGTGACCTTCATAGAACCTACATCCCTCCTCCTTAAAAAAATTATTAATATCAGACTATGTCCCCCTTCGAACTAAGCAACTTTTATCTGAAGTATTTTTTTCTGTCATCAAAAACAAGCAAGTTATTCAGGTGATCTGTTTTAAATGCCTCACTTTGTATATATGTATGTATGTATGTATGTATGTATCTGAAATTGCCGGCCTATGACGATAAGCGAAGATAATGCCACATTCCATACATTTTTCTCCATGACACTTGAGTTTCCGATATTCGAGATCGCGTAGAGTACACTCGCTCTTCTCTTTCCACTATCTCTCCGCGCATCTCGTTCTCAACGACGCTGCGAGGGAGGAAACGGGTACGGCCCGAATGCTTCACCTACGCGAAAAAAAGAAAAGTCACGAGATACGTGGATGTAATAGACGACAAGAGAAAAAACGAAAAAAAAAGGAAAGAAAGAAAAACTCGTGGAAAAGACGAGACAAAACAAACGAACACAGTAATTTAAAGAACAAAGAGGAGTCCGTAGGTTCCGAGAAACGCGTTCATCGCGGATTGAGTTTGTCGAATCACATGATTGATTCGTCACATTATCATTATCGCGATGATTAACGGCATCATATTAATTCACTCACTAACGGGCAATAAGATTATTCTACAAAGCACTGCCATAATTTGAACTATTGTTACGTTGATTTTGGAAATCCTGCCAAGTAATACCACTATTTGATATTGTCGAACGAACGGGTCCTATCCTGCTAAGTGATGAATTAATATGCAAATATCTCGCATGCTACTGTCCATTGTCTACTCCGCATTGTCCATCTTCGCGAATATCGCTCTATATTCGCCGAGTAATCTGCTTGTGTTTTCAATTATTTTCTTAATACAGTTTTCAATAACTGACGCGATCTTTACCTTCTGCGATCTTTACCTTCTCCACAGATTGCTGTCGAAAAGAGACTTCGCAGTGTTTGTCGATAGAATCTGTTAATAGAATATAGTGGCGAATTCCCAGAAGAAACGCTGCTTTTTCGTAATCATTTAAATGACGCGTTTCCATTTAAATGTTTACAAAATGATATGAATTTTTCTCGATTTCCGCTATATATTATATAATAATAATTTTTTATCAAATTATATCGGCAGCTGACGTTCCCAATCTGTCGTAATAATCGAATATGTGTGCTGGTAAACTGCTAGCATATCGCTAACATTTTGCTTACTCGAATCAATGAAAGTAAATTGTTATGTTAATTCGTCTTTTCTGTCTTCAACGTGTCAACGCACAATCGCGACGAGAAATTTTGAGAAATCTTTCGTAGATGAGAACAATTACACCGTCAGTTACAGGTTTCCCTTCCAATATGCGACGTCTTGATTTGTCACTTGGTAAGGAGGGATCGGCTATAACATAATGTAACGCGTTAGACTTTACGGAATAATTAATCGTAAGAGATTAACATAGCATGTGGCTCTTCCGTTCGTATAACTCGTATTAAAAAAAAAAAAAAGGATTACCGTGGCGTGTATCTCGTTTCTCGACGCTGCACATTGTTAAATGCGAACACGTATAAGGCGACAATTTAATCCTCGAACGGTCGTGCCGGCTCGTTCTTAATTCATTACTTATTATTACTCTTTCCTCTTCGTACATTTAGCAACCGTTGTAACATTTAGCAACAGTTTTACTTACGAAATAAAAAACGATGAAAAGTCTTTAAGTCGATAAAGATATCAAGAGTGATGAAGCGTTTACCTTGAAACGCGACACGTGTTATGGATTTGAAAGACGTATAATAAAAATTGCGTGATCCCCGATAACGTTGCTCGAGGATTAAATCGCCAAGATTTTACACGTGGAGGAGACGTAGATAATGTGTCGAGCTTCTTCTGGCGATTAGTGACCGTTAGCTCGGTGTCATAAACATGATAAACAAAGGAATAGACACACACACGCCACGAGGATCCCTTCCAACCGCGGTGACTTGTTGGCGTACGACATTAGGATAGGTTCCTCGTAACCTACCTCGTCTCTCTTGTTACGCCTACTGCTACACTGTTATTGTTGATGAAAACTCCATATTAATAAGAAATAAATATATTATCTCAAAGTATAGTTATAATATATACATATAATATATGTACGCACCTTATCCTCATCTCCTTATTTTTGTTAAATATTAAATCAAACGCGTATCAAGAGTAGATACACATCGAAAGATGAAAACAAGATTATGCTGTAAATTTCAAAATAATATCTATATGGATTGTTTACATTATGTTTACGTGACGAACTTTTTATATGTAGACAGTATAAGTAATAAGTAAATTATTATATATATTAATTAATTAATTAATTGATTTTTGAACCATATTTTCACAGTTCTAAAAAGTAAAAAGTAGTTCTATATTAGGTTAAATTAGATGTATGTTAGTTAATTTGTTAATTAATTATATAGTGATATAAAAGATAATACTAATACTAATAGAATATAGATAATACTAATAGAAATAATATTATTTACAATGATCTCTCAATTTTTCGTGGCATGCTGGAAATTACTATTATCTAAACTAAATAATAGTAATTGAAAATAAAATAAAATTGCAATAAATAAATCGTTAATTCACAAACATTTGCTAATTAAAAAAGAAATGTGTTTCGATAACATGACATATATATTGGAACTAAAAAAACAGTGCCAAATTACAACTGATATTTAGTCATCAATTTTTTTCCCTCAATGTACTAGTATAGATACGCATTATTATGTATTTTATGAAACTTATTTTTGTGCGTAGACTACCAATATTTTATACATGTCCACCATCAGTTCCTCATGATCACGTGTAAATATTCTGTTCATATAATCGCGTACAAATTCGTTCTTGAAGGTCTCCGCTCGATCGGGTGGCATCTCGCGCAAAAATGAAAAGGAAGACATAACAGTGGCTGTTGGAATCACGAAAAAAATAAATATAATAAAAATATGGATTATCCAACAAAAGAATATAAAATTTATGTTATGTTGTAAACGATAGTTTACGCACAGGTTTAATTTTCGTACGCGTCTTTAAGCATACTCACACAAAAAAATGTTCGGTTTCTTGTCGATAAAGTTCATCTCTCGGTTACTGCAGTGTCTAATCCTAAATCCGATGCTTCTAAGCAACTCCTTTAGCTTTATATGAGACTTCTCTAAATCTGGAAACGGCACGATATTCTTGGCGTTCCGCGTGAACACAAAGCATAACGATTAGCGACTCGCAGCAGGGAAACGTTGTGAAAAATAAAACAATTCAACAATGATACTCACATGCAAATACGGTGCAAAGCGCTTGTTCTCTGCCATGTATTTAAGAATCTTAAATATGTCGTGAGACGATACCCATAGCATGAGGAAAATTCCGTCGGGTCGTAGCATGTTGTAAATGTTTTCCAATCCCTGTCTGTTAGGGGAAATAAACGTGATTATTCTTTAAGGTTTATTATCGAACAACGATATAAGTGCCAATGCGACATCGTCGAATATATCGAATTGAAGCGAGAATTTCGAGATGTTTCGTCGCATTACGAAAGCATCGAAGAAAATGAGGCAAATGTCTCAGATTGAATTAATAAGAAAGCATGATCAGTTTTTAATTTTTTTATTAATAAATAATTAATATAATTACTATAACAAAATTAACAAACTTTTGTGAACAATCAAAAAATAATAAGGAAATGAAAGAATGAATAAATATCAGTTAATATATTTTAATGAAATTATTAAATTATGAATATTAAATAATTGTACCAATTACTGAACTGGAAAATGAATTCTGTCCTAATTACCGAATAGTACAGACTCGATACTTGTATACCCATATTAAATATTTTAAATTGGTGTACTTTTTAACAAAATTCTAAAAGCTTTTTTAAAAATTAAAAAATATTAAATATAAATATACTATTAATTAATGTTTCAATCATTAGATACATGCTTAATCACTGTGACATTTACCTTAACATACACAGAGAAAAGTAACTTTCTGGCACAGTGTATTTTATGCTATTTTAGCAAATCTCATCAGTCAATTACTATGGACAGCAATTTGTTAAGAATCCTAATATTAAAGTTGAATGTTTAATATTAAACTATTATTAAAGTTGAATTTTATTAAATTAGCAAATTATTTAGCTGTTAGGAACAAAATTTTTGCTCTGCCAAAAACATTTCATTGTAATGTTGAATAATTTGAAAAATTAGTTATAATAGAAAAATGTTGTCGTCATCATGCAGTATTAGTAGCAGCAACAGTTTTGCTGCAACAGCAAAATTATTTTTCTCCACACGAGAGAATCTTTCTTGCTAAAAAGTTCAGGCTTACCGGATGTCGTTGCAAAAATGCAAAACGGGAAACGAGAACACGTGGTCGAATTCAGCGATGTACTTCTCAGGTAGGTTTCTCGTCTGAATATCCAACACCTCAAACTCAAGCACCCGGTCGATTCCGTACATTCTGTTCGCATACTCGACCATGCTCTCGGAAACGTCCGTACCTTCGTGTACAATCGAATCGTCATGTCATTGAGTCGGGATGACAATTTTCATGAGTTTTCTGTCGTTTTCTCTTACCTATCATCACCGCATCTGGATTAAGAGCCGGCAGGAGAATATTCCTCGTTATTTCGCCGCTACCGGAACCGACGCTCATGCATTTCCCGGACGTGTCTTTTAGCTCGAGCTCGTACTCATCGACGAGATATTCTACATTGTGCTTCTGCATAGTGTCGAACGACGGGGATGGATTCATAGCGAGTTAGGGTACGTATCAGTCTAATCTGTAAATAGGAAAAATTCCGAATTTCGTGAAACACGTGGCAGGACTCACCGCCAAGGAAATTTCACGAAACGTAAACGCCGCTGCAATTAAGGAGTTACTGCCATTCGTAATTGATATTCTGCTAAATTAATTCCGGCTGCCGGACGGAGAGTGGGGGACAGAGGAGTATATTTTTTATGGAAACGAACTGATAAATCTTCCCAGCAAACACCAACTAGCAGTAACATAACATCAACGTTATAATTTCCCGCTCAACAATGTAAATGCAATATAACGCGCGTGTTATATCACAGTTACATTGCTGAGTGGGAAATTGTAACATTGATGATTATGTTAATGTTAGTTAGTGCTTGCTGGTTTGACATAGTAAATCAAACTGCAACGGCCAACCGATCATGTATTGCAGTTTATTATAGATTTAGCAACATGTACATTATATATTATACATGTAGACAGTGACGGATTAAACATTTTGCCGCCCCTAGGCAACTTTCAACATTTACAATTAGTCGCCCCTAGTTGACTTTATAAATTCATAAATTTGATAAAGTAAAATCGTATATGGATAAGGAAATTATTAAAAATGTGTTAATAATCCTTAACAAATAATATAAACATAATATATATTTAATTATATATTTAAAATATCTGACAAATTATGTATGTTATAATTCGTGCAAAAGCGTTAGATTAAGAAATTAAAAATTTATTTTTACTGTATAAAAATTTTCTGTCTTCAAAAATTTGTCGCCCCCTCAAATTTGCCGCCCTAGACAAGAGCCTTGTTTACCTAAGCGTTAATCCGCCACTGCATGTAGATAGCAAATATACATATATATTAGCATTACAGAATCAACATTATATATACATTGAATTATAAAATTTGTGAACTTAGGCTACAGTCTTTGATTTGTCACATTTGACACAAATGCTTCGAAGCGTTTCTTCCTCTTCTTCTGTCTTCGTTGAAAGAAAAGAGAAGGGGAATGCTTTGAAGTATTTGTAGTGGACCGCAGCTATCAAGATAAGTGACGTCACGCTGATGACTTTTGTCGCATATGGATATTGCAATAACAATTAAAATTCTTTTATATTTCTAGGCTAAACTAAACTGTTTTTAACTGACAAACAAATAAATTTTATAATGATAACGTCCCAGTAAATAAACAGGTTAACGGTAATATATATTACGTTAATATTGTAATTTTCTACTCAACAATGTAACCGTTACTTACAACATGTGTTACATTACTATAATTAACTATAGACTGCCAAGTTGGCAGTTACCTCTACTTTTCCTATTCTTACAATACTTGGCCGACTTCGCCTCAGCATCACGCGTGCCGCCATAGGTTAAATGGCAGAAAGTGGAAACACAAAGTCAGATTTCAATGGTAAAACAGGAAAAAAGACAGAGATGGAATATAAAGTCACACGGTACGATTTTTCGTACTTACAAGAATCAATTAGGATTAAAGCCTGCGGCATACGATTGATTTTTCGTACTGGATTGCTTATGAGAATCAATTAGGATTAAACTTTAAGTCACTTGATCTAAAATTCTGCATCCTTATTGGCTCTCGTAAGCAAACCAGTACGAAAAATCGTACCGTGTGCCGCAGGCTTAAGCCTTTATTAAATGATTCTATAGGCCGGTATTCATAGTCGGGTCTTATTAATTAAGACCGTCTTAAGTTTATCTTCAAGATATTCCGTAGCCAATGAACTGATTCGTACAACATCTAAAGATAAACTTAAGACAATCTTAAATATAATGGCTGGTTTATGGCTGGTTTATGCTTCGGTCTTAATCTTAATCTTAAGAGTTGATAACGTAGAATGCCATAGGGGCGTTTATACTTCCCTAAAAACTTTTCCATAAACGCCCCTATGGCATTCTACGTCATCAACTCTTAAGATTAAGATTAAGACCGAAGCATAAACCAGCCATAAACCAACCATAAGGCGGGGAGCACAGACCATTGCATAACGCATAACGCATATGCATAAGAAATCTGATTGGTCCGTTAGCATGTGCATAAGGAATTCGACCAATCGAATTTCTTATGCATATGTATTATGCATTATGCAAAAGTCTGTGTTTCCCGCTTAAGACCCAACTATGAATACGCCATAGTCAAAGATCAAGAAGATTTCAAACCGTCGTAATCCACTCTCCGGGTATCGACCTTGACCGAAAGAGGGCGGCACGCGTCAGAATTCAATCCAACAATTCGTTCAGTTTTCGTCTTTCGAGAATCTCGCACACAGTTGTCGAACTCGCCTCGATGTCTGCGATGTCCGCGTGCGAGCGAACAGATACAATTTAAAGTCACCGAATCCGAAGATGACGCGACAATGTTTTATCTCCTTCACGCCATTCACGTCATTCTCCCCCATTCTGCCCGTCGGTCACGACGGACGCCCCGTGACGAGCGCTTTCTTTCTACAAACACATTCGTCCCTGATTTTCTTGTGGCGAGCGCGATGTCGCGCTCGTCCTCTCTCGCTTCCTCCATCTTCCTTCGCGCGGTGCGTCCGTCATTCTACCGGATGAATCGTCCAACAGTCAATTAAAATCCGTTCGCCGGATACCGGAACCAGCTGAGCGGAGTACCGTTCACTCGATTACGCACGAAATCGTGGCGAGCCTGGGCTCCGCGGCGGCAGCGGCGGTAGCCAGAATTTGCAAGTCATTCGAGTCATCTACGGTCACGATTGTTGTTTCACGGCCGTGCGGAGCGGCCGGGGATGCGCGCGCGTGGAGTCCTTCCCTGATTTGTACCTGGGATATGGGAGGACTAGCCTCCGTCATCGTCGTCGTTTCTGTGATCGGGGAATCCCCGGCGTGTCTCCGACGGCAAACGGACGCGGAGAATTCGATTGAGGCTGAAACAGACCTTGCACCTCGAACTTAGCCGTCGCATCGTGCTACAATTCGCGAGGGTACGATCGAATTAAGAGGAAAAGAGAAAGGGAAATGTATATGTTTTCTTGATAGAGTTTCTAGAGTGCAGCGTTGAAAAAGAAGAAGAAACGGAAGATTTTTGGTACTTTTCCATTTGTGTCGCGGATACGACGTCGATCCGATGGGAAATACGGATCGTTTTGGAGTCTCGGAAGTTAAAGACTGAAGAGTCTTCCCGAGAAAAATTATCACATTACTTAATTACTTCGCGCGCTCCGATTCCCGTTTTTATTGGAACGATTCGAACAATCGGTTTCCTAATCTCGCAATCCGGTAAACACCAACTGATGGTGACGTTATACTAATATTACAATTTCCTACTGAATAATATAAGTGTGATATAATACGTGTACGTAAAAGTTACATTGTTGAGTAGGAAATTATGATATAATTTTTAATGCATAGTAATATGTCAATGTAATTTGCGATATACGTTACAGTTACATTGTTGAGTAGGAAATTATATAATTTTTAATGTATTGTAATATATCAATATAATTTGCGATGTATGTTACAGTTACATTGTTGAGTAGGAAATTATGATATAATTTTTAATGTATTGTAATACATCAATGTAATTTGCGATATAATATGTTACAGTTGAGTAGAAAATTATGATATAATTTTTAATGTATTATAATATATCAATATAATTTGCGATGTATGTTACAGTTACATTGTTGAGTAGGAAATTATGATATAATTTTTTATGTATTGTAATACATCAATGTAATTTGCGATATATGTTACAGTTACATTGTTGAGTAGGAAATTATGATATAATTTTTAATGTATTGTAATACATCAATGTAATTTGCGATATAATACGTTACAGTTGAGTAGGAAATTATGATATAATTTTTAATGTATTGTAATATATCAATGTAATTTGCGATATAATACGTTACAGTTGAGTAGGAAATTATGATATAATTTTTAATGTATTGTAATATATCAATGTAATTTGCGATATAATACGTTACAGTTGAGTAGGAAATTATGATATAATTTTTAATGTATTGTAATATATCAATATAATTTGCAATATGATATGTTATAAATATTGTATTGATATAATGTTACAACACCGATTGGCAATATTACAATTTCCTATGTAACTGTTATGTACATGTGTTAAATTGCATTTACTTGTTGAGTAAGTGAGAGAGAGAGAAAGAGAGAGAACTGAAGTTTTCTGGGTACTATCATAAGTTGGTGTTTACTGAAACTAAGATCAATGTTCATTTGCACCAATGTAATTTCACTTCGATCTCGATTTAACTTATCTTTTTCCAGTTGTGAGAGTTAGAAAGAGGCATATACAAAGCAAGTTAATCCGCATCGATGGAAACAGACAAGAGGGATTAAAATTTCGTTTATATAGCGACCGGGAAATTTCAGCATTCATTTCGCATTTACCTCGATTTCGTCGAATCAACCGAAAGAATCATCCCGGGGAAACGATCGGCGATCGAGAGCAATCGCTCAAAAAAAAAGTGTCCTCCACGCGCCTCCGCGCCGCCCGTCCTCGCTTTCGCGCTTCGCTCGGGAAGCGAGCCGTATTTATTACCGAGTCACCGTCAGGGCCGCGCTGGATTATTAGCCGGGGCAGAGCCCAGCCGACCGCTATCAGCGGCGCGGACAAAGGTACACCGGCGTATCTACGGTACAAATCGTGACGAAGCGATCTCGCGCTTTCGCGTCGTCGGCGATGGCGAGACGGCGGAGCGACGGAGCGACGGTGACAGTGGTGTTCGGCGGCTACGTGGAAGAGTCCCGTCCGCGACGCGACGCTCGCATCCGGGACGACCGCGCCGATTGATCGGTCGACGGTGAGAACACGTGCGTATGCAAATCGCAGCTGTTCGCGGCCGTCCGATACGACGCGACCCGTCGCTCGCTCGGTGACGCCGCATCTATCTCGCGTCAGGGCCGCAGCCGGAGGATACCGCCTGCGTCATCGTGCATCATCGGCGAGATCGATCGCGAAGAATGATCGCGCCGCCTCGCGATCCGCGTTTTCCCGTCTCGCTCTCGCAGTGACTCCTCGACGCGAGTAGGTTGCCGTGGACAGGGACGCTGGCAGAACGGGTAAGTGCCATGCGAGCGCTCGTGCGCGCGCGCGCGCACGTCGAGCGACGGCGACGGCGAAGTTCGGTCGCTGCAAACATCCCGCGGTCACGTGCGACGCTTCCGCGACACCATGCGTGACTCGCGTCGCGCGATTACGCTGCTGTTATTGCGCGGCGACGCTGCGTCGTGGCTGTCGCGGGTTTCCCGTACGCGGGTGCGCGTCGCGGATGAAACGGTTTTCCCCGGGAGCGAGCGGCGATAGGCTCCGCGATATTGAGTTCCGCGAGAAGGAAGGGACGCGGTCGGCATGACACGATGACGCGAACGTATGTAAATATCTAAAGGCGCAATTCCCCGCCGTTCTCTGTTTTGCAGCTCTACTTTAATGGATGGAGAGAAAGATTGCCAGCGGAAGAAAGAGGCCCGGGGCGATGCCCCGCCGTCGGGCACTACTCCGCTCACGCCGGGGGAGGAAACGGATTGGGAGGGTATGCTCAACACGGAGCGGCATCGGGGCGACCTCGGCGACATGACGTTCTGCATGGCCAACTATCTGAAGGAGACCATGAAGATGATGTTTATGATGCGCAGCCATCATATGCTGACTGATGTGATATTGGAAGTCGGTTCCGAACTGTTCCACGCGCATAAAGTTATTTTAGCAGCAGCTAGTCCCTACTTTAAGGTGAGCTTTCAACGGTTGTCTGGAAATTGTGTCGTGCGCTAACTCGAATCTGTTCACTTGCCTCGCTCGCGAAGAGTAATTGTGTCGCTAGAGTCTGCTGGTAAGGTGGTAAATCAATGTTGACCAGTCTTCTAACGTTTCCAGGCAATGTTCACTGGAGGACTGAAGGAATGCGAGATGACGAGGGTGAAGCTCCAGGGTGTCTGTCCAACCACGATGGCTCGATTAATGTACTTCATGTACACTGGTCAAATAAGAGTCACTGAGATTACCGTGTGTTCGCTGCTGTCAGCAGCTACCATGTTCCAAGTATGTATAAACAATTTTAGAAAAAAGAGAACCATGTTGTAAGGAAAGAATTGAGTAAATGACGTATAGGTCTGTTCTACAATGAGTCGGTAGTCGTAAGCGAATAAACCAATCATAGTTGAATTTAGAAAAGAATAATCAAATATAATTGGTTTAATCGCTTACGACTTATGACTAACGACTCAGAACAGGCCATAAAGTTTATTTTAAAGGAACTCGATCTTCTCCGTTGGTATGATTATTTAACGTTTGACATACTTGTGTTTTGATATAGGTCAGCAATGTGATAGATGCGTGCAGTGTCTTTCTGGAAAGGCAACTTGATCCTACGAACGCGATTGGAATCGCCAACTTCGCCGAGCAGCATGGTTGCCATGATCTGTACCACAAGGCGAATCGGTTTATCGTTCAGCACTTCAATCAGATATGTCAGGAGGAGGAGTTCTTGCAATTATCTGCCATACAGTTGGTAACACTCATCAGGAAGGACGAATTGAACGTGCAGGAGGAAAGGGAAGTTTACACCGCCGTGCTGAAGTGGGTCAGGTATAACGAGGAGGCAAGGAGGCCTAAGATGGAGCACATACTACATGCGGTACGCTGCCAATATCTCACGCCGAATTTCCTACGGGAGCAGATGAAGAACTGCGACGTGCTAAAGAAGGTGCCGGCGTGTCGCGAGTATCTTGCAAAAATCTTCAAGGATTTGACGTTGCACAAGAAACCGGTTGTGAAAGAGCGTACACCTAACACGCGGCGAGTAATATACATAGCCGGTGGTTTCTTCAAGCATTCACTCGACGTCCTGGAAGGCTACAACGCCGATGATAAAACGTGGACGCAGCACGCCAAGCTTATCGTACCCAGATCCGGTTTGGGCGGTGCGTTCTTGAAGGGGATGTTCTACGCGGTTGGCGGCAGACACAATTCACCGGGAAGCAGGTTGGCACTTGGACGTTAATCGTATTCGTTGTTTCAGAGTTATATAATAATATGGGATGTTTGGGAAATTATCTGGAGGAACTCGAATTCTTTCTCAAAGAACTTGTTCTGATTGAATTTTATTGAAATTTGGGGCCTTTTTGTTAAGATTGTGTCTTTGACTTTTTTATTTTGTGGAAACCAAAGTACTAGCATTTAGTATCAAAGAGTGCAAGTTTTGTTTGCATTTTATAGATTTTTAAATATTTTATTTAGATATATTCTTTTTTTTTTAACGAAATTTTTCTTCAAAATTTTAACGTAACATTTCATAAATATAAAGCGGATTCTATTTTCTTATTGTATTTTTTAGAAATAAGAGTTTTAATTGTAACATAAACATGTAGTATTTTATGAAAGTTTCTTACTTTTTTCTTCAATTTGATATTCGATAATTTTAAGTTTTCCATAATTATATGAATAGGAAAAAAACAAATTGAAGTAATAGATTTATTTTTACTTTATATTTAAAGAAGTCTAATTTTGCATGGATATTTGAATAAAAATGTCTATCTAGATTTTATTTTATTATATGTATTCCAAAGTTTGTACCTCATACATCAAATACAATTTTCAAGCAGGATGAAAAATTGTAATTGATAGACTGCTCTATGCAAGTGATTCCAAATGATGACCTTTAAAGCTACTTAAGAAGTAACTTTGAAATCTATTTAAAAGAATCGCACGACTTTTCTCAGGTATGACAGCGACTGGGTCGACAGATATAATCCAATGACGGATCAATGGCGACCGTGCAGCCCGATGTCGGTACCGAGGAACAGGGTCGGGGTCGCCGTTATGGATGGTTTGTTGTACGCCGTAGGTGGCAGCGCAGGTGCCGAGTATCACAACAGCGTCGAATGCTATGACCCGGATCAAGATACGTGGACCAATGTGAAACCCATGCATATCAAGAGATTAGGCGTAGGAGTAGCGGTAGTGAATAGGTACTAATTGTCAACGAATATTCGTTGCGCATTAAATCAAAGAATCACTTATGAAAATAGATGGCTAAATTTAAAATAAATCATATTTAGGCATCAGTATGCTAATTGTACAAGTTAGAGTATTCTCACATAATATTAGTTTCTCTTAAATACAAATAGAATACATTCTTAGTTTTAATTTTAAAATATGTTTTCACACATTCATTAAAACAAAAAAAGAGCTATACTTAATGTATTAAGTCTGTATTTATTATATATATTGTGTAAGAAGTACGATCGTTTCTGACAGATTGTTGTACGCGATCGGTGGCTTCGACGGTAAGGACCGGCTCAGCTCGGTGGAGTGTTACCATCCCGAGAATGACGAGTGGACGATGGTGTCGCCTATGAAGTGCAATCGTTCGGGGGCCGGTGTAGCCAGTTTGGGCCAGCACATATACGTTATAGGCGGATACGATGGGAAATCGCAATTGAATTCGGTAGAGAGATACGACACGGAGCGCGACGTATGGGAGAACCTGAGCAGCGTTACTATTGCCCGCAGTGCCCTTAGCGTTACCATTCTTGACGGCAAACTATACGCAATGGGTAAACATGATTCTGTAGTCTCGATGTTTGTGGAAAAAAATAAAGCTGTTTTTTCTTCTTTTTTTATATAGAAAGACATGATATATACGTGTTTCTTTTTTTAGGAGGATATGACGGTACGACATTTTTAAATATAGTAGAAATTTATGATCCGGCCCAGGACCAGTGGATCCAAGGTGTGCCTATGACGTCAGGAAGATCCGGCCACGCTAGCGCGGTGTCATATTATCAGTGTCCTATACATTGTGATCATTTGGATTATAATATCTCGCTAGAAAAACCGCCGTCGTGATACGCAGCATTGATACTCTTTTTAGGCGACATTCGTAAGCAAGGATAGTTAAATTTTTTCATTCGCGAGACAAAATAGAGAATCCTAAAAGTAGAGTGTGATATAAAGGTTCCTTAAAATGGAACTGTACGGTATAAAGTGGGAAGGATGACGAATATAGTTATCCTTCGATCGCGTCCGTGAACTGAATTGAAAAGTGTATTACGTAATATTTAGACGACATGCGACGTGTCATTGAACCGGACCATATTTGGTCGGCTAGAAAATCTCGATTAGCCGGAAAATACTTTCTCGACAAAGCGAGATAACTTTCATTTTATCTCGTTATCAAAGGACCAATTTATCTTATTCATTATGATAAATGCGACTGTGCTACGTTTTATAGCTTCATCGTTTCTTAATTATAGTTGATTCTATAATTAATGTATAGAGAAATAACATATAACATGTACATATTCTCAGATCGTAAGAAAATTATTTTCAAAGAAAGTACGAAGGTGTTTTTCTTAGTTTATATACCGTCCGATACTATCGCATATATATATATATATATATATATATATATATATATATATATATATATGTATGTATATATTCAATTACTATCTTTTACGTTGTTGCCGTTATCGTAATTTACTTCCGCCGATTCGTCTTATTGAAATTTTTATCAAGATCGTTACGCGCGAATATCGAATGTTGATATAAATTAATTTATATTAATGTATGTTAATATCGACTTGAATTTATCTAGATGCAATACTTTTTTACGGAAGTTATGCAAGCGATGCGTGCGTGTTTAAAATGGACGTTTAGATGCAAAGACAGCGGACAAATTCCTGCGGCATTGAAGTAATCAAATTTTTATGAAATAATAGATAATAATCCCTGCACATCGCGTCACACGTTTTAATAAATATTTTAATAAAATGGCGCATACGGAATACAAGAAATATGTTACGTGCCCCATGTGTAAAGGCGCAGGTAGGAGCATTAGCTATTTATGAAATTTTTTAATGAACACCGATATCTATTTCATGATAAAAACTATCTTGAAAAAAAGGCAAGTCTGTCACACGTTCGGCGATAGAAACGACTTCCTTATCTATTCAGCATGAGAATGCAAATTCATCACAAGTTGCAAAAACGCAATGTGTCGAAGCAACGTATTCCGAGGCTTCAGGAGACCTGCGTTTTCCCACGTTATCTGACAGGTACATCGAGTATATTTAACTTCTTGGCGCATTTTACTAAAATTGCAGTCTGAGGCGCAATGGAATTAAGCTAAATTAGGGAATCACAAGTAAAATATATTTAAATATGTGTAAATAATAATATTGAATATATTATGCTTATGTATATTTAAACATGTATAATATTTTTATGTAGCAAATATCCGAAGTATGTCCATCCTACGGCCAACTACGGGGATTATGCATCTATACTGGAGAGCGATTGTGTAGAAACACCAGAGGATTTCGTGAGTCTACAAGAAACATTGAAACAAGCCATGCAGAGCTTGAAGCAGGAACAATGGCAGAGCAGCGTACCGGCTCTAATAAAATTAACGCACATCTCAAGGATTCAACCAGAATTGCTGGACTCCAATATGCCTCGTGTATACCGAATCTTGTGCAGGTCATTCGAACTTCTCTTTGTCATACGTTTGCTTGCTGCAATGAAACATCATCATTATATTGCAGTTTGCTGCGAAATACGAGGCCGCACGTCGTTAGAACTGCCTGCCAGATAGCGATGGAGTTGTACAAGACGGTCCAGTGTACGCAAAGACCGGAATTCGACGAACTTGCGTCCACATTGCTTTTGAAAAGTACGCACACGAATAAGGGAATCCGGAATGACGCTCAACGTGCCTTGGATTCTATGGTGTCGCATTTGCCCCCTGCAACTTGTATTCGGATATTGACCAGCGAACATGGTGCTAGGTGATCGGAATGGACTTCATCTTTGATGAAACTGATGATATTATTGTTACATAAATATCTATTACAATTAATGACCTTCTGTCGTTACGAATCAGTGGAGTTTTGAACATTGTCTTTTTATCTACAGCCACAAAAATCCGTTGATAAGAGCGACCGTGAGTCGATTACTCTATAATATTATTAATATTATTGGAGTGGAATATCTGCTTTCAAATCCAAATCTCAAAGATATCCGTCGTAAGGTATTCACAATGTGTGCTAAATTTCTTCTCGACGGTAATAACGAAACAAGGTACTCTTGATACGCATCTATCGGGAATATACTTCTAATAACAGTGTCTTACACTTATATTTATGTATTATATGTTACCGTGGTTCTCTCAGAAATCATTTATTATGTATATTTTCTTAAAGTCAATAATTCTTTAACAAGAATAATTGCTTGATAAAGATGCTTGAATGTTTATCTTTGAGCAGTGTTGCAAGTTATAAAAATTTTTTAAACTAAATCTCTTTAAAACTTTTTTATACGTAAAATTCAGAACTAAGATTTTTTTGCTTAAATAATAGAACAGACATGCGATGAGTGTATGTTGATTGCAGGAATGATGCAAAAAAGACATTAAAAGTGATGATGGGTCATCCTGATTTCGATACTCTATTTTGTCAGGATGTAGACTGGAAGATTATTAATAGCATCGAAAAGCAATTAGTTTCTTTGAAATACAATTAGATTCATAGCGTGTAACATTATTTGTTATATGTACCAAAATGTGGTGATATTTTTAATTTCTTAATAATAATAAAAATGTTGGTATTAACATTAAGCAATTACATTATTCTTTTCCTATTAATGTAATTGTTAATTTATTAATATTATAAATGATAATAGCCAAATAAGCATATATTATCTGGGAGATGGTGTACAAAATTTAATCATTAACAATATTATGTAATAAGTCTACGATATTATGTAATAAGCGAGCTCTCCGAACGCGCCTTTAGAATTTGAGTTGGTTACTTCTTCTCTAATTATATTCCCCTAATACTTTGCCAATTTTTGAGAATTTAAATTTGTGCGGCGACTTTCTTTGTCGGTAACTAAAAATTTTATTTTTTTTTGCTGAAACGCAATTTCTGAATTCGATAGTCGGCAAGGTTGTTGTCTACTTTACCGACTGCAAAATTATCGTTCGAGCATCACTAAACTAGTTACCGACGTCGAGGAATAAACGTAAACTCTCAAAAATCGACAAATTATCAGGAAAATCTAATTGGATGGCACTAAATTGAAGACCTTGAATTATTCCTAGAATTTTAGATTCAAAATTGCCAAAAATGCTGCAAATTCAAACACACTTATGAACGCTTTTACACTATCGAAATATGTTTTTGTCGTATAACGCATATTGTTTAAATTACACTCCGTACTATAGGATTCGAATTACCGTGACGCTCTTCGCGCAGGTCGATGGTTCGTGTTTCTCCGTGTTTACGACACTCGGACTCGGAGGTTAGTACTATATGGCGTAAATATGGCGCTCGCCATTACTTGAGTGAGACGCGAGACGCAACGTCCAACGACGCGACACCGAGACCTGGGGAGACCCAGTTGCGTTCCACAAGGTCGCGGATTTTCATCGGCTTCCAGGAGTGGTCTCCAGGATGCCGTCAGGTCACTGCCGACGTCGCGCGTCATCCACGTCGCAATTCTGCATGGTTTGAGTTAGAACGACGACGCGACGCGACGCGATGAAATCCGTGTACAAGCTGTTCCTGCTGTGCCTTATCCTCGCCGCGCTGATAATATTGCTCAACGTGACCACCAACTTCTCCAACAAGCTGTACGATCAGCCACCCGCGAGCAGGGAGCGCCTAGCGCTCTTGAAGAAGTCTCCAGGAAGCACGTCCGAGGTGACGATATGCGTGGTGGTGTGCGGAGACAGGCTGCACGAGGCCCTGACCATGCTGAAATCGGCGCTGGTCTTCGCCAGCAGGCCGCTGCAGTTCGTAATATTGGCGGAGCAGAATCTGATACCAGCCTTCAGCGAGAAGTTGTCGGAGTGGCGACTCATATCCAATAAGACCTTCGACTTTTTGGTACGGCCCATCACCTTCCCGGATGGTAGCGACGTAGCCATGTGGAAGAAGCTGTTCAAGCCCTGCGCGGCGCAACGACTGTTTCTACCGGTGAGTGGATTTATTTATTTTGACAGCACTGGCAATGCTTGTTTGCGAGAGCGTGCAGCTAGATTTACATTTATTATGTTTCAGACCGTGCTGAATGATACGGACGCGGTGCTCTACGTGGACACGGATACCCTGTTCCTCGCACCACCGGAGAAGGTCTGGGACGAGTTCAAGAAAATGAACTCCAGTCAACTGGCGGCCCTGAGCCCGGAGCACGAGGATCCCAACACCGGTTGGTATAATCGATTCGCCAAGCATCCGTATTATGGCAAGCTGGGCGTCAATTCAGGAGTGATGCTGATGAATCTGACAAGGATGAGGGAGTTCCGATGGACGGACTACGTGATTCCCATTCACAAGGAGTATAGACTGAGAATAACCTGGGGCGACCAAGATATCATCAACATAATATTCCATTATCATCCGGAGAAGCTGTATGTGTACTCATGCAGATATAACTACAGGCCGGACCATTGCATGTACATGTCGGTGTGCGCGGAGGCGGAGAGGGAAGGCGCTCTGGTGTTGCACGGTTCCCGCGGCACGTTCCATTCGCAGAAGCAGCCACCCTTCAAGGCCGTGTATCGGGCCATGCAGGAGTATCAACTCAACACTGATCCGTACGACGAGCTGTTCGTGCCGATGAGGAATTACTTGGCGATGGAGGACAAGTCAAACTGCGGCCGCGTCTCAAAGGTGTTTATCATCCAGCCGGAGCTACATCTGGCTACCCGTAACTTCTAAAAGTTTTACTCGATTGTATCGAAATTACGTACTCGCGAGCTTATATTCTTTTTTATATAAAACTTTTAGATGCTCGTTTCGTTAATTGATATGATTGTATGCAAATATATTGAAGTAATAACGAATAGAGCGTAAGCATTCGTGTACATATTCGCGAAGTCACTTTCGGAATAATATTATCTGCGTTCTTCCCGTCTCAGAATTCTCAAAAGAGATGTTAGACCTTACAAATACTTAACTACATAAATACTTATATACATATTTACATACGTGTTTTAACACATTATGGACTGGTATACTTAAGGGAAAGCATAAGGAGTCATTATGATGTAAGCATCATAAACTTCATTCTGTTTACGAAATCATGTGTTGTTATCACGTAATAAGTAAAAATCGACATGTACAAATTATGCGATTACCTGCACTGAAAAAAATCAGGTAAAAATAACTAAGTCTCAGAGTTACACAAATTGTGTTGTACCAACTGCAATCGAGTCAGATTAACGATTTAGTAGTAATTTGTACTACAAAATTTAGTTAACAGTAAAACATTGATAAAACGTAGTTGTATATGTAATAGATGTTTATTCAATCACCATAAGAGATTGATTTAACTGCATCTAACAATTACAGTTTAAAATCAATAATGTATTGAGTTAACTTTATGATCGTCCTATCGAACTAAATTTTTAGTATCTTGTTTTATACAAACAAGATACTAAAAGAACTAAAATTTTACTGAAAGAATTACAACAGTTAACTCGCCATGTACAACATATACAAGCCTGAGAGTGTTTGTTTTAACTCGATTCAAGTTGTTTCAACTGTTTTTTTTTTTAATAGTGTTCGGCAACGAACTTATGCGGCCCGTCCACAATGTGTTAAGTCAAAGAGTTTAGAGAACGTAAATTAGAGAGTATAAACGTGTTAATTCCAAGCGATTCCATATAGACTGAACCTTTTCTATAGTGCATTTGAGTTTTTTTGTTGACAAGTGCGCTATGTTGTTACTGTTTGTACGAAGTGCGGTGCGGCGGATATGTTGTTATGCATTTTTATCCGATACCTTTGGACAATACTCGTGCTGGGCGATCGGCGCTTATCTTTAGAATACTCGGCCCTTAGACATTTCTGCGATATCGCCATGTTAAATACACAAAAAGATGCCATTCTCTTTTTTGATATTCGAGACTTCCAAGATATACTAATAACAATAGAGAAAGGGTGAAATTTGAAAGAAGAAACGTCGGGTCCATCGATAGCGTCGATTTTTCCGTTTACTCGGGTTCTACACAGTCTATCGAAGATAAGCTCTGATCACGACGCAAGACTACTTTGAAAGTGACTCACGCCTGGTTTCGAAAATCTCTCTAAAATCGGAGAATGAATCTGTTTTTTTTTTACATATATGTGCGAGAAGTATAAAATTGAAGTATACTATTTTCAAAATGAGCGTCTCGCATTTTAACGGGACGATAATATTTATAATTGGTAAGGTATACGAGTATATGAATTATATAGTGTTATATACGTATGATGAATTGAAATTCCGGCAAGTGTGTTCACATTTTTACAATTTCTCACCGATCTTTTGTACGGTTTTGTACGATACGCATTTTGCATCGTTCAACGACCCGACGATACGATGCCATTTGTGATACTTTTCCTATAGAGGTATTGTACAATGTGTAACTTAAATAAAAGATCTGTCTAAATACAATACGAAAGCGTGAATATGTAATTTAATAATGTAATTAGCAATAATTCACTCGATGAAACGTACTTCATACATGCTAATGCTCTACGACACGGTGTGCCAGGAAATTTCAACAATTTTTCTTATTCTGCTCTTCGTCATTTAAACATTTGTTCATTCAAAGCAAACGGACGTGCCTTGGGTATACACTGTGGAAAAACAATGAAACATTTCCTCTCGGAACGTAATGGCTTTATTGCACGGTAAAAAATTTTCATATATTTCTGTATTTTTTTCCAATTGTTGTCTTCTCTCAAACGAATTTTTTTCACAGAGAGAAGGACTCGCAAGTGCGCAAGTTCGCACTTCATTGTTAGCATTATGACGCAGCTACCAGGCACCAAGCGGGTACGCTCGAGGGAGGCCGGCTGATGCGAGAAGGGGCCCCGCGCGATCAGTCCTCTTGCCGCTGCTTTCCAGACACGGTGGCACGCGAGCTCGTGAAATCGGCCTCGCACAATTTTCACCAGGCTACACGAAATGTTCTCCCGTGTCCGAAGAAAGTGTTAACGCCGGTTAAAACGAATCGGAAGGAGCGTCGCGCGGCTGGAATCCGTTCGAATCGTCGTCTACCTCGGGGAGGGGGGGAGTTTCCTATTTATTTCTTCCGGATAGAGCTGGCTCCACAAATATGTGAAAAGGAGAACTTGAAGGTACATATACAGAACGACATATACGCGAATCTCTCCTTTCGGAACGGATTTTGAACGGATTTTGTTCGAAGATTAATCAAACCGCAAGCATCCTCGAATGGCATATAAGTTGAGAAGTAACGTGTATGATCGAGAATTTTTTTTTTCAAGACAAATGATAATAGAATGCCTTTATTTTTAATATATTAACATTACAGATCGTCTTTCCTTTCGTGTCTCCTGAAAGCTATGGACTTTGGAGTAGAAGCTTCTCTGAGATAAATCGATTCGATTAAAAGTGACTTATTGAACGAATGATAGCCGTTCATAGTTGAGCGAACTGTCAGGCTGTAATCAAGTACTGTTTCTTTATCTTAATTGCGAAGCTCAATGTTCAGAACGCGATATAAAAACCAGTTTGACGCACTTAGCGCTAAAAACGCGCGACGAGAATCTCGCAGAAAGGAGGCGAATTTATTACTCCGGTTATTTATTATGTTTTCACGGGTAATATACTAGTATCCACTCAGCAACGTAGTTGAGTGGCGAATGCGAGGGAAGGAATTCATTTTTAACGCGCTATTAAGCACATTTCGTGTCTGAAAGGCCCGTCTGTCGATATCGATTCGCGCTGAAGAGTCAGATTGATATTTGCCGAAGAGTATCGACATGTAATTGTCCTCCAAGCGTCTGAAAAATGAAGATTATCCGTGGAATAATATGTATCCTTATTCCTTTAAATCAAGTCGTTTGATTTAATTTGTTAATTATCCACAAGAGTCTGAACTTTCTGATTCTCGAAAGAGAAAGAGGAAAGAAATTAAATACAACATAACAAGGTATTTCGTCATCTGCGAAACGATAAGGATCTCTAGAGCGATTCTTCTTAAAGTAATTTAATCCTGTTTTCTGAAGTCTTAATTGTATAATATAAATTGTAAAGGAGTGTCAAAATTCCTTCTCCGAATTCTCATCGAAAATCGACGTGACAGAGGGGAAACCACCCAGCAAACACCAACTAGCCAACATTACATCAGTATTATACAATTTCCCACTCAACAATATAAGTGTAATGTAACACATGTTGTACATAACAGTTACATCGTAGGAAATTATAATATTCATGTAATGTTACCGTTACTCGGTGTTTGCTGTTGCAAGACTCTTCCACTTCGGTCCCCAATTTCCCGAGATAAATTTCCTATCAGCTTCTTTCCCTCGCCACTTCCGTTTCCCGCGGGATGATCCTCGAACCCTTCCGGATTCACGGACACGAATCTCGCGAGTCTCTGTGACGCGATAAGGATCGAGCGAGGCGATAACGGGTAAACGATAACGGGCGGGCGAGTGGAAAGAAAGGGGTATTTAGGTCCCGCTGGCTGCCAGTTGCTGCGACGAACGCGTCGCGGCCGATTGCCGTTCTATCGTGCTCGCTCTGGATAAGTGCTTGCTCTACCGTTCTGGATAAGTGGCCGCGCGTCTCTCGTTGCGTTGTCGCGGTGAAATATCCACACGGACGCGGATACGGACAGGTGCGCAGGAAGAGGTGAGAGGCCGGTCTGCGCGTACCGGACGGGCGTTGCGTGTTATTTATACTCGCTCGTAATGTTACGGTATTGACGCGTATACCGCTGTACAGGGTGTCCCCGTAAAACAGTCGCTGTTCGAGGAGAGTTATTAAAAAAAAATGAAATAAATGAAAAGGAGGCGTCGTTACTTTCGCTGCATCCCGATACTCGGCCCGAGACCTGTTAAGTCGGACTTGAACGACACGTGGCGTTCTTATTCTCTTCAGCATGTTCTCGTTTTAGGAATCCTTAATTTTTTAAATTTGATAGGCTCGCTGAACCACGCGTCGTTTATCCGCACTTACTCACGTTACCTCGCTTGACGCCGAAATGAAGAATCAGAAATTACCGTTGCGTAATTACCACTCGATTCGCTCGATGTCAGGAGAGGCGAATCGAGCGACGTATTGCCGCTAATTGCAGAAGCGGTATTTATTGAGTAAGCTTCGACCGGACGGTTGAACAATCAGGCTCGGGGAGAGAGTTGTTCTTCAGTGCTAAATGTCAAGCGTTAGGGACACGGTAAAATACTAGATCCAACAGCCGTGTCCAAACTGAGAAAAAAAGTAGTTGATTTATAAACTCAACCGTTCAACTGAAACAATAATAACGAACTTTTTTGTTATTCTAACTAATTGTTTTTAGTCTGACAATTTTTAGCACCTGGAAAAGGAAATTTTTGTTTGTCCCAACTAAAAATTTATTTGACAGTCCGTGATAGATCGATTTGGTTGAATCAATTATGTTTTTTCTCAGTGCACGAATTAAATATTAATCAACGTATGCTGCTAATTAGTCAGCAGAGCGAGGCAAGATTTGAAGGAAACGAAGTCTTACGTCGATACGCTGACGTTCATTCCGTTTCTTATCCCTATCCCTGACTGGATTCGCGTTCACCAAGTTTTTAATTTTTCATCATGTTACCGGAGTAATTAATGGCGAACGAGCTTGATGAGGAGTCCAATCGCACAGCGCGACACGCTCTGCTCCTCGACTCGATCAGGATGATTAGTCGTAATCGGAGACAATTGGAATGACGATATTGCGCGATGTTGACAATTTGCATTGTCGCAGAGAATGGCCGTTTACGAAATCCGCGATAGCTTAATCAGAGGTTGCCAATGACCTGTATAAACGGAATCCGCCTGTGCCGTTGGTTTCAGTGCATCGCGGATGCCTGCTATCGCAGACTTTTATATCGCAGAAAACATAATTAACATTGCAGCAATATTGCAGACTTTAACACAATATTAATGTTGCAGCAATATTGCAAGAATATTCTGTGCTGTATGGGGTATGCTTTTTCGGAAAAAGGAACCAACCCAAAGCAAAGACTACTCGACATAATGTAATTGTTATATACAACACGTGTTATATTATACTTATATTGTTGAGTGGCAAATTATAATATATTGATGTAAATATTTTTTCACTGGGGAGAAATTATCAAGGATGAAACTAATTCTCAGCAAACACTAACTAACATTAACATAACATCAATGTTACAATTTCCCACTCAACAATGTAATTGTGATATAACACGTGTTGTAACATTGATGTTATGTTAATGTTAGTTGGTGTTTGCTGAGAAGTTTCATCCTTGATACTTCCTTCCCAGCAGACATAACATTTACATCAATATATTATAATTTCCCATTCAACAATATAAGTGTAATATAATGTTAATTGGTGTTTGCTGAGAAGTTTCATCTTTGATACTTTCTTCCCAGCAAACATAACATTTATAGCAATATGTTATAATTCTTCTCAGCAAACACTGACATCAATGTTATGTTATTAATTTTTCACTCAATGTAATTGTGATATAACACGTGTTATATTGCATTTACATTGTTGAGTGGGAAATTATAACATTGATGTTACATTGATGTCATTATTGTTTGCTGGGTGTGAATTCTTGATATCAATGACGCTTGTCGCGTCACATCACAAATATAGAATTCATTTTTGCCTATGCTGCAATTATCAGATTAATCGGACCGGTTTGAGTTCTCGATTTACTTGCCGCTACTTAGCCGAAAGAGAGCGCGTTCAGGGGCACTGAGATAACATGGAGATAACGATTGCGTGAGGTCATTTTAAAATTTGAGGCAAATAACGAGAGGCAGTTTACGAGTAGCAGCGCAGGTAGTTTTGCGATATTTTCCTGCCGTGCTTCTCTATCCTCATTGCGTAACGTGGCTCGGCAAGAACGACGTTTTTCCAACGCACTCGCGTGACGCCGGACACCGTCGCGCGGCTTTTACTGACAGTTCACAGATGAGCGAGTGCGATGAAATATTGCAGACTGATGGGAACGACACAGGTAGAATTAGAAGAGAAACTGGAAATACGAGCAAGTTTCAGTTCGGCGTGACGCGAAAAACGTTGTATTTGATTGTATTATTGTCCGGAATCGTATAATTTAGATGTCAGAGTCTCAGCAAATGACATCTACTAAATGACTTGTCATTTTGACGTCCGATTCGTCATCATGACATTCATTTTGATGTTTAAAATGACGACGAATTACATCAGCTTGCTACTTGGGAATCTAAACTAGGAGATTTCGAGATTTTGAACATTGATGTAATTAAATCCAATCGTTTGTCGCGTTGTACACCGAACTGAGACGCGATAGTGAAGTCGTTATCACGCGCGATTAAGTGAGTCTTCAAACCGCCGCATATCCGATATTTTTAGACATTCCGTCAGACATTTACATATTTAAATCAATTTCTTTTAATACATTTTCAATATACCGAACACTGATTATAAAAATGAAATACAATCTGCCTTGATATCGACTCAAGTTACCGAAAATAAAAATGAAAAAATCTGCCTTGATATCGACTCAAGTTAAATAAAAAAAAATTAGCAAAATAAACAAATTTACTCAAGAACAGCTCGTAAAATCTCCAGTTGATGTATCCGAAGCTATGGAAAGATAGAGGTAGAAGAAAGATGTAGAAGAACGTGCATAAAACAGCCGACATTACTTCTCGTCGAAAGAGGATGATTCAGACGAATAATGAGTGCCGCTGCAATTTACGATCTTGATGGCGCGAATCGGAAACGAGGCATTTGATAGGGAAGGCTCGCTCGGCTTTGCAAAAAGACGTAAAAGCCGTTTCGAGGTATTCTTTTTTTGAGAGCGAAAGACATGGGTTTCCCCGAGGAAGATAACGAGACGTCGCGCCCGAGAGGCGCGTGCCTAATTAATACGCGCGTTGTTTCTTGCGTGACCGCCGCGCTCGTCAGAGTGATTTCGTACAAAGTTGAAGATAAGTGTGCAACAGAGAAGAAAGGAGCACCGCGCGAGTACGTAATAGATACGATGGCGATGTAACACGTGGCAGACACCCGCTCTTACCTCCCTACGTGATCAGCGAGATTGCAATTACCATGTGGCTCCCGTGGTGCTCATTTCTCTTATCTGATATCAATAGCAGAGAATCGAATGTATACATTCGCAGGATTGTTGACCGGTCGACGCAACGCTAATTTAACTTCGTGAACTCCGTTTTTTCCCACTGCGTTTCTTATTAAATTTCATAATTACAACGGGGAAATAAAAATTAATTTGAAACTCGAGCTTCGAAATTCCTTGTAACGAAGTCTTATTTGTGATGATTAAGTACATTCTGATCTTTGTTGGGTTTCTTCGGAGTTTGTGGTGTCGAGACAATAATTACATGGACCGCGTATTAGAGAAACTTGAGAAATTTCTTCGTTGATTAAAGAATTCCTCGTTAGGTTGTAACGGAAGAATTAAAATGAAACATTTCGAGAAATTCCTTTCATGACTGTCTTATTTGTGTTGTGTTAAATATTTTTTGGTCTTCGGGGAAAAATTTTTAGGTTTGTTGAGTTTGCGGTGCCGCTAGACAATTAAAATGAAACATTTCGAGAAATTCCTTTCAATGACTGTCTTATTTGTGTTGTGTTAAATATTTTTTGGTCTTCGGGGAAAAATTTTTAGGCTTGTTGAGTTTGCGGTGCCGCTAGGCAATTACACGGATCACATATCTAAAGATATATTTGTAGATTAGAATAATTTAAAATAAGTATTCAAAGTAATGTAGGTTATTAAATAACAATATTCAAATCCAAAGGGCAAAAACGAACAATGCTAGATGACAATGCCAATAGTATATAATTATGTAAAACAATGTACAATAACAAACGTTTCGACTTGTAATAAAGTTATCCTCAGTGTCGGTTAATAATTAAAATTCTACAATACTGTTCTTTTCCGCTAACATTCTTTATCTTTAAAATAATTAGCCTTATTCGAATAATTCGAATAATTGTCTGCAGTATTCCATAAAAATTTGTTAGACTTTATACTTAATAAATCCTTCAAAAGTACTCTTTTAATGTTATAAATCATGTCAATTCTGCCTCGAGATAAAGCTCGAAAGAATCGAGAGATGATCGTGCGTCTCTTCGTTATCAACCTGCCGGTAACTCTCGATAACTCAATTTCACGATGAGAATCCAGGAGTACCGTCGGATTGTGCATAACGGGGCCTTCCTTTGTAATTTATTCACGCAGAATCGAGGATGCCGCTGTTCAAGGCGCGGGCCACACCGAGATCGCCGATAACGGAGAAAGCTGCGAACGGCGTGCAGTATCGCAGCAATCATCATTATCAGGCCGACAGTGACAACGGTCATGACGGTGGTAACGGTAGCCGGTCGGGCAATGGCGCTCCTCCTCTTCAGCATGAGCAGACGAGATCGCCACCCCGGGACCCGAGGTCGTCGTTACTGGTCTTCCACTGTCAACTGGCTCACGGCAGTCCCACGGGGCTGATATCGGACTTCAGCAATGTTCGGGAGCTGTACCAGAAGATCGCCGAACGCTACGACCTGCCCGCGGAGGAGGTGAGCGCAAAGACTGCGATAAATGCACGAAACGGCTCGGATTTTCTTCTCGTGGAAGAAAGGATTTGATGACGCAAATCGAAAAACTCGACCTTGTCATTCATCCGTTCGATTATTAAGTGTTATATTACTGGCTGTTATGATCTTTTTCAAGATTTTGTTTTATTTTAATTTTTCGACGTGTTACGTAATATCTGTTCTCTCTCGTCTAATAATTATTAGAATATCCTTCAATCCTCGCGAGGATTGTCGCTTCTTCGCAAATTTTGCTCACGCCAAAGTGAAGCTATACGGTTCTTCTTGTGAAAGAAAGGATTTGATGACGCAAATCGAAAAAACTCGATCTTGTCATTCGTCCGTTCGATTGTTAAGCGTTATATTGTAGTTATTAGAATATCCTTCAATCCTCGCGAGGATTGTCGCTTCTTCGCAAATTTTGCTCACGCCGAAGTGAAGCTATACGGTTCTTCTTGTGAAAGAAAGGATTTGATGACGCAAATCGAAAAAACTCGATCTTGTCATTCATCCATTCGATTGTTAAGCGTTATATTGCTGGCTGTTATGATCTTTTTCAAGATTTTGTTTTATTTTAATTTTTCGACATGTCTACGTAATATCTGTTCTCTCCCGTCTAATAGTTATTAGAATATCCTTCAATCCTCGCGAGGATTGTCGCTTCTTCGCAAATTTTGCTCACGCCGAAGTGAAGCTTACGGTTCGCTTCTTTTGGAGGCGAATTGGAATATCGCGAGGATAGTGAGAATATTTTCACTACATTCGGAAACGCGGGTAAAATTACTGTACTGGAGTCCTCCTTTACTTTTGGAGAAATCAGTAACATAGAACGAAGCCGTCGGAGTTGATGGTAATGGAGCGCGATGCGAAGCCGCTCGGAGTGGAAACGGAGTGGCTCGGTGTAGGGAGAAACGACACACCGGACGCAGGAAGCGCCGGTCACGGACCGTGGCCTCTCTCTCGTCGACCTGGCGGATATGTCTCGGCAGACGAAAGAGAAAGAGGAGAGAGCCACGTGTAATTTGTCGTGTAAACGCGGTCGTCGCGAATGTAACCAGGTCGCTCGTCGTTATGGGTCGCTTGAACTGTGAGGGTCTAGCTTCTCTCACAATCTCTCGGTTAGAACCATCGTGCTCCATCGTGACAATGGCTGAAAAGAGAAACAGAAGGCTGGATGCAATTTAACAGAATGCTTACAGTAAAATTTTAAACAGACGTTTAATGGTTTAAACTTGTTACGAGTTTAGTTGGTGAAGGAGTTCCTAGAGTGTCTTAGATATTCAATTAAACTTGAGAAATAAACGAGTCGTAGAGCTTATTTACACTAAGAATTTATTTTATATTTATATGAGTTATTAACTTTATTAGGCTTCGTTAATTGCGTTTATTTCTTAAGTTTGATTCTTGGCGAGGCTCTTGGCATCAGTTCATTTTAATTTCAATCAAAAGTAAATTTAATACATAAAGATAAGAAGTAATAAATTATTGCAACTGTAGAATACGGATGATGAAAGGGTAAGAGAGTGAGTTAAGTGACTAGATTAAGTGAGAGTTTCATGTTCCAGATTCTCTTTTGTACGCTTAACACGCACAAAGTGGATATGACGGAGTTGTTAGGCGGACAAATTGGCGTGGGCGACTTCATATTCGCACATAAGAAAGGTACGCATTATTACACTTACAATTAAAAAGCACAAGTCGTGGCTTTTGTAAAGCAGAAAAGTAATGATTAACACACTTTCGATGCAGGTCGACCGAAGGAGATCGAGCTGGTGAAAACGGATGACGCGTTGGGTCTGACGATCACTGACAACGGCGCCGGTTATGCTTTTATAAAGCGCATAAAAGAGGGTTCCGTGATCGATAGGATAAAAGTGATCGAGGTGGGCGATCACATCGAGAGGATTGACTCGACCAGCCTTGTCGGCAGGCGACACTTCGAGGTGGCGAAGATGCTGAAGGACATACCGAAGGGTTCGAGGTTCACGCTGAGGTTGGTGGAACCGCAGAAGAACGGCTTCGGCAGCATCGGGCCGCGCGGTGACCTGAAGAAGGGAAAGAAGGCCGGCTATGGATCTGGCAAGGAGACCTTGAGATTCAAAGCTGATGGTAGCGCACAAATCGTAGAGCAGGTGTGTAAAATAAGAATGTGAGATTACGGTCAAGTGTTGAACTCGCAAATAAATATTGTTATTGGGGGAATGATGACGTTTCTTCGTATTGCATAGTATTGATCTTCGAAATTCGAGAAAAGACATTTGAGAGTATATTTGAATTATTTAGATATCACTTCGGTATCATTTATTTAACACTTTGATATATCTCTTTCTGCATGAATGAGCGAACGCGATAATTGAGAACAATTATAAGGTATTATACACGGAAAAAAAGATTAGCTACTATAGCAAAACTATTTGTAAAATATGGACAGTTAACTATTATTTGCAGCGAGAGCTGTAATTTTGCTATAGCAGCAAAACTTTGTCAATATTTTAGCAAAACCTTTTGTTAAAGTTGACAAAGTTTTGCTGCTATTGCAAAATTATATCTCGCTGCAAATAATATTAGGTTGATGCATAATTATCCGCCGTTTTTTAAACAATATTTATTATGAAAAAAGACACATAAAAATTTAACAGAAACATGTTTAAATGATGATGATGATTTTCGACACGCATTTTTATCTAAACATAGAAGAATATTTTTATAAAACAAAAGTAAACAAAACGCCAATTTTTACTAAAAAAACGCGCCTACATGAACGGCGGATAATTATGCATCAACTTAATAGTTAGTTGTCCATACAAATAGTTTTGCTGTAGCAGCTAATCTTTTTTTTCCGTAAATATTTGCGCAGATTGACGATGCTGCCGCGATAGGCGTCGAGAAGATTAACACTATCTTGGAGAGTTTCATGGGTATTTCTGATACGGAGTTAGGTAAGTTTAATCTGGATATACGGCTTGTATCATAAGCGAGTGCAATTTTATTTTATAGTATAAGTATAGTTTTTCCGGTAAATTATTTTTCTTTCAAATTTTTGCTGTCTTTCTTTCTTTTTGTCTTGTCTGTTTTTTATTTTACCAAAGATTGACGAAAACTGGTGTTCAGTTACATTGTTACATTTAATTTATTTTGCAGCCACGCAAATTTGGGAGCTTGCTGAGGGTAAATGCAACAGTATAGACTTCGCCGAGGCGATAGACAATTCTGACTTGGAGGACTTCGGTTTCACCGACGAGTTTGTCATCGAATTATGGGGCGCCGTGACGGATGCCAGAGCGGGCCGGCATCGATGACGTGAGCATCAAGGATGAAATAACAAATAATAACAAATCGACAACGCGTACGTCGAGTGGACGAAATTATTTGTGAACGGAGTGCTTTTCTAATTAATTGAAAGAAACAACGTTCGTTCATTCTCATGTTACCGTGATCCAAAGACCTACTCGTGGACGCGCGTTTAGCGCCAATTTTCTTTCTGAATCTGTTCACTTTTCAAAAATAAAAAAATAATTTGGTTCGAGAGTGTTCCCCAAATTTTCAATGCGGAAAAATTGAACACTCGGCGGTCGAGCATATTCAGTCCAAAGGCTGAAGATATATCTGCAATACTTTGCGTATTATATTGTCATGTGGCAATTGTATTATTATATTGTGTCATATGGCAAGAGCGTAAGCTGAAATTGGAGAACAAGAGGACAATGAAAGGAATATTTTACACATTGTGTTGAAAGTTGATGATGAAGCTTGTTTTGCCTTGACGGCAAAGAGAACTTTCAATTATTCGTAAGGATATTATCTTAAGGAATTATATTTAAAAAAAGTATTATTAAGTTGTGCTGCAAAATTCTTTCTTTCTTTTGTATCAAAGCATCGATCTTGATTTTCTTGTGATCACAAAACGACTCTGCTTATTCAAATTGCATATCATGCGAAAAACATGCAGAAAGTAATATTTACCATTAGTGACGTTTGGTATAATTAATTACTCGAAAAACATAAATATGTTGACTGGCGTTATCAACTAACATCATCGGTGTCAACAATATTATTCTAGTACGAGCTGTATTCGTTGATCCAGACAAGAGGCGTGTCTAAAAGATATTTTAAAGATAAAGACTCGTTTTTTTTTTAAAGATATTTCAAAGGATCAGAATCTGACACTCTGATATTTTTCATTATTTGGTAAACACGTTAACAAAAACAGGACAGGAATGAGTTGACTGAAATTGGAATTATTTGACAAATTGGTACGTCAATAATTTTATACTTACATAACTTTGCTAACGACAAAAATTGACAATGAATAATATTATATATACATATTATATTATATATACTATATGTACAAGACAAGCAGATTGTTAAGAAAATTATGTAAATATAAAAATGATCGTTACATCGAGTTATGAAGCAATTAAATTTATCAAGCTCTCATGTTTTCTTCTTGTTAATGCGCTTCCGGGACAAAACAAAATTATCATATCACAATCTTTATGATAATTTCCAAGTAAAAAATCAGCTTAAAAATTTTACGACGTCTTCTAGATGTCCTGTAAGACCTTTAACGTTCTTCGGAGAGCATTCAAAAAATATTACAGTACAGTGGTACGAGAATAGATTAATATACATAATTTTAATACATATGTAAGGTCATACGTGACCGTAAGCGTGCGAGAAGCTATATTATATTTAGTCGAGAAATAAAGTCTTTGTAACAAACATATGACTTTTTTTACTGATTCTACACATCGTATACCACAGAGTAATATTTAGTATATCTTTCTGCTATCGCTATTTATAGAATGTACCGTCGTTCCAGAGATTGGAACGACGTTCGCTATCTAACAGAGATAAGGTTTTGAAGAAACCAGTCAAGACATACAAGTGCTGAAACGCGGACATATAACAGGCTACATAATTCTGATAAATTAGAATTATACAAATTTGAAATTTTCCCAGCAAACACCAAAACTAGCAATAATATTACGTCACTATTATAATTTCCCACTTAATATAAGTATGATATAATACATATTGTACATAACTGTTACTTTGTTGAGAAAATTATAATATTGATGTAATGTCGTTATTAGTTGATAATTGTTGGGTTTACATGATAAATTAAATTTTTTCCAATTTACGCAACTAGATTGCTTTCATAGAACGCAAGCACTGAAGTTTCAACTAATTTTCTGTTTATTAAAATTAATATGGATTGCATTTTATAAGTTTTCATGGATGATATAATGTATAATTAAACATATAAAATATATAATATAATGACAAATATAAATAAAACGACGAGTCGGATTCAACGAGAATGTGCAAACGAAAATCTATCAATTGGTACCGATTATGATTTTAATAATATTTTTCAATTTTAGCTTCTGATTCGCAGAACGAGAAAAAAGTGCGGATGCTAAGAATTGATAATTTAAAAGATATAAGAATATTGACACTAGCGTTGTGTCTTTATCTCCGGAAGATCAAGACGCTAAACTTGAAAAGATGTACTCGAATATATTAAGCTTGGAATCTCCTTAAAATCTCGTTTCTCTTTAAACGCGCGGATTAATACGTTCCTGATCACGCGTTCCTTCGAATTAAAACGTCGACGCGCGCTTTATTCCGTCCAGTCACCGTCCGCGCCTTCGTGCGTGACATTTGATGTGGGGTTAGATTTTGCGGCACGTAATTCCTCGGAGATCGCTGCAAATTTCATTTCGATACGCCGAGACTAATTACAACAAGATCCAAATCTAGAAGGTACGCAGACTAAATAAATAAGCTGTTCCTGAAAGAATTGACATATATATATCGGAGCAAGTGTAAGTGTCGCCAGACCTTAACCTCTGATGTCAACAGACCTGCATGAGTCTTACAAATAACAATTGTGCTTTTAGCATACGGTGACCATGGCATTCGCGTTGAGAGGGGTCAGCGGTATATTTCTGCGTTGGAGCGGCCCCCGGGGTCCTATAAAAGTGTCACGGGTGCGTAAATAGACTATCTGTGTTATCAGATACATATAACCTATGTCAGAAAGAGTTATTTTAATTCCTTGTTTGTTTGATGATTGTAATTACAACATCAAATTATCTGCACTGTATGTATTTCATGTAAAATATATTGTGTTATATCTTTTGATATTTCAAATTATTTGTTTCAGAAAGTATTGTTTGTTCTATGATTTGTAATTTCAATATATTTCATATAGCTTGGATTTTTAAAAATATTTTTATATATTTTTGTATCTTTGAATATATATATTTTTTATGTCTTATTTTTCTGGAAGTGTTAGTGTAATGCATTTTTTTAAGACAGATGCACTGAAATATTTTTGAGGTGGACTAATTTAAATCTTGTTTAACAGGTGTGCGCTGTTAATTTCTCTATCAAAGCAAATATCCCAGAAGTAGAGCAAGAGGTAGAAAAGTTGAAAACACCAGTAGGGAACGGTAAAGTGTTCAAAAGCTTAGAGGAAGCTGTATCCGATGTGCATGATGGGGCTAAGCTTTTGGTCGGTGGATTTGGTCTCTGTGGCATCCCAGAGAATTTAATAGCTGCCATATTAAAGAGAGGCTCTAAAGATTTAACAGTAGTTTCGAATAATGCTGGAGTAGAAGACTTTGGGTTGGGTATATTGTTGAAGGAGCACAGAATCAAAAGGATGATCGCGTCGTATGTGGGTGAAAACCCTGAATTCGAGAGGCAGTATCTCAGTGGTCAATTAGAGGTTGAGCTAACGCCGCAGGTAACGCTTTGAAGAAAGGATATGCCATAAAGCTTGCAAATTTTTACAAATTTACAAATTTTTTGTACAACGGTTTACTTAGGGTACTTTGGCGGAACGTGTGAGAGCAGGTGGCGCCGGCATTCCGGCTTTTTACACTCCCACGGCTTTCGGCACCATCGTACAGGAGGGCAATGTCATCATAAAGTACAACAAGGACGGCAACGCCGAGATATCGGGCGAGTCGAGGGACGTGAGCCAGTTTGATGGACGAAACTATGTACTGGAGACTGCCATCACTGGTGATTTTGCGCTCGTAAAGGCGTGGAAGGCCGACACCGCCGGTAATCTAGTCTTCCGGAAGTCGGCGAGGAACTTTAATCCTGTGATGTGTAAGGCGGCCAAAGTGGCAATCGTCGAAGTGGAGGAGATTGTGGGACTCGGCCAATTAGATCCCGATCAGATTCACCTACCCGGCATTTTCGTGGACAGGATTGTGAAGGGGCCATCTTATGAGAAACGGATTGAGGTTGGCATTGGTTTATTTCGATCACTCGTTATGCATATTTATGCATAGTTATGTTAATGGGTCATAAATTTAATTTTTTCCATTTTGCAGAAACGCTCGACGAAACAAACCATGAAGCCTAAAAAAGTGACACCGGCTAGTAAAGTGAGGGATATGATTATTAGACGTGCTGCTCTCGAATTTAAGGACGGAATGTATGGTAGGTGAAAAGTATAAACTTATAAAATATTTGGATTAGAAATAAGTACACCGATCTTGATGAAGTAATTTTTTCGTCAGTGCTGCTCTTTTAAACCGAAAATTTTTGCAGCAAATTTGGGAATTGGTATACCCATGCTCGCTAGTAACTACATCCCGAAGGGTGTGAAAGTGACGTTGCAATCAGAGAATGGTATTCTTGGGTTGGGTCCCGTTCCAGATGAAGGTGACGTCGACCCGGATCTTATCAATGCTGGAAAGGAAACTGTAACGATTTTGCCCGGCGCTGCTTTCTTTAGTAGCGATGAGAGTTTCGCCATGATTAGAGGGTATATGATTGTTTATGTAGATTATTTTAAGTTGTTTCTTTCAAATATCAGGATATACATCAAAGAGAAAATGTGTCTAATAGCTGTAATTTTCACACATGCAGAGGTCATATTGATCTGACTATTCTTGGAGGCATGCAAGTGTCGGAGAATGGAGATTTGGCTAACTGGATGATACCGGGTACAATGGTAAAAGGCATGGGTGGTGCTATGGACCTTGTTTCCGCGGCGAGTACGAAAGTAGTGATAACTATGGAACATACAGCCAGAGATGGAAGTCCGAAAATTTTGAAAAATTGCACATTGCCTGTCACAGGTAAGGACTCGTAATATTTCAATTTCCACAATTTCATAATTTTTTTAAATTTTATCTATGCGTTATTTTTCGTTAATTAATCTTGATCGGCTTTTTTAAAGCTAATATAATATTGTATTATATATGATATTATTATATTATTTCTAATTATTGTATATGTAATAACTTCTTTTTTACAACATTTATTTATAGGTCAACAATGCGTAGATTTAATTATTACGGATCTCGGAGTATTTGAAGTGGTGAAAGGAGAAGGATTAAAGCTTATAGAGATCGCACATAATGTTGATATTAGCGATGTTATCAGTGCGACAGGCTGTGAATTCAGCGTTGCTGACGATCTTAAAGAGATGGGACAAGTTACAGATGAGGACTTATAAATTGTAATATATTTTATAAATTGTAAATATGATATTTGAATTCTTCGATATTATGATGGTTGCCTGAAAGTAAATGTTTAATATATTTTATAAGCTATAAATACGCAATATTAAAAAAATAAATAGAGCTGTTAATTATGCATAGTTTTGGTTGACATGTCTGTTTTTCATAGGTATACTCTTTTCATGTAATAAATCGTAATATTTAAACATCAGATAAATATTACGATTAATGCACATGATTAAGTATCTATTATATTAATGTGTACAATATAACTGCGCGCATTGTTAATTTGATTTTTAAATGTATATACATTTCTATTTGTTGTAAATTATCGAAATGATTTATGATGTGCACACGAGCAAGCGATATTACATTATATATCCTAATTAGCATTATGATAAAATAATTTTGTAACATATCTTACGAAATAAAAATTTGTAATATTTTTGATATGTGTTCTTTTTTCTTTGATCGATACTTCTAATTTTATGTTATTTACAACTTTATATACACTAAAAGTTTAAATTAAACAATGATACGTACGCATCTAATCGGCACCAAATCTGTGAGTATTCAAATTTCGTTCAACGTGACGATCGCATTAAATGTGGATTTAATATATTTAACAATCCATTATTCCCTGAATTTTGCTTTCACTCTGGCGGGTAGTGGTAACAGATATAAGACACTGTTCAATATAATAAGACCGACGGCAAACGCTAGAGAGATCAGTAGATTCAGGTCAACGTTTAACACCTCAGAAATATTCTCGCCTTCTCTAGTGAAGCGTTCTATCAGATAAGTCTTGCCATCAGGATACCTGCAGAGCTCGGGTATGCTAGGACAAGTGACGCTCTCGTTATAAGGTAGATTAGACAGGATGGGGGTGTCGATGACCAATTGGTTCAACGCCAGAGACGCGTATCTGGTCGGCAACGCGGTCGTCGCCATCGCTAACCAATAGGGTAAGTTTTTCAGGCTGCGAATCGCGCCCGACGCGACCACCAGAGACAACAGGGTCATGTACAGTACTGTGATGGCACCGATTACGGGCCTACCGATCACCATCAGCACAGCTACCGTCACTTGCTCGGCCGCCACGTAACTGGACCACAGAATGCCGGAAGCGTACGCCCACGAGGTGAGGTCTAGCTCCAGAATGGGAATCAGGATCCCAATCGTTATCAGCGTCGATATGAAACTCAGCGGAAGACTCAGCATGGTGTACGCAGTCAAGAACATCGCGCCACCGTATAGACCCTCTCGCTTCTCTTGATAATACCTTGCGCGGAAACCTGGAACTATATCGATCTTTATGTAATTAAATGCTACAGCTCGAAGAAAATGTGCTTTAACATGGACTTTAACTTGGACAGCAATACGAATAGAAAGAAGTTAAAAAAAGCCTGAAATATTTTTCGAATATCTTTAACAATAAACTTGATACCAAAAATCATTTGTCGCCTGTTCTTGGTTAATCTGTCTTTCGACTTACACAAAAGGGACGTCGCGGCTATCCCGGCCACGTAAAACAACGTCAAGACGTTGAAGATCAAGCCACCAGTTTGCAAGAAAATTCTTGATTGCACGGGACTTGAATGCGAGTACAGTATGCTCATTAGAGCAACCACAAATGGCAGTAACAGCAGGCGAGCGGCAAAGTGTCCCAGGCCGATCTTATTGAATGAGAACGTAGCCGCCATACTTCGTCTAAATGTAACAGTATGATTGGGAATGATTAATAAGATATCTTAAAACCATCGACCTTAATTTTACTGATAGATTCTACGGTTGACTAGAGAAAATAATTTTATTTCGAGACAAATTTAATGTCAAGGTAATATCGAATACTAAAAAAACTTAAATTTATTTATTATAAATGTCAGCAAAGTTTTCTCTAAGAAAAAATTGATTAAAAAAAATTTGTTACTCTAGTTAAACCTTAATTTTATTCAAATGATGTGAGACCATACTTTCGTGAATGATTATAATTCGGGAGACTTACAAGTACAATGCCAGAAGAGTCGAGAAACATCCAGGCTTGATTCCGCGTCCTAAGCCCTTATGCATGATACCTAGAGCCGTATCTTTCATGCTGTGCGGCACCTGCGGTCCTTCTTTCATATAAAGCACTCCGTCCACTTTGAATTTCTCAACCAAGATCGATATCTGCTGGTTGGACTCTAGAAAGCGATCTCTGGAGCGGCGGTCAACAGTCGACAAACATACTGAAAAAGCGAATAAATTCTAATAATCGAGTTAAGTCTTCTTTTATTTAAAAAGTATCTTTGTCGTTGTGCAGTCAGATTTTTAAGAGACTTTAAAAACTTGTCTGGAAAATAATAAAAATTACTGGAATAATAAGTATTATTTCTTCTTAAGCAAAACCAGCCACAAGTAATATCATTCTAGTTTGATGTCAACTAATGCTTTTCACTTAAATTTTAACTACTGGCAAAGAGAATGACCGTTGTTACAGTAATATCATTCTATGCAATATTACTTACGGTAGTACATCAAGGGATTCTCCAGTTCCGGACACGGGAAGCCAATGTAGGTGAAATAATCCAGCATGCTCCTGGTTGGTCCCGAGTAGACTACTGCGCCCAGACACAGCAATGTTACGCGACTAACGAACGGTAGCACGTCGGACCTGGGTGTTTCCATGGTAAGAACGACGATGGAGCCGCGTCTGGTGGCGTAGGACCACAGCATCGAGACGATGAGGTACGTGTTGAGGGGATCGGTGTCCCAGGTCGGCTCATCCAGCAGCAGCAAGGTAGGATCCTTGGCGAGCTGCACGCCCAGCATTAGCCGCCGATACTCCGGTCTGGTGAGATCGTTCACCGACCGATTGGCGACCTGTGAGAGCGCCAGGTCGGCGAGGGTCTGCCGTACCCGGGCCTCGCGATTATTTAGATTGGCGAGCCACGTGGCGTACATCAGGGTTTGGCGAACCGTCAGACTCGGCAGCAGGTGACACCTGTGAGCCACGTAGCCGCCGTGACGCCGGAACAGCTCCGGCGTCAGCAGATTACCGTTCAGGGTGACCCGTCCCCTCGTCTCACCCTCTGCTCTTCCAGCTAGTAGAAATATTTCCTGATTAACTATTCCGAATTAACGCGTCGATTCTGGGACGTTTCTTTTCTTTCATATTTTTTTAAATTTGACCTTGATGAGACTTAAGAGATATTTTTTATTTCTATTATTCTGTATATTTTTGACTGATTGATAATATTGTTATTTATAGTAGAATTAGCCGTGGTTTAATTAAATACAGAACTGGTTCTGCAAGCTTTATATTTTTTGCAATTCTGCGAAAAACGCTACGCGATGTGAGGAGAATGATTGGAATAACTCACCGATAACATCGAGGAGCGCACGTTTGCCGGAGCCCTTTGATCCTAGAATAGCCAAGACCTCTCCGCCGTGAACGCGGGCTGATACATCTCTAAGAACTGCGGTGGGCTCGGATTTGTTGAGGCAGGTTCCTTCGATCACCACCGAAGTGGAATGAAACACGTTGGATATGTCCAGAACGCAATCGGACGGAATCATCTTGAGAATCGCTGTTACGCTCGGTACCCACGGTTACATTCCTCGAATAACATACGGAGCTCTATGGAGAAATAAAGAAATTCTAAGTCATTTTCTTTTTCCAAAATATAACACATTTTTCATCACAATTTATTCTACAACTTTTACATAATTTTACAACTTTTACATAATTTTGTCTCAAAATTTCCGGATAACAGTTCCTATTCCAAATTAATTATAATCAATATCGCAATATTAGCGTCATCAAGGAAACGTACGAACGTATGAATTCTTTCACAGGGTATTAGAAATAATAAATAACATCCGAAAGAACATCGGTTCTCGTTTCTGCGGAGGACGTCAAGGCGCAGGACCGCCTGATTCATCCATCCGTCGCGCGCTTGACCGTGTCCGGATCTCGAGGACACCGCGCGTACACTTTAACAAGGAGACCCTCCCGCACTCGCGTCGATCCCCCACACCTCCGTAAAAAATGGTAGCCCGATAGTGCGTTAACAAGGGAGCGTGCTACCGCGGTGCGGATTGCAGCGCGCACTGACCAGCGCGCAAAAGCGTGACTCGCTCGAGCGAGGCTGGGACGCGAGAAACGCGTAGCCGCAGGATACCTGGCTGGCTGCCCGGCTGGGAGTTGGCTCTCTTCGAGGTGAATGTCTTCTCCGACGCGGGCCTGCAAATGGAGAGGGGGACCGACCCCGAGCGAGACCATCGGCGTAAGCAAGCGTGGTGCAAGCTAAGCGAGATGCTGTTTGGTTGCCACGCTCGCGGTCTGCAAAGCAATCGTAAAAATTTGTTGCATTTTTTGTCCCAACCAGCTTCTATCTGCGATAAACCTGTAGCTGGCCTTCAACATTTCTTCGACGCTCGAACGTTTTATCGAGATCCCTCTTTTTCAGAAAAGAAGGGATATAAATGATATCTCACGAAAGCTACGAATTACAAATTGCTATTTGCACCCGTTATTTTATCTCGATTCCATGATAACTGAGAAAAAAATTAGAATCTTAAGACTTAATCAGAATCAGAACCTTAGAATTAATTACTACTGTAAGATGCATAAAGAATATTTCTTCAAATGATCACCAAATCATTCCTCGATCCCCTGGATAAATGCTGGAAAAAGGAAGAAAAGTTTGATGAAGATAATCAATTTCTTTTAACTTCAACGTTAACTTACATTTTTATTTTGTTCCATCTTATCTTCTGAATTCTATCTTCGAGTTATTCCTCCCCTTTGAAAGCACCCATGAACAACTCGAGTACACGTGAAACGTGAAACAAAGCGCAGAAACGCGCGAGGAAGAGGCAAGAACGAGAAGTGCAAAAAAGCGCAGAGGATCCACGCTGGATGGGCGCAAGCTATCCGGCGCGTCCACGCCATTGCGAACTCGTCGGTGGGGTACCGGTGGAGTACCGGAGAGGGAAACTCGTGGGGGCCTTGATGGGCTCCTCCGTCAGCGTTCGGCTAGGACTCCGGCGAGTCGCGCGATATCTGCCGCTTCGCTTCGATCGCGAGTCAAGGAAGATAACTCGGATAAGAATCGACGACGACGACGACGACGGTGTCGCTCAAAAGACAAAGATCGTTTTTTTTCACCCCTGCGGGGTGACGGTTTTCCCGCACGCGAGGGAAGTGTATCCCTTTTCTCTCTGTCACGCGAAGTGCGGGAAGCCCAATCGGCCGGCGATCGGCGCAAAAGGACGACGAACCGGAATGGAGAGGAGGCAGCATCGTCGTCGTGACTCTATCAGCTTCCAAGGTTGAAGGCTTAGCGCGAATACATAGCCGGTGAGTCATTGTCACGAAGATCAGAGCGCGGCACAGCGCTCCTTTTCCCTCTGCCTCCCTCTCCCTTTTTCTCCTCTTCTTGTCCTCGCTGCGGACGCCGAGTCGTCCTCGCGCGTGTTCCGCGATTTTTCGAACGTGCTCACAAAAGCTCATCCAGCGATGCCGACTAAACTTTTGCGGGTTTCCATGGGATGGAGATAAATTTGGTTTCTTCCTGTTGTTGTTGATAACAGAGGTGGAACCAACCTCTTTAAGAGATAAATCATTGCGATTAATAATGAATAAATAATTTTGCTTTTCTTTTTTCTCAAATATTTTCCTAAGTTCGTAGAATTGGAGAGAACATTTAATTATATTTTCGAAATAATTAAGTAAGTATTTTCTGATAAATTAAGCTAACTTGGGTACTCTTTCCGTCTTTTCTTAGATCTCTCTCTTTTCCTTTGATATTTATTTGCAAACTAGCGAGGAAGAATTTCCTATGCCACACAAAAATACCTTCAGAAACATCCGCATACTTTTCGGACAATTAGTCAAAGATGAAAGAATGTTGCACGTGATGAGAGCTTCATGTGCGTGTGATTATACAGCCCGCTGAAAATGTCACAGTGATTTCAAAAACGAAAACGTGTTCTAAAGTTCTCTGGAATCTATGGAGCGGATCGACCGCCTTCGAAAAACTGGTAACGGACTTGTTAATCACCTGTTGCTTTCACCATACTGGCGAGTCTTTCTTGTTATGCAAAATCAGGTTCCCCATCGTTGAACCGTAAATTAAAAGCTCGAAAAAGGAAAACGCATAACTCACTGACGCATAACTCAGCGCTCCTCGAAAATGCATAAGCATGAGATAATTGCCCGTATACTTCCTCTTTATATCACTAAAAGAACTCTTAATTTTGGGAAAGACTCGACAAGAAAGTATAAAATAACAACAAAATAGATAAAGTTTTAGTTTTACAACAATGGTTAATAATAAAATTGTTAATCATTCATGTACTGATGATTTTTAAGGAATGATAACTTCTCTTTTTAGTTTTACAACAATGGTTAATAATAAAATTGTTAATCATTCATGTACTGATGATTTTTAAGGAATGATAACTTCTCTTTTTAGTTTTACAACAATGGTTAATAATAAAATTGTTAATCATTCATGACAATTTTTAAGGAATGAAAATTTCTCTTTTTTCTCTTTTTGGTATTTCGCTACCAAAATAAATAATTTTTATCGTGAAAATACTTTGTGTTACGAAACGACGCAGCTCATTGTGCTGTATTTCGCCACTGTAAACTGCGGTAGCGTAGTTTTCTATCGTGCACGCGTGAAATCACTATTTCACTCGTATTACGTACGAAGATAATGTTTTACTTTCCTGAGTGAGTGGATTATTACTCGATTAAATTACAAATGCTCGAAAGCGTTCGATTTATGTCGTTAGCGATGAGACATTGCTCTCTTTCTCGGAAAAATTTCACTGGAAAAAATAATGATAATAGACTATATTTTTGTTCAAGCATGCATTTAAGTAATAAAAAGAAACACACCGGAACCGCCAGATATCCTATCGGCCTAGATTTTAAAATTTTCTTTTGATCTTCCTTTAATAAAAAATTTTTGACATACTATCTTATTCTCCTTTCAGATATTTTTCTAACTTTCAAGTCAATAACTGAGTAGAGTTAATCGCTGCATTAAATTGTCAGTCCAATTTCAATCCAAAGTGCAAAGTCTTCGGTGTCTTGTTTATGCCTTCTCTCTCTCTCTTTCTACCTTCCATTCTCTAAGAATATCTCGTCCATATATTTCTCAAGACATATTTCCTTTCATTTCCATTAATAAAAAGCAAAAGCGTTTGCGTCGACCCGTTACTTCCTTCGCGCGTTTCCACATTAGCGTTCGCAAGCCCCTGGCGATCGCGAGGCAGAAAGGTGAGGGTTCAACCCGTTCACTTCGATCGGACACGGCGGATACGTCGAATCCATTATTGTATCGCGAATTGCCGCGATTTTCATTAACGGCGCGCACGACGGCCGGCCGTACCTCGACGAAATCGTGGAGTCACGCCGGGAGACTTTAACGAGCGCATAGGAGCGCTCTTCGACGCTTCCTCGCTTCGAGGTGATTTGCAATTTCAATTCTTCCTCCCTTTTCGTCTTCCTTCGTTTGCGGGGGGCAGGAAAGGGTAGGAGAGATACAGCGATTTGTGTGCCTCGGTGGAATATTGAAAACTTTGACAGCTGACCTCGCTTATATCCTGCATTCTCTTGAAACTTTACTCGATAATGCCCATCATCGCTTATAATGAAGTAGTAAAAGTACTATCGGCATTTAACCGCTGTCTAATTTTATTATTGATTGAGCATAGCGTGTTATGTGTAGAATGGCAACGAAAATACTTTCTGTTTGATCAATAATACGCGAACAGTTAATATTAATATACTAATGATATTAAAATATGGAAATAAAATATAAATAGAAATATTAAAGTATTTCTATTTAAATAGATTAATAGAGAGATTTGTGTGTTCCTCCCGATTATCTTTTTGATCTTATTCCTCAAATCAGAACATTTTTATAATAATTAATTTCTCTAATTATGAACTAAACGATTTTTTCTTTAATTCTTCGTCCGTGCCGTTTTCTCTTATTGAGAGACGACAGGAACAGAGATTCGTGAACACGATCTCTTTTCTTTAAGACTGTAATCTCGAAATTACTGGCGTTTAATTAATTGAGGTAATTAGCTATATGAGTGTGCGCACTTCGGATCGTTTGAGATATATACGCGTTATGTGGGTCGACGGGACGGTTTTCGGTAGACTTTCCATCACGGTTTCCAACTGCATTGCGTGTACGAGTAATTATGGCTGTAACATTGTAACAATCCAGGCCATGGTGGTATTTTATTTAGGTACACGGACACGGGTGCACGGTTCACTGGCGTACAAACATAGCTATAGAAATCAGTGCGTGGGATAGTCTCACAGCGGATTCTGGAGATCATGAAATCGAGATATTGTTTCCGCTCGCTGAGAGCCGAGAAAACCCCTAAATAAGTGGAGACATTCCGCGGTTATATAGCTTCCAATTTTCACTTGTCTGACGTAAACCACACGATGCATCTGCGCGCGAGAAAAAAACTAAAATCACTCGGCTCCACTTAGATTGACGTTAAATGATCTCTGTTCTTTTCCAGTTCGTTGAAAGTTTTTTTAAGTTTATATCTAACTACGCTTTGGAGACTGATGATTGCCAATTGAGGATCGAAGAATTCCACCAATTGGATAAGTTTAATTTTATCCCGTTTTGTCCTGATCAATGCGTAATCTGATACAGGATTTGTGCGAGGCAACATTTTCGATAAATACTCGCGTTTTTGAAAAATGCAAGAGACAGAGTTTAGGAAAAATATTTGACTCGCATTATTCAAAAGAGGAATCCTCCTCGCATGTACAGCATCGGCCAAAATTATATCACCTTTTTTTCTTTCTTCAAAGAACTTTCAAAGTACATCGAATGTGCTAAAAATTTTACAGTAGAAGAATTTTACACCTGGAAGGAGGCATACCTTGTACATGAAGTATAATAAGATTTGACAAAATACACCATGATTTTCGAATTTTTTAATTAATTTTCCCCAAAATCGCAATGTTTGTGCATTCTTTGGTTTTCGTGTCGCAGTAATTTTTTTTACAGTTATAACTAGTTTCGTTGCTCATTTTCAAAATATTTATTATTATAATAATGGTTCAAAAAGTTTATTATTAAATTTAATATTTATATTATGTAATATTTAATATTATTAAATTTATTATTAAATTTAATATTTTGAGAATTTCAAATAAAATTGATTTTTTACAAGTTACTGTTTTCATTATTTGATGAAAAGTTATTTCTTCAATAAGCTATACTTACCATCAAAACATGTTATAATTTGATAAATCCATGCACTTAAAAATAAGTTATATTCAAAAGCCTAAAGGTGATATAGTTTTGGCCGGTACCGTATCTCCGATTTCGAGCAAACGTTCTCGTTTTTCAACCGCTTAACCTTTGAATCGCATTAAATACCGTGACCGCGGGCTCAGAATTGCGATGCGAATTTGCGATTCATCGTAAAAGCGATCACGCGACCGGCGATTTTTCCAGATATCGCGCGCGAGTACGGGTAAGCATGCGTCCGGCGAGATATTAGACGTCACTTTCCGCCCGCTTTCGACATGCTCAGCTGCGCGCAATAGGCACACGCAGCAGGCCCATTTTTCCGAGCGTATCATCGCCGGCCTTTACGAATATATCTCGCTGCGGTCATATCCGCACTTTCCTTCTCGTGCTATGTATTAAACGGCGATCTAGTTACGCGCGCGTGCAAAAGCCGGCAAAAAGCCGCTGCGAGAACATGACGAGAGTAGCGTTTAATGGTAAATTCATACTGCGAAAACGCATGGTTGTCGCTCGATACAACTGTTGCAGAAACGGGATATGCAAATGAACAGTTAACCGGGCCCCGCAAGAGGCGGTTATCGGTCGCCGCAAAAATCGCCGTAATACGTAAATTGAAAAGGACATAGGGGTACCATAGTGCGACACAGTTCTGTCGCTATTACACTGATATGAGATACGCAATTATTGTGTAATGTTTTACACACACGAAGCGCTCGTACCGAGAAGGCCCCGTTGCAATACCTCGGGGAAGATCGGCTTACAGATTTCTTTTTTCGTGAAAGATTATAGAACCGACGTAAACCACAGGTTGCATATGACGAAAATCATTTTTTTTTTTAGAGATGTCGGATTAATTACAGAATCTACCGTGAATCTAATGTATTCTTTCCGAGATTCTTTATGAGCAGTGTTAGCCAAGTCTGTGATGTCTCGCATCCGTAATCACGCGTGGGTTAAATCATTCCATGCACGATCGTGAGACCAAGCAAGGACTACTCGACGTGCAGCGGGAACTACGTCCATTGTCATTGCAGGCGTCGACGCAATCGTGCTTACAAACCCGCAGACTGTTTCTCCTTTCGTATACGGGTACGTTAAGTACCCGCTCATGCGGGAACATCTCATCGGTCGCTCGTTGCAGCGGCACGAAGACCCAGGTGAACTTAAACCTGTGACTTCGACCACCGAGAGGTTGTGCCACATTTGCAAATAAAGCTTCCGTCGGTCCTCTAACTCGTAAATTCCTTACAATTTTCTTATTATTTTTATTTCCCATAAATTTCTATAGCCATTGTCTCGTTCTCATAATCACATCGCACATTTTGAACAGATGCAAGTCAGCGAAGTTCTTTGTATATTGAGAAATTTAGAAATTTAGCAAATTATCTGCGTGCCGCCGACTTGATTTGTTGGACATTGAAATGCAGTAAATCGAACCAACTTTTAAAATCGATATCGAGTCTTTTTTGACCCTAAATTAGATAAAGAATTTATTGCGAAAAAATTTTAAAAGTTGGCGATTTACTGTATTTCAATGTCCGACAAATTAAGTCGGCGACACGCAGATAATTTGCCAGACGGGTCAATGAAAAAATTGACATTTGTTTATCAATTCACTAGCAAAGGAGAGTTTGAATTAGAAATTTAGAATCTTCCGTTTTCCTGTTTTCTATATTTAAATTTCACTATTTTGAGAAATATATCTTGAATATTCAGCAGACACCGATGATAAAAAATTTCGACGAGTCTTCGAAAATTAAAAAAAAAAGTATAGTCGGTCACGCACGCGTTCGTGCAAAAAAAAAAAATCTGCCGCTTGTTGGGCTTCGCAAAACATATAATACAGATATCGTACCGTTATTTCTTGTCAGTTAAAAATGCCAGCTGTTTGCAAACGTGCAGCGTAAGGAGTTTCATAGCGACGATCCGTTGATCCGTTGATGACTTAACCGATGAACACGTGTTACATTCGCAGTCACCATTCGATGGCACTGCGGAAGATATCACAGCTATTTTTGCGGGAGCGAATTAATCCAACGCGCATACGGCGTCGTATGACACAATATTCTTTATCAATCCGACACTTGTCTAGCAATAAAAGTATCTACGCACGATTCACATCCGCTTTGAACAAAAGATTCTACTAGTCTATTCGCAAAAGGAGAAGATTAATGAACTAAAATTTATAAACGCTGAACGATGCAAGTGTTTCTCTCTCTGAGAAGATAATTAATTTCTGCTCTCCGTAAAAAAACATCATAACCGTCAAACAGTACTGGCGAACTGCGAGAATACTCTTTTTTTTCCTCGATAAGATATGGTGTGCGATTTCAATCTTGCTGGTTTCTCACGGGAGCATGAACATTCTTGTATCTGAGCCAGCTCAGTTTCAAGGGAGAGAATCGCTGATGAGTCACTTCTAACGGGAAATTCTGGGATAAGGGGGAAAAAAATGTCATTTCATCAGCATCTGTGGTAACTAGAAATACGCCTCATGTATCATCCGGAGTGTGATTCTAAGCTGCTCGCGCTCCGAACGGATTATGTAATTCTGCACATTCCATTCGGACGACGCAAATGTAACATCTGCGCTGACGTGATATTAAATTGTCATAAGTGCCAACAAATCGCACCTGTTACAAGAATATTGTACAAGAGAATATTCTATAAGCGGGGTACAGTGTACTTGATCGGCGGTGAATAGTCCGTCTCCAAAGAATCCCGTGAAGTTTGTGCAAGGACGAAGAAATCTTGCAGATTTTAGTTTCAGAATAAACTCGACACAAGCTTTTTTATGACAATTACAGTTTTAATAGATTAAAGTCTTGTGCAAAAAGAATGTCTTATTAAGTAACGATTCCTAGCCAGCTTATTTATTTATTTTGCAGACTTAAAATGTGAGACAGTTTAACAAATGCATTCGATGTGTATTCGCCGGACACCCGATATGTTTTCGCACTCGCGTGGAACTCGGAAACGTGAATGCATACCGCAAACTGACACGTGAAGACGAATTAAAACCTGTTGTGGCGCCGAAGCGAGGCAGATGGTTTATGTGCTCTCACCGAGCAATTTGAAATAATCGATGCTGTTCGATTTACATTACTGTCGAGAGCAAGGTCGATCCCTTCTCACAGGCAGGAAGAGAGAGATGCCTCTAATTAATTTAATCATCTTTCGATAATCCGGGGCACATCCGCACTCGTGCAACATGCATATAAGGTCTTCTATTTTCGAGTACATGTTTGCTTCGAAATTTATTATGGCGATATGTATAAAATGCGGTAGGACCTTGTCCTCCGATATAAATAATGAAGATCGTTAATTCACAGCGTCTGAGATTAACGATATTGATTTTTTTACTTACGAAGTAATTGCGTTTTTTAAATATACTTTTAATATATTTTAATATACTTTAATATATTTTAATATTTTAATATACTTTTTAATATAGTAATGTACAATTGTAAAAAAACGATCATGTTGAGTCATTTTTACTCTGTCATCGTGTCGCTTTAAAGTGTTATCGAAACGCAATCACTCGCAGACAAATATATGCAGTAATCTTGTATTCTTCTCTACGAAGATTCAGTTGCGAAAACTCTGATTATTATTCTGTCATAAATGTGAATTCTACTCCGGATTTTTTTGCAAAGAATTGCACGTTGCTCGAGCATCCGGTACGGAACAGATTTTCAAGCGTTGACGGTACAACGTGTTTGCGAAAAGCCATTAAAAGCTGCCGTGTGGCAATGGCAATAAAACAGGTGCACGTTTTTAGGTTGCGAGCACCACCGTTAAATGGGATGCTGCGTTCTTCAGAGGCATACATACACGTGTCTTGCCACAACACCGATGATATTTATCCACGTGCGAGCGCCTTCCCGGCGCGAGCGTGTCTCTCTGATAACGGTGATGGGTTCCTGACAGCTATTCAGTTGAGCATGACATCGCAACGCGGAACACGGAAAACAACAAATGTAATTAGACAATAATGAAGCAAACAAAATTCCGGTAATTAACAATTGCGGTTGAACGTGAGATTAAAACGCAGGGCTTACGTATCTCGAGTACATATGAAACGTTGAAGTATTATTAAAGCAAAAATAAAAAACAATAACAAATTCTGTATAAAATTTCTGAAATAGAAGTAAGGTATAAAACATGTACAATAAGTTCCAGTAGCGAAGTACTTGCTGGAATAAACCATAGAATAAGAAAAAGATTGCTGTGTTTTTGTTTAAAAATGAGAACGTGAGTCTGCTTCGAGTGAAGTCGGATTTATGATAAAAAAAGACCTCCACGATTCTAACGAGATGTGACAAAGGATGTGACCTTGTACACAGAGAAAGTCCATGATGTAATAATATCGAGCGAGCAATCATCGCCTACGCTATAGATTATGCAAGAAAAGGAGCGAGTATTTAGATCCGCTGCTCGTAAAGGCAAGCGATCCAGAATGGTTAAGAAGGAGGTAAAATACGGAAACCCAGTTAGTTATCGATTTCCCGAACATTTACAGTCCTTGCTCTGGTAGCTTGCGACTAGCTGACATTCTGCCGCGCCACTTATCATAATTGCGTCATTAAGCGTACTGTTATACGCTACGATATTGCCGCAGGCAGTAATTTCCGGTGTATACGTGTCGATTACCATCTCCATCGCTGTTTTTTGCCATGACCCATTAGCTCAGGACGTAAAACTCGATTGGGTATTCGTGCATGTAAAAAGCAAGCAACAGTGTTAAAACTGACATTCTAATAATGTCTTATTTCGAATCACGACGTGATATTTAGCAAGCTAATTCTAGAGAGAGTAATTCGCTAATTTGCTTGGTAGTACTTTAATGGTCGAGAGAGGTAGAAAGGAAATTATCTAAATATATAGAAAGAAACATGAAAACCTGTAGATATTTATAGATGTTTAACAATGCAGGCAGATAAGTATGCGTGACTGGACGGCGTGTATCAGCGGAGAGATACATTCTCCGCAGTCTGCACGTTCCATTCTTTATGGACGATCGAGCATGGGCAAGAACAATTTGCTCCATCGCGATAAAATTCGACGAGGCTTTGTTCGCCGGCGGGAACTACGGGATACTACCTGCAGTTTTCTGTTGACGAGAAGAATCCGAAGGGTCGGTCGAACGCATCGTGCGACTTAGATTCGAGACAAAGAGTTCAATTCAAGGGAAGAAATACATCGAGCGCGAAGCTGTCACGTTGTAATTTAACAAAAGAAATGGATGAGTGAATGACGAGATGGTTCGAGTGTTTTTTTGGATTATGCCAAAGATCAAGAAATGAAATTTGATTTTTAAATTGACTGAAGACATCAATCCTACGATTTTAAACACAACTCTATTTTTATTTATTATAACATCATAGTCATATTCGATAACAAACGGCTTCTTTCTTGCTTCTTGATTTTCTCGTCGCTTAAACGGTATATAAATTCGTCATAAAGTCGTTGACAGACAGACACTGTGTTTGATCACGAGGTACAGCGCTGAGAAATACGGTATTTCGTATAATCAACGCGTCTTTGAAATTGCTCGACGCTTGCTTGCGAGTCCAATCGTGAGCATGTACTCTTACAGGACTTTCCAGAGCCGAGCAGATACACGACAGGATACACGCGAAAGACATTCCTTTTTGTACCGGGAGACTTTAATAACAGCCTCCCAATGTGTTACACAATAAATTCGATCTCGCGCTGACGTCCTTGCAGGGTAACGATAAATTCATATCAAGTGTCAGAAAGTCTTGGGTGCGAGAAAAGCGTTCGCGAAAGTTTCTTCGTAAAATTTTCAAATCGTTTAAATTTAAAATTTACTTTGCTTTGTGAACAGACGCCTGGATGTTTTATGCAATCTTTCGGAGAAGAATTTCCTAGAAAATGTATCTCTATTTTTCCAGTAAAAATTTTGTTTCTTTTGTAATATTTTCATGCAAAATTATATTTTATTTTAAATAAAATATATCTATCTTCCCATGCAAATAGCTTTGGCCAATCGATTCGATTCGGTCGAATTCGAAACTGAAACTGATAAGAGAAAGAGAGAACGTTCCTTTCGTTACTTTCCCCCTCAGCGGCGCTAAAGCGTTGTAATTAAAATAAAAGGATCGACATTACCTGAGATTAATTCGCGGAAATTTAACCGGTCATCTGCAATCTCTGTGCAGCCACCGGAAAATATGGGCTCGGAAGCCTGGGAGCTGGAGAGGAGGTATTCGGTGCCGGGAGCTCTGGACACCAGGGGGCTGGAGCCGCCGGCCAGCGAGGATCTGCACGCATGGTCGATTTACAGGTGAACACTTGTACTTGAAGCACAAGCGTGTAATCCGCGTATCCCCGCGTATCGTACGTTGTCCAATCCGAGCCTCACCGGAGGCGGAACGTTAAAGCGAATGCTGTCATCTTTTTTGCTGCTCGCCTGAAAGGAATTGCCGATCTTGTTGATTTACAATATACCGCGTACTTTCGTGCATCATATCAACGGTATCATTATTATCGTTAAAAATACTAAATGCCAGAGTATTATCAAGCGAGCATGACTACAGCGCGTAACGATAAACGGGAGATATTGATATTTCAAATCTCTATTACCATTCGTCTGAGCATTTCCCTTTTAAATAATCTACGATCGAGATTTCGAGGAATGCGAATAAGCTCCGCGTACTTATGGAAAAAAAGTGCATTTTACTCTAATTAACTCTCTCTCTCTCATCTAATTAACTAAAAACATCTTGTATACAAAGAATGGATATTAAGCACGGTGGAATGTTGATGCGCGTGAGGTATATACGCATTTCCACGATTCCGCAGGCAAAACCTGAACTCAGACTTCACGGACTCCGCGCTCGGTTCCGCCGAGAAGTCGCCGCTGCCGTACGGGAACTTCCAGCTGCGCGACTCTACGGTGCAGAGTATACTACGGCATCCGCGGTACGGACCCAAGAGCCCACTGGCCAACAATTCTTACACGTACTTGAAGTTCGGTTTGCCGCGAGTTCTACCGCCCAGCTCGCGGAATCGCGACGGTTCGAGCGGCTACGACTCCAGCGAGGAAGGACGACGCGTGTCGCACGCAGGTACGAGCGATGGTATCTAAAATAGCGCTCGCCATTTCCGCGACATTTTCCAATTGTTGTCTTATCGCACTCTTTAATCAATTGAATCTCATGGAAATAAACTCCCCAAACACTAAAGACGTCTTTAAGACGTTGACGTTTTACGTCACAATGCCTTTTAGACGTCTTCGGGGCATAATGTTATTAATAAACATTAATAAACAAATTTCAATTGTTCATTGACTGGCAAATCATCTGTGTACCACCGATCAGATTTGGCACTTATTGGAATGCAGAAAAATCGTCAACTTTAAATTCGATATTGATTTTAATTTTTTGGCCCTAAATTAGATGAAGAATTTATTGCGAAAAATATTACCTCGGCCAGGATTCGAACCTTTTTTTATTCATAATATTTTTCGTATATTTATCAAGCTGTTCTAACAATTTTCTATATTATTATTTCGCAAGTTGTCATTTAATTTGGATCGCTGGATAAAGGATCATCAGGATTGACGTGCGTTTTATAGTAGCACGACGATGCTGGTGTGTTACAAGTTTTACTTGGACGTGCAGGTGCTCCGGTACATACGACCTCGATTATGCGCTCAGCCAGAAGCGATCCGGATTTCAGGCATGTCCACGCTGTCCCGAGGGAGCCAGCGCATTCTCAGTTAACTGTCGCAAGGGACCATCCGAGGCTGAGAAGTGCCAGCGAGGCTAATCTCCTGCAGAGTGCAATCAAGACCAATCGGCGGCACAGCATCGCGCCGATCGATCCCGGATACATAGCGCACGGTAAAAGGAAAACATGAACGAGGATAAATGATCTTCAATGTTCATTTACGTTAATATCAAGTCCTGAGAATTACACACTCTTCTCTTTTTCTTATTATAAAACTCGCGGAATCGATTTTTAATCAATGAAGATTTTATGGAAAATCCATCGTTGAGGAATCTTTCGATTCCTTTTCTTTTCTTCTAAATTTTTGGATTTCAGATCCTAAATGTTTATGCGTGACACACATTTGTTCTGTAGGACATGGTATCCTAGGGCCGGAAGGTTATGCGCTGCCAATGAGACCCATGCCGTGTCTGCAGCATCCTCACCTACAGCTACGGGGCGTGGAGGCTTCAGGCTCGGACGGGCTGCCGCTTCTTCGTGGTATCACTCTCGAGGCCGGCGCCGCCGAGGTGTTGGCTATTATGGCGACTACTGAGAAGGAAGGCACGCAGATCGTTGAGACGATCGCGGGTAGGAGGCGTATAAAAAGAGGCGATATTCTGCTCAATGGAAGATCCATATCGGCACGCAGCCTGAGGTACTTTCTGATCTTCTTGCCGCACGCGTACGCTTTCTTGTATCGTGGCAGTGAACCATTAAACGTGTTACGCGATTGGTAACGCTACCTTGTGAAAGGAACGCTTCTTTGTTATCTGCTCCGTAAAATTTATTCTAAGATACGTAAGTACGAAAGAACAAAATTTTTAAAGAAAAAAGTTAGTTTTTTGTTGTCAAACAATATTCGGTTGCACACAAAAATGATATATTGTACATACAATAAATTTATATAAAACATGAAAATAGTTAAATGATAGAGAGATAAATGAGAATAACTAAACAAGAGATCTATGGCCGGTTCCATTAATATGAATCAGCTTCAGTTGACTGAGTCTTTGTATTTTTTCTAGATCATAGCATCGGCTATGATCCAAACAGAAAAGGAAGATTTAATTAACCATGGCTAACGACAACCGACATTAGCGAAGCAGGCTATAACAGGCTATAACGAATTAGCATACACATTTTTGAGTAGAGTTGAATAATAAGGTGAATAATAAGCGGTACTCATTATTCAATTATCGCTTCAATTTTCAACTTAATTATTGCTTCATGCTTAATCTCGGACCGCAACTTTCTTCGTACCACTCGAGTAATCTTTAGTTACGTCATACATTTCAGAAGATGTGTTGCATGCATAAAAAGATATTAAGTAATTTTCCTTGTGCATAGATTATACGAGAGTAAAACGCAAAGTCTTTTTACCTGAAAATACTGTTTTTCTCTCTCATTAATTCGAGATAATTGGCTAATTCGGATATCTAGATACAGACCAAATAGATCATCTTCGAAAATTTAATATGATATTATTCTCTTTGAATCTTTATTGAAAATGCCGTTTTTTCCGGAAAGACGGTATTCTTTGGCCCATTTAATTATCAATTTGTGACAAAAATGTTAATCATAAATGTTGTAACAAAAATAGATCCCGCGTCGCCTATTTACCCACGGAAAGTGGTCTGAGTCCCGGGCTAACGGCTCAGCAGACTCTCAGTTTCTACATGTTGCTGAGAGGCGGCCGCAACACCACCACACTCGAGGCAGAGGCTATTCTGCAGGAGCTCGGTTTGGAGGCAACCAAGCACTGCCTGGTGAACACCCTGACGACCTCTGAGGCCCGACGATTGGCCCTCGCCTGTCGGCTGCTTCAGGACTCGCATGTCCTCGCCCTGGACAGACCCACACACGGTCTCGACATCTTCGACGCCTTCTTTTTGGTCGAGTATTTAAGACAGTGGGCCAGCCGCGGTCAGCGTCTCGTCGTCCTGACCTTACACCCGCCCACCTACGAGATCCTGACGATGGTGTCGAGGGTCGCGCTCACATCCGGCGGCCGAATCATGTACTCCGGACCTAGAAGAGACATGCTGCCATATTTCGCGCTCGCCGAGTTTCCCTGTCCGCCGTTCAAGAATCCATCCGATTACTATCGTACGTGTCTCAAATTAGACTTTACGAATAAAACGTGGCGAATATATTTGACAAATTGTAAATAAAATTACTTCCAAGAATAGTGTTCCTTACAATTTTCTTTGTAATGAGTGACAACAATTCTTTCTCTTTCTTTTCCAGTTGATTTAGTAACGCTAGACGATCTGTCGGCGGAAGCGATGCTGGAGTCCTCACAGAGGATAGATCACTTGGCGGAGCTGGCCAGAACGAGACTACCTCCGATCAGTGATCCTGGACCACCCGGCGCACTTCCGCCTTCCATGTCCGGTCCCAATATATTTGTGCAATTCTACGCGTTATTGTTACGAACGCTCATCTACAGTCAACCGTGGACATTAACAAGACTGCTGCGGAAGATCGTCATTTCCGCGTCGCTCAGTGTTCTACTCGGTGCAATATTCTGGGACATCGCCGGCGAGTCAAATCTATATCTACGAGACAGAATAGGCTACCATTACGCTAGTTTGGGTATCTTTTTCTGGCCCCTGAGTCTCTTGGCGATGTGCGACGTAGCCAACAGCAGGCCGAACGTAGAGAGGGACATCAGGGACGGACTGTACGGTAGATTTATGTATATCTTTGTGGAGGTAAGCCTGGATTCAAGATCTCGAATTTTATCGGTAGCGGGAGGTAAAGGAAATACGTTTTGTTTCTAGCTCATCTGCAACGTGCCGTCTTGGTGTGTGGTCTATCTGATATACCTAGCGCCGGCGTTCGCAATGTCAGGATTGCACCTCGTGCCGGACGAGAACTTGACGTCGTTGTGGAACTACCTCGCTGTCGGTCTGCTGTACCTGATGTTGCAACATCTCATCTGCATGTTTTTCGCGCACGTGTGCAAGTGGACCTATCTGGCGGCCCTAATTGTCGGTATAGTGTTGGGCGAGATGACCCTGGCCGGTGGGGCAACTCTGCACTTGGATAATCTGCCGTCGTGGTATCAGCAGATCAGCCCAATGCAGTGGTCGTTGTCGTTGCTGTTGCCGCGTTTACACAGGACCGAGAGTGTGGGGAAGCTGGCCAATTGCAAGCCCAAACAAATCCAACGGCAGGACATTATTATCCAAGCGGCGTGCGAGCCGCCCGACGGTGCGTTAGCCCTTCGCGAGATCGCCCTCGACAAGTTAAATGTACGAGGGGAGCTCTGGCTGGGCGCCGGAGTGGGTATCATCGCCGTATTGATTATTTTCGGATTTCTGTGTGTCAAGTACGCCACTCCGAAGAGGCCTAGAAGCGCCCCGAACAAACCCTGATAAGCCGTACGTTGAATCGTCATCGCGAAGTAAAATCAAGACCGTACAATCCGAGTGCCACGAAGTCAATTTTGGTATTCGTGAACTTTTATCCTTCGGAGCGAGTCATGACGATAAAGCTTCTCATTGACATTCTCATTCTTCACTGTAGATTAAAAATCACGTACCAGTCAGATATCACTTTTTCGTTACTGGCAGTACATTCTCATGAATGCCTTCTTGTCATTTGTTTTTTATTTTATTAAATTTTAACGAATCTTCGAGCTTGACTTTGATGAAAAGCACTTTGGCAGAATCTACTTCGTTAATTCGCACTCGCAAAGTTACGTGCGTCAACGTCTACTCCATTGCGATTCTTTAAAGGAATAAACTTTAGGGACTCGCAGGGTAGACAGAGGGGTGGAGTACAAAGCTTAACGAGAAATTATTTTATCCTAATAGGAGCTCGTTGTTTATAAACGACAAATAACGCGCTAATACTTCGTATATTGTCCTAACTGATATTGTTGTAATCGTATAAAATAAACATTCTCACGAAATGAATAATTTTGTCGGTCTCTTCGTACCTTCAAATATCTTGGAAACTTGATATATTACATATTCATTGTTACATCAAATTTAAATCGTGAAATTTCGAAATACTTCTTACATTACTAACAATAAGATGAGTGTTATTTATTTATATTTGAATGTGTGATTTATTTTAATCTTTAAATTTGAATTCCAATATTTTTTTAATAAGAGAGAATTTAAGATAAAAATTTTACATTGCAATTATATTTTGTATACAAATTAAGAAACACTCATTATTTCTCTTGGTTTATTTTAAACAACTCGACAAGTTCTTTTTAGTCAATTATTTTAACAAAATGTTAAATCAATACTTTGCAGGGAATTTTAGTACCAGCGGTTAGCTGGCTCAGCAATATGATAACTGATTTGTGCGTGTTATAACGGATCTCCGTTCGTAGGCTCCATCTAGAGATTGTAACCGCCGATATTGAAGATATCTGTCACATAATTAATTTCAACTAGCAAGAAAACATATTAGCACCGTTTAAGAAAGTAATAATTTTAGAAACTCCCTCAAGTCTAAGTATCACGTAAAATTTGACGAATATATAGATAATATGATAGACGGGATCGTAGGTAGGTGGAAGGACATTTTCGTATCGTTTCGAGATCGATAAAATGTCACTCTTTGTAGGTGCCATACTACGCAAATCAAGCTATAAAGAGCCTATGTCTAATAAACGAGCTTCAGACGTCTACTAGAAATCGATAGCACGTCGAGCAAATTTATCCCGCGAATGACGCATGCTAAGACATGTGAAGTGCAATAAAAATAAGAACAACTCGCTTCTTCGTTCACGCCGCTTTAGATCCTCTCTCGCTAGTGCTTTACTAAATTATAAAAAATTCTAGCGTTAAATTATTATCGTTACGATACGAAGAGAGATAATTGTGCACCGCGAATTCACTAATCGGGTCCAAACTTAGCCGCTATCGCTTCCTATATTTAGCGTTTAGCTAAACGTGGCTGTGCGAACCCAAATTTTATTCGGTTGATATATAAAGCCTCGAAAATCAGACCGTCTCGGCCGTTTTAAGATTGTCAAATATTATTTTACTATTGCTAGTTCACGTGAGGTAATCGATCTTCGTCGGTTTTTGCGAATTCTCCCTCGTCGATCACAAAGGCGCGTCTCGACAACATCTTCTCTTTTACGTAAGCGCGTACTTTCATCGCGATCAAATTTGCAATTAATTACACCAATTAGTGCAGCTGACGTTCGTCGAACTCGTGGCAACCTTTCTCGCCAAGAGATCGCTTATCGTTTTCTTTCGTGCGATACCGACTTGATACGACAACGGCTGATAAAAGCGTCAAGAATGAAGGATTCCATTCACACATCGATTCATATACTTTTTATCTCGCGATCATCAAGATTGCAGATATTTCGTAGAAATGTATTTATTTGTCGTTACGTACGTTATTAATTTTTTTAAATGGCTTGTAAAGTAGAATTTCATTGAAAATTATACATTTCATACTCTTCATTTTCTCGTTATTAAATTTACAGTTGAAAAGTTCATTAATACCAGCGTTATTTTCGATGGAATTTTAATTAGAGCGGAAATTACATTAAATGATTTTCACGATATCGTTAATGTCTACTGATAACATATTGCTGATAATATCCATCCAATATTAATTTATTTCGTAGCAGAATGAACACTTCGTTTATATAAGAGCGAAAAGGTACACAGACACGGTTCACATGACATGATAAAGTCAACGAGATATTTCGCGTAACAGGGTTTCAAATTTTAAGTCTCAAAAAAAAACCAAAACTCTTTCTTGCATCTGTTTTCAATTAAAAAAAAATTTTTTCTTCGTAAAATGAGTGGGCGGATTTCACTTGAGAAATATTGCTGATAAATGTCAAAGTAATCATTGTAAAAAGTAATTATAAAAAGTAGATCAGTAATATTGGAAAAATTATATCACTTTTGCGCTAACTTTTTAACTAGGATTTCCGGTTTAAATAATAATTGCGCTATAGTTTTAATCCGCGCGAAGAGAAATGTAAACGGCGATGTAAATTTTTCTCGGAATCAATTTTTTCTTTTTACTAATTATTATGCCAACGCAGTTCCATCTGTCCTGAAAAATAATAATAATAAAAAAGAGAGAGAATCGGGTTGCAGTTAAATTAAATTTATAAGTGAACGAGAGTTTTTCTCTAACAAAAGTGAATCCAATATTCTATCGACGTGTTTGCGAAAAGAGTTGTTTGCCCGACGGCCTGTTTTCGCGTCGATCGTATTAGGGAAATTCGTTGTGTAACGTGTTACAAGCGAACTCGTTAAGTCGCGTGCCAATCCCTGTAAAAGGGATTGTCTGCACAAGCATCGGAATTCGGAGCTCAGATATCGAGTCTGAATAAAGCGAAGCTATCGGGTACAATAAATCAAGGCTATTTTGTAATAGACCCGTACAAACCGTAGTACAAGATATTTCATAAGTAACGATAACGTAATTATTCGTTGCGTTCCTTCGGCAAGTCCGGAATAAATTTTCAGCGATGAAAAAATGAAAAAAAAAAAAGAGTTATCTCGAGCGTACATTGAGGATTTTTTACGGTTTTTATTCAGTTCGAACGACGTCTTTCACTTGTGAAACACTCGGTACCAGCTGATTTCTCAATGAATCGACCTTTGTACGACCACAAGAAACTCGTTCATCGCGGCGGAGCAGCCTCGGCGGAATGCCGGCGAATTATTGCGATACGACGGAAATTGAAGATCCCGCTGCGTTTGTGTAATGTCGCTCGCGGGGAGAGTTACTATACGGCGATTTACGTAATGAACTAAGAGAGCGAGAGGAGCTTCTCCAAGAATTATCGTCATGCCGTCATGCGGCCCACGCCGCGCCGGCGGTTAATTACTTTCATCGACGGAAGTGGCCGTTTGCAACGGTAATCGGCAATTTATGCTGGCTTACGCGCCTAAGCTAGAGTAATCAAAGGGTCAGCCCTTGGTGACGCGAGCTTTATTTCGCGATACATTGTTTCTTAGCAATTACGTATCGGAAGACTGATCTCGTAGCTAAAGACACGAGGCATTAAGGACTATTTAACTATTTAAAAAATGAATCTTAATTTAAAGTTTTAAAGGAGTCTAATATTAATTTTCTTTAATTAAATAAATAAGTTCGAAAATAACAAGTAAATTTCCACAAAATGAAATGAAATGTATGAGGTAATTTTAATTAATTAATCAGTATTATGTATATGTATTTGAATAATGAATGTAATTACAGAGTAACAGAAATTATAATGAGACAAAGCAAGTAGTCTCAAAAGTTACAAATAATTAAATTATGAATATATATATATTTATACATATAATATTATATAAATATTACATATTATTATATTATACTAAATCTAGTACGTGTGTATTATTATTATTCTTGTTAAATATTAATAACATCAGTAGAATAAACGATGAAAGTTTCAGATCAGACAGAGAAATGACAAATGAAAATAAAAAGTGAGAGGATTGCTCGTTGCGGAAGAAAGAAAAAAGAAGAATAAAACGTGCGAATCACTATAGTCATGTCTCAATGCACGATTGTGTTATAATATGATGAGGAGCACGATTTCACGTGATAACCGTCGGTTATACAAGCGGCAAGTGAAACCGTGTTATTTCCGGTCGCCCGGTTCGTCCTACGCGCGGCTATTGAAATTCCTCTTACGTCCGAGATCGATATTGCTCGGCAACAATATCAGATTTGCAATACATCTCAGTCTTTTATCACAAGTAATATTGAGGAAAAATAAGTAACTTGTAGAGAACTCCTACGAGTTTTGTTACACAATTCTTCCTCCCGTTATTTCAACGAGAGATCGAACTAAAAGTTGCTTCAGTAAAATAAATTTAATAATTATAAAATATATATCAGAATCAAGAATCACATTAAAAATTTTCTCGCTTATTCTCGCTTCATATGAAAGAAAGCAACTTATCAACCTATCAGTTGACGCACAAGATAAGTGTCAAGAAACAAGATTAAGTACAGCTCTCTGCTTGTAATTAATTGATGCTTTGCCATCTAGACAAAGCACAGAGAGAAGGTACTTTTTATTATAGTTTTATCATTATCTTTTTATAAATACCATTTATAGTCCCCCTCACAATGCCGCTTTCTTTCTCATATAAAGGCTTCTTGTGAACGAGGAAAAAAATCTTTCAGAACATGCCGCTTTTCTCTTCTCGCAGTTGTGTAAACTTGTCAGTAAATATTCGTCGGAAATATTGAACCTGCAGGTCTTCACAATTCGACCTTGTGGGACATGCTGTGTGCTTTCGCTGTGCACGAATCGCTTCCTGCAGCAAAGTGGATGAAAATTTCTTACGGTCGAAACGCGTGTTGCACAGCGATTGACACAGCTGCGTAAAACGGCACGTGCTCTCTTCTCTCAATGGATTCCACGTTCAATTATCATTGTATTCAAAAGTATGTGACACAAGGAGTCAATTATCTCACGCCCGATACGCCGCGTAAACAATTCGAGTCTCGTTCTCGTGTACACACGTGCGGAAGATCGAGTTCCAATGGAGAGTAATATTATCAACGCGAGCCGGTATTTACAAAATAACAACCGATTATTTCATCACGGTTTTGTATCCTCGCTCCGAAGAGGAATCCTGTCCTCCCCGAAGCGAGACACGGCCTTGGCCGATATCTCGCGGAGCATACTTTATTTCATCGAATTATCGCGTGGCCTCTACGTTGGAAACGTATATTTAGGTCTCTCGCGCAATTAACTTGTAAGTAAATTTCTCCTAGATCGTCTAGTAAAAGTTAAATATGCTTAACTTTATGGCACATACGAGGAACATTTAACCGAGTTACATTCTGTTAAAATAATATTTTAGAGTTTCTTGATAATCATTACTTTACGTTTTCGCTTATATTGTTATAACGTGTACGATAGCGAACTTTCGAGCTCGCGTAGAGAGCACTTTCGCAGTTGTAAGAGAATTCGCAAAAACGCCGCTCGCTCTGCATTCCGCGAAGCGAAATTCAAACTTTTTAATTTTGAAACGAGTACGAACTCGTTTGTAAGCCGAGCTACATCGTTCCGCGCTCGAATTGCAACGAGTACAGCGGAGACCGGATAAATCGATGTTGAAGGGACAAATATACACCACCCGATTGGCATACACCACCCGACCCTACTTTTTCCATTAACGCCGATTCGGCACGGTCCTTCCCTTCCCAAGGTTTTGGCACTGGTTGTATGGGAGGAATAATAAGATCCTACGCGGTGCGACGGAGACGGACGATGAAGTCGCAGGTTCCTGCGTGGGCGCGGGAAGTGTGGCCTTTCTACAGCTTTCTCCCTCTTATCCGCCCTCTTATTCGTTCCCTCATTGATTACTTTACTTCGGTATCGTTTGTCCACCTATCATGCCTCCTACATCATTTAATATACGCGTTACGCTCAACGTAACGTTACCTGTGTCACTTATTGTTACTAAACGTCGTCTCGTTTAATTGTCACCGTAAAGCTCTCTCCAGTTGATCCTCCCATAAGTTATTCATCTCATTGTGAGCGCAAAAGGAAGTCCCGGAAAGTAACAGATATTTACGGGGTCTCGTGGACAATGAGATCTCTTGCGAAGCAAATAAATTAAGTGGCTCTAAGCGACCCTTCTGGGCCCTCAATACATTGATGCAATCCCAACTCCTCTCCCTACCCCCGTCTTATTGTTACCTGTGACATTCGTGGGACCAGATCTTCTCACGCCTGGCACTCGTTTTCACGGGACACCCTTGAAGGGGTCGCGAGTATGGCAAAGCTTCTCGGAACCATGCTCATGGTTGTTTTATATCATGTATTCTGAGAAGTCCTCGATGCATTTCCGCAGCCAGTGTCGACAGCGGATATGCTTCGCATTATGCGGGACATTTTTCTCGAGTTACATACCCGATTGTGTCATTAACGAGTCGAAACTGTCAAGACATCGCTTCAGGAGAAGGAAAAACAATCGATTCTTTCATCCTGTATACAGAAGAGATCTTGTTAAGAAAACGTTTTCACATTGACACGTTTGTGAAGATCTCTATTTTAATTAGTAATACAGAAAGAAGATAGAAAGAGACGATAATAAAATTTTCCACAATTTCCCGGAAAAAGAGAACTTTGAGTAATATGTATTTTAAAATGTTTAAATTAAGGAGTGACCTTTTCCATGTCATAGTTGAATGTGAAATTCCTAGGAAAAAAATGGAAGGTATTCTTGAAAATCTAAACGAGAAAAAAGTTTCAATAAAAATAGTCTCTCGTTTAACACACAATTTCAGTAAGATAAATCATTCAAGAAGCATTAATCGTGAAATTCGACCGTAGAATATAATAATTAAACCCGTCGATTAGCAATTTGATCGCATGGATGTGTCTAAAATTATTTTTCTCGGTGAATTTACGTACAATAAAAAAACACACAGGCTCTACACTTTTATTTATTTTTGTTCATGAGAGAACTGTTTTTATTCAATATTATTTCGTTAGTGGTTGTGTTATGGTTTTGATTGCAAAATATTTGTTTAATCAAAATAAACAATTTTTTTATCTAGCTGTATCTATGCAAAAAGAGAAACAAGAACGAGGTAAATTTTGATCGTCGATGAATCACTTCGAGGTAAATTTTGATCGTCGATGAATACTCCGCCGGTGAGTCTAAATTCCTTCTCGTTCCTTTCTCGATCGACAGAATCGTTCAAGAACAACGGAACGTAGGGGAACCAGAGCGAAACACTGATGGACAGTTTTACGGCTATAGATGGTAAACGCGTGCGGGAGAGTTTACGTCGTGGGTTGTGTGTGTCTCGAGGAATGTGGGCGCACCAGTTTCGAGAGTCATTGAGAGCGAGATAGGCGGGTGCCCATATTCAGACAGAAACCTACAGTCATCTTCGTAGAAGCGTAGGAGAGGATGAAAGAAAAAGAAAAAAAAATTTAAAAAAAAACACCCGAACCCACCTACAGATCTGAATGTTTTATTATCTGGGTGGACAAGTAGCGGCCTGATTGCCTCGGTGATTGACCATTATTTCAATTAAAACTGAATTTTTCAGATTGCTCGCGAGGTCTGTACTCAGCATATAAGCAGAGAGCTCGATTAATTACGGTTATTACCGGTAATTGTTTGTCTATATTTGGACATTATTATCCATTATTCCTATCATCAAGCATACTCTCTGATTTCTTGCAAATTTATACTTGCTTGCTACGTAAAGCGAAAGATAAAAGCATGTATCTGGGAAAAGATTTGTATTTTTTCCAAATGAAAACATTATATGTTAATAAAACATTTTATGTTTGCATAATAAAAGAAGATATTATTTAGAATGTAACACAAAGGAAAATAAGGTCGAATTTTAAAACATGTCTTTTATGAAACAATTATATACAATATCTCTTTTATTTTATATATTTTCAGCTTTGTACTCTCGTGCAAAGAAGATCAATTATTTTTCGAACATGCTATAATCTGTTCCGCTAATCTGATCTCACCCAACATATCAATAAATACAATATATTGTCTCTCCATCTCTCTCCTCTTTATGTAAATATCATATGCAATTTAATATTTATTCCGCTACAAACGTGTCCATTTCGCGCAATATTATCGGAAACAAAGGGACATCATCAGAGCGATAAAAGTGATTCAGATGTTTCGCGTTGGCTAATCGCACTTTATGTAAAGCAGCGATTAAGTTAAGCTTTCCGCTGGCGTGAGTTGTGCAATGATCGATGACCGCGAGACGATCGTCGTCGACACACCTATTTGTAGAACGAAAGATGGAATCCGACGGAGAATCTCTCGCGCGGTTATACCATATATCCATCCCTTTCTCATTATCACTGACAACAGGATGCGGTTAGTCACGGCAGCGCTGACGAATCCTAACAAACGGCGGTTATTATCTGTCGTCATGGAAAATAATAGCATCTTTAATGCAAGATGTTTAATGCGAAGTAATGTCGCAAAAAAAAATTGGAAAAAAATTTGGAAATTAATCTCTTTCGTGACACGAGTCTCGTGTACAAAAATATGTGTAGTAAGATAAATTTTTTTACACATAACGATTTTGTTGCGCGACTATTTTGGTGCAGAATAATAGCATCTTTAATGCAAAACGTTTAATGCGAAGTAATGTCACTTCCAAAAATTTGGAAATGAATCTCTTTCGTGATACGAATCTCGTGTACAAAAATATTTGTAGTAAGATAAATTTTTTTACACATAACGATTTTGTTGCGACTATTTTGGTGGAGAATAACATTTTATTTAAAGCATTGAAGACGTTCTAACATAATAAAACTCGATTTTATAAATACCGAAAAAGAAGAAAAAATAAAAAATTTTTCTTATTTTCTCTAGAAAAAATACCACACAACCCAATTCGATTATTCTCCGTCTAAATCTTTTTTTTTTTTAGATAAATCGAGGATATTGTCTTGGTTTATTATTAATTCGTCGATTTATATTTATTTCTTTTCATCTGAACTCCCACTTAGCTATTTTTATCTTATTTATTTCTTTAATTAATATTTCCTTTGTACAAGGACGATCGCGTTCTGTGTCAAAAGTCCTACGCGCTTAATGCTATGAATCGTACCTGTCCCTCTAAGTGGCGCATAAAGAAGCCTTTTATAACGTGTACGAGAGCCGGCGCTGCAAAGAAAGCTGCCGGATGCGGTGGGGAGGCGAGGGGGGTCTCATTATCTTATCTCGAACCATTTCCTGTCAACCTGGGGCCGCCTTTCGTAGTGGTGTTACGCACATGTATGCACACCCTCGCACGCAACGTTGCAACGCGAATGCACTCACGCACGTGCACGCGCTTGTGATGGCTTAGGGCCGCTTCCGGCGTTTGTGTGTGTGTAAGTGCGCGCGTTCGACATCACATCTGGCTGTGAAAACGCGCTGCTGCGAGCTCGATAATCGTTTTTCTCTTGCCAATGTACTGGCGGCTGTGATAAATTTTCGTGAATTCAGCGCTTAACAAATCTAAATGAGAGAGGCGATATTTCCCACAAAACATACCCGACATTTAAAAATCTTATATCGAAGATAAAACTGTATATAAGATTAATAAAAAATTGAAAGATTTAAAAGATTGAGAAATTATGAAATATAAGTGGAATATGTTTGAAAAAGTAACAGAGAGAAAAGCTAAATATTGAAAAGTCAAATTATATAATTGACATATAATACAATTGTTTCCATGCAAATTTTCCTAGAGAAATTTTGTAATTTAGTTTGCACTTAAGACCATCAATTGTGTACACTGAGAAAAAAGTGTTGAATAAAAAAAAATATTTGATTTGACTATGTGGCGGTTACAGGCGGGTTTGTCAAGCAAATATTTGTTAATCCAAAAGAATATAAATAAATATGTGAAAAATATGTTTCGGTAAATTAACTAGAAATATATGCGTTTAACTTAAAACATATTTATTTGAACTAAAGAAATATTATCAATTAAACATATTTAGTCATATCAATAATTTTTTCTCAGTGTTTTATCTTTTTACATTCAATAATTTGTATAGAATGTAATTATATGTAAATTATAATGAGAAAAGTGATTCTTTTGTCATCTATTTATTATTCCATTTAATCACAGGCGGCGTTAAATGACTTTAATCATAACTTACAAAACATGTCCATATAAAATTCGACGAAACTATCGAGTTACCTTTAAATTACATGTTTATCACGAGTGAAGGAAAAAGAATATAATTGAAAAAAATGAATTGATAAAATAATTATAGGTACACCGTCAAAAAGGAAACCTCGAAGGCTTTTCTCGTGCATGATGAATTCATTTTCTTGCATGGATTATATCGATCCACCAGTACCCGTAGCCCGGGTTAACGACCTTGTTTTCCACTACGGCACAACTCATGAGCAAAAATAGATATCGCGAATCGCCATCGACGCGCTCCATCTTTTTCCAAGCTTTGTGCATGTAGGGAAAAAAAGATTTAATTTCTAGCTCAGGCATATAATTTTAGGTCATAAAGACTGTATTGAAAAAGATTTAACTTGCGCTCGTTTTTATAAATCAATTTATACTCAAAAAACTCAAAAAACAAATATATCAAACGACTTGCGCAGCTATAAGTGAAATATGTGGCAATAAAACATTATTTACAGATTAAAAGTAATACTTTAATAAAATTACTTTTATAAGTGACTGTGAAATATATCATCAGAAAATCAGACAATTAGAAAATCAATTCGGAATTATTCAGAAATTTATATTATTCTGCAGAAATAGCAAGGAGTGACATAACTTTAGGAAATTGCTTCTAACTATTCTTCTAAATTTGTTTCTATTTTTAATAGATTTTGTTACACTAAGAGTTTATCTCGCATGTTTTTTAATACGAAACTAAGTTAATAAGATTATACACACTCGCGATTTCGGGCTCGTGGAAACGTTGAAACTTCAGAACGGTTTTGACTCAGGCAAAAGCAATTGAAACGTTTCCTGCGGATGTTTCGTTTCCTCGAACAATTCGTCTGGAGCTCCAAATACAGACCTCATGTTAAAAACATGCGACTAAAAACTATATTGAATTTTGACGTGTCACTATTAATTATTCACATTTGTTTTTTTTTTCAAATAAAAGTAATTTACATATTTATACCCAACAGAATTATAAAAAAATGATCATTTAAAGTAATATAAAATAATATAATTGAAGTAAATAATTCACCACGAAAATGTGTAAAATTGTTAGAAATAACTGCGACAGATTATAAAGAAATTAAACGTCTGCATTTATATATTTTTATAAATAGAGGAGGCTACTATTTAAACACTCGTACAGACTTTTGAGCAATTTAAATACCGTATACATATTACAATAGAATAATTTTTAGCTCTTTATTACGTCTTTCGCCGATGGTGATGACGTACATTTCGAAAAAGATGAAAAAAATATTAGGACTTTTCTATGCAGTTTACAATATTCAGATTGCCCAAAAATGGAATTCAATGCAGACGTCATTAAATCGCTTTGTTGACTTGAAAAAGTTAAAACAATCTTCACGATTTTAAGATTCTAAGAAGACATAATTTTAGATGATAAGATTAATTTTCTTAAGCTGTTAGTGCCTCAATGTAAATCTAATTTCCACGAGTTTGAATTAATTAATTTTTGAATTAATTTTCTCAAGTTCTTCGGCAAGCGCGTCAAACCAATCTCGCGGATACCCCTGTCTTCCTATCTGGCAGGTTTCATGACACATACGTTTCAATCATTCGATTTCCGTCTCGTACTTGAACGACCTCAGTAGCGTAGCAAGTTATCTGTCTACCGAGACGGTTACGGTAGCATGTTGCGGCGGGTCAGTTATCGCGCGATTAAACGACAGTGACGTTCATGCACTGAGATCATCATTTAAAAATACATATGCCAAGTGCGGATTTCCGTGCGTGACACGGGAGATCCGGGCGGACGTGCAGAATCGGGCAAATCGCCCGTAAAATGAATCCCTCGCGGGTATCATGATGTCACGACACGTACATTTCTACGAACGCCTTTCAATATCATTTTCGCCGTTCTGTGCGAGATTCTCTCGTCACGTCGATATTCATTAAGGCGTGAAGCTCCCGCGAGACATGAGTCAATAAAAGAAAACTGCATAAACGTATCTTATCGCCGACGTTTCCGATTCATAGAATGTAACGGTAGATTGGGTCGACGGAAATGTCTGAATGGACTCACGAGTAGAAATACTACTATCTTACCTAGAGCTCGCACGTGTGTGCGTGCTCGTAGGCCAACAATTCTTCGTTGCATTACGTTTCTTTACGATGAATGAAAACTGGAGGGTCCGGGGCATACGAGGGAATAAATTATGAAAACCAGTTATGGCTTCCACCGACCTTGCCCATGCACGATTCTATGCGCTATCTATTAGCTTCGGTAAATAACGACGAAGCCCCGACAGCAATTCTTCGACTAATCTTATTAACATCGTGTCGGTGTCGGGCTCGGTGACGAAGAAATTAATTTTGCAACGTAATTAATTAATTCCACGGATTACGTAAATAAAAACATGAGTTAACGGGAATTTTGAGAGAATTGTTATCAGAAGATTAAATATTAAATGAGCGTTGAATTTATTATACAATGTTGAACAAAAGTAAGAACTAGACAGCCTTTTTCACTAAACGCGAAGCATCTAAGGAGACGAATATATAATATCGAATATATAACGAGGAAAAAATAAAAATAAATACCAAGAAAAATAACCAAGATTGTTTTACTGAAAATCGCAATTAAAGAGGCAACGATGTTTGTGAAATTAAGATAATATTTGATCAGTTGCGAGAGTAAAATAAACAGTATAATGCAATAAAAACTCCCGTAGAAGTTACGTTGTGCAAAATTAAAATTAGCAGAAATCGCAAATAAAGCAGAAAAATATATAGGAAGCATTAAATACAAAAGATATCGAGATAAAGAGAATATAAAAATTCCCTTTACTTTCTATATTTATTTTAAAAATCTTATTTTCAGATAAAACTACAGTTAATTTTTAGAACTCGAAATGGCAGTCAATAGCATTTGTTGTTCCATCACTCTTGTTAATTTCCCCGCGAGTAAATGAATTTCAAGTCCATAAATGTAAAAAACGTTTGCGAGTGAATCGAACCGCGAACATGCGAAATAAAGAACGCACGAGCGTACAGCTTTTACTACAGTATTATACATACTGTATTATGCAACACGACCACGCATCTGTATTATCTTTTAGTCACGTGTCTTTTGTAATTGGTTACTTCCTGCGGTTATTATCTTATCGCGTCTCGACGATATTATATCTCATATCTCACTCTCACACGTCTCGTATATTATATATTCTTATATTTATTGTGTCAGTATATCGCGTGCGTGTGGCTGCCCACGTAGTATCCTCCGTAGTATCCTAAGAACGTACGAGAGAAAAATGTGCGAAAACGTATAGTCCAAGAGCCCATGACATGAATTTGGGTAGGTGTTTTAGGCAACTTGAAATTATAAAAAAAAGTAAATTTGAATGTATGCGATTACGGAATGAAGAGTCTGGCAAAAAGTTTGCGGTTATTTTGCAACTGCGCAGCCTAGTACATTTAAAAAAAAAAAGCCTCAAAAAATATACTTTTGGCAAAATAAAATTTAGTTATTTTTTAACTTTAGCACCTATAGAAATAAAAAATCAAAATGCCAGACGTTTTGAATGGTTCTGAAATATAGCCAGATTGCCCCAAAGATCGCCACGACACTAAACTCACAAGTCACGTGAGTTTAGTGTCGTGGCGATCCTCATCAACCAATCAGAATTCGGCAAGCGAAGGGCTCCCGGTACTGCGAGGAACTGCTGATAAACTTTCTCTCTCAAACGTATGCCCACGCATAAGACTTTTTCGTCGCTCTCATGCAAAAACTTTAAACGCGTATGTCAAATATTTAAAACCGTGATTTGTCTGGCTTCTTAATAAATATTTTTTATTTTAATTAATAAACGTCCTATAAAAATTTCAGATTGCCTAAAGTATATTTTTTGCGTTTATTAAAAAATCATCTTTGGGGCAATCTGGCTATATTTCAGAACCATTCAAAACGTCTGGCATTTTGATTTTTTATTTCTATAGGTGCTAAAGTTAAAAAATAACTAAATTTTATTTTGCCAAAAGTATATTTTTTGAGGCTTTTTTTTTTTAAATGTACTAGGCTGCGCAGTTGCAAAATAACCGCAAACTTTTTGCCAGACTCTTCATTCCGTAATCGCACACATTCAAATTTACTTTTTTTTATAATTTCAAGTTGCCTAAAACACCTACCCAAATTCATGTCATGGGCTCTTGGACTAGTACGCATGCGGAGCTACTCGTAGACTCGTGATTGAATAATATCCGGGATTTCCGAGCACATCGCGAAATAATGACCATGCCTATTAGGTATGCGCGCACCTGTTAAGGTCATCAGCAGACGGGTATCGCTTACGTCAAGCCTGTCGTACGCATTATCGTACCTGTCGTAATCGGCGCCTGCAACGTACGCGCGTAACTTTCCTTTCATTTACGTACGTACATCTCGGCGATTGAGTCCGGAACTGACGCGAGCGATTTTTATCATGACGTAAAGCGACAATGTGGGATGCACTTTACATTCCTATTTATAAATCCTTGCTGTCTATTGTATACCTCGAGAATCTTTCCTGTTCTCGAGAGGCATACATGTGCTACGATTTTGATAATGTTCTAATTTGTTTAAATAAACGATCACTAGTCGAGATTATTACAAAGTACTTAAATAAGCATACACAGAAACGGCTGCTCAACAGTTTTAGACTAGCTAGCGAATTATATCTCGAAGAATGTTATAGAGTGATGAGATTTACTGAGAAAGAGATTCTTTATCTGATGTTTAATTGCCCAAGTAGAAACGTTCTACTAGGCCTTGTTAATTGGGTCTAATAATTTGAGTAGAAAGGCTAATATTAAATCGACGAAGAACTACTTAATTTTCATATTCTTAAATTTAAGCTACCAATCCTGATGATATTAATAATTCTCTAAACTTGGAATTCTTAATTATTGAAGAAATATGAAATATCAAGATAATAATTTTTTTAAGTTAAAAGGAGCTTTGTTATTGTCATTATTTCATCAGTTTATGCAAAAATTTATCTTATATAACGTTTTCTCTTGTATGATAGTAACGTTACTGTTTAATTAGGTTAATATCTACCGTCTACGTTTTACGATGGTTATAAGGGGAAAATCAGCAGTTTCGAAATGAACGAGGCTAGATTTAATTTAAATGTTCGATTGCAGCTCGGCAAACATATCGGTTTACGCGTGACTTCATTTTAAAGTCAACAGACTACTTAGTCTTTTAGTATCAACATTTATAGGCGGTTGTTAATTAATATTGTTTGATAAATACTTTATAAAACGCCACGTTATAAAAATTATTTGAAGAGAATATGCGCGAGAATATATAATTGAAATAATATTTTCTAAGGAATCGTGTCGAGATATTTTTTATCGTGGGAAATTTGGAGCTCGATAAGAAACGAAGCATTTCGTTTTGATAACTACGCCCCCATTGTGACGTATCCGTCTTCATTTACGAAATAAAAAGTACATTTTTAGGAAAATTGAGAAGTCATTTTTACGTACATTTTACATTTTAAGTACATCTTTACTAATAAAGAAAGAAATGTTCGCTTAAAAACGAGAATCCTTGATCCAATTGCATCAATTTCAATGTTGATTGTCTACTTCGAGCTAATTACGATTCAATAAAGCTGTTTTTAGATAATGTGCCCTTTGCTGTAAAAATCAAATTTAAAAATACCTGTTGACCTATTAGCAGCGAAATGTTATTTAAAACAGAAATGACATCACAAAGAGATCAATTCTATCTGTCGTTTGTATGAGTTACTTTCCGAACAATAAATTTCAATCGCTGGTAATCGTTTCTCTTTTTGAGATTGAAAATGACATTTTTACAAATACGGATCATGGATCCTTTGCGGAACTGTTTGCACAAAACGCTGTGGTCTAATTATTACGTAATACACGCAATCCCTACATATAACAGTGTCCGTTACGCCTACGTGAAACATCATGATTTGCATCAACACACGAACGGAATGGTATTACCAGACATGACATCGGATAGTACCCGATAGCGAATGAAAATACTTTATTTTCGGAAAGGTCACGATTGAGGTATGATGTCACTATACTATATTGCTATAGCGGACGGATACGTCACAAGTGTATGGGGGCGTAGTTATCAAAACGAAATGCTTCGTTTCTTATCGAGCTCCAAATTTCCCACGATAAAAAATATCTCGACACGATACGAGAATTATCTAGGCATTACAATCGTGTGTTAATCATATTTATATTTATGGATAGAGGAAGAGGAATAAAATAGCTGCGTTAACGTATGATTTTCACTGTCTTTTTACTCCGTTATCTTGGTGCCTAACGTCTTTTTGAACAATAACTCTTCTCTGCGATGCTTCTTTGTACTCGATTACAAAAAAAATCAATGCGTGAAAATACGCTAAGAATATTATCGTTGAAGCACTGTTTTTTTTCTGATAACTTATATTGCAAGGATAATGCGCGTAGGCGTTTCCCGTGACGTGGATGCAATGTTTAATAAAATTCTGACTGTGGTTGATTTTAATGAAAAATATTAATGCAAAAATAATCATCTAGTTGGAAAACTGGATTTTGTCGTCCCACCAGCGACTCCTCCACGTTCTCTAGAGCGCACCGTCGATACCAGTCGCGTAGAAGTTAAATTCGTAACGCGAAACATATAAATTATATTGTTGTGTAATCAAATAACATAATTTCCTGGAATCATCTTTAGGGACATTTCGAGCGAGCCATGAATTTTGCATGGATTGCTACAATCCAGTGAGATTCGTTACTAATTCATCGTGCAGGACCTTTCGCCGCGCATCAATATAGAGACGACTCGCCCACGTCCGATCTCTTCCGTTAATGTTTAATTGCAAGTTTCGCAATAGCTGACATAGGAAATACGAAAGAGACGGCGTGCAGCAAACGAAGGACAATAATCGTCTGCGTGTCTCACAATTATATTGCACTGTTATTTCCATCTAGGATTCCTACGCTGCTCCCACGCGTTTCATTGTGATGCATCAAAACGCTCTGAACATTATTATGAGAAAACATTATTTTAGATGCACATGTGTCTGTATTATACTTAGGTAAAGTTTGTATAACTTCCACATTTCCCGATATTTGACATTTCGAGCCAGATTTATGTCTCGATATAAATTCTGTTTATAATGTCTGATAGAATTCCAAAGTGAACCGTGCGTCACACAGAATCTCCGAGACACGAGTCTACGAGGTTAAAATTTAAAAGTAGAATGTGCAAAAAAGTGAAATCAATATGTTTTATGTCTCTTCTGTATACGCGCAATTTAAAATAAAAAATTGCAAAGTTTTGTATACAAGAAAGGGCAAAAATATATTCACTGCAACTTTAACTGGATATCGTTTTGCAAATTACTATAGAAACAATTTATACAGAGATTATATGGAGGATTATTTACTTTTTTCTCTTTAAAGAAGACGCATTGTTTCCCTCGTTTATTTTTTTTCTTCTTCATGCTAAGACTCGATGAGTCAGCCTCGGCGAGCTGATCACACCGGAAATCGATGTCAAGTAAATCGATGGACTCGAACTTTCAGACGGCTGACTACAAGCAGCTTCCTTCTTCTGCTTTAATGTTAAAGCCTCCAGCCAACCATCCGAGCGTTATTGAGCGTCAGGGCTAGAGGGGTGCGCGCGCGCGGAAGAACGGTCGGGGAAGCACCTTACCCTGGCACCCACGCGGATCGAATGTAATTCGTCGGTACGCATCCGGATACCCGCGGAAGGTCACAAACGCCCGCGGCCCTTTCCCTCCCCTCCTTCGCCCCCCACCCCCTCTTGTCCTGCATCAACCCTCGCTCTCTGTCCTACTTCCCACCCTCAGCTTGTCCTTCACCCTCGCGAGGTAGAACGCGCGCGCGCTTAAGCGCGATAAAGCGACGGCCGTATGATCGAATGCGAAAATCTTCAACGACAGCCGCCCAAATGAATGGAATGCCGACCTACGCCTGGCACAGTCGTCTGATAGGCTGTCACCCCCTCCTGCCCAGGGTGAAAGAGAACAAACGAGCGAGCGGAGCCGAGCTGAGCCGAGCGCGATGAACGGGCGAGGCCGAGGACGGGCTTCGTGTAAACGGCAAGGGCCAAGGCCGTATCACTCGATGGTACGTTTTGCCATCCTCCCGCGCATGTTTCTCTTCAAATCCTTTCGCAACTGTGCGACCGTAACAGTGTACGGAGTAACCGATTACGTGGGCGGATATGGCAAATTCGCGTTGATAATTGAAATCAGTCTTTCCTCTAGAGAATTTTAATTAGGACCTACCTATCCACGGAAATCACAAGGGCCTGTCGGTACGATTTGGTTATACATTCGCGTTTCTGAATCGTAATAAGTTAAATCTCTGTGTTTTGTAATCGATTGATCATTCGTGTTCACATTGGCTAATTGTTAAAAATAAATTATTTCAGTCTTTTCGCACTTGCATCAAATATATACTTCAAAATATCCTGTATATGTACAACTGACGGAGAATAAAACTAGTCATTCTTGTGAGTTTTTTTTTACTCTATTGACGATTGATGTCATGCTCTAACAACGAGAATAGATTTCTGTAATATATTGAAATATATTGTAATATATACTTGTATAATAATATATTTCAATGAATAATTCAATACTCGTTGCCTAGATTAATGGATTGTTTATATATTGTCATTATTCCTAGCGTGTCGATATTATCAATATTAAATATGCTTTTTTGTATTCTAATCTAAAATCTTTTATGTTATCTGTACTTTTATATTCTACATTTTACTTTTAAATCTTCTGTACTTCACTGTTTCCTATGGACACAGATACATAGGCGACTAATACCACTATTCACTTAGAAGTTTTCAGATGATGAAAGGATAATTATTTCCATTTCGAAAATTTCTTTCTAATCCAAATGAGAATCTTTCTTTTTTCTATATCCTGGACTCCTATTTTTGTGATTAGTCGTTCTATAATATCGCTAATTATATTGCTATGTAATCATTGTAATTCTGGCTTCCTTAATACCGTTTACATTCAATATCGAAGCTTACATTAGAAGCATATTGTGCGCCTCTGTGAAGTCGGGATTGATCCTGTGTGACGAAGAGGTCATTGTTTTGTCGTATATATCCTGGGAAATCGTAAATGTACTTATTGTTAGTACTACGTGCACTGTGCACGGATTTAGGTATACTACGATGAATGCAATTACATCATTGTAGCACGCGATAGTTCGTGACTTATCGATCGGAGATAGACGCCGCAATAAGAATTATGCTGTTCACAAATAGTCACATTCGTGAGGACGTGTCTCACACTGTGCATGCATGTGTGTGCCGGATAATATTGTGATCCGGATATGTTGGGACAATTGGACGTTGCAGTCGCGAGAAGTCAGATACGTTCGACAATGAATGTGACGGAAGAGTTCATTATATAGACATATGTATATATGCGATAAATAGATAACAGGAGGAAAGTGGTGATATTGATTCGATCGTGAGAGAGACGGGAGATTAGAGTAGGATCGAGAAGGTACTAACCTAACGTACGCGGGGTGACGGGATCGACAATGTTCGGCCCTGTCGGCGAGCAGCACGTGCATGCCAGTGTGCGTGCGTGTCAGTATCTGCTTTCTCTCTCTTTCTTTCTCACACCCCTTCTCACACGGGTTGATAATACGCGCCCACGCACGCGTGAGAGAGCGCGCGCGTGTAGCATGCGGCACCCCATTCCGCCGCCATTCCCCCCTCATTCTCCGCGAAGCCACTCCAAAGCCGCTTCAACGACGGCTCAGTCAGCACCGACCCCCGACCCAACCTCTACCCACGCCTCGTTAATGGAAACATCTTTTGTCAATGAACTGACGTCAGCTCGCGCGACGATTGGCCAGTCGCGCGGGCTCACGTGACCGCCGGCGAATCGTGTCGCACGGTGGCCGCGTCTCACCCCTGCGCGCGACGTACCGCGAGCGCCGTTGATCCATTCTTCGACGAACGGACGTTCGCGGTAAGGTGTGGCCTGCAACGAGTTAGCGTGATAGGACGAAAGATTGTGAAAACAATAAAAGGGATTCGAGAAAAACAAGAGGGAAAGAGAGGAGGAAGAGAGAAAAAGGACGGAGGAAAAGTAACGAAGAAGGAAGAATAATTTTGTGACATACTTCAGCTCGTTGACAAGTTCCGTGTCCTAGCCGAGGAAATCCGCCGACTGGTGAGGAATTCCGGAGTGATGCGGTGAGAGAGAGAGAGAGAGAGAGGGAGGAAACGGTCGTCGACACGCAGAGAAGTCGATTCGATCGGACGGATACGGAAACGCGGTACGGTGGTCGCGGAGCGCGTACGCGGTCCAGCGTATGCGTGGTGGCGGGCCTACGCTCTGAAGGTGGGGGCGAGCGAGCGCGGCGTGGCGTGGCGCGACGGTGGGGGAGGACGGGATGGTGAGCGCGGCTCGCGGTGCGCGCGCGAATGAACGCGCGACAAGGATGGAACAATCGCTGTTCGCGCGCTGAGAGGCCGTGACGGGGCGAGCTCGCGCGAGCGCCGAGGGTCGGTGAGCGCGAGAGAGAGTGTGAGCTGCCGCGGTCGGTCTTACATGCATCTCCCGCACGGCGCGCGTTTTTCACAGCCGTGCCGTTAATTGGTCGCGTCGTCTTGATTCACGAGGAGATCGATAACCGGGACGAGCGGCGGTAACGGCGGCAGCGGCACGACGGCGACGGCGACGGCTGCAGTGAGTACAGTGGCGGCTGCAGTGGCGGTGGTGGCGGCGACGGCGGCGGCGGTGGGGAAGCAAGAGGAGAAGGCGGAGTAACATACGCAGCGCGGCGTAGTATCGCAGAGGAAATGATGGCAACGCGTGAGAACTCGTCGGATCGTGCTGTCGACGGGTGAGACGTCGCGCGATCGTTTTCCGAAGGAAGCTGACCCGGGGAATGTGCTCCGCCACTCAGCTCCAAGTGCCATTTCGCATACACCATATCCAGTTAAATATTAATCGTAGGAGACTCGGTCGCACACAGGGACGCACCACGCTTCGTTCATCGCTTCCATTGTGGAGAACGTGCGGCAGGGCTGACGACTCATTTGGCGCCCATGGGCGACGGAGGTGATTCTCAAATGCGGGCGTGTAGCCGAGAATTTTATGTATCGTGCTAGGTCGCTACCTGGAAGCTTTTCTCAAGTGACGACGAGCGAGATTCGTTCTGGCAGAGTAGCAACAGCAGCTCTGACAGTTGTGCTTGTTTGTTTATTGAAGAGTGCCCGACAATGACGGCACTTCGATGTCACAGAGGTTCAAGAATATCTTTGTGGCAAGAACAAAACATTTAAATTTGCAAGTTATCTGCGCAGGCAAAACGGTGTCGTTTGTCCATTTAAAACGTAAAAGACTACAAGACGTAATAGTGTGCAAGAATACAAGACTCAAGATGCCTGATAGTGCAATGGAAGAGGATCTTTTCGGTCCAGAATGGCTGTTCGGAGAGTTGAGATCGCAGGAAGGCCCTAATAAGCTTCTTATTCTGGACTGTAGGGCACACTCTGACTTCTCTGATGCTCATATAAGAGGCTCGGTACCTCTGACCATACCTAGTATCATGCTACGAAGATTGGCTGCTGGTAAAGTGGACCTCTTGTCCACAATACGGTGCCTGGACCTGAGAAACAGAGTGGAGATGTTTCTGTGTGGAGATGAAAACAGAAGAGGGACATTTGTGCTAATCGGTGATTCCACGGATGCAGGTCATCAGGGTGAAACATTACAAGTTTTGAGCCGGAGACTTAAAAGCAGTGGGGGAAACGTTGCCACTTTAATCGGTGAGAGAGAGAGAGAGAGCAATTTTTATCCCATAAATTAATTTTACAATTCGATTTTCATTAAAATTGCACAAAGTTCGACATTCAAATGTCACAAGTGTTTGTATTTGAAATTAGAACAATTTTATTTCGTTCCTGAACGATGAAATGAATTTTTAAGACCTGCAAATATATAATAATCAATTCTAATTATTGCTAAATTATTATTTGTGACAATATTTTAGAAACTATTTGTGTAATTAATTTATTATTTTAATAACGGTTTCTAAATTTAACTGTTGCACAATAATTACTAATTATAATTCTCAGTCTGCATTTATATTATTTTGTTGTCACAGACAGCAATGGTAATAGTAGTATAGAAAGGCTTTCAGAAGTAACAGTTAAAGCATAGAGACTGGTTGTGAATGAAATATTGATTTATGTGGGAGGCATTCCGGTAGAACCAGACACTTAATTCTATAGCCAGCCTTTATCAGGCTTTAGATAAAACTGTTCAGTCATTCAACGTTTTTATTTGACATGAGAAATTTACCGATTGCAAATGTATTAATACATACTGAGCGCGAAATAAAATATTGTTTTCTTGTTTTAATTTTGTTTTATAATCTCGTTAATAAATCGATAATGATTAATAAATATTTCAAGAAGAATATTGAAGAAGTACGAAAGTGTTTGTGTGATTATTAAATTAATTTTTCTGAATGTTCGTCGAACTCGTTTTATTATGCGAAATTTAATTTCTAAGTTAATTAATAACGGATTTATTGAAAATGCTTTTAGCACGTTATTGAATTTGATAATATTAATATTTTTTCCTATCGTATAGAATAATAATATTATTATATACATTTTTTACCAATTTAAGTAGATTTTGATTAGATTGATGTCTTAATTAATTATTATTATTGTATTTATTTGTAGGTGGTTTTGAAGCATTTAAAGATAAATATCCTGAATGGTGTGAAGGTAGTCAGACCACTAATGAATGTGACCCAGGTCAAGACAATAACGATGGTGAATTAATGGGCCTTAGATCCCTTCGGATATCTACTCCACCAACTAGGTCTTATTCAGACTCTGACAGTGACAGCACATGTGATTCAATTGGTAAGCAGATATGCTTAGTGTTTATCCTCAATATAGTTAAAGCGAATCATGCGGCAAACAATTTATATTAATGAAAAACAATACATGAATAATCGAATACAGTGGTAGAAAATGTAATGCAATTCGTGTATTATATTCCAGGTCCCGAGGAAGATAAAGATTTTCCGGTGGAAATTTTACCTCATTTGTATCTTGGTAACGCAGCCAATAGTGAGGATCGTGACTCTTTAGCGCGGCACAGGATACAGTACATACTCAATGTGACACCGGATTTGCCAAACGTATTTGAAAGCGGCGGCTCAATAAAGTACATGCAGATACCGATAAGCGATCATTGGAGTCAAAATTTGGCTAGTTTCTTCCCACAAGCGATTCAATTTATAGGTAAGTGACAACGTCGAAGCATTCTTATATATTGACAACTATAAATTCGAATTCGAAAGGTATTTTTTTATTGTAGTTAATTTCTCAAGATTTTGATTTATCATTTCTAAATTGCTTTTTATAAGCATGTTTGTAAGAAGTTAATGTATTTTTTTAAACCCATTGCATAAAATGTAAAAAAGCAAGCGTTTCTTGCGAAATTAAAAAAGTTCTCAGCAATTGATTGGTATTTCTTAATAAATTCATCAGCCACACGCGTATTTTACTTTAAAAATTATGTTAACATCAGTGATATATAATAACTAGAATTCAAATATTTTGTGTGTCGTATATTATATAATAGAAAAGGATTCCTTCGATACAAAATTTTTTACGTCTTGTGTTATTTTAACATATGTACATGCGCGAATGATGTGAGCTTTATTTATTGCATCGGAGCTTTTTCTACGTCAAAATCTTGTTCCAACCGCTTCTTAAACAGGATTTCCTGTTTAAGAAGGTCCCCGCGCAGCTTCTGAAAGGGGCATTCTTATAAATAGGTTCGCCTAAATAGAAACTTTCCCACGTGGCGGGCAAGCCGCACTAGACAATTAAACAACGGATGTCCGGTTAGGCCGAGAGCTATACTTAAGCTTGAATGGCGAGGTTTGGCATTGCTATTGAGCCAGTCTGACACTTTTGACTGTCTCGGCACATTGCAATGTTGACGATCCGATTTTCCTTTGTTAGCGCCATTTAAACGAGTTCGTGATGATATACATTGTTTTCTTTAGCATTTTCATTACAGTTTTAATTAATAAGCATTGAATATATCGAGGAATAGCTAAAATAATCGCTAATTAATATCCATTTACATAATCTTCATTATATAATAGCTCTCAAATAATGATGTTATATTTTAGTCTCGACAAAATTAATATTAAAATATCGTATATTTTTAATCTTTCCGATATTAACTAATTCAAGAAATCCACGTTACGACTTCACTTTGGAAAGGCATTATAAAATAAATTTATATCTTGCATATTGCGTGAAATATGACAAATAAATGTTAAATATCATTAACTCAATAATTGAATTAACGATTGTAGGATTAAAATCGCGATCTGTCATGTATTTTTCAGAGGAGGCACGGAACTCAGATAAGGGAGTGCTGGTACATTGTTTAGCTGGAGTTTCTCGATCTGTCACGATCACCGTGGCTTATCTTATGCACAAGTGCAGCCTCAGCTTGAACGATGCTTTCAACCTAGTACGTAGTAGAAAAGCCAATGTTGCACCGAATTTTCACTTTATGGAGCAGTTGCACAGCTTCGAGCAGGAGTTGAGGGACCGAGGGGGGGAAAACAAGAGTAACGACCAAAGGTGCATCGGAGCATGCCGACCCAATGGGCCCTGCAATTGTCCAGCGCCCAGCTTCCTGAGTCCCATTGATCTGGGACTCAGTCCTGACTCAGGAATCGAGTTTGACAGGTGGGCAGCAAGCACACCAGCCGAATGAAACGGATTTGGGGATACCCAATTATAGGTCTCTCCGTATTATCAGGAAATCCTGATCGTATGATAATGCGCATTATCACTTTTGATATGTAAGACGCGTATTGCCCTTCGCGGTATATTTCCAGATGGAATGGAAATATTAGATGCGTTTGGCGAGTTTACTGAGACGTAGATTTTAGAGGCATCCGAAGTTAGTTACCGCGCCGGCACTTTTCATTCGTAATTTCTCATTTCTTTCTATCGAGCCTCTCATTCCTAGTGTAGCTACACACAGCTACGTTTATTAAAGATATATTTAAATTCTGAATTAAATTAAGTTTTAAAAAGATTAGTTTCCAAGGATATGCATGCGTCGCACAACACTTATTCACTACTCCATGTAGTGAAAGAAGAAAATATATAAATAGCTTTGCTAAAATTTAGAAATAATTTAGGAATGAGGGGATTAATACACTTGAAAAAGAAAAATATATATATATCAACTAGAAAAAGAATTATCTCTTCGTTAGATGATTAGCTTTTCACGTTCAGTAATAATATGCTTCGATATATTCCTGCAGTGACGGTGCCTGTCTATCTTAAAATTTTCAATTATGAAATCTTTGGGCACGTTACGTTAAGCTGTCGAATTACGATGCAGTCGTGTTGTAACTAAGGAAAAGAGTAAACGATATGGCTGGCCCTTCCGTAAAAAAGAAGCAATGTTTACAATGCTCTTTTCTGAATTGTGGCAGCAAAGGACATTGAAAGTATTTTGTAACCGAGATACCGTAATTTCTCATCGCGCAACAGTCGCGCAATTGTAATTGTACATTCTGATGTTATGCTTCCAAGTTTTGAGAAACGTTTAGCGTGTATGATTGTAAACGGTGCGAGATATATATTGGATTCAAGCACTGTGTTCGCGAGGTAATAATGCATACCTCAAGAGAGCTGTAGGACATGTGTATGTATGTATGTGTGTGTGTTCGCGCGCGTGCGCACATACATACATACATATTTTAATATTTCTTTCCCCAAATCCTTCAATTAATGAGGCTGTGTTTATTTTACTGCAAGCGATATTTCATGCGTAAAGTAATCTCTAAACGACGAGTTCCCACCAGGCAATTAAAAGTAGTCGAAGATAAACATCACCGCTATGCTTAGTAAGTTTTGTGGTACAAAATTAAGAGAAGTTCTGTATGTAGAGGCGAATTTAAAGTTTCACGAGCACGAAATCGATCCTCAAAAAGAAAAACCGATAGATTTACTCGCAATAGTTTATTCGTGTAAGCAAATAAGAAAGATATTTTTTTTCAGAAATTAGCATCTCCAAAGTCTAGAGGCCCCAAAGTTTCGTTCTACTGATTCTTAAATCCGCCTTGAACTTCTACTCAACTGTAGTTAATGTAAAAAGTAAAACTCGAGATTTGTAACGAGTAATTTTTAACGTAGGTTTTCGATACACTAAAGTAACTTACATCGGGTAATTGCTTCAATGCATTCTGACCTTCGACATACGCGAAAGGTATATGCACGTCGCCTCAGGTACATATGCCAGTAGCTTAAATTTAAGAGAGGACACATTTTAGGAATCAGTGCATTTCTGTAGGGCATTCCGAATCTCTCCTGAGAAAAACCAAGCTGGTCACCGGTTTTAACGGAGTTAGAGGAACTTGCGTCCAAGTTATTCGGAATTGGTATATGAAAGCGTTCCTTTAAAATTTTATTTTTTGTCAGTTCCGAATGGTTTTGAAGAAATTGTTAAAATTTAAAAGAGTTTAAAATACACTATTATTAATAACAGACTTATTTAACAATTTAACAAATTTTTTTATTAAAAATAATTATAGAAAGGTGCTCTAACCTTTTTAGAGATCTTATTTTATATATTTATTTTATAAGCACTTCTTAACATCTTGTTTCATTACATCACAATCCTTGATGGCCACAAGCTTTCAATGTGAAATCCTATGTAGACTTTGATTTCCTTAACCGTTTCGATATATCTATATATAATGTCCAAGTGTCCGAATTACAGTTTTTATTTTGTTCTAACAATTGTTTTCTTATCTGAGATAAATGTTACTATTAAAGTAACGCTTTCAAATATCGAAAATCGATTTTATTGTCAGGCAAACTCCGTCGTCACTTTTACATACAGAAATCTGAAAGATAATGGTTCCTGCACATTATATTTTTACTGACATCAGAGCAACTTCGGACTTTTTACATAGATACTTTTCTACACGAGGACGTCGGGCTTGTGCATTCATATGAAAACACATCTAGCTTTATTGCTAGTAATAATTCGTGCGCTAAATTGGATTCTGAATTGTATGAATCAGCACTGTTTCTATTATCTTACAGATCTCATATATATATATATATATATATATATGCGTATGTATGTATATATTGAAAGTTATTTTTGTAAAGAAAAGAAATGCATTCCCGAGCCAATATGGCCTGACAATGTAACTTTCATCCACTACTACATATATCGTTCATTGAGCATAATTGAAGTTAATATGAGTGTATACAAATGAATGTTATTTTTGGTGTAATAATTAACTGCAAGAGTTGCGGTAATTAATAACTCGTTGCAGGAGTAAATTGATATATAACTAAGGATATATATATATACATATATACATATATTTGACGTTAATGTATTAACAATATTCTACTATTATGCTGTTGTCTGTTGTATGTTTACTGGGTGCGTGTGCCCGAGAAATTTAATCAAATACATGTGTATATTATATAAATTATTATTTTATATTCATCGTTGTATATATATATATATATATGTATATATATATATATATATATATATATATATATATATATATATATTTTAACTAATTTTCGTTAGAAATATAACTTATCTTACTTAAATTGTAAGTAATCGATTCGTCATTTTAAGCAGGTCATTTACATTCCATGCAGGTAACTTTGTCTCTTACTTTTCAAATTTGTTTCACGATTAAAACGAAATATATGCGTTGTACAAATTTGTACGTTGGGATATATCTGCCATGGTAATAGTAATAATCCGTTCAATTTCTATTATCTGAATGTAATAGTCGTTTTAATCTTTTCCTATGTTACAAACACGTTAATTAATCCATTTTTGTACTTCTGATATAAAATATATTCTGATATAATCGATATAAAAAAAATTTGGAGAAATTATTGCTTCGAATTTTGTATTATCGATATATATTATAAAAATATATATTGTGTATCTCTTGACAACATGTTCGTTTACTAAGAAATATTTATGTATACTTTACGACAAAATGAAATTAAAAAGTACGTAAAAGCATTAAAATACATATCATTTTATCTTGATCCCGAAACAGTCAATATGTACGTCGAATAACTTTATATTGGTCAGTTGTAATGAATAATTCATTAAATAAATAAATTGTTAAGATATTAATTAAAAACTTTAAGTGTATGAATTTAATCAATAAATTTTGCGTATACATATATTGGATATATTGAAAACATTTAAAGGCATTACTTATTATTTTTGCAAAAATGCAATTTTTAAAACCATGTAAAATTATATATAGATATATCTTTATATATTTCATAAATGTCGAATAATGTAACTGTTATAATAATCCATTAATTATTACCTAAATCTATATTTTTTAAATATTTTCTGTAACATGGAAGGGCATCTACTATTTAAATGATAAATGTTGATTGTATAAAAAAATTTATTTCTTACGATTGAGCCACCGAGCTGCAAAACATGGATACATGTGCAAAACTCTTTTTTTCATAATTTTTTTTCAAACAAAGTGTCTCACTGCTCAAATGTATTAAATAATCAAGTCGATAATCTGCTTGGAACAGTTCACCACTTTGTTGTGTGACGTATTTAAATCGATTGTGCTTTCTGATAGAGTTCTAAGAATATTTAAAGCAGTCTCGGATTGTCGCACAGCGCTAATTAATTCTTTACGGTCATTGGGATCTGATGTAGCAGCTAATAATGTTCCTAACCCAACTAAAGCTCTGAATATTGCCTCGGATTCATTCAAATTAGGCAATATGGTAAATAATACATTTAGAGCTTTCGTTCTACCAGATGCATCATTATATTTATTTAATGCTATGATCAGATTCAATATGTAAGTCGATATTGCAACCTGTAATATAATATCACAATCTGTGAGCTTTTATCCTCTTGCAAATTTTACATTGTTTCCGATTTTTCAGATAAAGAAAGATATTATGTAAAATATGTAAAATTGAGAATTGCATTTATAATAATTATTCTATTAATTATTTGTGCGACTTTCTTTTGTTTTTAATTATAGAAGAATTAATTTTATTTAATTAGTGTGGCATACCTGATTCTGTCTATCTCCGAGAAATTGTCGGTCCAACAGAGACTTGAGTATCTCATCCTTATAGTCTAGACAGAGTTTTTCTCCCTTTTCATGCTGGAACATATTGGCTATCAGACGGAAAGTGAGCATTTGATTGCAAAGAGATGCATCAGATTTGATATGCCTTCGTATGACTGGTATCAATTCTTCCGTACATAGTTGATCGTTTACTTCTTTGTGAAGTATAGCGAGTCTCGTTAGATCAAGAACTGGGAACACCGTGTTGTTCGGCCAATCTATAAGACTTTTCAGTGTGCTGATAGCGCTGGTTCTAACTTCTTCAGACACTTGATTATAATTTCTCATAAGTTCTTTTATTGCATCCTCCTTCTCCTCTGGTATTTTATATACATTTTCTTCTTTATCATCCAAGTATTTAGAATTTAACTCGTGTAACTTTCCTGTGATCAATTTTATATTTTACTGACAAAAAATAATGCAAAATTTAACACAATGTTGTACTTCCATTGTACTTAGTCATCTTAAACAAGACTCAATTACCTAAAATAGCAGTTAAATTTGCTTGTTCAAATTTTAAATATTTCGAGTGAGGTATATAAGAGGGAGATGCAGATGTGTTGGAGGAATTAAATGTCGATGATTGTGCACTAACATCAGGTGTACTGGATAACGTTCCTGATTCGGGAACATATCGGTTTTCTCCTGTAAAAGGATCTACATATTGCGATCCAGCATTCAAAATCGGGGCTGCCTCAGAGTTCTTTACTATGAAATTTGCAACCTGAAATGATACAAATTTCATCTCATTTTCCTTTCAGATTTGTGACTTTAAAATTACTTACTTTGTAATAAATAAGAATAAATTTATCATTAGATATTATATAAAAAGTTAGATACGTTTTAAAACTTATACCTGATCTAAAAATAATTGACTGAGATTATTGTCATGAAGGAACTTCTGTGCAACATGCCAGGGATCTTGGCCCTTATTGTATGGAAGTTTTAAAGGTGGCACACCATCTTGTATGTCGACTGAAAAGACATAATCGTATTCTATGCCATTGTAAAGCTGCTTTCCGGAGGTGGCTGCGGTACCGCCAGACGCACCCATCACATCACCGATTTTTATCCATCGTTGTTCGTTTTGCGACCAACTGTATGCCCTAACTGCATCTCCTTCATTTACTATTTTTGTTTGACCATCTCTTTGGCCAGGCTGTAGAAGAACTCTTGAATCCGGCAAACTGTACATAAAAATAAATTATAACTAATTACAAATAAAAATAAAAAGATGACAAATGAACGAAAGATTATTTTTATTTAAAATGAAGTATACTTACTCCTTTACGTTGATGTCTCCGATTACTTGTTGTGCATTCAAAGTTGTACTTGCTACTTCTTTCTCAAATGCTTCCAACGTTTCCATATTTGCGTATCGTTCGGGATCAGGTGAGAATATCCTAACTGCTCCGTCAGAGCTTCCAGCAACTATGTCGTTATTCGAGAACAAATCAATGCACCATATCGATTGTGTCGGCAGAACAATGGTCTGTTTCAACTCTGCATTGTACCATATTCTAATAGTCCTATCTTCTCCAGATGAATAGACATATGTACCATTCGGGATAGCCGCTATACTGTAGATATAATTCTCGTGCCCACAATAAGTGCCTAAACAGGTTCCAAGCTTGGCATTCCAGTGCCTTATAGTGGCATCGTTCGCACAAGTTAGGAACTCGTCCTCTTTAATGTCAATTATGTCGCGGATGCAGTCGGTATGTCCCGTTAATTTGTGTTGCACCGAACCGTCTCTCGACCATACTATTATCATTTTGTCGGCAGATCCACTTATTATACTGCCGTTGGATAAATCTGCTACGCACCATACCGCGGCAGTATGACCCACTAGGTTCAGCTGTGGTTTACTCAAATCCCTCATGTCCCATAATTTAGCGGTGAGATCCCAGGAACTCGAGAGAAACGTACCCTCCTTCTTACCAGTCTTCAACTTGCACACATTATTCTGGTGCGCTGTTAATGTGTGCGCAGGTACTGTCTCATCCGCCACATAGACACATATGGTGTTGTCGTTGCTACCAGTGATGATGTAACCCTTGGGATCTCTCTCCGATGGATTTATAACGCACACTGAACTGACAAAGTTAGAGTGGCCTGTTAACGTGGAGCTCTGCTTGTACTCGTTGCCTCTCCTGCAAAAATTCCAAGCGTCAGTAGGGTGTTTCAAGCACGGAGTCTCATCCCCCATACAGTGATCCCAGAAAGCGTGCAAGGTGATTCTTAGTATTAACATTCAATGAAAAAAAAAAAAATCCTGCACATGTGTGTTTAACCTTGCGCACATATAGAGGACCGTGTCTCTCACTTTCTACGGCTGAAAGGGATCGAAAATTGTACGAGAACAGGCCGAGGAAGCACCGCGAGTTCCCGGACGTGGGAGAATCTGCGTGCACTACCAACCCGGTCGGTTTCCATACGCGCGCTGTCTTGTCCCGGGAGGCGGACACGACGGTACCGTCGAGGAAGGTCGCCACCGCTCTCACGTCGGCGCTGTGACCGAGCAGCACGCTGCTCAATTTGTACGACGACTTGCTCATTGTTGACGTACGGCCCGTGTCGGTTTTTCGATCAATTTCGAGACTCGAACAATACGTGGTCCCCTCTCGCCGCGCACTCCTGTGCTCCGCCGATCGGTCACGGATCACGATGACAGACGCAATCCGAGTCGCGCATGCGCACCAACATCCCTTGTATCAGTTGCACTGTTCACTTCAAAATTGTGCCGTCTCGAAGCACATCTTTGGGAATCGCTTTCTTATTTATTTCCTACACCGTCTCGGTCATGCGATGATGTGCTCGTGGATTTTTCAGCGGACTCTCGTCGACGCCGAGCGGAAGTTGTACTTTGCGGAAAATCGTGCGGCGCAGGCGCCATCTCGGCCGCCATCGCGTCGTTCGAAAGTGCTCCGTGCTCCTCCGTTCGTGCTTTCGCACCGAAAAGGTCGCGTCACGCTTGTAAAGAAGTGTATCTCGAGAGTCGGAAAAGATATCCATGCATGGTATCGTATAATAATATTGAACATAATACGGATTATTTGATGTCATGCGAGATGCATTGCTCCTCGCATCGATTCTCATAAGTGATCGATGCGAAGTTGCCGGCGTGTCGTTTGTTAACGATTTAAACAATTTAATGCGCATGCTGGAAATTATGAGTTTAAGCGGACAGTGAGACAGTAAGTGTGTAAGCTGCTTCTTGAAAACAGTTTTTAGATTTTGCCATGCGCATGGTAGCCCTCCGCGCCGTAACGGCTCGGGCATCGGCGTGAAGTTGTCGCTGCGTCGTGTCGACTTCGACGTGACTTGAAAATACACAACGCGCATGATGCGAGTGTCGAATCTAGTTTTGGACGGACAGTGAGACAGTAAGTGTGTAAGCTGCTTCTTGAAAACAGTTTTTAGATTTTGCCGTGCGCGTGGTAGCCCTCCGCGCTGTAACGGCTCGGGCATCGGCGTGAAGTTGTCGCTGCGTCGTGTCGACTTCGACGCGACTTGAAAATGCGCAACGCGCATGACGCGAGTGTCGGGAGGGTCGAATCTAGTTTTGGACGGACAGTGGGACAATGCAGAAGCGCGCGATGATGAGCCGTTCTTTAAAGACTGATTTGACGCGCGTAACCTTCCATCCGGCAACGGCCGGACATTGGCGCCAAGTGGACGTCATCTTGGAGCTGTTCATCCGTTCAAAAAAAGTACAACGCGCATGTCGGGAAGGTTGAATCTAGTGTTGAACGAGATTATGCAATAAGCGTGCGATGGTGAGCTACATCATTTCGAAGACAATTGATTCGTTTCTTCCATACTAGAATGGCGCGCAGTTGTCGAGTTTCACAATTTTATCCGTTTGAAAATATGCAACGACACGATTTCGGGATATTAAATCTAGCATTGGATGAACAATAATAGAGTAAGTAATTTTTCGAAGATGATTGTCTTTAACGTGTATAAAGTATGATCTTTCGCGTCGGTCGGGCATAGGCGTGAAGTTGGCGCCGTTCGTCACGTTTCCCGCTCATTTGCGAGCGAGAGGAATGTCGGGAGTGTCGAATTCAGTGTCGGTCGATTGATGTGTGATTAGAAGGACACCCGCGAGTGCAGTGCGTGTTTCGCGTCGCCAGGACATGAACAGCACATCATCCCCGTTGGAAAAGTGCGATCTGTGAGGAAATCGGACAACCGGAAGTATCATCTCGTTATCCCGTCGTCTCCAAAGAGCATCATGGCGGAGCTGCCGGGCGAGATATTGGGCGACGGGGTAAGTGATAGCATTAAGTGCTTCTTCGCGATATTCTTCAATTTTCGTGCGCGCCAATTCGCGCAGTCAGGCTGAAAATTGTTTGCTTTACACTCCGGAAGAGAGCGCCGTCTCCCTGGGAAACGTGTAAACATGTCAAAGTACATTTCGATGTTTACATGAAGTTTTTTTTTTCCTGTATTAAATTCTTACATTCAACAAAATCTTAAGGTACATACGTTTTTTGCTTAAACTTACGTGATTAACTCGAACTTATCGTAATAAATATGAAAGGTGCGTCTAAAGGAGCAGGAAAGGGGGAAAAGAAAGGAAAAGGGGGGGAGAGAAAGAGGAAAGTAAAAATGTAACGCATAAGGAATAACACGGTGGAAAGCAATTGCGAACATCGCAGTTCAATCGCTCGCAATTAACCCTTCGTTAATCGCGCTATTTTTCATCTATGTCGTACCGTACCTCACAGATATACCAATTTTCTCATTATTTTCCTCTGCGTTTTGAAACAATTTTTCTCTCATTGGCTAGTAAATCAAGCATTAAAGTATATAAAAAAATATAAAAAATAAATTGATAATCGCGCTATTTTTCATTTATGTCATACCGAACCTCACAGACATACCAATTTTCCCATTATTTTCCTTTGCTTTTTGAAACAATTTTTCTCTCATTGGCTAGTAAATCAAGCATTAAAGTATATAAAAAAATATAAAAAATAAATTGATAAAGATTGGTAAAAAAAACAAAAAAAAAATTTAAGGTTAATAATGGTTTAAAATAAATGTTGTGACTTGAATGTGTATCTATACGACTAACGAGGGTTAAATAGCTGTAGCTAATACTTACAATAACTTCTGGTCTAAGTAATATCGTAATTCATTATGACTAATAATCTTACAATCGAGAAAAAAATTATCACACTAAATTATCAGAATTCGCAAATACGCCGATAAATGTATACTATTTATACGAGATGTAAGTCATGAAATATTGGAAATCGTATACTTCTTTGCGTTTGATAATTTAGATGATAATTACGTTTTAACTTGCTACTTGACGTCACAGTGTTCTCAGCGAATAAAATTTTAAGGGAGAAAATGGACACTTGACTTTTTTCAGCGTAGTTTAATTATTACATTGATTGTAAGTAGATTTCGTTTTACTAGAAATTGAACTTGGAATTTAAATGCTATTTGATAATACTACAAAATAATACTCAACATAAAATAGTTGTAACAAATGATAGCGTCCTTATTTTTAAAAAAATTTAACAAATTTATCAAAGAATACTCATGCCGCTCCATTAATTTTTTTTCCATTGTTGATTTTGCGAGCTATAAACATATAGTATGCACCATTATTATTCATCTTCGCGTCAACATAATACTTAAAAATTTATTTTAAAAAGCGAGACTTAACAAAGTCGTCAAAAAAGGATAAAAAGCGAATTTCTAACAGAGCTGTCAACATTTTGTTACGATATATGTCAACCATAAAATTCTTCGAACTAGAAACATTAGAGCACATTAGACAATTTACATAACTTAATTTTCTCCGTAATAAAATCTAAACCCTTTGACAAATATTGCCATTGACAGGAATTAACCCTTTCGCTACGAGCGTCGCCTATAGACGACATCCGCGCGACGACCTCACTTGACCATGAGACCCGCGATGTTTTTATTTTTACGCATAGTGCACATCGATCACACTTGTCTCATTCTCTGGTTTGTTCGCATTTGTTTTAAACAAGTGAAATATAAACATGCATTGTTTTATCTAAACGCAACATGCACACTTTTCGGCGCAGTGCTCCGTTCAGTGCCACTACTCCGGCGGCACGGTGGCCTGTTCAACGGTGTCACTCCGACGGAGCACACTGCCGTAGCGAAAGGGTTAATAATGCCTTGTATATTAAGAACAGTTAAGTAATTGAACTTTGTATAACCAATTAATTTTCATTTTCATTCTATTTACACGTAATGCGCGTCCCGCGACATGTTTCTCCTTATAAAAATTTACCAAAAACGATACATAATGCATGTGTATGTTTCACATGTCTAAGATCGCGCAGGTCAAGTCGATCTCTACGAATTTCCCTATGGAGGATGTTTCTTATTTGCATACTCTATATTATTTTTTTAATTTACACACTTTATATTATCGCGAGACTTTAGTTCTTGCTTTCCTAAGCAGCGTCCCTCATAAAATTTTCCGCTGTAGCAGTGTGCTACCCCCAGACAACATGTACGTCTGAAAGACGTATTAAAGATGCATTACATAATGTCTTTAAGACGTCGTAATGTTCTCTGTGACAGCAGGATACCGAGAAGAACAAGAGGGAAACAAGTTACCTCTCATCCTGCTAATATGAGATCGACGACTCTATTGCATTTATTATCAACCTTAGAAGCGACAGTATAAATACTCGAAAATGGTAAGAAAATAAATAATTTAATTCGATAAATAAAATAAAACAATTGGTAGCTGAGCCCCAAAGAATAAAATTGGTTGTTTTAACGAAGTAACAGGCGTGCAATATTGTATCCTGTTTCTCAGGAAGCAGGAATGTCACGCATTTCGGCCGTAAGTCTCTTTAGTACTGAGCCGCAAAAAATAAAATTGGTTATTTCAACGAAGTAACAGGCGTGCAGAATTGTAACTTCTAAGGTTAAAAACAGAGTCGGTCAGTATATTTGTTCGCATGTACTTCGCCAACACCTGAGATCTACCACACGGTACATTTCTTCTCGGGATTCATCCTGGAACCGACCGGGCAATTAAAATCGCGCGAGAACTCTTCCATGTTCGACAACGGTCCACGGACGCGAAATTCGCCTGGGCTGTGGAAGCCCGTTGTAATCCGCAGCTTCAACGCTTCCGGTCGATACTTGCTGCACCAAGTATTGGCCGCGCTTATCCAAAACATCTGTTCCGGGCTAAACGGTAAGCCCGGCAATCTCTGCTCTGGCTTGTTTCGTTTGATCCACTCTTTATACGCATAATAGGCCTCCTTTATGCCACCGTTGTCCGCGATGTTCTCACCCTGGGTGTTTATTCCGTTCAACTATAAAAGCATAAAATATATTGAGACAAAGTTTCAATCTAGAAAATATTTTTATATAATAATGCAAAAGAATTTGATATTCTTTTCCGGGGGATATCGTAAAATGTTAATTTGCCCTATACACTAATAATTGTAGAAACATTCGTGGTATTTATGTGTGTATTATATTAATCATTGTATTATACTTATTATATTTATTGCAAGATGAATTACTCAACAATTTCGTTGAAAGTTAAATTGTTTCGCACATTTTAATTTTTCTAACCAAACGTGTGTTTTTTTTTGCGTAGAACTGTGGAATACGAGACATTTTAAAGATTCAGTGTATTTTTTTTTAACTTATTGCATTTTTTCTGATAACTCTGACTAGACCAGTTTGCTGACTTGGTAATTTTGTACGACATTACAAAATTTGTGTCATTTGTATCATTACCATTACTCTTGTCACGTATGAAGTTTCTATTATCTTTGTAAAAATAATTATTCTTCGAGTCAATGTTTATTCATTTGTCTTGCAGTACTATTAAAAATGTTGCGAAACACAGAATATTCATGTGCGATAATGGCAATGATAATAAAGAAGTTTCGTACTGTCGTACAAAATTATTAAGTCAACAAACTGGTCTAGTCAGAGAAAAATATTAAAAAATGCAGTATTTTAAAAATGTGCTTGTCACAGTTCTACGCGAAAAAAGAAACACATATTTACTAGAAAAATTAAAACGCGTGAAGATTTAATTGTCAACGAAATTGAGTTATTGATCTTGCAATATAATATAATACAACAAGTATAATATAATAATACAATAATTAATATAACAAAATAATAAATAGAAAGATATTACAGTTATAAATTTAGAATTTAGATCAATAAAAGATATTGGAATAATTGCGATCATATTTGTTAATTGTCATTAATTGTTATTAATTGTCATTAAAAAAGATTTTATTTAAAAAATAAAACCAATAAGTATGAGTTGCAAAACAACAATTTGTTCAACACAGCTGAAGTTTCTTTATATCTCATCGATATAATTTTTATAATTAAATTTCCTCGTGTCAAAAATATAAAAAAATTTCACGTAGCAAGGAAATAAAAAAATAGATATAAGATTCATCTTACGTTCAATTCAACTTCTTTCACGGTATAATTTCCATATTGATGAATTATACATTCAGCTCTCTTGAGGTAACGCTTCTTCGTCTCAGATTCCCACCAGTCGACGAGATTACCTTCCTTATTAAATTGTCTACCTTGATCGTCAAAACCGTGAGTAATCTCATGGCCAATGACAAAACCGATGGCACCGTAATTCATATAACGTGGACGATCATTGCTAAAGAATGTACCTTGTAATATACCCGCAGGAAATTCTACGAGAAAAAAAAAGAATAATTCGGTACGTAGCGACAAATACCAAAAAGAATAAAGAACCTAATATAATTTTACAATTCACAAAGAAAATCTAACGATATCCTTATCTAATGATGATTATTTCTTGATGTAAGATTGTTTGTACTTAAATACTTACGAATGCTGTTTTCGATCGACGAGTAAAATGCATTGACAATGGCTGGCCTTCCATGACTTATCCATTCTGTCTTATTAACTGGTTGTCTCAGTTTACCAAATGAGTAATTTGTTCCAAAGAGAGATAAGTTAAAAATGCTTCCTATATAATCATTAGCGCTCAATTCAAGTCCCTCATAAAATTTCTCAAGCTTTTTGTCGTCCAACAGTTCACTTGGATAGGCAATGTGTGAAACCATGTCCGCTGCTTTTTCTAAAGCGTTTGCTCTGGTCTTCTCATCCATCCACTCCACCTATAAACACATGTAATTTCAAAAACTTACAAACTTTCAAAATATATGATAGAGATTTTTAGATTCAACATCTTTAATGTTATGTCCTTTAATATCAAGTACTGATAACTAAAATCTCATTTCCAATATTCTATTAGTTTCAATTTATTGATAAAAACACATCTGATAAGATTTATATATATTTTAAATTTATTTTTCCTTAAATTTTAATTTATTATTATTTAATTTTAATTTTCAGATAAAAAGAAATATTAAAAAAGAAAAAAAAACTTAATTTTAAGATTCCAATCTCAAGGTAAGAGAATATCAAAGTAACCCGCAATGTTTTCGTCTTCTTTACAATTTTAAATTTGTTTGTTTGTGTGTGTGTGTTTTCTTACCTTCTTCAGAATCTTTGTGAACTCCTGCCTGATGTCATCGACCATTTCGAGCGCAGTATTCTTCGAGTCTTCCTTAAAATATTTCCTCACGTACATCGAGCCGACACTAATTGCCATGCTGCCGGAAACAATGTCCACACATTCTTTCCATCTCGGTTCTCTCTCTGTCTTGCCATTTAATTCTACTGTGTATTTCAGCTGTCTTTTCCGGATGTCATCCGTCAAATACCCGACTGATGCAGCAGTCGCTCTCCAAAGTGCATAGTTTGCCTGCACCCTCTTCGGCGTCGTGTTGATCAGTTTCTCAAAATCTTTTAGATAGTTGAGCACATTTACGATAACTATCTCGTCTTGCTTTAGTTGTGCTTGTGGTGCAAGAATGGTGTTAAAGTATTCCCACCATGGTATGCTAGGATAAGCTGCGGACAACTTATTCACAGTCATGGGATTATAGAGGAGAGTCACGTTGCGTCGTTTCTCATTGGGCAGGGAGATCTGTATACATATTTAATCGATTTAATTTCACAGACCAAATTTGAAAAAAAAATTATCATGGCTGTATTTAAAATTATTTCGTATCGATTAATAATTAAGGATAACTTACATTCGCGAGCTTGATTTCAAATTCAAGTGATTCTTTTAGTTCTGTACGGGCTCGGTCCGGATTGGCACCAAGAAGTATAGCGATGTCTACCATGTATTTGTAATACGCCTGAACGATTTTCTCATTGAAGCCTTTCGACAGATATTCACGTGAGAGACCGAGTGCTGCTTGATCGAGCTATAAAAATGACTAGTTTTCATTTAGTTTGTATTGGTTGGGGACAAATATTATTATCACATATTTAGCTTAGAAAAAAACACCATGATTTATATCATACTATTATTTCAATTTATATATGATTTTATACTTATAGATTATAGTCTTCATTTGGCGTTTGTGTGTGAATTCCATATTTAGAGTAAATATGTACGTCAATTACTTACGTCAATTAAACGTCTCGAGTTGTTCTTCAGGTCGACACTGACGCCGAAATCGATGAAGTAATCAACGGAATAGCCTAGTCTACGGAATTTATAGACAGAATCTTTCCAAGTGAAGTCGCCCTCGCTCCATTTCTCGCCTTCCAAAACGGGCCAACCACCGAGTTTCCTTAGGTTGTTTAGTAATGGTGTCAAACCTCTTTCCTCGATAGCGGCTAACAGAAACAGTAAACATAAGAGTGAAATAAAAACTTTTTTTCGATTTTTATTATCTTCTCTCCATCATATATCGCTTTTAGAAATAAAAATAAATTTGAGACAACTGCATTGTATTTATTTTGTGTAAATTTAATATGCATTAAAAGTATCTCAATTACAGACTATTTTTTTCGAAAAAGAAATGTAGTAGGCGTTCAATAACTTCGCATTGATTTCGTTAAATTACCAATATAATTTACAATTTTGTTAATTTTGCTATGATTTTATTGGATTCATTAAACAAGTCTGTTATTTTTCGAGCTTTGCGATTTATATGGAATTTTATGTCGCGGCTGCTTACTTTTATTCATGCAGGCCTTGTAGAAGTCTTTAGCGAGTCTAAATGGTCTTGGCTCGTTTGGAAGACTCTCCTCCTCGATACTGGTTCGTAGTTGTTCCTCGAGATCATCAACGATATTAGAGAACGCGTTCACGCTAGTTTTATCGTCAGGAATAATCGTAGACTCGAGGAAGCCACCGCAGGCGAATTTGTAAAAGTCATCACAGGGCTCCACAGCAGGATCCATGTTTTTCAGTACTTTAGAGGCTGTGATATGTTGAGCAGATTAGTATCCAATATCTCTATGCGAAATAATTTCTAGTCTTCGAGTGGTACGATTTATCATATGTAAAATATCAAATATTATTTACATGTTGGTAAAATATCTTCGGATAGTAAATAGTAAGTAGTTTCTAACAAAACGATTATTGTACACGAATTATTGTTAACGAAAGCAATTTTAGAACTAAATTCGAGTTTGACCGCAATTTATTATTTAAAAGTATTTGCTTTGTGTGGGCAAAATTTCCGATTGTTATATATTTGAAATATGTAAATATCGAAAAGAAAAATATGGATTATCTCGAATGAAAAAGATATATCTCAATGCTAAGTATAATTTATTTTTTCTCGGACAAGATAAAATTATTTATTTTTTATTAAGATAAATGTAGGAAATTTAATTGAAATTATTGAATTATTTATTTGAATTTTATTTTAATGTTTAATTTAAATTCAATATTTTAAAGTTAATTAAATAGATATTATATATGTTGTAACTTTTTTTAAAGTAAAATATACTGGTATTAATTTGTGATATTTAGTCTTGCTAAAAAAATTATATTTCGATGAATAAAAGATTTCAGTTTTTTGTCGTTTTTACTAACCTGTGTGAACGCATCCAGGTGTTAAACATACATCTTGGCATTTCGTTCCTTTTGATATTTGATTCGATGTTTCCGAACCGCTTAACGCCTCGGCTGTGGATGGTAGCATCTCTACGTTAGCAGTATCTGTTCTCGTGCAGATGCAGATGCGATTGCAGGTGCGAAAAAAACAATGCACAATAGCGACAAATTAATAGGTGCAAAGCATCGAGACACACAAGCTGTAAAACTTAAATTGCATACAGTGAAGTCCGATCATATCATTTCTGTCTCAAATTGCTAGCATGTATTGTGCTGTATGTATATTTTTATATGTAATTAAATTATTAATTTATTATATTAATTTATATTATTAATCCGAGCTATCGAAAGAACATAGAACTTTCTTTCTTTCCTTTTTTCAGAAAATAGTACGACATATTTTAAAAAGAAGATAATTCTCTAGTATTCGATCAATTATTTATATCTAAAGTCAGTATTACGTACATCTATCTATATAATGACACATGGAAATCAATCCGTGAAAATATATTTTATAAAAAAATAGCAACAAGTTTTCCAAGTTACAAATGCAAGAATTGTATTGCATAATAATAAACGATTTATTTCATCCTTCTTCACTTTTTTAAAAATATCTCTATTATGAAACGCGCATGAGAGAGAGTTTATAAAAGGTTTTCTGTTGAATATTCATAGATTGAAACAAGATTTATAATTGCGATCCTAATAATAAAATAATAAACGTGCTGATTCACCTACTATTATCTCTCGTCGAATGTAATCGCTACCCGTAGGAAAAGGCAACATCTACCAAACGCAACGTCAAACAACCGAACGTTAAGTTTCGTAGTACCTCTGTCGATTTTTTAATTTAATTCTCCGAAAATATCTCGAATGCGTCAGTAATGACGTTTTCGCCAGCTCAACGCCAGATCAACGCGTAATCAAAATATTAGATCATGAGAGGTGTGCACGGTGCAAACTGGCGCGATTACGTATTTAACGGTTTGTTACAAATACACGTATGGCGAATGAGTAATTTTTAAAACAATGTTTACCCACTAAAAGCAAATGCGTCAGAATCATCCTTTCGTTGACGTCACTTCGAACAACACGTCATGAATTTCGCCGTTACTTTTTTAAGATGTTACGACTTCCTCGCAAATTTGTTTCAGACGTTGTATTAAATATACGTTGCTGATCAAATGATAAAGCTTTTTGTAATCCAATGCGGAAGTATTTTCGTAACGTAATTTTCTTTCTCCCGCCTAATGAACGGGTGGAGCACTTTGGTGCACGAGGCGCCAAGGTAGAAATAAAATTTACGACGACCGCATTGCAATTACGCGTCTTACTTTCGCACAGTTAACATTTTTTACGACGCGAGTACGTACCGTTACCGAACGGATTCAATCGTATCCCTTGCTTGTTGCATTAAAAAAACGCGGATTCTGTTCTCGAGATATCAAAGAAAAACGACGGATTCGTAAGTATCGATAAAACAATCATGGCGATACTTCTACGGCAATTAAAAGCATATAATTTAAGTACCTCCATTAAAATTTTTATTAACATCTTCCCGGTAAAATAAATTAGCTTTTTTATTAGCAACTTTTATTACACATTCCATATTCTTTCTCCAAATAGCATTTAATTTGTACATAAATAATTTACATTAAAAATTATCTATATATTCTTATAATAAGCATCAGAAATTTGTCACTTTTCACGAAATTTTTTACATAAGTTTTCGTATTATATCAGAATTCGAAAACAGTTGTTTAAGGGATCAAACCTAGATTTTTTTGTTGCGTACCGCGTAAGTTATTACAAAAGTCTGCCATTGCTATATCGCGAGAAATTATGATTTGCTCCTCACTAGCAATTTTGCTTCAAGCATTAATGCAATTGGATGATGTTAAGTAATAATGTCTTTGTGAGACAACATGAGACGACGTCTTGGGATGTCAGTGCATGATACTTTGCTATTACATGCTCAGGATCGGATTTATAGATTTAGATTGAAAGAGGTAAAATGAGATTTCTTTTCGATAGGTTCGATAACGTTACAAAAGCATAATTAAAATAGAGAAAGAAGTGTTATCAATATTTTTCATATTTTGCGCAATTGAGAAAATGGAACACATCTTAAAAGCAAGGGAAGTAACTTTATCGAGCTAAATCCGATCCTGCATGTGTAGAAATATCATAGGCTTTTACACATAAAGGACATAAAGACTTTCACAAAAAAAGAACATAAATGCGAAACTCATATGTTCACTCAGATCTTTTTCATTTGAGATTACAGTGTTTAAAAATTACATTATTTAATTTATATTAAAGGTTAGACTACTAGAGACATTCAGAATCATGTAAATTGCGTTTCCACTTGCAAACTCAAGACATTTAAATATCTTGTTTCTGTTTCTCTCTGGTGAATCATCGTACATATCCCACTGCATTATTTTCGAATATTGTAAAAGTATAACAAAACTAACATTCAGTATTTTTGATAATTTTACTTTTGAGATAAAGATAAGATAAAAAAGATCCAAGCAATCCATTCAAAGCTACACATGCATTTTTTTTCGGTTTCAATATAAACCTTTAAAGAAAGTAGTGCTGGTTTCGCTTCTGTGCTTTTGAAACAATACTACATTTCAAGCATGCATGATTCATATTGCGTTGCTATAAAAGTGAATTCTTACCGCTCTTGGATGTACTACATGTCGTGTTGGCCGCCAAAATTCCGAGAGCGACCGCCAAAGCGATGCACAAGAGGAACCCGGAAACCGCTATCACCGTTAATCCGCGTTCCAAACCGGACCGCCTCTTCCACCATGTCGGGTTTCTGCACGAAAATCGTAAAGTGAAAGAAACGACACAATTAAAATTTACATTATCCTTAAGAATGTGGCTAAAGCCGTTTTTAAAAATGTTAATATCAAAAACAAGATAATTTCGCTTTTTTCCGAAATACTTTTTGCATTGGCTTGTAAAATTCATATTTTTCTCGCTTTGTGTGTAAGGTTGAAAGAAAAAAGAGGAATATGCTTATTTCTCATATTCTATAAACTTAACTTTGGCCTTATTCGGGCGTTATTGCACGTGTTTGCAGTCGTAAGATATTGCCGCGACTTGGTTTAAATAGTACCTACGCTTTGTAACACAAGCTGCAAAATCCTCTAGTTGTAATCCTCATCATAATTATGCTAATTCTGTATATAGTGTTTTCGAGTTTAATCACACGCAAAACAATGTTGGCTATTTACGTATAGTTTATGTGTAAATAATGTATTATGATATCGGCTATTGCATCCCATATTATCATCTTTATGCATATCACGAAGAAATATAATACATACTTGTGCATAGAAACTATATACATTACATAAATGTAAATAAGGGTGTTAAAGAGATCAGTTACATCTCGCCGTTTGATAATATGAATTGTTTTACGCGTAGGACATTGTTTTACATGTTTAAAAGATTCTGTATTTTTATATTTTAGATTGATTCTTCATGTTTTTATATTGCGTGTACGTGCAATGCTATACACGAACGCGCAGTAAAATGTGTTGGAAGCACGTTGGAATTTATGGATTGCTTTTCCTATCCGTCGAGAGAAACGTCTTTCATAGTGGACAATTCGCGCAGCGAGCGAAAGGCAAACCGCAGTTGGATTTTTATCTTCGTCCCAGCTGCGCGCCATTTTTGCGTTTTATTTTTACGATCGTCTCACGAGATCGCGGCGCATTAAGTTTCTCGCATAATCGGTTGGCGAGAACACGTTGAGAAATACAAATAGATTTAAATCGAGTGTACGAAATTATAATGCTATCTTTATCATCAAGATGTTAACAATGATGTAAGACAGTTTTCAAAACGAGTACTATTACATACTAATAGTACTATTATATTACGTTTATACATAATTATTAATAATATTATGTATAATAGTACTATTATTATGTTTCTTCTAGGCATTTCTTAATTTTTTGAATTCCAATTAATATGATGTTAACATTAGGTTTTTCTGTTTTCTTTATCGCGAAAGCTGCATAATGTACAAATTTTGTCGCTGACGTAATGGCAATTAATTAAAATCGATTTGCCTTGATCATCAAAAGTCATAATTTACCATTGAACCTACTCTTTCTTATCACAAATGTTTATTCTACTTTATTATGTATTTATCAATATACAAATGGAGAAAAAACAAGTTTATCTAGAAAGAAAACCATTGATAAAGAGCAATTAAAATGTACAGTTATCGATTGCATTTACGCAAGAAATAACCTATGTATAATAGCAGTTATTTTGTCGTTTTTCTTTATCTTGCAAACAATGCGCCAAGTATCCATATGCGCGCGTAAATACATCAAGTGTAGGTACTTAGAAATGAAATGATAGAGTGTAATGGAACTCATATAGCGCGTGTGTAATGCAACGAGTGTATTGACCTCATCGAGATGCAACAACACACGCCGAAGCATCCTTTATTGCGTAATATCGGAGTCAATGTCGCGTATCATTCACATGATATGTGGCCTTGACTCTGACATTACAAATGAATTTTTAAAGTTAATACAGGATTTAATGTATGTGTATACATATATGCATAAATGTGTGCGTATGTGTTGGCAAGGAAAAAGAAAACTTGATATTCATATGTAATTTGTTTTGAGATTATATAAAATCAAGTATTTTTTTCGCAGAAAGCAAAAAAAATTAGTAAATTACTGCTACGTTCAATATTGAAAATAAAAAATTGTGGATAATTTTTATCATCCACTCATTATTCTCGATCATTATTATACTTCTAAGTAACTGCGCATCAAAGTATCAACGATGTAGCGGAAGATTATGAAAAAGGGGTGGAGTATGATTATCCTTTGATTTTGCGGTATTTACCCCCGGGGTTTGGCGAGAGATTGCGATCCGTATCCCATATTTGTCGCGCCACTAACCAGGCAATCAAGCCTCATCGTCGGATCGCGATGGATTGATCGACGAAGCGACTATATGTGAAATTAATGTACATATAAGATCGTATTTGTATCGCAATTGAGTTGATAGCAATATCCGTGTTGCAGAATATTTCAGTCTACGAGGTTAATGACCCAAAACTTGTGCATACGCAAGCAACCATAACTATGTTAATAAGAAAGGATAATACTCAATAACTTGCATCAATATTTGAAGGATAGATACATGTCTTCTGATTAATAGAGTGCGCATTAAATACGATAACATTTCTAATTTCACTTTGTGCATATTCCTTTATGTAAAATTTAACAGATCTATTACGATGAATTCCGGTTTTAACGACTTTATAGAGATAAAAGTGATAATTACTGGATACAATGTCGAAGTCATTATGATAGAAGATATAATTATTTCCCGAGACATACTGACACGTGTATTTTTGCAAATAGCATCACCTGACGACATAATTGGACATACTTTTAGCGATCCTGCGATAAACTTTGATGTCACGTGCATATATTCGCGTGTAATCGTGCACGAAACGGAAAATGTGGTTGATTCTTCAGTTAAATAAGTTTTTTCTCGATTATTTCACATACTCGTATAAAAAAATAGGTAAATGTTCAATAAAATATCTATTTTTGATATTTCTAATAATTCTAGAATTTCTAGATTAAATCAGTTTATGAGATTATTTCGCGATCGCTTATAATTTGAACAATATTACCGAGTATAATTTTTGAATTTTCTGGAAAATGAGAAGATAATCTCGGAGCAAATCTTGTCCCTGTTAAAACGACTGCTTCCATTCCCGTTGCTCACGTAATCGGTGTTACGCCTCTCGTTGTATAGAAAATCGATTCGCGTGGTATAGGTGTTATCGGAACACCCCGTTGCTCTCCATCGAACGCGCTGTCCTCGCGGATACGTTCACCGGTGCACGTGACCTGGTGTGTTCCGATAGGAGTATCGTGAAACTGTGTCGCTATAGGACCGGCAAGGCAGCACGAGCTGCATCGTAATGAGGAGACACACGAGCGAGAAAGATGCGTGTGACATCACCTTCACGTGCCATGACCTGGCGCCTCTTAATCGTCTTCCTGACCCTCTTCCCTCTATACGTTAGGATATTTTACCGTCGTATTGTGTTGCTTGACGCAACATTAATTCCAGATGCTGAAAATGTGTCGAGATACTGAAATAAGCATTCATAAGGGCCGAAGAACTCGGACAAGAAAATCAAGCAGCAATGTTTAAACATCTAATAATTTTTCAAATAATAAGAACGCTTCTAAAAAAAAATAATTTTCCAATCTACAACAGAGTAATATATATTGTAACAAAAGGTTAACATATCTCTATCTTATTAATATTATTGAAATAATTACTGCTATAATTATTAATGAATTAAATGTAATCTAAGTGTGTGTAATCTAACTAGATACTTCTCAAAGAGTATACGAAAGTTATAAATCATCAAAAGATTATAACGATTAATTCAAGAAATATCAATTAAATTATCAATGGTAATGAGCCATAATAGATGCGCACCTCCGCATTTACTTTTTCAATCGTATAAATAATTATCTCTTTCTTAGAAACGACGTTGCTAAATATTAATCGATATTAACAATAAAATTGATATTTCTTGAATTAATCGTTATAATCTTTTGATGATTTGTAACTTTCTTTAGTATACTCTTTGAGAAGTATCTAGTATTAGATTACATTTAATTCATTAATAATTATAGCAGTAATTATTTCAATAATATTAACAAGACAATAAGATAGAGATATGTTAACCTTTTGTTACAATATATATTACTCTGTTGTAGATTGGAAAATTATTTTTTTTTAGGAGCGTTCTTATTATTTGAAAAATTATTAGATGTTTAAAAATTGCTGCTTGATTTTCTTGTCCGAGTTCTTCGGTCCTTATGAATGTTTATTTCAGTATCTCTCGACACATTGTATTTTCAGCATCGTGGCCTTATTATCTTTATGGTCTTATTATTTTTACTTTATCTTATTTCTAAAAGACTGACTGTATATTATAATTCATTGATTTATCTGCGTTCGTCTCATTCCTTGGCTCCGTTCACACTCGCGACATCGCACGACTCCTCGTGGGTAGTTCTGATGACGGTATATTTTCCAATTCTCGTAAATTACACGATAGCACATTGTTGCCGGACTCCGTGAGTATTATAATGCACGTGATAATCAATCCCTACCAATGCGTCGCTGTTAGATACACGATTCTTCAGGTTCTATGCCAGAAAATACAGCACTGGATTACATTTTGATAAAATAAATTAATTTGAATTGTTTTAATTAATTTAAATTACATTATATTATAATAGCGTTTATCTAATTTCTTTAATGTAATACCCAATACTGCTTAAAAACGAACTTTCATGAATGAGAAAAATTAATAAATATAATACATATGATACATATAAATATAATACATATAACAATTAAGAAAGTTATATTTATTTAGAGAAAATCTTTTTATACAAATTTAAAACATAAAATATTTTGTCCAATATTTGTATGTTTTCGCAAGTCATCGTATACCAATTGTTATTATAATTCAAGCAAATGAATAATTGAAAAAAATGTTACTTATGTTTATCGTATTATTTAGCATGTTATGTCGAAAGAAGTGCTTTTAAAATTCATGTACGAATGTATTGTATGTGCAAATGTATTGTATGTGTAAATTTTTTAACGGGACAACAGGTGAGGATATTTTTGATGGACGACAAGTGTCATGAGCTTTCGATATTCCCGTTGTACGGCAATGAGGTCAACTAGGGGCCAGTTTCAGTGAGCGCGGGACAACGTTAACGACAATGACGACTGCATAACGGCAGATTTTCGCATCGGAGAAGGTCGCGTTTAAGGCAAACGGGCTTACTCTCAATTTACTCCCAATTATCAAATTATGGCAGTTGGCGTGCAGATTAGTGCGACTTTTCGCCTTTCAGTCGACCTTTGCAACTCGCATGAACCAGCAAAATAATAGAAGAAGAAGACCTCCTTTAAGTCTGTGAAATTGATTCCAATTCTCGTTGTTGGTGTATTACTGTGAATGTGATGAATTCTCTTGACATGTTTGGAATATGAATTCGACCGTGCCTAGTATATTTTATGAAACGAAAGAATGCTGTTAAAAGTCACGAAAGATTTTTTCAAGGCATTATCTCTTGCGAAACTCGATACACAACAACTGTTGTGACTTGATGGTCGATGTATGTTCCGAAAATTAATTATCTAAGAAAAGAGTTGTTTTATTTATATTTCAATAATATGATATCTGCTGTAACATCTTTTTCCTAGTGTAAATCTTGCGATTTCTAATGAAAGAAATATTTCCAATAGAAAAAATTCGAATTCATATATCTATAATATACATATAATATACATCTATAAATAAATAATAAATCTATTACATAAATCTAAAAAATAATAAACAATTTAATATTTCTATAAAAATTTATATAAAAATATTTATATGAAAATAGAAAAGAATTATAGGGTTTATGAATTTATATTAATTCATATAAAAAATATAGGTTACCAATCATTTTATAGGTCATGTGTTATGTAACTGTTATAATATTTGTAATTCTGGGTCATGTGAATCAGATATCAGTTTAGTCAGCGATTCTTACGAGTTGATTCTTTCACGATTTTCGTAAGAAGAAAACATGAATGATTCACTCAACATGAATAAAATTTCGTTTGCTCTTTATCTGTTATAAAACCGACTTTCTGAAATAAATGTACACTACTCATTTGAAGTACGTACATTAAAATTCAGAGAACTTAATGTCCGCTATACGTTGGAAGAGAAACTTAAGATCTTTTATCGAAACTTTCACCGAGTTTCGGGGATAAATATGAAGGCCAAAAAATGTAAATACATCTAGTTATCATTACGGTTACATTGAGAGGAGCAGATAAAAAGTCTTCTTAAAAGCAGATTTATCTTTATCACATGATGCGTTTTCTAATTTACCATGTATAATCTTTTTTTTACTTTTTGACATAAATAATACATAATGAGTGATAAGCGTGTGCTTGAAGATTTGTGATACGACGAAATATACTTCTAATTTTATCATCTCCTTAATTTTTCGCAAAAGTTATTTATAATAGCACTTAATTTATAATACATTTATCTAAAAAGGTATAAATGTATTGTAGAAAAATCTAAGTGTATTGTAGAAAATTGCATGCATTTAGATGCAACATGCATAAAGTATTGGCACGTGTCGCGAACAAAATCCATTGTTAAGTTTACACTTTCGTGAAGTCGACTTATCTAAAGGTTTATTCGACAAGGAAGTTAAATGGGATCGTGCGGATTTTACATACATATTGTGTCGCGACAACGCGGCGGTCGTAACGTCATAATAACTTGATACAAGCGTTTGTAAACTTGCACTATGAGCCGTAAACACTTCCAATGTTCGTCGTACCTCGCAAGAGACTTTCACCTCGTGCGAACCAATATACACACTCATGAGCTCGATTCGATTTTGCCACACGTGACACGTCTTTTTCTCTTTCAACATTAAATTACTTCCGTAAATAAAAATTTCCATTCGACAGGAAAGCCACTATTTTCGTATTATGATCATATCTTGCGTTCATATCTTCGTCTTACGATCATATCTTCATTTTTGAAGTATTTAAATATCTTCATGATTATAGACTAGATATAAGACTACAAACATACGTGCAATATCCCTCCAATTACGTAATATACAGAATTATATATACATAATTATGTACAATTATGTACAATTAAAATTGTACATAATTATGTATATATAATTAGAATTATATAATTGTATATTTTAATTATATGTAATAAAACTATATAACTGTATATTATATAACTACAAATGAAAAATATTGTGTATATGTTTATACACTGAGAAAAAAATGTTGAATCAAAAAAATTCTTAATTCAACTATATGCGGCAATGTCACGGGCAAGCAAATATTTGTTAAAAAAACCAAACAATATGTGTTTCGATAAATTAATCAATAATTTTTTCTCAGTAATTTTAATTATATTATATATAATTATAGTGAGTTTGATATATAATTAAAATATGTTAAAATTAATTTTCTTTTTTTTTTTTCAAATAAATAACTAATGAATAGATTACCTTACAATTAGTTCTATTAGTAGCGAAACATGATTGTAATTCAAATTGGTGTGTCAATGTAGGCTTTATATATAGACGACTGCAGAATTAAAGATCGCTAAGCAGCGATTATTAATCATAAGACGGGGATATCATTATGATTATTATGTATTATTGCATTTGAAGACTATAATGTCGTAGTTAAACATAAATTCATTCGTGACGCAAATTGCAGCTATGCGCGAATCATAAAGTTTTTGTATTCGCAAATAACAATTATGATTCAAACATAACATTAACGATTTAATCTGTTACGCGATTTAAATTTATGCGAGTTAAGATGAATTTCCTCGTATTCCTTCTTTCTTTTTTTTTGTATCCTTGTGCAATAAGCAGTCTATTTTTAAACAAGTCAAGGGGTAACGTATTTTGCTGACTTTTATGATATATTCTTTACAATCAAGCTCAATCATTGTCGAAGAATAGCATGACACATAATTATATGAATATCTATGAATGTAACCGAAGCTCGCTAAGGCTAATACTTTTTCGGAAAAAAATTCTTTTTTATGATTCGTCCGCTCTTTTTTATCTCTGTGCGGCGCAATGGCCGGCCGGTTCTTGGCGTAACATCAATGCCTGGTGCGTTTTATCACTGGCCGTCCCTGCGTGCATTGAAATCGCGAGATTTCTCGTTGCATTAAAATGTCACGTTCTTTCATTTGCATAGCTGAACTGCAACTTTAATAGATTCGTTCGTTTCGATATCGCGATTTGCCACGGTAGCTGATAAACGTTATAATGCTCCAGATCCGATGCGGGTGTCAGTCTAGAAATTTATTTAGTAATGCGGAATGTCTAATTTAGCTCGAAGACAAAAGTAATTATTAACCATGTATTCGTATCGATTTTATTATAATTTATGATAATGCTTACAAAATTGATTAAAATATTATCATAATTCTTGACTGTGGTTGTGTACTTTGACTTGGCAGTAACTCATTGCTTTTTAATTCATATTAATTGATATCTGATTTATTAAATATAAATAATATAATATATTAAATATAATAAGTCACAATTAATATGAGTAAAAAGCAATCATCAGATTATTTCGTTAATATATTATAGAACTTATTATTCGAACTATGTATAATCGAGAAAAAAGATGTTGAGATAATCGAAGAAATATGTTAAGTTTAGTATTACAAATTATCTTGAGTATTTTTATTCGTTAACAACGCAATAATTTAAAAGTCTTTTTCATCGTTTATTCTATTTTTCCAATTATTCTACTAGTCTCAACTCGAATGTTTATTTTCATTTTCTAGACGACATTGTTTGGATAATCGAACGTTCAAATAAACGGTGTTTGCATAATAAAGTTCTGCTGTGCAATCTAATCAATTTCATAATTTCATAAATTACTATGGTCTATAAAAATAAGGAGACTTGTAAAACGATCTTACTAAAAGATGTAAAACGACACGTTAATATCTTGATTATAAATCATGATAACAAATCAGAAAGAGTGAGGTAGATCCAACGTTGGCCACGTTTACACATCGTAAAGTTTGTAATCACAAAACAACGTCTTACATAACTATCATGATATAATTGGAGCAACGTGAAAACGATACGTCTCGTCTGCGAGTACTTGTATTGTTTAGCAATATCTCTGCATGAAACTCGGCAATAAGTTTAAAAGTTCAAACCAAATGTTTAGACTCATTTTATATCGAATCGAGATTTGCATAGTGGACAAATAAAACTCAAGATCAGAATTAGGTCACATTCGATGTGAAACTATAGCAGGTCAATGTTTGTAAAACATATATCTATTTTGTAAATAAAAGTATCGATATATTTCTTGCGAAGAAAGAGAGTTGCTTCATAATTTTTTATTTAAAACACTGTATTAGGTCACTATTTCTTACTAAGACACTATATTACAGGAAGGTGAAACACTAAGAATTCCTGATATATCGATCAATAATCGATAATTCGCATAATAATCGCGATTCGTTACCGAACTTAAGGACGCTTTCATCTCTTATGAAATACTCTTCCAGTTCATTTCCATTTATTTTATCGAGTTTCATTGAACAAGTTTTTAACAAAGTTGCATAAGCTACGGGCACGTAGTCCATGGTAAAACTTTACTAATGATAAATGGAAAACACAATGAATAAAAAGAAAAAAGATAACAAAAATTGTTTCGATATGGATAGCGCGTCAGCAGTTTACGAGACACGTGTCTTTTCTTTGTGTAAAAATGTATAAAAGTTTTCCATTTATAGATAAAAGTTACCTCCGTGGAAAGCTTGCATAAAAAAGGGTGAAGTTCTTCTCGAATAAAATAAAAAGAAACTTTTTATTATCCGCTTGTGCTTCACAATTAATTTATGAAAAGTCTTAAATTTTTAATCACTTAAGAAATAAAGATTTATTAATGTTATAAATTGGTTCAGAGATTTATAGATATATGGATCAATATACAGTAAAAGAAACATAAGAAATATTTAGTAAATGGATCAAACGTGCAGTAAATAATACATCAATTTACACAACGGCAAAAATTTTATATATTTAGCAAAATAGCTAAACGTCCTGCAACTTCAACAATACTATTAACGTTATTATATATATACATATATATATATTTTTTTTCCGTTGAATAATAAATTGAATTTAAAATTCGGAAACAAATAACACTCAAATGTTTATTTTCATTTTCTTTGATATTATTCGAATATTCGAATGTTCAAATAAATCATTATATGTATATATATATATATATTCAACATATACTCTCGTAAAATCATCTTTTAAATTCATCATTTTCCCTGAAGAAGTTAATTTCTACGAAAATAGCATTATCTGCATTTAATTTCTTTAACTGCAACGTCATTATTACGATAGTTTTCCATGTCATTGCATCGTAAAAAAATTGTAACATACACATACACACACACACACACATATCATATGTTTATAAAGAGGAAGTTTGAGAAATATCCTTTCGTAAAGGATCAATAATAATTATTGCTATTTTATTGCAGTAACTCACTTAATAACCGTTTGCTTCATGCTGTTGGTCATCGCGACTAGACCAGGTTTCTTTCTGCTTCTTGCTGGGTACTTTTTTTCCGATTCTCACTAGCACATAACCACACTCTTACGTTTTGTGTCCTTTCTTGTGTCCCAGCTTTTAATTTAGCTGGGAGATCCGCGGTCGTTTCCGGAACGTCAACCGGAAACTTCTCGTGACCGCTACGTTTTCCCCGTTCTTCTCGCGATTTTTCTGTTATCTATTCGATGATCCTTCTCGAAGAAAATCGAAAATAAAAGGAGATTGTTGGAGAGGGAGGTTGTTATCTTCCTCCGAGATACGGATACCAATCGGTTTGGACTGTTAGCGTCGGACTGAAGTAGCGCGCGCGCTTCTGCTCGTATTTAAACGTCCTCTCCCTCCCTGCCACGTCCTCTCTTTCCCTCTCTCTGTCTCTCTCTCTCGCATGCAAGTTCCCGCGTTTCTCTTGAGAGAATATTTCCCCAGTATGGACGTGAATTACCATGAAAATCTGAGGAAAATGTATTCGGTATATATACCCATTCGTAGTCCAAAAGAAAAGGGATAGAATCACAAATAAAGTATGATCTTAGGCAAAGCATTTTTTGGTATTTTTGTAGATCTTAATATAACACAAGTTAGGCTTGAAAATATTTTCGTGGTTACACTATGAGATCTTTGAAGAAAAAAATGTCTGTGAGAAAAAATGAATCTTTTTTCCTTCTCTTCTCTCTCTCTCCCTTTCTCTAATAATAAATATATATCTTATAAATATATTTTAAATAATATCTTTTATATATCATAAATTATCGAAGTAATTTGTACTATGTAAACTTAATAATCTAAACGTGCATTAATTAAAATGAAATTAATAGAACGATAAGAAATAGTAAAGAAAATATGGAGTTCCGGTCTTCTGAGTTTAACTCTGAATATTACTAATTCAGTCGATTTGAATAACAAGAGGATACTTCCTCATTAGTGCGCTTGATTTCGATTTGTCAGTAAGAAACGTCACGATGAACCTAACACACGTTACAAGTATTTTGAGAAATCTATTACGTTAAGTGCAGAATTGTGGTCGTTTATGAATGTCATAATGTGATATTGCAAGAACTATTAACAATGTAATTTATTTTGAATGTTCCGAGAATCCTACGTTCCAGCCTTCAATTGTACACAGTTAACTTGTTTAAGAATATTTAGCAGACCGATTATTTAATCCTTCTTTAAATATTTTCTTTAAACGTTAAAAATATTAATTTAATTAATGCATAAATTCATTGTATGTAATATTAAAGTAGACAAGAATATCAAGTAGTCAAGATATCATTTTTCAGCTCACGCGATAAAGTTGATTAATTGTGATTCGGGAGACAGCTAATTTATTTATTTATTTATATTTAGTCTGATTAAATATTAAATAATCGAAATTGATGAAGTCACATTGATAATATTGACCTGCAAAACTTGCAAACAAAATTATAACTAACATTGCGAATCACTGACAATGGCTATGGTCTTTGTAATACGATAGGATCTAAGAAGACAATTTTGTTGAAGGTTAAAGTTTAATGACCAGCAAATGAGTTTATGAATAATAGTAGTGTTGGTGAATTTGGCCGAGTTTGAGAAACTTGGCTCAACACACACTTCTTAGTACCCTGCAAGTAGTATAAGTTTTCCGTTACAGAAACAATCTCGAAACTATTCAATAGTGCATTCTAAATATTCTGAACCAAGGATGGAAATTTCACTTTTCAGAACTCAATTAGTAGGGTTTGAACTTATGTAAGTCACGCGCGCAATTGTCGATAGGGTCATAATGAACAATGTATGGCTTCATAACTTGAAGAATAATCAATTTCAATTTACAGGATCTCTCATCTTGCAAATTGAGAGAGAGGGAGAGAGGAAAAAAATAGAAAGAGAAGAAGAGAAGCATCGATAAATATAATAAACTTTATTTATATTTTATATAGTATAAGGGTGTCGCTTAAATTGTATAATATATGGAACTAAACTAATAATACTTAGTTTTTCTGTTACAATTGCATGTTGTATTATGTCATACTTATAACTTTCCTTCTTGTTTAATTTTTGCAGTCTTAATTTATTTTGTAAACAAACATTTTTTAAATTATAGGCGTAGGTTGTATGTTTGTACAAACGTCGACTATGTTGTTTCAAAGGAAAATAATCGATACGCATGATCGCGGTTGATGGTTTGTTCATCCTTCACCTTCTTTCGTTCTTCCGTGACAAAAGTTTCTTTACGAGTATAGTCTGCACAAGTTTTATTAAGGATAATGACCAAGGACGAATGCTAATCAGGTTACACGCCGTGGCCGTGTAGAAATCTCATGGAAACCTTTGTGGTCGAAGAATGCTTCTGCAATTTGTCATCGTTTCTGCACGTGTCTGTTTAATCATTACGAATAAGATAAGACACACTTGTTAAGCAAAAAGTATATGACTCGAGTATTAATTAAATAAACAAAAACATTTTTTTCGAAATTTCTGGAAATATGAGATTCGACTTAACGACTTAACGTTTTTTCATAACTGCTTGTAATCGAACTTCACGTACTTACATCGAAACTATTATATTATATTTCGTTCGAGGCAAAGACCAGAATGCTTCGATGATTATTTCCGTCAATTGATCTGATTAGTTTATAAAACATTTAGAGAGAGAGAGAAAGAGAACAAAATATAATTTCTGTAACTACATAAAAAATAATAAATTGGATCCAATTGACGACGATTCCAATTGAGTGACATTCTTCATTTCGCCGTCGTCAAGTTGAATAAGATTTGCTTTGACGAAGTTGCGGCAAAGAAATCTGCAAGACGAAGTTGGAATAAAGCCAACGAACGGTAATGTTGAAGAGTATGCCGATATTAATTAAGGAAAATTCCGTTGATTATTGACGACGTTTTACAATGACGACGTTGAAGGGAAAAATTGATAGATCGCGTTGCGTTGATATTCTCGTCAATACTCGAGACATCCGTTCTAGATGTGTCGTGATCTTTGCGTTGTGGACAGAACTCATTTAGAATCACTTTAGACTTTTGCGACTTTTTAAAATTATTGTCTGTACATAACTTTGAACATGCTACAGTTTTTTATTTTGTAAGAGATACACGGTATAATGTGACAAAATAAAATGTTTGAGTTAATGAGAGAATGAAATAATATTCAGTTAATAGGATGAGAATAAATAAATAAATACATGTAGTTACAGATTTTTCGATCGCTTTTTGTTACCACGGACTTGCATAATCAATCTGCAATTAAGTATAAACCTCCCGAGCTACAATTTATATGAATATAAATTTCTTGACAGATATTTCTCGTTTTACGTGATCTTTTTGAATAAAAATACAATTTTATCCGCAAGTGCGATAGCGCTTCAAATAGAGAGATATGAGATACCGTTAGCGTTAAAAAGCATGATATCAGACTTCGATTTGGGACGCAGATCGTACAAGACATTATTGGCATACTTATTAACATTAGTTAAACGACTTGAATGCGAAAAAATACATGTTAAATGTGAGCAAAAAAATTAAATCTCGATAAACTCATCCTGAAGTTTGCAAAATAATTCGAAAAATCAGTTTGTAATCTGTCATTCTTCTCTTTGAAATATGCCTTTTCTAAGTTTTTATTTAATTCGTTAAAAATTACTGATCTTTTTCCTAGAATCACACGTATTTCGATTGTTAAATTATTTTACTGAAAAGCAAAATAATTTAATAAAACTTGTACGGAATACACTTCATAATATTTTGTTCGGAGAAAAAGAAAGACAAAAAGATAGAAATAAGTTTTTTAAAGTTTTTTTTTTCAAATATGAATATAAAATGAACTTTTATTTTAAAGTGTGTATGTGATTATGTAGATATTAAGAATTATTTCTACTGATCACAAATTTCTGTATTTCTCCAATAAAACAAACACTTGATATACTCCGGTAAATATACATGAAGGACAATTGTTGCGAACGTCCTTTATTTTCACGGTATATTCAATTTCCTGCTCGCCATTCAAGCTTCGAGTGAGTGGACACACCATCCGCCGCGCAATCAAATGTGAAAATATACTCGGCGTGACATTTGGAATACAGTTATAACAATTTCGATTATAAAGCGGGTATATTTCTCTAGTCGGGTCGTTTCTCTAATCTCGAAGATTTGTTTGAGACTCACGAGGCTATCTAATGGTGATGTACACGTCGTGTCGCCATAACCGATATGCAAATGTCGCGGCAAACGGTCGCCATACGTGTTATCAAATGATATCGGGAAGTCGTTAATAGTCGCTCTTTCTAATACAACCGAGCGGTGACACCGATTACCTATCGTACGTCGTAAGCAGTCTGTAATTCGTAAAACAGAGTCAACCGGTCAGTATTCCATGTCATGTCATTCCGCTTGGCAATTGTCGGTGCGTGTGAACCAGTTTATTAATGACAACCGATTAGATCGATCGCAAAATATACTTGACTTGTCGGTGTACTTGTAAAACCTTAGTGACTAACGAAAGATAACGTATTTATGTACATTGCTGGTTAGTTTTACAAGTTGTTAGTCTGGAAGTAAGTCAAATTTTAATGATGATCTGATACGGCCGTTCCATTTCTCTCGAATTAAGATTGCGATCAATGTAAATGAACTTGCTTGCGACTAGACAACATTTCATTTGTCGAGTTGCAGAGTGAGAGACTTTAGCTGTTTCCTCTAAATTTTTTGTCCAATATAATCATTTTTTTCTGTCTCGTCAAAATTTCCTATCTTTTTTTATTGTATGTGAACAAAGAAATTCGCCAATTAATGTTTATTATCATTCCGAAAACTTTTCGAAAGCTATTTGAAAAATTGATAGAATAATATCAGCGATTTTGGCAATTTGTGATACGATTTGACTCGATTTGATTTGAATCGATGCGTTTTTATTTTGTAAATGTATTTCGACGCATATGAGAGAAATTTGATGATTATGATCGATAAAACTAACTAAACTGGCATTCGCAGAAATCGCTGTTTATCAAAAATTATTGGAATCTGAAAATTGTGATTACATAATAGGTATATTTTATCGAAATCGGCAGGGTCTCATAACTTATGCTATGATTAACCGGCATACAGAGTCATAAATAACATGTTGTAGAATTCAGTGTTTAATCATTTTAATATGTTTACTACGATTGGATATACCGTGTGATCATAAATAGTATTAGTATCTCGACGTCGATATTCTGATAATAAAATTATGGATGCTCATTTTGATTCTAGTCTAATAATAATTAATCTATTGCACCAAAAACTTTCTGATATTTTTCGAAAGTCATTATAATTTGCATATATTTAAATATTGCTTGTATATTGCACGAACTGCGAACGAAAGTTGTTTTTGGAATTAAAATATTTTATGTAATATAGCTTTCCCGTTATTATATTCTAAATTAGATATGCTTGATTTTCACTATATAGTATACTTTTTAATGAGCAATTATTAAATACGCATATACTTGCTCTAAAAGTATCTCTCTTCTTATTTTTTTGTTGTATTTGTTTCTTTATATCACGTACATTTTTTATTTACTCGAGAAACGTTTTTAATACTTATTTAATACTTATAAATAAATAATAAAGTAAAAAAAAAAGAAAGTTCTGATAATATATTTCTTAAACGGAAGTTTGAAATTATCAATCTCCCACGTTTCTAAACTTTAATAAAGATATGTCTAGTTCTCTCAAAGAAGGATTTAACCTAATATACATTAAATTTGGATCAGGTCAATTACATACGCAGGATACGAAGGCATATATACTTGCATATATACGTGCAAGATGCACAACCTCGCGTATGTAGCGTCGACTAGGAGTGGCACCATCACAGTCGAATGTTTATCGGTCATATCCCGTTAGGTTCAGGTAATATGCAGCGGCGGTTTTACCGTCTGCAAGTATTTTCTTTATTAAGAGAATTGAAGTCATGGACCTCACATCTTACGACCGTTAACTATCACGATAACAAAGATACCGATCTGCTGCAATTTATTGATATTTTATAGCGCAAAGAATAATAGAATTTAAAGCAGTTTGAAGTAATTAGCGGAGTGTGCAATATTTAAGACGATCAATTGGAATTTAATGCGAGTATAAATCGATGTAATTCAAACGGTGTTTAATGTAAAATTTATAGTTCGTACGAAGAGTTTATATGAAAACATTAAGAGTTAATTATACAGTTTTACGTTTTGGCTTTTTCTACTTTATTTTAATATCATCTGGCTGGCGTTTTATGTTTAAAAATAAAATTAGTTTTTTTTTTCAAAATGACACTATTATTATACCTTTTACGAATTTTAATCGAAGCTCTTTTAATGCTCTTATAAATTTTTAAAAATTATTTTGGTTATTGCTCAAATGAAAAAAATGTTCGATACCTCCGTATATATCCGCAAAAAGCAGACCGAATGCATGATATGATGAATCATGAGTGACGTTGCGCAACAAAATTAGAGCTATTCTTATTTCCGGGACATGACAGTTAGTTTCCGAGTTTCCAAACCTCGTTTCTCAACGTAAGACTATAAGCGAAGAAAATACCTTGTCATTGCAGGAAAGACAACAACTTTGGTTCTTCCTTTTATCTCACGTTTAAATGTGAAACTATATAGTCACTTTAAAACAAACAAACTCTGAATCACGGGGTTACATGCTAAACGTAATGTCAAATAGAAGCAAGAATAAACCTATTCATCGTGATTCATTAGTATCTTACGTCGAAATATTAGTCTGCATATTAGACAAAAAAACTGTGTTAATGAGTTAGGATATATTTCACGCTAAGTACGATAATGGATTAAAATGTGAGAATGAATTATTTCTACTGAGATAAAATTATAGCAATTCGCGCGTTCGATCGATGCTACTAACTTTCTAAGTTGCTTTAATCGATCGAACAGTGCAAAAAGGTTTGTCGCCGATTAACGACTGGTGAAAGTAGTTTCGCGTTTTCCATCGTCATGTATGTCTCGCAACATAGTCTTATATTCTCTTTGAATTATTATAATTATTATAATGATGCCGTGGGTCGAAGGAAGAACTCATCTATATAATCATCTATATATGCATATGAAAATATATGTATGTTTTTTATATACAAAAAATTATACGTAAACGTGAATTTTTCTTTAAATAATCGATCTTTTAACATTCGAGTCTGTCAAACTGTTTGATTGTTTCAAACATGAAACGTTGTTTTTATATTATCAATTTTCAAGAAATGTTTACAAGAAAATGAAAATACAATAAAAAGTTTTTAACAACTTTTTCCATGTTAATATATTTATGAAAATTATAAGTTATTACAATTTTAATTAAAAACATAAGAAGAAAAGAAAGAATTAAAATTCAAAAATATATTTTCAGCTTTATACACTGACTGGATATTAAAAATTGTATATAATAATTTTCATATTAATATGTATGATTGACATTTCTTTTTTTCTAAGGAACAGAAATTGAATTAAGTACATATAAATATATTTTATTTTAAAATAATAGAATATAATATAATCCGTATATTATATAATCCCACAAATTTATATTGCTTGTAATAGATAAAAACTAAAACATATTTTCGTACAAATATTATGTGATAATTTAATTATCCGATTATCAAGAGATGTTTACATTATAAGAGTGTTCCTTCGTTTAACAAAAGAATTGAAACTTTTAGAATGTGACATTTCATACGCAATAATATTTTAAAACTCCACTCTCTACAGCATGATTTTTGATGATATTAAGGAGAAATCAGTGGAATGATTCTTGACGAGATCGCTGTTGGTTATCCGAATGTTTTGTTTTTACCGAACACTGTTTTCAATAAAGAAACACTTTTGAATATATTTACGACCTTTAGTTAACGTTTTTCATTTTATCCGTTCTCAGCAAGGTCACATTTTGGTGAAGTCGACTTCGCTATCATCGATCAGGATAGCTTACGTAAATCGTAATTTGCGTTGGAGCCATATAATCGTAGCGCCCGATGAACACTGGGTAGGGTTCAACCGAAATCGTTATGAATATTCATCGGTGTTTAATATCAGACTTAATGATCAGACTTAAGGTTCATTTTAACGTGGTATCTTATCAAAATTACGAAAACTATTTTTTGTAAAAGGAAATAATATTTCGACGAATTCGATGATAGATTTCACATCAGGTTAGTTATTTTATTAAATTTTAAATTATTTTATTAAATTTAATTTTATACGTTTTATTTTATTTCATTAATTTAATTTTATTTAATCTGTTGTATTAAAAATGAACGAAAACAGGAGATTTGCAACGGGCGTAAACATTTAAAGAATTTTTTAAAGAATTTCGAAAGAGTTTTTATATAAGCTCTGTGATCGTTGATAAATAGACGAGCGTAATATTATAACTGAAACGAAGATGTAATCTCAAACTAAGAGATCATGTTTGTGAGGCAGGTGATCAATTTATCAATCTTAAATGGTACCTGCCTATGCTTGAATTTAGATGAAGATAGTTCGAAGGTTCATGATTAAGTGGTTCTTTGGGAAGAATTCTATACTACTATAATAGAACTACATTCCACTTGAACAAATCGACACATGAAAGATTTTTTGGCACATAAATTAAATATAATGGAGTTATAATTACGTCCTATCTGCGGCACATGATCGATATATTACAAATTATACATACAAACGTAAATTTTCCAATCCAATATACAGATACTATGCATCTTGTATGCGTGCACACAAACAAAATCTTAAATATTCTGATGAATTATTTTTTCGGAAATATCCTACGAAAAAGGATTATTTTATATATATTTTTTTCGGTTTATTTTTTAAATTATTTTTCTTATTAATATTTTTACTTTTCTTGAGCTTGCATATATCTAAAAATATATTGTATAAGCACGTAACATAAAAATATAAACATGTCAATAAATTTGGATTTAACGGTAGAACGCAAAAGGCAAGTACAATACTAACCAGCGATATGCAACTTCAGCTGTAAATTGGTTGTCCGATAAAGTTCCTTGTATGGGGACCGACTGGCGTTAGTGCTTGCACCGTTATGTGAAAACGCTCGCGGCGATATTAATGAGATAAATTTTAGTCGTAACTGAACCGGGTAAAAGTTGAATAACTCTGTCGAAAGAGAGAAAGATGCTAATTCTTAATGCTCAAGCGGAGACGAACACGTCGTTGTCCTTCAAACTCATTATGTTAAATCTGTCGGGCCTATTAGATTTTTACGAAATTTCTCGGCTTCAAACGTCAAGTATGTGATTGATTTTAGGATGTGTTTGACAGTTTACTGTCGATAATATAACTGACATCGTTGTAGCTGTGTCGTACTTTATGGTAATCGTAAATTTGAAGGTTCAATATGACAATAAGTGTAGTCTATTGTAGGCTGGTATAGTTAATTTTGATGTTTTGAAAGATTAGTGATTAATTACATAGATATAATATAGTTATATTAATATAACTCAATTTATTTATATTAATTCGACGTTTTTATTAATAATCAGACGCTCGCCAAACTTTATTTGTTTATATCTGTATTATTAACGATGTGCCAACGAAAAATGGAATTGTATATAAATGTAGAAACGAAAATCTATCGTTTAATACCGAAATATAATATATAGTTTTCATTTACATGTTGGACCTTCTTTAATAATTGATATAAACGAAGTTCGGTACTCGGCGTACGATTTTTATTTAGTTTACCTTGAATATTTCGTAGTGGTTGAATTAAACAATGCTCGATCGTTTGAGGTCACCGCGCTATCATTCGTGAACCGATAGTCAAGCATGGAGGTAATGGAGGTTCCATGTATCTTTCGTGATATACGGAATATACAATTTTCGTTTATAATACGTTGAACGTTCTTTAGTGATTGATATAAACAAAGTTCGGTGCTCGGCGTATGATGTTTTGTTTAGTTTACCTTGAATATTTCGTAGCGGTTGAGTTAAACAATGCTCGATCGTTTGAGGTCACCGCGCTATTCGTGAGAGAGAACCTATTTTTCGGTCGAAATTAACAAACTTTTATTGGGGGTAAAATAATTTTAGTTGTCAAAGATATGTAACTCCTTAATAATCGATGTCTCGGAATCTGATTAATCGGAACTGTTGGTAGTTTTCAGTAAAAACTTTTCAATTTTTTATTTGACATAAAGTGATTTGTTACTGATGATATAACCGAAAAGGAGAAAAACATATAATATAAAAACATGAGTTTTTTCATTATTCTGGCTATTTGAATTATTTTTTAATATAGCGACATTATCTTTTAATTATATCATTAAGAATAAATCACCCTATATAATCGAGTCGTCATTGAATGATTAAAATATCGATATTCGACACTCAGAAGACAACACTTTGTTAACTGCGTTGAAGTTTTTTTTCAATAATAAACAGCGTACCGGTTACGTTTATGGATGTAATTTATGATGACGTAAATTTAATTATTCGCCGACGCTTTAAGTATCAATCAAATAAGATGTAAATTTTACCAAGTCCATAAAACGTTTCATAAAACACGTTTATAATTACTAAACACAATATAGAATATCTTTATATTTGCATTTATTCGTTATATTGATTCTTTACGGATTTAATAAACTCATTCAGCTGAGATTATCGTTAATAGAAACGTTTCATATTAAGTTTTTTTAATACAATCGAGTTGTTAATATGATGTACTTGAGTCTCATTGTGTGATGACTTCGCACATCGAAGACCGCGTGTATATAAATAACAATAAGTTATTCAGTATCGAGTATGGCAATTAGTTTATAATTCTTTAAATATTTCGTCGTCACATGAAATATTTAACGTGTAATAAAATAAATCGAAAATTCCTGTTATCTGCATATAAAATTAATTTCGATCAGATTATTATCGCATATCTAAAATTTATTTGCAAAAAAATTATTTTTTTGTGATAAAAAATACGTATATATAATTAATTTATTATTATTATTTCTCGTTATTATTACTCAAATTTTTGAGAAGAATAAAAGTGTGTAACTGATAGATAAAAAATAAAATAAAATTAGCACAAAAATGCAATAATTAATTTTTTCTTGATTTTTAAAAATCAGCTAATTTTATTCGTTTTAAAAAGAAATCATGATAAGTTATATATCTTCCATTTCTCGTATGTAACAATTAAATTTTGTTCTAAATTCAAGTCAATATCAATTGCCCTTATGTTTTTATGTAAGAAAGGTTAAAATCGTTTGGACAGAAAATATTTTGCTCTGCTTTCTTATCTTCAAATACTCTTTGTAAATTAGTGGAAATACGGACAATTTATCTGTTTCCTAAATATTTAAAAAATTGATCTTATTTTATACTTTTTTTGTTTTGTCTCATAAATACTACGGACGATGAAAGGTTAATGGTTAATGGTTGCAAAAGTAAAATTTTTGCAAAAAATATAACTTCTTGAGTTTTGCTGATCTTCCAAGTATTCTTCTAAAAATGTGGATAAACGACACGTGGTTCAGCGAGCCTATCAACAAGTTAAAAAAAGAGAGAATTCGTCAAACAAACATATTAAAAAGAATAATAATGACCGAGCCACGCATCGTTTAAATCCGACTTAAGTTTTCGACAAGTCAAACGATATCTTACCCTTTAACGGTCGTTACTCCGTAAACAACATCGAAGATACTCTTGGGATTCGATTGGACGTTTTCGTCCTTCTCATCTATCAGTTCACGGAAATGCAGTGTCTTTGCGTTCGAGAAGTTTGGCTCTTCGTGTGTAATATCCATTTTTAGGCTGCGTATTCTGTCGAAAATATGGAAAATCGACTTCTCGTATACAACACTCGTCGACACTTTCTTGCAATCGCGACCGAGCGACGAGCTTTTCGTGTATTAATGTACGCTCGCGCGAGAGAACTACACGTAACAAACTTCTCTCCTGTATAGCCCGAGTCTCTATTGTTTCCAGAACACGAGTCGCGTGAAGGATGGCGTGGTTCGGGAGACATTCGTAGGGCGCATGTGAAACATACGAAAGCAAAAGATAAACAATATCTCGTGTTCTAATGAGAAAATCCCGGACGAATTGAACGGTTGTGTTAGAACGATATAATTTATTTCTTTTATGAACTCAAAAATTACTTTAGAAATAACTTTTAACTCTTACATCTCATCACAGATATTTCGTGTCCGATCGGTTTCTAGCCACGTTTCCCGAAACTTTGAAGGTTCTTCCAATCCTCCCCCTACTCTCTCCTAAAAAAAAGTTTGTGGTGGTGGAAACATTTATATGCGGTTAGGGCAACCTAACCACCAATCTCTTTGTAAACAGGATGGGGTTTACAAACTGCGTTAGGCAGACGAATGACCCGTGATTATAAGGAGTCTTTTTTGCACGAAGTGACAATTTTATAAAAATTATTTTAAGTATTCTATTTTTATTCTAAATTAATTTGAATGTCTGTTTTTATTTAAAAATTATTTTTCTTAAAAGAAAATTTTAGAAAAAATGGATTTATATTTGCCTAGACTGTGATGTCTTTTTGTATTTGTATTTTATTAAAACTCATTCTTGAGTATATTATTTTTACACCTAAAAAATGCATATCTTTGCGATATTTGACTTTTTCTATTTACTCTTTATTAAAAATCATTTATTTTCATGTATCCGAATAATTATATTTTTTTAATAACTTGAAGTTCCTGTGTTTTTTTTTCAAACAGTTTTATACTTAAATTACAAAAATCCTAGAGTCATTTTTTATACTACTTCAAATAGGTGAAAAAGTGATCGGACTCGAAATATCCATGATTAAGGGACAAGGTACCTTTTATCACATTGTACTGTAAGGGTTAATGTAAGATTAATTTTTACTTTCAAAAAAGTAAGTTATTATTGTTGAATAATATTGTAAAAAGTCTCTCTAAATTTTTATGGAATTGAATAGCAATTATGCATCAATGATGATAAAAATAACTCGAGAAGATATTTTATTTTTCACAAAGCGTTGAGATTCACCGTTCTTATTATTAGTGACTTATTTTTAGCATAGAAAGCTGTTAGCGTGTTTAAAACATTTTCTAACTGATACTTTCACAAAATGTCGACTAATACATGCACATAACAAAGCTATTGTTACGTACTTATACTTACGAAGTAGCTGTTTCGAATATCTTAGCTACAGCAAATATTTAAGGAGATGTAATAAAAAATAAAAATCTACAGACAGAAATATTCAAACATCTGTCAAATATTTGAAGTAGCATAATTTGTTAATTATAACTCCATCTCGTTTATACGTGCGGATTATATTAATAAATCCATTTTACGCAAACATAATTTTAAGTAGTAACGTTTGACGAAAGTGTCAAAATGCAACATGTACGATGAAATCTATATACCGTTAATTGAGATTTTTTCTTCATTATAAAATTTCACTAATGAATCGTATAGAGAAAAGATAATGATGTGGGAATATTTTTATTCATTATTTGTTTGCGCGTATTATTTATTCATTTAACGACAATGTTTTAAATGAATTTGCTCGCGATTTTTATTGTTTAATATTTTTTTAATTTTTTCTCGCGGTAATGCTGTTTTAATGATACTTTGTACTCGTGTCTAAGCGAAAGTTAGAAAATATCGCGATATTATAACATGCATCTGATAATGATTTCTCTTCAACCGTATTGATGGTGTTTTTTTCATGGTCTCACGTTCATTGTTTTTTCATTGAAAGGTGACAAATGTGCATACTAATGATTTCAACGCGGATTCTCTCAATTAGGTATTCTGATGTTATCGCTCTGTTTGACCTTAATTATCCCACATTTTCAAGCAACGTTTCTGGTTTATTGCCATGTAGGTACTTAATGGAATGTCTACACTTTACATTTGTATAGAATTACATGTCATTAGAGTATGTCAGTTAAATGATTAAAAGAAATAACAAATCTCAATTTCTGTCGTCAATTCATTCGTTCATGTGTGTTTTGCTGACAGAATACAAGTTTAAATCGATGCCATTAATGCAACGTTAATCAAATTTGGCATTAAACTGATGATTGTATATTACAAACATTTAGCTTGTTGAAAAACTATGGACGTTTTCGTCCACGATTTATTTTTTAATAAAATCACGTTTCTCAAAGTTCACACATCGATTTCTTCGATGTAAAATATAACAAATAAAATACTCAAACGAATAAATCTACAAATTAAACATGGTAAATTTTTACCTGCTGACTTTAAATAATACAAGAAAATGGAATATAAAAAAAATTATCACGTTTTCTAAAATGTATAAAAAAATAATGAAAGACTTCTATACCGACGGTCATCTAAAATTTTCGATTAATGTTCACTATTCCGTCACTTGATCGCGCCACTTTGCACTCTCGTTCCACGTGCAGCACGCAATTGACGAGTGTCACGTGACTTACGTTTGTGCGTCCTTGATCGTGCGTGGATAGAGAGAGGACTCGAGATGAATGAGGAGTTTAGCGCGCTGTAGCGTCCTTTTAATCAACAGTAAATACGAGACGTATTCGATAAAACTCAGTCAACATGGCTAACCCTAACCTCACGGATATGACAGAGGAAGATGCGGCAGATCTACAATTTCCGAAAGGTACATTTAATTCGTAACCATTAAACACGAACTCGCAGAAACGCTGTAGCTAACCTCACTTTGATACTTGTTGACAATATATAACAGTTGTAGTTAATCGCATAGCTTCGAAATGATGAACTTTAGATCACAAAAAAATCATTAAAAAAGCGCAAATTTAATTGTCTCATTTTTTAACTCTGCTGATATCTATTGAAGAAAGAAAGCAGATGCAAATGTAATCTTATTGTAACAGCAGTGTTTAATATGCTAACGTTAATGTTGTTTTTAAGACTTATCCTATGAGGCATACATTTCAAATAAATCCCGCTGGCTATACATTATTTTCCTCATTAACGTTACCTTAAAATACCTGCACATCCGAGCGGCTAAGGCTAAGGTAACGATTTTCCTCTTTCAGACTATTTATTGAGTCCAACAGACAAATCTGAGGACGATGTAGAACTCGGGGTATCAGTTTTGAAGGATAAAATTTTTACCTCAGATCCAATATGCCGCGTGTGCAGGTCTACTCTTGTGGAACCATACGTTCGTTGCGCCATATGCACCGATGTCGAGATATGTCCTCCTTGCTTCGCCAAGGGCTGCGAAATCGACATGCACAAGAACGATCACGACTACGTGATTGTAAAGAACGAATTTCCCCTGATCGGCGGCAGTGGTTGGACGGCTAAGCACGAACTCGAGTTGCTGGATGTTCTGCAGCAGTGTGGCTTTGGAAATTGGATGGACGTGGGACGTAGGATGCATGGGAAATCATCCGAGGAATGCAAGACGCATTATTTGCAGCATTATATAGATAATCAGACTCTACCGGGTTTGCCGAAGATTAAGGAGAGCAGAGCTAGCTTATTTGGTTGTGAACCGATCCCTTATATATATAAGTTGCAAGATGTTGAAGAACCTCCTAGATTCGCCTCGAACACGGTTAACAGTAGACTGTTAGCAGGTTATAACGCGGCTAGATCCGATTTCGAAGTGAATTTCGATAATCACGCAGAATTATTAATATCCGATCTCGAGTTCGATGATTTTCAACCGGGCGACGACGTATATGAATTAGGACAGGCTTTACAAGCGGCAATAGTGCAGGCATATAACAACAGATTAAGAGAACGCATGAGAAGACAGAGGATTATACGTGAGCACGGATTAATAGCTTTTCGCAAAGTCATATCATCGATACATAGATATGAAAATATGATAACGAGGCCGCTCGCAGAGAGATTGTTAATATTCATGCAACTTGTAGACGGAATGGAATTTGATTACCTTATGGAAGGTCTTCATCGCGCCGGTGAATTGCAAAATCATATCAATAGGCTATTGGAGTTCAGGCGAAACGGGCTCAAGCACTTCCACAGCGTACCGATGTTCCAAAAACTTGGTAAACTGAGGCAGGAGCACGAGCGGGAAAGAAAGCAGTATCAAAATAATTCGGAGTACTGCTGGAGAAGTCTATTACCCGATAGCATTGTTAGCTGCAATAATCCGATTCCCGGGAGCACACAACGTAAAACCGCACCTCCCCTCGCTATAAAAGGTTTACCAGGATATGAGAGACTGAGCGCCGATGAGAAAGAGCTTTGCTCCGTTGCGAGAATCGTGCCCGCTAGTTATTTAGAGTTTAAGCAGCTTTTAATAATGGAAAGTAAGAAGCATGGTTATCTTAAATTAGCCCAGGCCCGCATCCTTCTAAAAATCGACGTGAATAAAACACGAAAGATATACGACTTCCTGGTGAAAAAGGGATACATAAATAAACCAGCTCAGTGAATATTTTAAAACAATTGATACAGTGCCGAAATACATAATATATGTGCACAGTGCGCGGATTCTCTGTGATATAATAGTATAATAGAATTAAGTTATATTAAATAAAATTCAGCATTTTCAGAAAAAAATAATTATAAGTTTTAATGATTTCTGAAAAATAAAATTTCTACATTCGGACAAGTTTACGAATTGCAAGTTCTCTTTCTCTTTATCCTGTTATTTCTATTGAGATTTTCGTTATTAATTAAATAACGAAGGCGATAAATTTCTTCACAGAATTTGAAAATGCAGAGACATTGTTGATATCGGAAGTATACATGCTTCTTGAGCACAGAAAAGCTCAAAATGAATCAGCGGAAGAAGAACAAGAATTTTCCGAAGTTTTCATGAAGAGCTTAACATACACCAATCGATTCGGAAAGTTGAAAAATAAAGAGACAATCGCAGCCGTTAGGAGGTAGATCTTAAATTGTTTTGAAATAGAATGTGTTACGTAAAATGCTTGTAATATCTTATAACATCATGAAATACATAAATTAAATATACAATGCGAAATGTAATGTTTTTATTACAGTTTATTGATGCAAAAAAAACTACACAAATTTGAAATTGCCTCGCTAGCCAACTTGTGTCCCGAAACTCCAGAGGAGGCGAAAGCTCTCATTCCGAGTCTCGAAGGACGCCTAGAAGACGAAGAGCTCCGAACGATATTGGATGATATACAAACAAAAAGATCATTGCAGTATTAAAATAAATTTTATACATCCCCTATATTTTCATTTTCCTTTGCAATTCCTCCCAGAAATATAAATGTGTACATTTATAATATGGAGTAAAATCTCATTTCAATATGGATCTTGCTTCAATGAAAAAATATATTGATAAATATTATATTGATTTGTTCATATATCGCTGCAGGCACCGGCACAAGACTTCATTAAATGTTATTTTAGCGTATTCTATCAATATTCATTATAATTAAATTCTGGTCTATTAAAATCCTGCAGAATCCAATTACTCTGACCATTAATTAAGCCGCAATTGTCGATTTGCATCATAATTATTTGAAAAGTGCAATGTGTTCTGTAAATTAATAAAAATCAAAAAGATTTGTCATAGATCGAATGATTTCTTGTTATGAAGTCATCGTTTCTTAGAAATCTCATGTTAATATATTCAAATTTGCGCGAAAAATTTCTGTTAATAATTGTTACAACAAAATTTGTTACATTATCATACATAATATTTAAAAAATTTTATTTGCTTTAATGTAAGTTTAGTAAGACCGCTAGAAAGTCGCTCACAATTAAAGAACTCTTATTCAGTCACCCAATTCCGGGTAAGATGACACAACTCGCGAAAGAAGATGGTACTAATCGCGCCAATGACAACCATGTATTACCAACGAGCTAATTATGGTTGGCTTAGCAAGAAATAGTGAACTTATTATCATCTCATAAGATTCTTGAGTACCCGGTAGCAAGACTCGCTCGACTTTCTGCTCTTTTTAGGAAAGCTGAGCTCGCGATAAGGATCGATGATGTTCTACCTATCACTTACCGCAAATTGTAATGGGTACTCTTCACTATGCTTTCTGCATTAAAACACTTAGTCTTCTTGTTTATATTTTTTGTTGGTCTTCTTTCCCCTGACTGTTTTCGAGAAATGTATTTTCGCGCTCACACGACATATTTTTAGGAGATTAAATTTTATTATGATATAAAATATATTCGTTTCTTTTAACGCATTATGATTTAAAATATATATGTTCTGGTTTAAAGATATTGAAGACAACAAAGAGATCTGCGTCATCGGCTTTATTCTTTTTCTTATCATGTTAGTACGCGCCATCTCTTCGTTTAAATCTCGCTCGATAAAGGAGTTACAATCAATTTTTAATACTAAATAAAAAAAAACAAACGAACGGATGCTTAAAAATAATTATAATTGGAACTAAATATTACCTAATTGATATTTCATGTTTTTTTGTACTTAATTTAAAAAATTGATTCTAAGAGCTAAAGAGAGTAATTTATTTTTATTTTTGTTTTTTATCTTATTCAATTTTTATTTATATTATAATATAACTGTATCTATCGGATGCGAGCAAAATGAAAAATTAAATACTGTGACACATTTTGTTTCGTATAGCTTATAGTGTCTATTAAATGATTATTTTTCTTAAAGTATTTACGAATCATTCGTTCTCGTTTATGTGCAAATTTTTCGAGTCAAATAAAAGTGCGTTAGATAATATAGTGAAAAGTGCTTACATATCGGGCATAATGACTCTCGCATTAGTGGCGGAGAAGAGCGGCGCCGTCGTTGGCGACACATAGTAATCGGCAAGTACCGCTCCCACGAAGAAGCCTCTTAAGATAATTACGACGGCCCTTAATCGTCAGTAAACTCGGAGAAATTGCTGCTGGTTTTACCGCGGTGAATTGCGTGTGACTAGTAGTCGATAACAGAATCGAAACGATCGAAAAGACGCTATCAAAACGATGGGATCGATGAATCGATCATACTGAAATAGCTCCGCATTCACATTAGGGAAATAAAAAATTTATATATACTACGATGTAAACAACGCAAGAAGATTCTAACAATTTTGTATAGAAGTGAAATTTATTATTTTATTTCTGGTCTCGTTTTTCTCGTAGTAACTAATATTTTCTATAATCTTAGTAAAATCTAATAAAATCCTAGAGAAACAAAATGAGAAACAAAATTGCCTTGTACCTCGTAATTCGCTATAATGTTAATATAAAATTATTATGTAAAACTTTCATATAATTTTCACAAAAAATTTCAATACAATTATGTTCTTAACTTTTATCTTCGGATAAGTACTCTTTCGTTTTTGCAACTTGAATCAAGATGCAAATTAGTCATATTGTAAGAACGCTCACAAAGTATCGTAATGGAGTAGTCGGACACTTCTGGAAGACTAGTTATCATGTTTGTTTTTTTTCTAATATGATATTATTTTCTTGAAATTACGTAATAAATACAAGTTAGAACGAGCATGCTCTAAAGACCGGAAAAAGAGCTACTACTGAAACGTTCAACAAGTCTATATATTTAGCGCGGTGAGTCTGGCGGCCAATCGATGGAATCAATTTGCATAATGTATACACGCGAATGCGTATGCTCGACAATGCCTTGATGTTGTGAAGTTGCCTTTATATAATGTAATAGAGAGGAATATCATTGACGTCGATTAATGTCAATAAAATCGCTGAGAACGCTCGTGATAAAAATTTTAACTGTATTTTAAATATGCAAGATGTATGCAGTTACGCTGTTGAATGGCTGAGAGTGTCGACTAGCGATACTCTCTTGAATAATAAAATTATAAAATCGTATTTAAATTATAAAATCTTGAATAATAAAATTGTGTTTATTGTGTTAAATTAATTTAGAACAAGGATTTAATATCATTCCGAGTAAGATTTCAAACTCGTATTATATATTGAAGTGATTTACGATTCTCTGTACTTGTAAAACAATTCAGTGTTTCAAACTTTAACGAGTCCACGCTTTAAGTGAGTTTACATAGTTTCTTGAAGTACTGAACGATTGTCACACTAATGATGCTGCAGGACACGGTTCTGTTGTTTTAATGTACTTTTAAATGAGGTGGAAACTGATTTAAACTGCCGTTTTATGTCCGAGACCGGTAACGGCGATTAATAACGCACGATTAATGTATCACGTATACTCGAGTCGTGTAATGTGATATATTATGTTTAATGATGTATGTTGTTATAATTTTATATTTGTATTTTATATGATATTTTTCGCACTAGTCACATGCTTTGAGCTTTTAAGAAAAATAAATAACGAGAATTAATTCCATAAATTATTCGAAAGAGATATAATGAATTCATATAATGAAATTTAAAATGTTTTTCAAAATTAAGAGTAACACTTAGATTTTATAAAGTTTTTACGAAGTATGAGAAAACATTGAGAATATGTAGGTTTATCACTACTAAATAATTATGAATCACACAAGTATCACATATTATAAATAATTTTCAGATTATGTACAAAACTTGTTAGTGTAAAGTCAGTTCGAGAGAATTAATTTTTTTAGTATATTGGTAGATTTTTTTATTAATTATATAATGCATTTAATTGAACATACATTAAATTCTAAAATAAAAAGGATGTTAATTTCTTAAAATTTAATTAATCAAATTTGAAAATAAAAACTTTTCCTTTAAAACGAAAGAAAAACATAACAATACGAATTACGACCGCGTATTTATCTATAAATTCAATACTATATAAATTATATGTATATATATATATAATATATAATAAAATTATATACATATAATAAAATCTACAAAAATTACATGTATTTACATATTACAATGATATAATTTACACATGTATATAAATAATCGTTTTTGCAAAAATAAATTCTTGCTAAATGAACGTTAAAGAGCGTGGTGTAATAGGTAACGAGGTAAATCGGAGCAAGTGAAGACGGAGAAACGCGTCTTACGTCGACCTACACGGTGCACAGCTAGCGATCGAGTGAGAGCGCGGGCCTTGTCGGCCGGGCGACTCGTCGGTTCGGCCGCGATCGTCTGCGCGGCCGAAGGTCGCCGAGGACGGCCGAAGGTAACCGAGCGCCAGTACAGCGGAGCGCTCCGGCCGAAACGTACTCAGTATATGTTAAGCAGGCGCGCGCGATACGAGTTGTCGCGTTTACCTTTCGTGAGCGCGCCGCCATCGTGCATCGTCGCCGCTACCGTCTTCGCCGACGGCAATCAGCGTCTTTCTCGATATATATCTCGAACGATAAGATCGCGCAGTCTTTTCATGCGTGGCCGGACATACATAAAATTTGAAAAACTAAGTGCGCGCACCAATAAACGGAAAAGCGCTTGTTTCTTTCTTCACGCTTCGCGACCGTGATACATAGTTTTTAAAAGCCGCGCGTGTCGAAAAGCCGCGAGGGGAAAATGTCGCGACGAAAGTGAGAAGAGATTCGAACAAATCGTACGTGCTTTCGCGATCAACCACCGATCTTTCTCGCGCGCCTCCCTCCGTCACATCCTTTTCTCCGTCTTTCCTCCTGTGTTATTTATCGTTTCCTCTCCCTTTCTCTCAACTTCTCTATCCCGTTTCTCCCTCGCGTTCCACTCGTTCCTCCTTGTACTTCTTCTCCCTCTCCCCATCTCTCTTGCTCGTTCTTTCTCTCTTCTTCGCACCGAACGTCGTCTCGTGGGGTCAGTGTCTGCTCGATCGGATCCTGAGCAGGAACATACCGGCGGACGAGGAGGAAGAAGAAGAGAAGGACGATCTCGACGCGCGCGACCACGCTTCGAGAAGAGAAGGACGATCTCTTTCCCTCGGAGCGCGACTCTCCCTCAGAGGCTGCAACCGTTGCGACGCGCGCTCGCGCGCGCACACACCACGTCCTTCGAGAATCGTTTTCGGTGCGCTCCGCTTTTCGTGCCACGCGACCGCGTGTGCCAGAAATGTGACGATGTGACTGACGTCGCGAGGGCATCGTCGCGGGATCGACATCGAGCGGGATTAATTATTGCACTGATCGGACGCGCGACTTCGCCTCTCCCCCGTTCCCGCGTTGCAGGGAACTCTCGCTCCTTATCACTCCTTGTGTAGTATCACTCGTTTTTTTCCTCGCTCGCATCCTTCCTCTCTCCTCCTTCACTGGTATCACATTTTCCGTCTCCGTTCTTCCCTCGCGCGCATTCGCACGCGTCTTTCTCATCTCCCGCTCCGTCGCTGTTTTTCCTCTCTCACACCTCTCGCGCACGTCGTCTCGCTCGCTCGCGCCGCGTGTTTTCTCGCGAACGAAACGCGAGAAAAAGGAGAATCGGCGAGCGATTGATACCGCGAGAGAGAGACACACGTTGCCTCGGAGGGAACGAGATCGGAGTAGCTGCGAGTTTGTGTTTTTGTTTATCACGAACGGACTGCACCGGTATAACCACACGTCGCGCTGCGCTGCACTGCGCGAGAGGAAGTTGCGAGGGACATCCATCGGAAGGACGATTTGCTGCTGGAGGCGTTTGAGAAAGGTAAGCTCGATTTTGCTCTTCGTGTAAAGCGCGTTTTCTCACACCGAAAGTGAAATTTCACGAAAGAAATGTAGAGGAATAGGAATAGATTCCTCGAATCTTATCGATTAGAGAGACTGAGATGACTCGACTCGAAAGAGAGAGAAAATTTTGCTAGTAGCAAAGGCCGACAAAATAGATTGAAATGTATTTGAGGATAAAGATGTCACGTGCGATTCGTTCCTCGAGCAATTATATTGATAAAATACATTGTCTTAGAATAGAACGAGTATCGAACAAAATGCATCGGCGAAAATGCATATTCAGAGTCGACAAACGGTGACTATGAATATGTATTTGTATATCAGTGTACATGTATATAAAATGTACGCCGGTACACTTTATACATGCGCGAAAATGTTATTATACACGAATACATTTTACCTAACACCCGTCGGGAGTGAGTTGATTCATTGTGGCGATCAGTATTGTCGACTTGAACACACAACATTGTCGCGTACGTTTTGTCACGCAAATGTTCAGAGCGCAGAATGACTTCGCTACTATTGTTACTACTGTGCTACACTATTACGTTCGATATATATATAAAATACCTCGTGCACGCTGAACTGAATTCGTATATTTGTTCACTTCAGCAACAGGCGAGCTTTTTTCACTTACCATACATTTTTTTCTCTTAGGATACAAAAACTGTATCCTTTCTCCTGCTGCGTTTCATTCTCGAAAGTCGAGCTTATCTCTTGGACTTAATATTATTACCCGAAATTAGATCCGACAATTTTTATCCGCGAATAAGAGAGAGAGAGAGAGAGAGAGAGAGAAAGAGTGTTTACGTACTCATTTATTATATATATGTATGTGTGTGTGAGTGTGTGCTTTGTTGTAAACTCTGATCTATTCGTATAAATATTAACAAGGCATCACGACGTTTGTAATTCCAAGAATACAAAACATACTGGCGTTTAATTTTTTCTTTTTACATTAAAATTGTCCATTCCCTTGCTCGTACAAGGTTAACGTTCAAAAAATCGCATACTTGTATTAAACTTAGGTAGCACGCGACCATTTCTTTATAGCGAGTTAATTTAAATATATTGCGAATGAATTTAATTACGAGTACATTAGATAGAATTTATCGCTGGCGTTTTGCCGAAGCTGGCTGGTTTCCGCGAAACGGTTGACTTGCTTTGTGAAATGAGCATGCATAGTGAATAGGGAGGCGCATTAGTAAACGAGCAAAACGAACACGGAGGTATGCAGTGCATCGTGCATTGCAAAGAATTATAGCCATTGATAGATAAATTACCATGACATTTCAATACTAACATCGCAAATATTCCTACGGTTAAAGAGTTCCTTGAAGGTTATTTTATTTATATTTTAATCCGCAGTTGCAAAAATATTTCCAAACATAATCTTTTTAAAAGAACATATTACGTGCTTGTTAGTGCTTTATAGTGCTTTATAGAAGCTTTATTACAAGCTTTCCCTCTATTATATGATGTATTAATTAATGTTCAAATTATTTTTCGTGAAATTAAATTTATGAAGTAAATTTCAAGATTTTATGCAATCTAAATTTTCTCTTTGAGCAAAGTCGAAATTTTAAGTTAATCGCTAAATAAATTTTTGCTCCTTATTTACCTTCTTGAAACGTCATTTGTCGGCTCTTGGATTTTCGCTTTTAAATAACATCATGATTAAATTGCTGATTGAGTTTTTTATAGAACGAATTTCAAATATAAAAACTTGAAAGGAGAATATACACTGGCCAATTCTTATTTTGCGGAATGTTCCGTATAATAGTGATTAATCGTTATTCAGTAGTGGACTTGATGTAATGACGTGGCACATTATAAATTAGATGGCTGTAATGCAAATTGCAGTAGACGGTTTTCCATGAATGAGTGCGCGCGTAGCGCACGTTGAACCTTAATTTACTTCTGAGAGAGGTGCATTATGGCGATTGCATTTAACGGGAGGGTATGTAGGTTCTCATAATATTTTTCCTGCATAGGTATCGTTTGTCGTTTATTCATTGACTCTTGTTATTACAAAACTTGACAAACGGTTATAATATAACATACTTTTAGTATATTATAATATAATATACTTTTTTCTCTCTTCTCTTTCTTACCGTTCTTTGTTATTATATTTCAAAATAATTCGACTATATGGTATCAATTTAATTCCTAGCGATTATTATATTGGTTTTATACTAATTGTTTTGGAAGCGTTACGACCTGTTACAAGAAACTTTTTCTGCTTTACATAAAATGCATGACATTAAAAAAATTTCTCAAATATTTTCAAACGGTTATTTTATGTCCGTTGCGAGTCGTAAATTTTATCAGTTTCGGATAGAAAGCCACAGTTCGCTCGTTTCCGTGAGTCATTTGATTCGTTGGTCTTTCACTTTTTATCACGGAAAAATAAACGAGAAAAGATGGCTTTATCTTGCCACTCGCAAGCCCGCGACTTGTTCTCGTAAGAATGAAAAACAGTTTCAAAGTTTTGTCTCCAGCTATTGAAAAGATATGTCACTGAACATTTTACTTAATTTTTTTCTTCAGCCGCGTTTTTTCGTTACTACGTTTCTAGAATCGTAAAGCTCCCGAAAGAAAAACGACTCCTTTTCGCGACGAGCAATTTCTCGTATAATGAGTTATGACGGAAAATGATTTCCCACTTTCACGCTTGCGTCTGAATACGAGCGATGAAAATCGCGTTATAAACGTTTCTGTCACAAATATTAAGGTCGGGTGATTCACTCTTTAACATTTGATATTAACTCAATACTGATTTTCGTCGTGTTGTGAACCAGTTGTATTTCGTTATAAATTATGACGAAAATTTGAATTGAATTTTACATATAATGTTACTGTAATTTATATTGTTGCAATTATACAACAATTATATTGTTACAGTTATATTCTAATATTGTATTTAACTTTTGCACACTAACTTTTATACTTCCGGTTTTATATTAAGAAGAAAATAACATTTTACAAGTGCTATGCTAATTCAAGGAATTTGCTCTATTAGAAACCAGTATAATTAATCTTGTGTCAAACTAGTGTCATTTGCCTTGCTTATGTTTATTTTCTGCTAACAGTTTTCTTTGTATTTATATTTGGATTTGTTAATTAATATCGATGAAATTTCAATAATGACCCATTTTATATTGTAGTTTAGTTATGAGTCAAACAAATCAAACACTCATGTCCGTGACACAGCGTGGAAAGATTGTTTTTGCTGTAGCTCTGCTGGGAATTTCTAACGAAAATGCATTTCTCTCAAGGGAACGAAAAGAGTCATGCATCTTATCTGTCACGTTATGTGACATGTATTAAAAAATAGTGTGCATTCTTCTTATTAATGATTTATTCCGGAAATGTAACTATCTCTTAATTTTATTCGTAATATCCATAAGCATATTAAAAACACACACTTGTTTATTCTTTTTATATTTTATATATTATTTTATCTAATATTACAATTAATTTATGAAAGACATTTTCTTTCATAACAGTCAAGAATGAAAAGTAAATTCAAAAACAGACAAAATATTAAATTCATTTCGACATTATTTTATTCCGACATATTATCTCTTTAATTAGAGAATCCAATAAAAATGACACGAATCGAATCTTAATAATTAATTATTATTATTGATAATATTTTATTGCTCTATCATTGAAATTGATGCGGAAATATTTTGGAAGAAATTATAATCGAACTGTAGACAGAGATAAGCTATGAACCTTGCCTAGATTTTCCCTCGTGGGACTTAGCATGTATCGCTTCGGGCTCTTCAATTATTCACGATACGGGATTCATAACGGCGGGTGAGTAAAGTATCTAGATGCAATATACCTAGAGTTTACACTATAGAGAGCTATACTGTATCGTATATTTCGTACATTAAACTATCGATCCATTTTGAAGATCAAAGTATTAAATTCAGCGGACATTAATTAATCTGTATATAATAATATATATAAGTACACATAAATTTAAAAAAAAATGAAGATTTATAATAAATATTTTGGTCAGAGCAATTTGCCTTTTAATTTTAAAGAAATAATCGATATAATTTGTACCCGAATATGCCATGGAATCACTCGAAACTATCGGGATCTCTTGCTAATTCAATTCTGCAATCTAATATTGTACGTTACTGAGAATTGTTATTGTATTTGATTGTTGTGAAATTGTGGTATTAATTTTCAACGGTCTCGTGCCGATTTATTGCTGGCTTCGCGCCAAGCGCGTAGCGTCTTCATCAGTAAAACAAGCTGTCGCGACTGACGTGCTTGCAAGACGAAAGCCGCATTAGTCGGTCGCATCTGTCAATAATTATTATCACGGGTACGCAGTGCGTGCCGCGTTTCGCAGACGACCGCTGCATGCACGTTATCTGAGAAAACACGAGGCGAGCGATATCAACGACCCGTAGATACGCGATGGCGAGAGAGACGGAAAGAAACGAGAGAGTTGTTGAGAGAAAAAGGGGGAAGAAAAAGAGAGAGAGAGAGGTGTCGGAGAAGATGATTGGAGAGACGAGAAAGAAGAGAGTTTCATGAGACGCGAAACGGTTTTCGGGAACTTACTCGGTCGTGGTAACGTGCATTTCGTTCGCGGATAATAGTAATCAATGTGACGATAATTTATCGTAAAAGAACAGTAAGTCACTGTCGAGCTACCGGAACGTATAATAGTCTTCGTGAGGGTTAATTTTTTAGATAAATTAACAGCGCGACACCAAGGGCAAATAGACACTTGTTTTCCGACAATAATATTTCAAGCATTGATCACTTTCGAATTACGTATATACAGTCAATAAATTGATCTTTTGTTTGAGAACAAATAAAATTTTATTTTTTAACTAACTTGCAATCGATTTTTTGTTTGGAAAAACTTCAGTCCTTGCGAGCGATCGCATTACCTTTTCGAAGAGTTACAACGAGCTTTAAATTGATCCTGTCGATAAGAGGAAGAGACTATAGTCACGCGAGCCAGCTTTCATTCGGAATATCTTCTCGATTGGTTCGATATACTATATTTTAATAATGACGATTCTTTTGTTTAACTTTTACTTGAATCGCTTTGTATTTTGCCATTTTTCGAAAGCGCCGATAATATACCGTTGATTCTGTATGATGACTCTTATTATTCTAATAAGAATAATATGGTATATATATATATATATATATATATATATATATATATATATGTAGAGCAGTTCATATATACACCGCAAGCAGTTTCATCTTTCTGCGAATTATACAATATTGATATCGGTTTTGTAAGGCTACAAGAAATACAAAACTGTTATTATTACTTCAACATTATGCGATATAGATACATATTACATATATGTATAATTTATGTAATCCTTAAATATAGAAACATTTTATTTTGCGCGTAAAACGTTTTTAATCGAGCAATTTAAGAGTAAGTATCCGTGTATCTCTACAGATCTACAGATTATACTTATTTGCGGATGTAGCGGAATGTGACTCTTCAAGTTCATAAATTTGTCGCAAATTCTGAACTGAATTCCAAGATAACGATAGCTTCTTGGCGCCTTTATTCGTAGTTCATCTCGTAATTTTCATTAATTTCCGACAGTTTGCCGCTGATTTGTATAAGCGACAATTGCAATAACGGTAACGTATTTGCATACGTAGCCTTGACGGAAGACGCGTCTTTGCGGGTATAGGAGATTCTCATTGGAGACTTTCGTTTGCTGAAGCGATCATTAAACATTTCGCCGTCCGTGTGCGCGTATTTGCATAAACATCAATTATGTAATTAATACTAAAGACGCGCAATGAATATACATGAAACGGATGTGCAATTCGTATGATAGCTGTGACGATAAGATCTTTGCATTTCTCGAACCAGGACCAGAATTTCAAACTGGATTTTTGTCTTCAATTCACTTTTCTTGTTAGTTTTCCGTAAAAAATTCGTTGACTGATAAGAATGGTGTTTTTTAATAATTTATGAGAATTGATGAAAGAATGAAATGTGTTTCTCTATCGTTATAATATTGTGATAATATTTTTATTAAAGAAATTTTTATAAAAGAGAATACAAAAATAAAATTAATGGCTACATTAATAATCATACATTTTAATCATATCTCTATCGACGATAACAGTCATAATTTTTTAAAATCATTTTCTGATTATTTTATTGTAATAATTAATTTTGTTAAGTCAAAGATATCATAATGTAAATTTTATTTTAATTTTAAAGTTACATGTTAACCACATGTGTTCTGAAAGCACATAATAGAAACTAATTTTTATTAATTTTTTAAAACTCATAGATATAATATTTTAGACGTTAGATATAATATTTGTACATTATGAAAAATAAGAAAATGCAAATTTTTACAAATGTCTGTTAATTAAATGTTAAAAAAATGAAAATTTAGGTATAATTTATTTACATAGCATAGTGTGCGATCTGTCTCAATAGTACAAGATTTTAAGAAATATTTTTACCTTCTGTGTCTTTTAACATAAATAATTTTCTGTCTTCTTTTAATATCATTGCATGCATTTCTTATTATAATAATTATGTTATATAAATTATTATGTCATAATAATTTATATATAATATTAATTAAATTATAATAAATTACATATAATATATATAAAATATATTTTTTATATATAATTTATATAAATTATTAATATACATACAATATATTTATTCCATGGAAATATGGAATAATTAAATAAAATCTTTTTGCTTTTATCTTGTGATGTTGATAGTTTTCCGTAGGCATTAAACATTCGGTAAATTCTCTATCATTAGAATCGTTATTCAGTTGCGTAAATTTACTATTGTGAATATGCGATTGACTTTTTTCTATTTCACAAAGCCAATTGTAGCGCAACATATCGTGAATAAATGTTTATTGATTGCTCTTACGAGTGAATCTGGTGACAAACACTTATGTAACATATAGATATATGTACTCATATGTACAGATGCACATCTACATTAAACGAAATTATGTTGCGATACAATCGAACAACACAGCGCGAGTTGTGAAACATTAGCATGTGCTTCATATTACAAACGAAGTTCACGCGAATCCATTGATCGCGAGTGGAAAGAAGAGGATTCATCGCCGATTTAATAGTGGTGAGTCGCGTACACTGTGAATAACACATTTACTATATTCGAATTTCGACTTGTCATCTACTATATGTCATCACCAAAATTTCACATCGTTGTATTTTTCCAGTGACCTAATATTAATCTGTGATATAATAATATATTCCTACACATTAATTTTATTCCACAAGTAGAGCACGTATATGTTTCACTTATTCTCCGAGAGACAATATAAGGGCTTGTTCTTGAGGTTTTTTTTAAGAACATCTGAGAATGAGAGACGAGATTTAGCGAGACATTTTTTTTTTTGTTCTGATGAGATTTGAGATCGAGAAGTTCCTTCCGAGGAGGTTTGTTTTTGGGAAATTTGTCTTTGGAAGTTTGTTTCTTGGTATTTTTTCTGCGCGGTTTGTTTTGAGGAGATCCGATATCGAGAGATTTCTTCTGACATTTCTCGGGGAATTTGGAAGACCTTTTCTCGGAGATGCTTGGACTTTTCTTTTTTTTCCTTGTTATAGTTTGAACTCTGTAATTAAAACAATTGATTAGATAAAGCAGTCGTATGTGGTTCGAAAAATTAGATAGTCTTCTTGAAATTTCTTGTTGAACAATATGAAATATAAATGTTCGTTTCTGTTATCCCTCCGCATTCATGCAATACTAGTTCTGAAACAAAGCTGAACATAATTTGTAATGATTTATTATATATATATATATATATATATATATATATATATATAAATGCAATACAACTTAGGAGTAAGATTGAATCTAGCGATTTATAGTTAACAAGTCGAAAATTTGAACTATGCTTTATCATTTTCATGAAATTGGATTACAGAATTATTATATACGTTATATACATTTCTATAGCTAGATCTTTTTGTATTTTTTGTTACTTACATTTTTTTGCTTCTGCTTTTCTGTCTCTTTTTTCTCTTTTAATTTGGGCTTAAAAACTCGTTCTTTTCAAATTTTAAATGTTGATATCTATATCATAAATAATAGAAATTGATTATTTTTAAAATAAGAACGTTATATAATATTTTTATTCGGTTTAGCAATAGTATTGTCTGTTGTGTTAACAAACTATTTTATCCATGTCAACCGTGTTACTTTTCGATTTCAACTGAAATTGTTTTGTTTGCCACAAGTGTCTTACAAAACAAGTAAGCATGTATAGAAACATTGAACTCGAATGTTTACACGATCATAGCAACTGTTCTTTTCTCATTATAATATCGGTTATCATTATAACTGTAGAAAAATGCGATAGATCTAAAAAAAATAATCTCTTTTCTTTTTTAACACTTTTTACTGTTAACTTTAATTTATTAAAAAATAATACAATACACGAAAAATCTCTGTGAGTCTAAAGGATAATGTTCAGAGAGATAGTGTGATCGATCTTTTTCTTTCTGCTGTTCCCTAAACTTTGCTCGCTATCAGATTCGCGAGAGCTGATCTTCAAACATTACGTGGCCCAATTACGTGGCCCAATATGACAATACACTATCACACACAAAAAAGAAAGCATTACAAAAGAAGACATGTGATCAGCTGTCGAGCGAAAACAAACAAATGTCGAGTTCTTCTCGAAAATACGATAATCACATGTTAAAACCTAACCGAAAGGAATACAAATATTAGGATAAATTAAAGATATAACAAAGAGAAAATCTTTCCTACATAACTTTGTGCATATTAATAATTTAACGATTCGCGAATTGTAACACCGATATTTAAATTAAAGCAGATTTAATTTCAACGGGAAAAATTGCAAAAATCTTAAAATAAATCTAGATTGTGTACATATGTGTCTTTTTTTCTACTTTGGCGAATATGGTAAGTCCGGATTAATCGGTGTCGTCAATGACCATTAGTTGCGGGTCCGCTACACAAAGCGATCTGGTCGGATTCCAGGAGCGCTTTTCAGGAGAGGCGCCTGTTTTATTGTCTCCGGATGGCTTTGTCCACGCTTGATCCACACGCGACACTTAATCGACGTGCCTTGGCCGCCACTACGCTGTTCGCAATCATGCTCGGTATTGGAAGCCTGATTTCTTTTCAGGTTTTGTTCTTGTTCTTTTTTTTTAAATCACGTTTCTTATCGGAAAGGAGAAGCGAATAAAAATTAGAGATATAATTCGCAGTATAATCTGTGTATCGAAATTAGAGAGTGGACAGTATTTAATTTTCCCGTTAATCTCGATAGTGTAGTTTCAATCTTTCTATTGCTTTGAGATGTTAATTTGACACACACATATATATATAGAGCTCAAATTTTTTATTCCAATGCGATAATCGTGGTACAGGATGAAACGATAATATCGATGCTGTCTTTCGACGATCTCTAGTTACACACGCGATGTTAAGCAGATCTGTACCCTTCGCTTAGATAAACGCGGACACAGCGTCGATAATTTCTGTCCCGGAGCGACCAATACACACATACACACACGCAAATACACACACACACACACACACACACACAATTACGAATTATGCACGCGTGCGAAAACTATTGCGGAAGCCCGGCATCGTACGGCCAGATCGAGCGCGAAAGAACGGGCCGGAGGGATTCTAGAATCCGGTAACTGGCAGGTACAAGAACGAAATTGACGTCGTTTAAAGATATAATGCAAACGCGCGCGATCCTGCCACTATTATCGAATGAGCCCCGGTCATTGCATGCGATCAGTGGCGCGGCTGCAAAATGCACATGCGGAGTTTTTACGCTTCGTGCTTTTAAGTGCACAATTTTTGCAGCTTGTCAGCCACGTGTAATCGTTGCCGCGAGGTCGGTTGCATTTACGATAAACATTATGTCGCGTACGCCTCGAGTCGCGTGCGTTTTTGTTCATTGACGTATTTCGCAGTTAATGAAATTGTGAGCGTGATATGCAATCTGGAATTTGAGAGTTAAACCGCTAATTTATGAGGCACTATTAAATGTACACTTGTGGTATTGTAATATTCAATGATTTTTATGATACTCATTTATCACTTGTTTAAAATTATATTCGCTTGAAATCGAAGTGTCAAAAATTTTGAGAGTTGCTAAATTGTTGATCAATATAATTATATAAATATTGCACTAATTTAGTAATGTCCCAATAACGACGAGATATTAATTTTGAAGTTAGAGCAAAACGGAGTTTTGTAATTATGCATTAACTGTACAACGCATTTTATTTTGGAAGCAAGAAACAATGATGAAACTTATCTATTTGGAAAAACCATCAACATCGTCCATGGCAATGATATTGATCATGCGAAAGTCTTTTTAGGCTCAAACAATTTTTTTTCATGTTGACAGACGGTATAATTCGGACAACTATTTGTTAATTCTCATCGTGAGTGCACTAATTCGCCCGGGTCGGACTGTTGCATGCGAATATCATCGGTCACTCTGTATAACATGCTGTGAAGCACCGATCAGGCTGAACGAAAGTCGGGATCTTATAACCGATCATGGTGCTCCGCCACGGATACCCACGCATACACGGGGCACGTGTGCATGCTCTACGCATTTATATCCCATTCTTATCGGCTGTGGCGAGGTATTTAAGGGACTGTTAAATGCGGTTTCAAAAAGGTAAAAAAGAACGCGCGCGCGCTCGACGCCGTCTGGCTGAGAAGGAGACTGTTGCGTCTTTCGATTCATTTTTTGGACACGCAAAAAACGAACAAACTCTACGCAAAAGTGTTTATTAATACGTTAAATTACATCTTTAAAGTTCGATTCATTAAAGTTAACACGTTAATAAAATAAATGACATAAATTCTGGCTACTTAAATTTATACGAAATATAAATTTTTAGCTCTCTCAAATCTCTCGTATCTGTCCTTGTTAATTTTTGACAGGTAATAACTCATAAATCATGACAATTGAATAATAATATGATAATAATATGATAATAATATGATAATTAATAAAACCTCCTTCAGTGATATTCCCTTGTTTTACCTGTCAAAAAGTAGCTTGCATTTGGAAAGTGCAATTACTCAGGGTAAAAGATAAGAGAGATTATCGTTAATTTTATATATATATACATATATTAACGATGCTCTGTTCTAAGCACAAGATTCACACATCTCCTTGGTAAATATAATTGTTTTGCAAAATAAAACTGTGACAGACGCTGACTATATTTTAATTTTGATTAATAAACACACGTTGTCATAAGCTTCCAAATTTTTTTCGAAAGGTGCATAAACTCGCTCTTGCGCCCTTCCCCTTTTATGAGTGTTATCGTGTGCTGCGCGACTCATGAATTTTAATCGGCGTTATATCTGAAAAGTTTCGAAGAAAGAGTGAGAGATGGATTCGTCTTACTTCATCTACGAGCGACTCGTTTGAACCGTAATACACTTCGCTATAAGATAGTGCCGCTTGAAAGTCAAAACCGGGTTTACCGCAAGATAAAGAGCTGTTGCATCATATAGACGGTGTCTCCTATCTAATAGGACAGGCGATAATGGAATTGAATGGATGTTGTCGCTAATGATAATACAATGTTACATTTGCATGAACAATTTCACGAGGTTGAAATTTTCTCAGGGAGACTCGTCTCATCGAAATTTTTATTTTTCCTATATTTTAACGATTATAAATATTTAATTTTCAATAGTTATTGTCTTCATGAGCGTAATTAGAATTAATGTTCTTCGAGAATTAATATTCTTTTGTCAGTATTATAAATATGATGAAGCTTTAATTAATATTTACAGCAAATGTATAAGTCTAAAAAATATCTTCAATTTTAATTAAAATTGGTATTTATTTTTTGTATCAGATACTTGTATTAAATCAGGTAAAAATATTATTACTACGATTTCTTTTAATTAGATGCCGAGCTTTTCAGAGAAAATTTAATTACTACTGTTATTTTTATGCTTTTCTAATTTTCTGTATTATTCATCTTAATAATTGGTTATTATTTGTGTTTATTAATTGATAGTTAATTTGTGCAAAATTATTTATTTCGAACCGTTTATAATTCGACGAGAAAACTTTTCAAAACTTTGTCGGAATACTTTTTATCGAGAGATAGAATACTTTTTTCTTTTTAAATCCTCCTCGGAATCTCGGGGTTCGTAGATGCAGTTTTCCAACACGTTTAAAAGCCATCCAATTTGTGGCCAACGCGATTTCGCGGCCGGTTTCTTCGAGGTCGCGAGTGCGCTTTAAGGCCATAAGTCGTCGTGGCCGGCGGCTAGCGGCAGGTCAATAAGCCTCACTCTTAGCCAGATAAAACGCCCCTTTCTCTCGCTCTCGCGTATTCTGCTCTTTAATGTGCGATTTTAACCCTAGGAATTTGCCAGGTTGTCCCTCTCACTGCACTCTTGTACTGCGATTTCTTTTATCAGTAAAATTATTGCGTAGTCTCAGTTATTCATTCCGAGTTATATTGACGATTTACATAGTTCTTGTATCATTATCCACGATATGTAATATGCAAATCTCGATATCTGTAAATAAAATCATTTTTGCATTAAATCAAATCATTTAAGGAATATTTCATGCTTTTTATATGTTTTCTTTTTGGATAACATAACGTGTGAGTAACCGCGAATGAAAATTGTAACTCGCGTAAATCGCGATTGGATGATTGGTTGAAAGAACGCGAAATGGACTTTATCGACGCGGAACGAAGAGCTGTTGTAACTTCTCCTGGATCTCCTGGCGGTCCAGCTCGTCTCCTCCTCTCGATCTCCCGCAGCCTCCCGTTTCTCCTTCTTGCCTTCCCCGGTCGTTCGTTCCTGTCTATCCTCCTTCTCCAACTTCTCCTTTCCCACCCTTCGATCTTACGGCGTGTTCGTGTCACCCACACGAGGATAGACGCCTCGCAGGCACGATCCGAATCGTCTCAGTCAGAGCTGAAGCCTGCAAGCAGGTGCGCTGGATGCATTCTGTGCATTCCACTGGATTCTCGTCCTCATCCAGCATCACACGTCGGCCTCTGCTCCACCTCCTGCGCGCGTGTGTCCTTCCTTCGCTTCTCTTTCTCTTTCTTTCTCTGTTTTCCCTTTTCTTCGCGTTCTCTTCGCGTTCTTCGTGTATGTCTCGTCTGTGTGTCTCGACTTCTCTCTTTCACTCTTGTCTCTTCCTCTTATTTCGGAGCACGTTGCAATCGGGCTTTTTCCATGAAGATCTACGGTTTCCTCTCCGAAGAATCACCGGCAATCGTTCCTCTCTGATGCCGCTGATGATCGCAATCTCGCGAGTGAAACGCGACACCGAACGATTTCTCGAATCACGATGTCTCCGTGGTCGTCACAAGCTTCTCGATAACGCGTGCTCGTGACGTGTGTTATCGATTTTTAAAAGACGCCAACAGATAATAGTACATTTTCCGTGCGGATATATCGTTTGAGGAAGATATAAGTGTGATGAAGATATTGTCATATTTGCGGCATCTTGAAATTTATCGATTCTGATATTACGATTTAATGCGAACTGATACTTGAAATTGATATGTTATCTATAGGACGTCTTCATTAAACACACTGCTTAAAGTAATGTGATGATAAACGCGAGTCCATGCGAGATAAGCAAGATCTGCAAGATAACGAATAAACTATTATGATATCGTAATTTGATGACTGCTATGACATCATAAAATGAAAAAAAATTAGAAAAAAAGTTAGAAATATTTTCCAAGAATGTATGTGATAAGTATTATCTTAAGTATTATTTTACAACGAATATTGAGTGCATTGATACGATTTGCGCAAGAAAATGTTCAAATATTTATTTTCAAATTTTTACTATCAATAACTCATTCAGAATTTGATACCGGATCTTTCTTTAATTATTCCGCAGGTGCGAGAAAGGAATGTGCTGCTTCCCAAATAAACGTCGCGTTTAAAAATAATTTCTTCGTTTTTTTATAGATTTACTGTAATTTGGAAATGTTTCGTAAAAAGTAAGGTACACGTAACTACGCACTACGTAATACGTAATACGTAGACGTCGAGAAGTGAAATGATTCTTTTATAGACGTAGACGTTTAGCAATATTTAACTAGCAAAAGACGTTCGCTTTATGCGAGCGTTCTATAGAACCGAGACTCCCGAAATACATTTCGTATGCAAACGGTTCAACAGTAGGAAATTAGTATTTTCCACCTGCTCGCGACAGATCCCGAAAGTAACTCGTTCCATGCCAGTCACGCGCGTTTCAGTAACAATTAACCGAGTGTCGGGCCCGGGTCTGAAGGCAAGGACATTTGCATGTATAGAAGCGCACAAGAATTACTCGCTCGGGGCGTTGTATTTGTCCTGACCGCCGCGCCGGTTAGGTCGTTCGCAAATTCATCGCATTTCTAGAGCAAACGTGAAGTAGAAGCCCGAGGCTGTCCCCGTGATGACCAAACATGGCTTAGACAGGTTTTGTTGCTGTGAACGACAGTGAACGACGTTCCACAGTCGCGAATTCTCGCGACGGTAAACGCGGTTAAGCTGCTCCGAGATTCTCGGAGTTGAAACGATTTTATCGATACGTCGGAATTTTGCGATAAAATAAATTTTATCAATTTTATCAATGTGATAAAATTTTAAATTTTATCAGGTGAAAATTGTGATGCCAAATATTCCTGAAAATATAAATCCGATAAGACCATTCGAGCTGGTAATTCTTTCAATTACAAATTTGAAAGGAACGCACAATTAAACTAAAATTGTACGACTGAGGAATAAATATAATAAATAAAAATAAATATTTTTTATTTTTATGCATATTAAGATACTTTATACATATAAGATACTTCTCATATTTCTATGCAAAGCGCAGTGAAATTCGCCCTGGGCCGATCTCGGATAGATGTGGCTTTCGCATTAAAGCTTCATTATTCGAAGATACGCTCGTCAGTGCGTCAGATTTTAATTAATTGTAAATTCAATTTCTTTTCCGAACGACAGGTTAGCTTATAAAAGAAGAAAAAGAATTCGCGACTAGGTCCTTGCCCTTCGGAACGTATCATGTCGCGACCTTATTCGTCGACCGGCGCATTGTGCTCGACCCTTGCGAATGTCACATTGTGCATCGTCGCGTAATTATGGTCTACGGCGGTAATTGCTCTCAGGAACTGGAAAACAGTTTGAGTTCTATGTCGCGGCGCAAGAGTAAACTCGGCAAACTCGCTCGCTCGCTCGCTCCCTTCGCGAATAACTGGGTTTGTGCGTATGCAGGACGCAGAGTCGACCGATGCGTGCATTTCCATAACGCATTCCCGAAAGCACTCCCATCGTAAGAGCGCATGTCGTGAGATATGCACGCGTTTCGCACCGATTCCCTAATGGAAAACCGATAAGCCGCACGCCTACGTGTCAGTTGATTAATTCCGTATTTTTCACGATTAGATTTTAATCATTCGCTTAATCGTTCGCGTAACGCCTTTTCCGACGAATGCTATTATGCGGTTTATATTGCGATGTAGAATACAATCGTCAACACATACATATTGGAAATGTAAAACGAATTTGAAAAACGATGCTCTGTTTTTTTATTAATTATTCAACTTACGGTTTTCCATAACACAGAATTTACTTCGATCGTATAATACCTATTGCATTGTGTTCTTTTGCGGAAAATGAAAAGTTTCGTGATTTACGTATTAATCCCATGTTAATTAAAAGCGTAATTGTTTCAGCAACGAATTACACGGACAGGTAATCTAATGTAACTTACAAGGAAATTTTCCAATCGTTGCTTTACTGTACTTTTTAGTGCGTGTATCATCACATGTTTGCGCGGAATTTTATAATATTGTTTCCATCGTTTTTTCTTCACTGACACGTCCCAATTTGTGACATTTCGGAGGCGAAACGCGAAACCACCGGGTACAAATTTATGACGCGGCGTCACGACACTATGACGAGTTGTACAATAGAAAGTTTTCAGCACCACGCGCTCACCTACATACGGAGAGTATGATGGATATATGCATGTGCAATAAACGTAGAATACGCGCATAATATGCGTAATATACGTGTATGACACACGCGATAAACACACGTAATACACGTGTAATATATGCGCGCATAATAGACACAGTGAGTGTATAATATACACGATAAATAATATTCACGATAGAGGGTGTATACATAATGTTCGTGTGTAATAAACGTAATATATGCGTGAGAATATATATGCGCGTGATAGACTCACGACACACACGGTATGCATATACACAGAGTCGTTTGCAGTCCTAAGAATAGAACCCTTCGATTTTCTTCGGCTATTCTAACATCTACCCTCGTGTGACCGTATTACACGGGGTGTCTCTTAAGTACACGAAGAAGCGAAGTTACTCGGTGGCTTCGTGACGACGGGACGTTAGACGTAAGCAATTTCCGTTATAAATTGAGAGAAACAGAGTTTCGGAGTTCTGAAACTATTAAAGTCGTCGGTGTGTTTAGTTTCACATCGTCTAACATGATTCAATTGTTCCGTTGAAATATTAACAGATTCTTCGCATCTTAGGATCATACTAAATTTCGATGGAAATTTCCGTGCGTTTTACTTGAACTTAAGTTAAGGATTAAAAAGGAAACTGATGGGGAGACGCGATAAAGGTCTAAAATAACAAGATGAGGGAGCGACGATAGGACGTCGATACGATAGACGATGGACGATGGACGATGGACGAGATAGGTATTCTCTCTACTTAGATTCAAGGACAGATCTGAAGAATTCTGAAGGTTTTCATCGTGAAAGAAACAAACAAAAAATGGAATATTATTCCATTAAATTAAAAGTTATAAACATCCAATGTTACACTAGAAATGTGTGAACGTTTTAATTACTTTAAGTAAATATATTTCACAGTTTCTCTGTGAGATAAAAGTTTTCAGGAAAATAGAACATTCAAAAATTAACCAAGTTATCTCGCTTTGCTTATCTATTTCTGTTTAGAATTTAAAGCGTTCGTTATCACTGTGATTTTAATCCTTAAACGTGTATTTTGTATACATGTATTTCTCACATATACAGCTATACTATCTCAAAGTAATTACATCCTCACGGTGTAATTATACTCCCGATAATATCTTAACGTAATTTATAACCCAGCCAACGAGAGACCGCCGCTTCATCATCTTGCTCGCGTTATAAAATGTGTTTTCTATTTTGAAACAAATTCAAGTTGCATATAGATAGCTGAAAGAATATCTGGGTATTTAATCCATAGATAACGATCGAAATATAAGGATGCGTCCACGGATTCTCTCCCTTGTGTACGTTTAGCCGCATCATTATTAATAACGCTTAATCTCCCACGGAAGAAAGGAGACCGATCCCGTTTTCCGAGGGATCCTATTATCTGTCTCGCGGGACCTCCGTCTCCGATTCGCATACTTCGGTTTAGGCCTGCATTATTAGGTCTGACGTTTATCCGACTTCGCGACGCTCGTAAAAACGTGATCATCGCTGGCGATCGCGGAATTTACGAGCATACTGACTCTTTCCTTCCTCTCCTTGCTTCTTTCCATCCTTCCTCTCCTTTCCATCCCCCCTCTTCCCAGCTTTATCTTGTGAAAATTGCTCGGAGATATGAGAGGACAATGATGATCGCGACATGCAATCACGCGACTTCTTTTGTTGTCACTCGTCAGTTTCTCTGTGTATTTAACAAGTGTTTATCATAATAATCATCTTTTTAAGAGATATAATATTGTATATTAGCATTACATATCTCATACGTATCTTTATACGAGACATTTTTTCCTCTAGAAATATCCAAATATCTTTCGTGGATTTTATCAAAGTTGACTTTACACATCTCTCGCGTTTCAAAAATTCACGTAGTTTGAAATTCGGATAAAAAATGCGGTTTATATCATAATAGGAAGAATACAATTTCGTAACTCATTCGTTTCGATATCTCCCCAAGATAAAAAAACGGAACACTAATGCTTACGAATACAAAACGTCCGCAGTCGCACCGGCAAATAGTTGGTGACAGCTGATAAGGATGTTTCGCCTCAAGTATCAGAACTTGCTGACGTCTCGATAAAATGTGCCCACCTGAGCATTCAGAAGCGAATACATGATCGATAATGATCCCTACGACTTGTTACAATGGAAAATTAGTTTCCCCTCTCTCTACAAATGTCGATGAAAAGGGATTTCAAAGGCGTTTTCTTCACACGCAGTTCAGGGCTCAAATTTAGCAAAGTGCGATGACGAGCCTTTATTCCATCGCAAAAAAATCTGCGCAATGAAACGACGGCCACGATCTTTGCCAGACATTGTTATTTTTTGCTCTTTATTTTTTTGGATTGCGGCTTAAATAATGTTGAATGAAGCGGGAGAGCGTCTGATAATACGTTGGGGCCTGCTATGTGGGCTATACACAATTTGCCACTTGGATTACGCGACACGTTCTCATAACACGCTGTACTTTCGCTAGTTCATGTGAAACGTAGGGCACTGGCATGCGAGTCGTTTAGGCTTCTCGCTTAGGGTTATTGCTTAGATAATACGCTCGCGCGCATAACATGGTCGCCGCGCTTAATCGTGGTCATTGAGGCATTGTTTGCGGATAGCTACTATCGTCATACCCGACGGTCTCGCCTTGCGCCCGTTGTGCCTACGGCCATTTTGCATTCGATAACGATACCTCGAGCAAGCTCGAAGCGGACCTGAATTTACGGAGCGCGTGCGATAACGGCAGACATTTTTATGGCCCGCATATACGTAAGAGAAAAATTACGCTGCTAAATTGGTGGGAAAAACAGGGACCGACAACGTCCCCTCGCGATCGTGTTCGCCGTTCGCCAATTTCTTACACATGGTTTTTCGAGGTTTTTGAATAATTCGCGCTGGATTTTTATCGTCGGCTTAACGCTGGCCGAGTAGCAGAGTTTTATTTATCAAGCATGAAATGAAAGTCAAAGAATCACATTTTATATTGGATACATATACTAAGAGCGATGTATTTGTAACAAATATAAACATACATAAAAATCGCTTCACATTCGAGGGGGTTATAGTAATCTTTCTTCAAGATTTAAAAATTGTTATCAAAGATTTATATATAGATTTAAACAGCTTATATGCACAACTCAGACAATGAATTGTTTCATAGTTTCATCGTCGGACAAGTAACTGATTCATTTGAAAACTTTATTCTACAAATCCGGAAATCCGGAAATAAGTGTCCGAGCTGCATATCTCGAATATGTATGGATTCTTTCGAGAGGATGGATGAAACGGGAGCGGGAACTAACCTAAGATCCGGCGAGTCGATGGGGACAGCAGAGTGCAGTTATTGATCATAGCTGCATCCGATGCACCCCTGCCTTGTTGCAGGTGAACCCGACTAGCCGCGCACCCTGCATTACGCCACGCGACACGACCTCGGATTTTTCGTCGACGCGAACATGGAAATGCGAATCCTTCACGATCTTTACGATTCGCTTTATGGCATCTACTTTCTCGTTACCCTACTGCTCCCGGCAATTTTTATTTTTCCCCTCGGTCGTTTTTATCTGTCCCGGAAATGGAAGAGGTGGGCACGCTCACTCTCTACGAGAAGTCGAATGAGGTGTGAAATCTTCCACGTTTCGTATATAGCATTTCGTGACGAATGTAGGGTAAAATGCAAATTTCGTCCCCATGTATATGTGTGTATAAGGATAAAGTACGATATATAAATTTAAATTACAATATAATGCGATATAACGTTTAAATGCGATATAACGTTATATAAATAAGAATCTAAAAGTTACATGAAGAAAAAATGATATATATAATAATTTATATAATATATATATAAATAATATATATAATAATTTATAAAATCGATCAATCACTAAAATTAATTCAATTAATATCCAATTTTATCGATATATGCAACGAGCTCTTACACATTTCTACGTCCACGATCGCACTTGATGTCACTTGAAAGAAAAGAAGGGTCTGACTGACCCTTTCTCACGTCCAGTCGATTTGTTTGTGTTTTGACGTGTACGACAGGTTGTATACGAAATGAAAAATGCAAAAGCCACGTGGAACGTGACGATAAATAACGTAACGTAACGTCCGCCATGTGTGCAGTAAGCTGTGTTTCAAACCTTGATGTTTACCAATTACCTACAGTTTCCGCTTTTGTAAAATTAATACGGACACTATGATGCGGGTTCACGTGTATTTATATGGGAGTTAAATCAATTGAAATTTTCGTTTCTAAAGAAAAATAATTAATTCTTCCTCTCAATTCTTCCTATAATAAGTTTGATAAATTATAATTTAATGAATGGAAAATGTCGGAAAGCATAATTTGCAATAATTTATACAATTCCATAATTTTAACAGTTATTTGATAGTTTCAACTTATTATTTCTATAGACGCATATATAAAATAGTTTAACTTTGTACAAGGAAAAATATTACTGTTATTTTTAAATTAGTACCAGAACTGGATTATCGGATTACTTATGGGAGCTCACGGTTATTCACAGTAATGACTTCACTTTTATAATATTCCTCTTTTATCACTAATTTAATGATATATATTCCCGCTACTAAATTCAGTATATTAATCCAGTATAAATTTATTCTTTCCCTTCTACTTTTGATTTAAACAATACGTTTCGACACAAAATTAATAGCCCTGAGACTTTAATCGATATGATACGTACGTGATGGAAACGGTAACTCCATTTGGCGAAAGGCTCAATTACTCAACAATAGCGGTTGGCAGTTTGTTCACTGCTTTATTTATTCCATTTTACCGTACAGCAGTTTCGCGCGTGGCAACGTTGCGTCTGAATTTTCTAAATGCTTCTCGGCGCACGTGACATTCCGTGGAAATGGACGGTATCACCGAAGAACGCCTGGCGCGTGGCTTTCGGACTCGCGCGAAATTCGCCGGGCGTATTGATCCAGCTCGTGATGGACACACCGTACATTCCACTGGTTGTGTGGCTCCTCATCGATCCGTTGTCTTTCTCCCCGGGTTCCCCGGTCGCTGCTTTTTCGCCTTTTCGTTTCCCGTCGTGCCGATGTCGCCGGAGCGACTTAAGGCGCTTAATAAAGGAACGATAATTGAAATTTGTTTTTCCCGGGACGATAAGCAGTGGCGACGCGACGCCGAGTTCCCTCCGTTGCTCTTGCTTTTCTTTCTTCAATTTCCGCGCGATATCACGGTTAGCGATACCGCTCTAGTTCGCCCCGCGTCCGTCGTCGGATCGTATTTGATCGTATTCTAACAGAATCTTATTGCGTATCTTGGGCGCGTGCCGATGGCTGTGACCTTGTTGTAGCCGATGGATCTCAAACTTATAAATAATTTTTTCTAAATGAAATTTATTTATTGTTAAATTTTTTTCTTTTCACATGCATCCAATTATCGGGAGAGATATAGAGAAAATTTCGAAAAAGAATTGATTTATAGAATAACGATGTGGTCACCCCACTTTTTTTGCTCGTGACGTGACTGATATTTGATACAAGTGTAGGTTAAGCGAATATTTTATATATTTATTTAATTATTTTATATTATTTTTCATATCCATTATCCTTTTGTTTACTGAAAGTAGCAGTTTCATGCTTAGAGATGCTTTTTTTTGCATTTTAATATTATCCCTGCATGTTTACAATGGGGGAAAAAGCATAAATGTAGCTTTATACATCGTCACGAACATGGAACAGATATTTTATATACACATTGCTATCGAGTCTTCCGTGAAAATGGCAATGGGTAAACTGCATAAGTACATATTTATATGATTGTCGATATATTGTCGATATCGAGTTTAATAACTCAAACAAGGAAAGTGTATCATTGGTAATGCTTTTCTCTGATATCTCGATATCTCTCTCGTCATATTTTTCTCGCACAATAGAATAGAAGACAGAGATAACTGATAAAGTAATAACGTGGAAATTAATTAAATTATTTGATGAATGATAAATTGAAGATTATGCAATGAAAGTCATAATTCGAATTATAAACAATATTTATGGATTTGTTTATGTATTTCCTAAACAAGCAGATTAATAATGAATGTGAATATTGAAACTCAAATTGTGCATAGGAAAACTAAAAACACACACACAGCGAAATGTATTCGGTAAGTTGCAGATTAGTTCAGCAGATTAAATTAGCGTAAATTAGATCCTCGAGTATACAAACGCTGAAATGTTTCTCCAATAAATATTCAACGGTATCAATGGCATATTGATAATCATGTATCTAATGATCCATTAAATTTTGGTAGTAGTGGTCTGAATCTGTTTCTAGCTCAATAGAGATTTGATATTGTTAGACGAGTGTTTATTAGAATTAATTAGCGTAGCGCGATTCAGGATACGTGGTAACAATGCGTTAATAATGTGAATTGTATATTATTGACGCAATTTCCGTGGTGCTTAAAATTTTATTAAAAAAATAAGTAGCATTATAAAAGTTTTATTCGGTTACTTTATGATGAATGCGGAAGAGAGTGACATGATCTTGTTATTGCAAAACGAGGTATTGTGAATGTGCCGTGTAATTTCCTTTAGCTTTTTTTTAAATAGGAAAATACCGAACGAGAGAAAGAGATGAGCGTTTTAATTGACACAAGTGTTAAATAAATTGCGTGCGACGAATTCATTTATAAACAAATCGTATCATTTTATCTGGTGCTGATCGAAGTATGTATAAAAACATAATTAACGAATTTTAGAATTGAATTTGTTTGTGGATCTGTATCTCATAAATACGCAGAAAAGTTTATGTTAGTAAGAAACAACACTGCGTTTTCTGAAACATCTTTTGTTTCTCTGTAAATCGATGCAGAGGTTGATGAGAGATACGACGACGAAACGACAACCCTGGGGAAAAATGTCACGGTAGCTAAATATATCGTGTGGCTCGGACAGGAACTCGGAACGAAAAGTGCGCTACATTCGTTCGTTTCCGCCGAGAAATGGTATACTCTGTTTGCGTTTCTTTTCTCCTTTCCAAACAAAACGTTTTCCTTCCGCGTTTGCGAATTGAAACGGGCAACCATCTGAAACATGATTTTTGTTTATAATGCATATCCGTTATACTCCGTGCATTTTGATAAGTTTATCAAAATGCACGGAATATTTTTCGTAAAGGAATATTGAATAAGAAAGTTTAAGACAACGTCGAGCGGCATTGTACGGATGTTTTCAAGCTCCTCCGAGATGTGGCTTTCGAGATTGAAACAATCGACGAGGGATCAAATTATCGATATTACGATGGAAATGGAGCTTATTGTTGTTCCTACGTAGGCGACGCGAGACGTTCGTGGGATGTTGAAGTTTCCGTTTGATACGGCTAATTACTTGTTCCATCTTCGTATGTTAACAAGTTATCTTTAGCACTTTTGTTTCGCGTATAAACTTTATTGCTTCACATTAGCCCATGTGCAATATTAACGGCAGTCGTCGCGCGACGTGAAAATTCAATTCAGTCAAAATTCGTTATCGGATGAGAAAAACAAAAAAAAAATTTTTGTACCTTCAAGAGTAAACTGCCCTTTATACGTTTGTTCCGATGAAATTGACGGTTGTTTCTGATTGTTCTATCTGTTTTTACCTGAAATATATAATTTGATGGTTAGAAAATAATATTGAGCTATAAAATAGCTATAAAATATAGAAATATTAAATTTGAGTACTTTATGCTATTTTTGCCATTTTTATTTTTGTAAATACAGCTTTTGGGGAATTGATACTGAAGAACAACGTTTAGAACAACAAGAACAATTGAGAACAACAAAAAAATTTGGACTTCTCAAAAAATGGGGGGCCACTAAAAAAACTGTTTTTTTGTTTTTTTTGTCATCGTGTTTTTGGATTTGTAATTCAAGAACAATATAGAACAAATAGAGAACTAAAAAAATATTTCAATAAAACAAATAAAAAAATGGGGGCTAACTTCATACAGATTTTCCGTAACGTTTATATAGTAGTTCTCCGGCACACGCGCGCGTTTGTTGACAATATCCTGCAAAGTTTTAAGCGAGATGCAGATGAAAGGTTCTTTTAAAATCCAATCTTAATATTGAAATGAAAAAGTTCTATTTTATTACTCATAAATTCTATTGAACATGGAAAATATTCACTAATTTTTTTTTCTCTATAGAAAAATTATTCTTATACTTTTTTGTCTTTTTACTTCAGACAGAAATAAATATGCTGAAAATATAATGCAATTTGTTGTGATGACGTTATGGCATTATCTACATTGACATGTCGTTATACGGTTCCTCCTTTGCTCGGATTTACGAGATTACAGTCATCGCGTCGCATTTTACGAGTAAAGGCGATACGTCTTCTTTCATTTATCGTTTGGCAAGTAAGAAATGGCTTTCTTTTTCTTCTCCCTTGTATTTCCGCAGCGCACAAAGGAATGTGATTTTCTATCGTAAGCGTCGCGATTTCTCAGAATGCAAAAAAACGAGAAAGTCACTATTCTTTCCTTCATCGTGCGCTCGATACCGCCAATTATAATATTTCTAACTGTCTCAATGCTGTCTTCAGTGCGGCCAAGATGGCCTTGATTTTTACGAAACGTATAACTCGCGTAGAGATAAGGAATTTTCCGTCATCGTGCTCGTACGCGCCATTGTAGGCGCCGCATTAGGTTTCGCAATATTATTTGCCTTAAAGGCTCGCGCATAATGGTTAGTATAAGTTGGAAGAGTGCGATTTGATAACAAGGTTACTTCCCCTCATCATCATCAAGTTGATTTTTTCATAGCAAAAATTTAGAAGACTTGATTTACGGAGAGTTTCTATTTAATTTCTTAGATACATCGGCGAAGAGCAACGATCGGCGAATTGGATATGATAATAATTGAGGTAAATTTACATTTACAAATTTTTACAATAAAGTAATTAAGAAAAGAAAAAGTTATCTACAATATACGAAAAAATTGCATTTGTTGAAAATTTAGGGTTTTATGTTTTAAATATCTAAGAGAATTTTCGAATAATTGTGAAATTGAAGAAAATCTTTGGATTGAATGTCGATGTGGATTGTTAATATTAATGTCGGAGAGATAGGTGCGATTCTTGTCTCACATTAGGGATTGGCATTGTGTGAGTAATTTTTTGTCCATAATAATATACAGTTTTTGTGATGCATTTTAATGACGAGCAGTGTACGTCGCTTGTTTGTCCGTTTCATTCAACGTAATTGATTCGAATTTAACTTGGAAACGTATCGCGACGAGTCAATTAAATTTGGAGTGGTCGCCTCTTACAACTTCTGCAGGCTTAATTATCTCGTTATTTGTTCGGTGATTGTTGTAGGTCGACGTAAAGGCCGGTTAGACGTTTTACTCGGCACGAAGGTCGACAATAATTACCTCTGCTCAATGCAGATCGTAATCAATACGTTATAATGCGGTGTATGTACGACGCAGTTCGAGAGCACCTCTTCCACGTTGCGATCGATTAGCTTTAGCATCGTGCGTCGATGATAATCGCCTTTGTGAGCAAGTCGAACTTATTTCTCAACCTTGTTCAGATCACTTTCACACACGCCAAGATATTTTTATGGATGCCCCGGAGTGTTATATTTTCTTTTAATTATTGATTCCCCGACGAACGTAAAGCCGATCCTTACTGGTGGAATATTTGACGAGAGTTATTTTTACTAGGTCATTGCATTTAATATGCTGATTTTATCAATGAGTTCCTGAAGAAATAGAATAGAGTTAAAGAACACACATTTTACATTCACATTCTTATAATAGTCATTTTTACATGTTATTTTGATTGTAGAAAATTTGAAGACAGAAAGAATTAAAGATAAAAAAAAATATGTATTCTGTATATTAATATTTACATTTTTAAAACTTTTCTATATCTTGAAAAATTGCGAGAATTAAATCGTACTTTTACAACAAAATGATCGTATTATTTTATGCAATATTTGATTATTAGAAGTCTTTTTACTTTTACTTTTTAATTTACTTTGTAAAACAGTTCCATAGCTGAGTTCTTTTTAAATTCAATGATCAACTAAATAAACCAAGTAAACTTTCGGAATAATTTAACTCTAATGACTGTTGTATTGTCTCAGTTTTTCAGTGTGAGACGCTTTTTACAAATAAAACTTTGTAATATTTATACTAATAAGGGAGATGTAAATGAATGAAACTCATAAATTTCAAGTTGATATTGCCACGTTGCACCTCAGGATCACTGATATGTATCTTCTTGCTTCTGAGCTACCTCGCAAAATGTGCATCTAGTGTGCAAATATATTTTTCGAACGAATTGATCCAGATGAACGAATCGCACATCGGTCTCTCGTGATTTTTCCTTTCGACCTTTACGGCGCCTCTCGTGGAAAGTGTCGCCAATTTATCACCGTCATCTTGGGCGTCTCCTTCGTTGAAAACGATGTCATCGTTAGTGTCATCGAGCGTCGTGAGTGTGTCGATATTCATGTGCGAACAGTTGCAGCTGTTCGCCGCGCTGAGAGACACACAAATCGTTTCCCCTTTTCCCTTACCCTCGTCGTATATAGCAGACAGTCGATTCATCTCGCGACGTCTTTTATCCACTTTTACGATTTGCGAATTCGTGAAAATATTTTCGGATGTTTTCTTCATCGAATGAACATTCGACGACTTGTGATAGAACATACAGATTTTTCCTCTGAGCCAAGTTTAATATTAAAAGAGTAAATGTAAGCAGAATGCCTGAGAGAATGGTTCATTCTAATTCGTAAGTATGTATATAAATCGAATGGATTTACATTCATCCCGACCTTTCGAATTTTATTTATTATAAATTATACATTTTAATGATAAAATTAATTATTATCGTATCGTAAGTTATAGGAATTTAAAAAAATTACATATGCTATATGCATATATAATTTTTAATATCCATGAATTTTAGTTATTAAATAGCTTTATTATTATCTTGTCTGTGGAAAATTATATTGAATTATCAACGAAGTCTTTGGAAAGAAGATGCTGGCAAGATTTTCATTAAGTTACGCTTAAAGATTCCGTTTAAAAGTTGCTCAATACGGCACATTTCATATTCCATTTCTTTCCAATCACTCTGTGATGACAAAAGAAGACGTAAATAATTTGCCGCGGCAAATTTATTCTCAGCTTTACGTCGAAGTTGAATACTTCATTAAAGTTTTGCAAGTGTCGTGCGACATTTAGTGCGATTCAATATCGTAAAGAGAATTTGTCTTTGGTCGAAGCTTCTTCTTTCGACTACGATGAAGTGCCATCCACAAAAGCATAAATATTCGATGTCCTCTCTTTCTCTCTTTTCTTCTTTTTGTTTATAGTTTTGCTTTTAGCTTCAAACTTTTCCGGTTCTGTCATTTTCTTTTTCACTATCTTAATCATCTTCCTCGCAAAGGAATTGGAGTTTTCAGTAGTCGACCGTACACTTACAGAGACTGACAGACTCTTTCGTTTAAAACTAAATGTCCTACTAAGAGGTCCCTACATTTCGCTTCGACGTCTTGGGTCAAGTGTCGATTTCCGATAGTTGCAAGCTAGAGAACATTCATGTATTTTGTTCGATAGGGCTTGCTGTTGCATCAACTTATTAAATAATTCGCTTATTCACTTATTATTTAATAACTTATTACGTAATAAGTGAATGTTGATGTAGAACGAAAGTAACGTTAGAAAAAATATATATTAATATAATTTAATTTTTATTTTTTACCAAAACGGAATTTTGTTTATCAAACTTGCAGATTCGGAATTGGAATTTTTCTTTTTTTTTCTCCATGATAGTTTAATTGACACTTGTTTTGTCAACAGAATGTTTAATCAATTTATTTTAAATTGTAACAAAATAGAGATCACATTTTAAGATTGAATATGATATTGGATGAACATAAATGGAATTGCGTAATACAATTTGAGATGGACAATACATTAATATTTATCTTATGTTTTACAAAAAATTATCTAGATCTTAAAACTAACTTATTTGAAAATTCACATAAAATTTCTAAAGCATTTAAAGTATATGAAAAGCATTTATGGAAGCAACTCGCGAAAAGTTTTCAGAATTTAAAAAAAAGGAAATTGGAATGGGTGTGGAACAAACGGGAGCAAACTAGGATGAGGGTTAGTGGATGTCACGAGAGAGACGTCCATCTAAGACGTCCTTGGGGTTCCCCCGGTTGTCAAGGCGAACGGAAAGCGAACGTAATTGTCGTTGAAGTGAGAGTCGACCATCCGCACACGAACGAATGCGCGATGATTCATTTATAAGCACATGAATAAACGATCGTATGCGAGGTATTCATTTGACGAATGTGACATTCGGCAGAGGAAAAAGAAAAAGAAATGTGTCATCGCGCGTTTTTCGAATCGGATATTTCGTCGGCGGTGGAATGAAAATCGTGGTGTTGAGTATACAGAGCTCCCAGGTTAATATCCTTTAAATACGTTATGAAACGCACGAGGTGAAGCTGCGGCATAGAATTTAGTACGCTCTTTGCCGTATGAGATGTAACGGAGATAATAATTCAGTGCTCCGTACAATATGGAGATTCTACCCTCACTTTGCGCCGTGAATCAGGAAACTTCAATATAGAGTGTACCGAGTGTTACCGAGGCAAATCAGTTAGGATTCTCCGCGAATGTGGGATAGCGGCGCGGATACATATTACAACACGCGCGAAATAATAATTCGCCAGAGAGTATTCATTCAATCCATATATCTCTCGTTCTCCATTTCGACCATATCCGAGTGTCCCACGAATGAGATACGAACGCAAATGCAGATGTTACGGTGGCGAGGAAATACGGAGACGGGATTCTGAGAATTCTCGGTATCTCTCGATATGTCGAGAGCCTTTATTCTTATACGAATCTCGATTGTACTCGCCACGCGACCTCACGAGTGGTACTCTCCGCTGAGCACCGTGGTGCTTTCGAAAACTCACGCTCATCGCCCGATCGGAATTGAATCTGAATAAGCATTTGAATAAGTATTGGAGAGAGCTTCTGTCATAGAAATAGTTTTCTACCGTTCATATATCTTCTCGCCCTCGAGTTTTCTTCGTATCTGCTTGCTGGATCGATCGGCGGTTTGCATTCAGACCATTCATTTTCCTATACGACTACACGATTCCTAAGATATATTGCTCGCGATAAGTACCAAATGATTAATAATTATGTCGTCATCGATCATTTCTGAGAGCTTATCTCTCGCGTTGATCTAAGTACATTGAATTCCGAATGTATCCTGTAATTTTTCAGCGTTCGATTTGCTCTGCCAACCTCTTTCTTTCCAAATTCCTTCCAAGCTTTCAGATGCTTTCCAGATATTCCTCGTGACAGACATGGAATAGATGCGGAATTAATCTTGATGGCTTAAAAGATTAATATTTGATAGAGTAACGAAAGATAGAGTAAAGAAACGACAAAAACGAGGGCACTGAGACAGTTGAGATATGAATTTCCGGTAGGAAGATATTTCGCGTGTATTGTACAAACACAGAGTCATAAAGATTAATGGAAGGATAATTTTAGGATAAAATGGGTCTCCGTGATGAAGGGAATTTGATATGTCAGAACACAAACAGTAGGAAATATTTAAATAAGTGAATAATGTTCGGACAAACGAACGTGGGTTTATAGCATGAGTTAATGGGGGAGCTGAAGGCATAAATGCGGAAAACTCGTGATGCGTGAGTCGAAGGAAGTAAGTTCCTTATCAGGACTGCGTAGTATCCCCGTCGTTCTCGATCCATAGTGTTCGCAGCGGCTTTTAATGTCCTTCCGCGGGTGCGATATGCAAACGTAACCCACATTCGGCAGTACGTAAATATTTATCGTCCCGGATCCTACATAGCTCGCAAACTTAATGAACTGCCGTGTTAATCTCGTCTTGGTATAATGAGAACCCGTTCCACAGTCATTGTTCTGTCGCGAAAGTTGTTAGTTCGACGTATTAACATCGTAACTCGGACCGTGAAATGGTGGGATTATAACTAAACGCGGTGTAAGCGAACGAAAACGGGATAGATATATTGTTGTAACAGTGAATGTACTTTAATGGATCGTCTTACGTGTACAGGAGAGAGTTAAAAATTTTTCACCGCTTTTACACCTCATATAGGTCGTTTTTAGCCCGTTTTTAGCCCGTTTTATCATTTTTATGTCCGTTTCTTGCACTCTCAAGTACGCTTAGTCTATTGCGAAAGAGCATGACGAGTATACGTGAGTATGTGTATGAGTATTTTTTAGTGGATTGTCCGTTTTTAACACTCGTTTTTCAGTCGATGAGTGACAATACGTTAATACGTTCCTTTTTTACTCACAAAGATGAGGACGAAGTAGGTTGTCCGTTTTCAATACTCAATTTTCCGTTGATGAGTAACAACACGTTAGTACGTTTCTTTTTTACTCACAAGAAAATATCCGCGGATTGTCTCTAAATTGAAGTACATTTATTCTACAAACTTAAAAATATGTCCACGAATTTTTATAATTTATATAAATTTATATAAATGTTTTAAACTACTATAAATAAATGAACAATTATAATGATCGATTATTTGATTATTTTATTTCAAAAGCTACGTTCCAATATTCATTGTAAATATTGAAAATCTATAGTTTACGTCACATACACTATAGATTTTCAGTACTTGCAGTGAATATCGAAACGCAGCCAAAATGTGCTATGTGAGTATTTATGAGTGCTAAACGAGTATTTTTTGCTCGTAGCTAAATGTACGTTTTTACATCTCAAATTTACACACAGCACGTATTTACCACTCAAAAATACTCATAAGAATACGTTATTACCACTCGGATATACTCGTACGCAATCCGTTTTAACCACTCATTTTTACGGAAAATTGCCCCTTTGCGCCCTAAAAACGGATCATACTCATTGAATCAAATGTACGTTTTTACCACTCAAACTGACCGTTTTCGCCGGTCAAAAACGGGCCAAAAACGGTGAAAAATTTTTATAAGGGTTTTCATTATTTAATATATTTAATCAAGTAGATTTTAACTGAAATTGAATTCAAGATTTAATTTGCAAGAGAGATAATGTTGGAAATAAAGATTTTGTGACGGAAGAATTTATTTTTGTATTTGTAAAAAGTAGCAAGTCGAGTTGAAATCTGTAATTGAATGAACATTCCGATGGTTTCACAATAAACGATAGCATAAAAAAGGAAACAAGATTTCACTTGTTATTAATTTTACCGACGACGAGCGAATAACATCGATAACGGCCATGGCGATCTTAATCGTTTGCTTTACAAGCTCATAAAATATGGCATTAAGTTCTTCTATGGATACTAAACAGCGAAGCGTTTCTGTTGATTCATTGGTCATACTGGAGTTCTTGTCGGTTATGTAATTGGGCAGAGCTTGACAAAGTTAGCGCCAGACTATTCTCCGTGAAACTCAGGTCAAGCTTGAAATTGCGTTCACAGATGCGCAGGGAAGAATAATAGAGAAGGAGGTAGGAAGATGTAATATTGAAGATAATTAATAGAATATGAAAAAGAAGTGGAAGAATATGAAATATAATAAATAGAATATGAAAAAGAAGAAGACATAAGACCTCTCAAAATGTGTGTTTTTTATTTCCTTTTTTATTAAAGGTCAAAATATTAATTTGAATATAAATAATAATAATATAAATTCGAAATATTAATTTTGGACGTGTTTACTGTATGATGCTCCATATAATTAAGGGATGCATGTAGAATAATTATTTTATTTATTTTTTGCAGAGTTTTGTTTTTATAAATTTTGTCTGGTTTTTTTCGGTTCTTTTCTACTTCTTTACATAATAATAATGAAACGTCATTGTATCGAGATTGATTAATGCATTAAATGAAAACAAGTGACACGGTTTTATGATTTGATAAAAAGAAAATACTATTTCCATAAATGATCTACATGAAGTTATATTTTGCAAAACATCTTTCTTTTCTCCGTTTCTCACTTTAAGAAATCTAATGACGTGAATTTTATTTATCTGTCGAATTAATCAACTGCAATCAAAATGAAAATGTACTTTGTAACTTTCTTATAATGGAAAGATAAGGAAATCGATGCTCCATTCCGAGAGTTTGTCGGCATTGAGACGTTTGAAGACGATACAAAATCTCGACTCTCGAGTATCGACTTGGCATGCTGCCAATCTCGTCGAGGAACGAAGATACTGCCGTGGGTGGTCCTCTTAATTAACTTGTTTCGCTGCGCACTCGAATACGTACGGAAGACTACGTGACCACGTTCGACAAATCTGTGCGCATTAGTCCTCTTACGCATCGCATTAACCACTAAGTCTGTCGTTTAATTCCCATTTCCTCGCCTTAAATCGACCGCGTACTGAATAAAATGCTCTTTATCATCGGAGAATCCAAAAAAGGGGTAATTTGTTGCCGTGGTCAATTCCGTCTGTTCGCTCTCACATCATTGTTTTAAGATCATTGTTTCAGTATTTTACGACTTTTAATTTTTGTCTAAATATTTGTTGTTTTCAATTTTATACAATTTTGTCTAAATATAGATTTAAAAATTTCCAAGACTTGTTAAACAATCTCACAAACAATATGTATTTTACACAAACAGAGAAGCTGCGGTTTTAGTCATTAAATATTTCATAGAGGAGAGATTACTTTCGAAATTCATTTATTTAATCCAAAATATCAATCTATTCGTTTATCTTGTATAGAAGAAATCAAGAGAATCGATATCAATTGTTTCAACAGAATCAAAGTTGCGATATCAATCGTTTCAATAGAATCGAAGTTACGACATATTAGCAATGTACGTATATGTGTGTATAAATCTTATATTCTAGAATTACCAAATTTTGAAACTTTTATTGTAACACACACACGCACGCACACATGCACGCACGCACACGCACACAAAAGATCTTACATTAATAAAAAATCAGCCGCAAAATTTATCGGATAAATTGGATCTGCTCGATACGTTGCGTTATCAAAACTTATGTTGTCAAGTCAAGACATATTTTTTCATCAGCTATTATAAACTAAAGATAAATAATGTTTCTGAGATGTTTCATAATCTAATCTAATCTAATCTTTGATTGTGATTGGGTTGTTTTCTAGATCTTCTCGTTACGTCGTTCAGGAGTCATGGCCTTCTGTTTTGTGAAAACGAAACAAATTTTGTAGCTTGAACTAGACGCCGTGCTGTTTCGTTTCGTGCGAGGATTACTGATCTCGAAAATTTCTTCGAGGGAAAAAGGAAGAAACACGAGCCTTTGAAGAAGAGAGACGTAGAAACCCGAAGAAATAAAAGGCGGAGATAAACGTAAGGTCTTTTATGTTTTCAAGCATTGTTTTTAACTCTTTGCTGTATTAACTCTTCCATAGACAATACGATTGTCTATCTGAGAGCTGTATGAAATGCAATTGAGAGAGCATGTAATAGAGTGAGCGTGATACCGCAATATTTTCCAATAATAAAACTCATTTCCTTTATTTCTTTAGTTTTAGAGTAATAAATTGATATAAGCATTTCTGCACGATCCACCTTTTTTTATTCGAGATAATCTTGTCGAAAGAAAAAAAAAGAAAAAATTTGTTACACAGGCTTTATATGTGAAAGGAACAAAAATAGTTTTTTGGTGAACGAATACGGGATATTAATTCGCAGGGGGAGGGGAGGGAAGAGAGAGAGCCGGTTTTTCATCCGTTGCAGATTATTTAAATCTCGAAATTTTTATCACTCGTTATCCAATTGGTCCACGGGATGAGCGCGTTTTCGCTTGAAGTGCCTTCTAAGAGATTTCTCGGTTATCCTAGTGAGTCCACGGTTCGTTCTACCATAATGGACTACCTCCACAGGATTGCACCCGTGGGATTTATACGGGATGGCACGCGGTACATTCCAGTATTTACCAGTTCCTCGTGGAAGTGTCGCTGAGCCAAATGGAGAGCTCTCCGGTGATCTAAAAATAGTTTCTGCCCGGCGGAAAGTGCCTCGTGTACTCTACGACAAAAGGACGAAGGAGAAATCCTCATTAGGCTGCGTGTGATATTTGCTGGTTAGGAAGATATGCGAGAAATGTGACGAAATGATAATCTTGTTACTGTGATTCGGGAGAAAGATCAGTTACTATCCATAAATAGAGGTATATTGAATTAGAATGAGCTTGTAACAAAATTTATCCAAATTAACTCTCTGCCTAGATTTATCACTGTATAATATAATGAGATACAATGCGAAATCCAATGATTAATTGATTATTTAATGATATTAATTGATTATTTATTCTTTTTTATCGAATAATTAATTATTAGATTAATTATTAAATAGATATATCTGTTAATAGATATATCTTTGTTAAAATAAAATAACATCTGATTAAAATTACATTCTACATTAATTCTATATTTTTTTCCAAAAGTATCAAGGTTATTTTTTTTTGTTTACTCGCGAATACGCTATCGACTAGTGCAATATTTAATAAATTCGAGAGAGTTATATTTCTCTGAGAATTTGTATTTTAACGCAACGTTAATAGAATAGTCGTTAAAAATATATTGCCGATAGTAATAGTTAATTGTATTGTCCTTAAAAACGAAGTTTTTAACTCTATAAATGAACATTCATTTCTTGTTTTTTTATCATCAAAACTTCAACTTAATGCGACTTACTTAGGCTTGTAAAACGCTTTTATGATTACAATACTTCGCGATAAACTTAGTAAACATTCGTAATTTTCTTCGTTTTTAATTTTTAAAAACTGTTATTTTAAAAATATGAAGCTACTGTACGAAAAAGTAATGGAAAAACTGCACTTTAGCACATACATATATTCCATTCATTCATATATTCGATTTTTGATAGAATGTGCTTTTCTATTTTTCGTTGACATCAATCGACGATACGTTCTGTTTTTATATATTTCACGTGTATATTGAAATAACTGGATTTGTTATTAGTTAAAAAAATTGTAATTTGTTTACGATGAAAGAAAATTAACTATAATTGACTGTATAATGTAAATTGGTTGCGTCACGACAAATACGCGGCGCATGGATAACATGTTACATAAATTATTGGATATCAATGTTTCTTGTAGAGCGCGAAAGCGGTGTGATCGCGTTTTTTCTCAATTTTTGTCACGACTCAAAATCTGCGCGAATCGATATCTGTTTCCTCAAGGTGTCCCCGTATTTTGCATCTACATAGTCAATGAGTAATGCATTTCAAATCGCTCAAGCGTTGCGATATTTACAAGATATTGCTGAGATTTACTGGGACGAAGGAGTATTCGTTGCCTCATGATTGAGGTGAAACTTCGCGGATTTATAGCATACTCATGAATATGTTTATGTATCGTTCGCGCCTCATCGCTTTTCAAAATACGATATCTTAGATCCGAAAAGACATCGTTATTTTTCCTATGTTAATAATTGTCTTAATAATTGATCGAATAAAAAAATGTTACTCCAAATAAAACATTTGGAGTAAAAAGTAAATTACATATAATAATATAACGTGGTGAACAGCATCTCTATTGAAATATTAAGAACATTCTTTTCACGACAGAAGTTTTCGGAAAATCTTAATCATATGCAAATTTTTAGCATTTGAATCAGGGCATTCTTTCTTAGTCTAAAGATATTTCTTTTTATCTTTGTATTTGAAATGATTAAATAGTTTATTGGAGAATCGAGATTGTGCTATCAACAAACAGTATTTGTTATAAAATAAAATAAAAATCTCAAACGTGACATTTTCCCGATACTAAAGAAAAACAGCTTCCTGACACTTAGTGTGTTTGAAATTTTCTGCTTTCAATTATGATTGTCTGTTAAAACACAGTGAAATTGTTCTAGTTGGCAGTTTGCGATGTAAAAGTGGCCTGCAGGGCTTTTTCTCCGTTAATTGATACCTAGCCACTGTCAAGTAATGAATTCAATCCTCATTAAAGTGTTCGAAAGGGAAACTCCGGAGATATCCTTTTACTGACGATCTGCCGATTCATTACTGGTGTCCTTTTGTTACATTCATTGCAACGTCCTAGTTCAGTTACGTTATCTTCTATTCGTTATATTATAGAGTTCTCTGTCAGAAATTCAACCAACTTCTGTAATTTATACCCATATAATATCAAACAATACGTAGAAAGATAATATTTCCTTAATGTTACAAAGAAGAGAAAGCTCCTATCTTACGTTGGCGTTTTTTTTGCAATTTAAATCTCTATCTTCTATTTCTGATTTGATCATATATGCCGTGCCTGAATTTAAATATTTAAATTGAAAATTTAAGTTTAAATAAATTTTTAAGTATTTAATAAATTTTAAGTATTTATTAATTTTATTAGAGACCTAAGCTAAAAGTTAATATCATTATAATATTAAATCATTACTGAGTCAAATTCCTTTGAAAAAGATCGATCGGAAAATATGGCATCTGTTAAACGGCACATTTTAAAACTTGGTAACCAAGTTTTTAACAACAAATTCTACTGAAAAGAATTCACTGGATATTAATAACAAAATATTAAACATTTTTATAAAGTAACAAAAAAGTTTATTTGAATATTTTAAGTATTAAGAAACACCGAAGAAAAATCGTTATTAAATTTATGAAATAATTTATCTTTAATGAGACGGATTTCCTCATATTTCTCCTTTGGATAAAAGCTTCTTTTACATGCGGTAATCAAACGCCAATAGAATGGTAGAGGAAGCGTATCTCTTCGAATATTCTCTCTTGAGCGAACTTTGTCTGTCTTGAACTTTTCTCTCTATTTGTTTGATTAATTTGTACGTCTTGCATGTGTACTATGCCGCACACACGTAAAATAGTCGTTTTTCGAGAGTTCACATTGTGAGACAATTCTGCGGTTTCATCCATTTAAATTCTGTGGTTTTATTTTAAGTTTACAATATAAAGTTTTACATACACATATATATGTTTATATATGTGTGTAAAATTATATATATATACGTATTTATACACATACACACACATATGTATGATACATATTATATATTGATATATCAGTACACGTAAGTGTGTTTGTGTGTATATGTTCAGCGTATCCGTTTTATCTGATTGATGCAATTAAATTGGACACTCGCAATCTTCTGGAAACTCATGACGTTTTACTCATACGCTATTTGTTTATACACTCTTCTATCGTTAATTAATTTTTTGATTTGAGAACTGGAAGAAGCGGACAGGAAAATCGATCGCGATAGTTTTCTATCGCGGAAGCAAGAAAACAATTTTAACAATTTTTATATTTAATATAAACGTAGAGTTCTCTAAAAATAAATATTTTTACTATATCCTGTGAAATATTTTTCTTGTCTCAACGAGCTTAGAGTAAAATATATTTCTCTGAAAAATTCATATATGACCATAGCATGTTTTAGAGAGTAATTAGAACGGAAAATTGAAAATGTCGAGGTCACAAACAATCTTCGAGTTGTAAGCGATCAAAGGTAGAGTTGACGCGCTTAAACCTGTTAATATATAAATTAATATTCAACTCCGCTTACACGTGTTATTCATCTGTTATTAATTTTCACAGCTCAGCTGATTAATTACTCCGCGAAGAATTTTACTAGATCTAGATTTGAAGAACAAAGTATTTTTTTTTCCTTTGTGCGTAAACTACTTTGCTATCATTTTACTTCGGATGTGCATATTCGGAATGAATTCATGTTTCCAATAAATCAATTTGATAGATAGAAAACATTCGTCGTCGCAGGCTACGTGAAATATTACGTGGAATGATATTTTGACTAAACATAACGTTGAACGCGGTCGACGTTATGTTTGCATTGCTTTGTTGTTATTCGCGCGGCGAGATTCGAGTGGTACGCAGCGGCGCGAGCCGTCGCATTACTCTTCGAAACACGAACGCGACAAGTGCTGGGAGAGCCAAGCACGATTCACGATTGCTGCAGCGAACGATTATCAGCACGCTTATGATAACGGCGATCGACAACGTATCAAGATGACGGCTGGCTATCGAAGCGCTGATATTTCGCGCGGTGTATTCACTTAAGAAACGAGAGAATTGTAGAATGTCATTTCGTCGCGACAGTCGATGATTACTTCGGTAATGTTGTGCAATGCATCTCAAACTTTTATCGTATCGATTTATATGTAATACGTATTTCATTTTCGATCGAAGAGTGTGGAGTAGCACACGAATTGCCGAATTAAATAACTCAAGTATAGAGATATAGCTTATTGTTAGTAATAATAATATTCTTGTGTGATGTCGTGTATCTTGTGGAGTTGCGTGTCGCATTTAACATCGGGAGTGCCGCACAAAGTGCCGTGCGATCGTAATTAATCATATTTTCGAGTGAGTGTTGCGCAAAGCGAGTGAGCAACGGAACAATGGAGTAACCTCGTAACTAATACACATCGTATGTATAGGTAAACGTCCATAAGGACATAAAATTTTATATTTTGTTTTTTAGAATTGTAGGACAAATGTAGAAAAATCATCGCAATATTGTAGCAACAATAAGTTTACACGGTATTTATCATTGTAAATCATTTTTTTTTTTTTATAATTGAATCGAATCGTTAAGAGAGAGGGAAAAAGAGAGTCTGTAATATTGTTCTTATAAAGTTCCGATAATCAAATCTAAATTTGTTCAATGATCGCGCAACACTTTAATTAATTGTTGAGCGTAATCTTGAATTTCGAAACAAATAATTGTTTGCTATGATATTGCTGCCTATAAATTATGCTGTGGTTACGCTGATTTTAATTAACTATAATTATTGAACAATTAATTAGAGAAAGCTGAGAATTAAAGAAAGAGATGATTTTTACTTATTATTATTATTATTGATTGACATTCATCGTATTTGAATTTTTCTCGAAAATTCTAATTTAATTTAGAAGCCACAGGCGCTCGATTATTTCACGTATACGGCAATGCGGTAACGTGTTTATGCGATGTTAAGCAATCACCAAGGCAATTTGTGCTGTATGTTGATGCGTACATGCAAATGAGAAACGCATATTACGCCGTTCGTAAGCAAATAAGTGTGCGATTAAGGCTATGTGGGAATACATTGGAAGCTTCGTCTTTTCCGTTCGCGTTGATAGTGTGAATATTAAATCATTGAGCAGCGATCGTATCTGGCTGATATGATAATGATAATTTCAATCATTTTGCTCGCGTGTGTTTAACATTTGTGATTCGCACCGGATTCGAGTTGCATAAATTTTGCGCGAAATGATTTTAATTGAATTGAATCAAGATTACTTCAATTGAAAACTCATGAAATAAATTTGATTAAAAGGTTGCTGTTTTAGCGTAACGCAGATTTTTAAAATATTGCATGAAAAAGATACACACGGTTCTGACGACGTGAGAGGTTTTATTTAATTAAGTAAATGTGTGTTTACGCACTTCGTGAGGTTCTTTAAATAATGAGACATTCGTCAAAAAATATCTCTACGTTTTTGAATCTTGAATTTAATTTTTTATTTTTACTTACTACGTACTCGTTGCATTTATCACGTAATTATGCCAGCTATGAATTCAAGAAACTTTTTACACAAAAGTCTTGCTGATTTTTCTCGCGTTTTCTCTTTCACAAACTCAATTACCTCTCTGCTAATAATTTCGACCAGCAGATGAAAGTGAATATAAAGCGGTGTTTCTTTATTCCACCGCTGACAATATCGTCTCATTTAATGAAAATGACTTCTCCTCTTTGCTCATGAACTTTATATTAAATGTCTAGTTATTAGGAATAGAATGTTCAAGAGGATTTGCTATGATAATTGCAATTACAAATTGGTACTAAATCAACACCACTTATGGAAAAAAAGGAATAAAATAGTATTATTATTAATTTTAAAAAATTTATGATTAAAGGCTGAAATAATTCTTAATTTTTTAATTTTTGTTATTCTCTTTAAATTTTGTTATTTTCTTTTTTGTTTGCTGTAGGATCGACTCTTAATGATTGTGATTTGTTTCTACCATAAATTCCTTTTAATGATTGTGATTTGTTTCTTCTATAAATTCGAAAGTATCGGAAAAATTTACGTCTCGTATTTTCACGTTACGTGTCGCATTAAAGATTAATACATTTGCAATTTATATCCTCGGAATTGCAGTCCCCGGCGACTTTTCTTTATTTTCTCGAAGCAGGAACGTGACAACGTCGGCTTACGGTTCGTCACATGATTCAATGTTGGTGGTTCGCGTTTCTTAGCCAGTATTCGTCGTCGTCGTCGTCGACCAGTGAGTAATGTTCGGCATAGCGAGCTTTCCGGTAAGGATCTAAAAAGGATTTGTAATCGCAGCCGCGACGGGACCACCGGCGACGATCCTTTTGCTCAAAGTCCGTTCGCGCAAGCGTTTATCTAATTGCCGCGATTATCGTTCGTACAAGGAATTCATTAAGCCGAAGTTGTTAGCTACGATATTCCGTCTGTGTGTGGCGCACGTTATATGAATTCGATTTATCAAGTCTAAATTATTTAATACATTATATATTTAAATTACTGGGTCATTCCTAATATCTGAGATAATCCTACTACTATCAAGAGTCTGCATTGATGGAAATCTGTGACTTATCAAATTTTATCACAGAAATTTACCGTTGCATTAAAAATTAAAAATTCTTATATACACGTTCGACGACATGTTTAAAATATTTTAAACAAAAATAATATCTCGGAAGATTAAAAAATATCTCAAAGGACTAACTCGAATGTCCCGATGTTTTTTTAGGGATCGTTAATTTAAAAATATATTGATAGCTATTATATGAAAAACGTGTATGCAGCAAAGCAAGCAAGTAAATCACGAACGGCGGCGAGTGTTTGAGTCGCGAGTGTAAAGGGCGAGAGTTTTAAAGAGACGCCGTCAAGTCGTATGCAGACAGTAGACCTGTTTGATATTCCATCGGGCACTGTCGGTCTCTTCGTGCGACTGCAAATCGCGGTATTAACGCCCGATCGCTCATTGTTTGTCGACGATGGCGCAATCTAATATGATCGATTTGTCACTGAGTCCGCGGAGCGATCCGCGAGCCAAATGCGAGCCGAAATGACGTCGGACAAATTTAGGATCGCGTTGCGGATTTATAGAACGTTGATGGAATCGATTTTGCTTCTTCCGTAGATCCACTCGATCGTTCCGCTCGTGTCTGGAATACGAACTTGCATATTTAACATGTGTGATGGTTAATCGAAAAAGAGGGTCAAACCGAATGGCGAATATATATAAATGATGAAAAAACTATGTTTTCTCATGCACGCATGTATTATTCATAAAAAGCCAAACGAATGTAGGTGTGAAATTTGGTAAAGCCACTTTATCTTTCTATTACAGCAATTTTCTTTACTGCAATAAATAAATTAAATCAATAAATTCGATAATACCATTTTAATGTATTGAAACCAAATATCTTTAAACTTTTTTATTACATTTTTAGCTACAGCTAAAAATAAATTTGATGTTTTGTATACAGAGAATTGCTTTTATATATTTGTTAACTGAACACGAGTGAGTTAATTGCATTGCGATGAAAAGATGAACGGATACAATTCGCGAGCGAATTAAATGAGGGGTGGGATGAAGACGTTAGATGGTTTTCTCAATCCCACGAGGGTGCAGTATTTTTATGTTGACCTAGAAAATAGCTCGGACATTCCGAAAGAAGGTATTAGAAACAAGATATTAAAGCCTCCCTTGGGTCTCACAATTGCGCACCGTAAACACAGGCCATTAAGCGATGCGATCCTATGAAATCTTTACTTGTTAGATTCCCTGTTCTTTCTTCAGAATCTCGGCAGTTCGCTCACGTCCTCGCGGAGGAACGATTTTCATACTGGATGCGCCGAGAGCATTGCAAAACTCGTCGACGCGAGAGTTTCCTGAGTTTCGAGTTCATTAGCGTTTAACACACGAATTTGATGTGTAAAGTATCACCGAAGAGAAGTTAGTTCAGACTTTAGAAACGCGTTTGAGTCAAGCAAATAGGAAATCGTATATCATTACAGCTTTCGAATCTGATGGGAATTAGTGATTAACTAATCGAAATAATGAAAAATTGAGGAAGTAGATATTTTCAATATTGAACGCAAATAACCAATCAATGTAGATGTTAATGAATTTCAGTAAATAAGCGAAAGTCATCTTCAGAGAACTTTTTTTCGTTGTTTGAGCGTTTAAAGACGTGATATAATCACTTGTTGTTCTTCTCAAAGACGACTCGTTGTACTTCTAAACTAGATATAATTTAGATCTTGAGTGTGATAGGAGATTGTTTGCCTCAACTTGATCTTCTAAATTACGACTTATGAATGCTCGAAGCAATCTGCCAAGTGGCTTTAATTATGAGATTTGTGGGAATTTGCGAGTACCAACATTGTAAATTTCTTACTTGGCGTGGAATAGATAAATTGCAGCGTCTTGTTTAATCCTCGGGGTAATTAGAGGCCTCTCTTCTCTTGCCGGGAATCTGGAGATAGTAACAGTTTGTTCGTAGATTTACTAACGTGTTTTAACTTCACCGCGCTCTCTCTCCGAAGTTTCATCAAGAAACTCTGATCCATTTGTCAAACCTCCCTCTTTGCTGAAGACATTCGCGAATGTTGATTATTTCCACGTTAAGCGGTGCGTGTTTGTTACCATGATAATTTATCTTTCCCCTCGCGTTGTCGAACAACGTGTCTCTCGCAATGCACTTTAGTTTCTTTTTGTCTAAACACGTCAGTTTATTATTTATTTGTTCTCACTATATTGATCAAAAAGATGATATGGATTTTTAAATGTTTGTCTTTCCTTTTTACACTCTTCCGCGACATTTTCTTTTATTACTATTACTATTAAAAAGTTTCAAATTGCTTTTCTGTATATTTACATGAGCTACGGTGAGCAAGCAATAATCACACACGCGACAGTCGGAGAGACTGTAAACGGTAATAGGTGTAAAACACGGCCAAATGAAATTGTACACCGACGTCGAGAGTTGTTCGCGAGTTAGATTGATCGCGTGACATATGGTAACTCTTGGTAACCGTAACTATCACGCTATTCCGGATGTCCTGCGCGAGCGAGCGAATTGTGAAAGTCAGCGTTTAATTATCGAACTCCCTTTGGGCTTGGACCGGCGGCAGATGCATACTATGTACACAGCGCCCATGGAATACAGATGAATTATTGTTTTCCATTTGTGCACCCATATATGTGGATTTAATAGAGCGATTGTGTCCAATGAACTTGGTCCATGATTCCACGTATGACAGATTAATATTGACATTATTGCGATTGCCGCGACATTTCGAGCTCAATATTTTTTTCAATTCTACCTCTCAATTCTACCGAGGATTAAAAAATTAATCCCCGGAATCATGGAATTCGCGATTCCATAAATTAAACTTACCTTCCGTATCCAGTTTCCTGTCACCTTTATTCATTAGTCGATCAAGTTTCGGAGAGGAATTGCCGGGACTGAAGTGGATAATGCTCTAGAGGGAAAAACCGGAAGCATGGTGGGAGCATCCATTCGACGTGCCGTTAATGCAGCTGTTTGTATATGGCAGAGAGTCGAGTACATTGAATCGTTATCCGGGGAATCGTCGCGGTGGATGCAATTCCCTCGCGGTTGCCTGCGATGTGTTCGGTGTCATTAATACCGAACTAATCTAACTTCGCGCCGTTAGGACGATAAACAATGTTATCCCGGAGCTGCGTTATCGTAGACGATGCAGCCGCAAGCCGGATTCGTATGTGGCGAGGCATGGACGGCTGAATTTATTGGTCACTTGAGATAATTGGCACGTGACGTTCGCCGATCTAATCGCTAATAAACACAGACAGATCATGCGATTGGGCGTAAGTATCGTAAGTAAATATCCGCGTCTCTGTTTAACTGCAGAAGTAATTAGAAATTAGAAACCCGGGAGCGAAGCACAACTCGACCCTCGACGACGGTAACTCTAGTAATCCAGCATTTCCTAAAGCGGCAGAAGCGGGATATGTTTGGTATATATTCGGTAAATTCTGGTAAATTTACGAATCTCATGCGCATTGCGGTAACCGCAGTTATAGTTGTAGTAACATCGTCTTCATCACCTTTGAAATATATTACACCATAAATAGCGCGCTTAACAGTTATTATTATGTTTCACGAGATAGAATTGCGGTTTATTGTCAATCATGTGGAAAAGTAATAATTAACATGAGAAAATTAATTGGAACTCCCCCCACCCTTCCTCTCTCTCTCTTCTACAGATCTAAAATATTCTTGTGAGGGAATTATTAATTTTCATATTAAAAGATCTCTTCTTTCACACACGTCTCGATGTACGCGTATAGAATAATATTGAAGTGCTGTTTGTCTCCACTGAGATTCTTTTAATTTAGTTTTAAATTTCTGACAGATTTAATCAGCTTAATTACCAAGAACATCCGATTTAAACTTCTCTTCTGGCGCTTTCCCGTAGAAAAGTAGAGACCAATTTTTGCTTGGTGGTTGCAAAACTTTTTAACGGTTAATTACGACAGCATTTCGGTCGAATAAACACAACGAGCAGTGAGACAATGCCTCAGGTAAGTTAGATTTTGCGGTAATAGTCGATATATCCCTGACTGCGACACCCTTTGCATAAAGAGTAGTCTCGCTGAAAACGGAGAATCCTGTTGTGAGGAAGTTCTCGGTTTACAGTTGGTTTTAACTTGCAGAATTATTCAATGTCAAAATAGCTTTCGATTGAAAGGTCGTACACGATCGCACTTGTAGAATCTTTTCTACAAATTCTTTTAACGAATAATTTATAGTTTCAGGAAAAAAGTGACTTAAAGCGACAGTAATTTAGAAATAAATTTGATAAGTAATGGAAACAGATCACGGATTGTTAATAAATATTTATCTTTTAATATTATTTTCTCTTCGTTAATAGAAAAGATACTTTATTTTTAAGATGCTATTATTAAAAAGGTTCTAAACCTTTCCTTGCCGTTGCGATCGAAAGCTAAATATGAACTAAACGCGATTTATGAAATTTTCTTTTCAACCTAACATTTTTTTAATTGTCTTAATAAATCTTTGACTGATTATGATATATTATTTCTTTTTATATGATTTTTAATAATTTTAATACACGACAATTTTAATGTAATTTTAATTCTCTTGTAAAATTTTTTTAGATAGTCGATCTAAAACTAATATCCGAACTACGCACTACAATATGCGATAAAACACCGCGTATAGTTTGTCATCCACTTTTTTTTCATCATTTTTCCATCGTTTCGTTACATACTGTCGTTATTAACGGCATAAGCTAAATAGGAGAGATTGGTGGCACGGTATTTGGGATCACTCAATCGTCGCATAGCGTTTAAACGGTGTTTGAGCAGTAAAACATGACGTGTTTATCTATCCGTAATTGTGCGTGTTAATGCGTTCATGTCGTTTGATATTTGCAGGAAACGTCAAATGATGAGCCATCGATTTTGTCATGTCGAACATATTACTGAAATGCTTTGACCCTCTAACGCACTTTGCGCATCGGAGAGTCAAAATGATCTCGTTGCTAACGTACGATTTTCGTATCGTGCACACGTGTTTCCATAAATATTGATCTTTTTTACCGCGATTTTATTTCACCACATATGTCTCGCATGGGTTGTACTTTACAAACGATATAAAAATTGATCGTGCAGATATTGTGAAAATTTAATAGCGCACCAGAGATTTAATTGTTGTGTCCTATCGGTATTATGCATCACTTTTTCTATCCGTTCAGATTTGCGAATACTATACTGGATGTTTTATTGTTAGTTGAATTTCTGATGAGTAAATTTTAAAGGTTTTCAAACAGAAAATTAGAATCATTTTTGAATGAAGTATTTATGTATTGCACGATTTTACATTAACATTATTTTACATTGTTGTTTGGAGTGTATTGTTCTAAATTACAACAATTATGATATATTCTCTCTTGTAGCATAATTTGTGCAACATAATATGTTGATGTACTAATTCATATAACAATTTATATACACACAATTTATATAACACATTATATTATATTATTATCAGTTAAGGAGAGAAACACGAAAATTGGATATCGTATCTAAAGATTAATATTGACGCTCTGACACGCATCAGTATTACCTCGAACGCAACGTTCGAGGTCTGCGATGTGTTCGTGTTGCCATTTGAGGTGTACCAGAGGCATGGCTTGAAATTGACCGTGGGGTTTATGCGCGTAATGAAATTCTGATGGGACTCTACACGACGCAGCCAATCGACATTTTGTGGTCTGCTCGACCGCTCGGCCGGAAATTCGCTCTCCGCCATCTTCGAACTTGGACGTGTCCAAGTGACATGCCTGGTACACATTCAGAGGCAGAGGTTTTATTAACCTCTTTTTGTCGAGAAGTTGCAGATTGAACGCATCGAAATGGAGAGAAACGTCAAGATAACAATTAAACGTTAAGACATCGATATCGGGGCAACGAAAGAATAATTAAAGAGATAATTGCATCTGTTATATACTCCTAAGCTTTGTAAGCTTTTTTTTTAAATATGCACTGAATTGCCTACGTTTCTAATTTTATATTTTTATAAATTTGTTATTATTCAATTACAATTCATTAATTGATATGAAATCAATACTTTACAAAAATGACAAGAAAATTTTGAAATTGAGAATAATCTAATACTTTTCGTATTTTTAATTTTGGTGATAATTTGGAGAAAAGTTAATTATATATATTATACTACGGATTACCGCGCGGAAAAGTTTTAGAAGTTGTATCGCAACTTGAACTTTTAATTATTCATGAATTTATCCTTCATCAGAGATTGATTATTATGGTAATCCTATGTAATCTCGTTTTCAAGGCGACCGACATATATTGACTAGTAGTATCGTAATTACTGGTCATAAATCATAATATACGTTAAGTCTCGGCATATTTTTTTCAATGTATTTTGCATCACAATTATAAATATAATGAAGTAACATGATTCACGTTGATTTCATTTTACGGTTTTGTCGTGGGCGCAGATGCTTAATCAATATCGACTAGGTGATTCATCAAAATGGTGGAAAGTCAGGATTTTGATGGATGTGCATTTCGCTGTATTGTACTGACAAGAGAAAGTTTCCCTCCTTAAGTTATAATGAAGTCGATCCCGATTTTGACACGTGTGTAAACGCTTTTTTCGCCAGCCTGAACTGTTTGACCACGACTGGCCGTTTCCACTTGAACTTTATCAGTCAATGGTGGTTTTCGCTGTGCTATAGTTAAAATAAAGATAAAGCGTATCGCATGTATACACAGTTTTTCTAATTATTAATTATTATAGAATACATTATAGGATTATTTATACATTTTTACTTTTAACACAATTATGTTATATGAATATTAAATGCAGACATTTTCTAATAAGTTTTTATCGTAATATTTTGTAAATAGTGCACATTAAGTGATATTTTAAAGGCTAAATTTTTACGACATAGAAATATTAACTTGCGATAAAATTTCCTCGATATACATGAAAAGTCAAGCATGAACTTTTTTTGCGTTTAATATTCCTCTCTTGATAAAATAAATTACGTTTTAGATTTATTATATATATATATATAAAAGTACTGACTTTGACACAAAATATTACGTTGCGAAAGCAAAATTGCTTATTTGATATAAAATTTTAAGAAAAACATACTTTTTAGCAAAATTAAAGAGTTGATGGCAAACACCATTTAATTTCATTGAAGAGTGCTTAAATGAGTAAAGATAAGTAAAGATACTCAAATTTGGTTAGAATCGAGATTGAAAATAATGCACCGTATACAAAGCGATTGATGACAGCCTTTGTTGCGCGACGCGAATTTGACATTGCGCCGTATACGGAATGCTATGTAAAGGATCGTCAGAAAATGTCTGCAGTCAATATTCGCGTCGCATCGTGAAGTACCCATCAGCAACGCGCCGCAGTGTATCGACTGTTCGACGTTGAAGTGTATGACAGTCGATAAACCGACGAGCCGCTTCCTCGCCAATTGTTCGCGTCGGAGAGCACGAAATTAGTTTCGCCGGACAGAACGTCCACAGAATTCATAGCGCGAAGCCGTTCCTTTTTTCTCCCCGAGGTCAATTTATTTGTTCGAAAATATTTTATTGTCCAGTTCGTTCGCTCGCTTTCAAAATTGAAATCCAACACGCGAACTATCGCCCTTTGTAGCCTAAATGAATCGAGCACGGCTAGTCCCCGTGCTGTAGACGCGCCGAGTTTCGCTCACGCGCGAAATTTGGTTTCTCTATCACAGATCCGGAGGCCGTTTCCGGTCGTCGTGTTATTTCCGTCAGCGCGACCTTGAACGATCCCTTGGACTATCGTGAATGGAAATAACACAGAAATTGAGTCCGCGTGGATGGCGACAAGTTTCTCCTCGGAGATTTTTGCCGATCGTGCGTGTCACGAAATCATTAGAACGCGTTATTTTTCCGTGTATTATCACGCGAATTCGTAGTCTGCGATGTTGAGGGCGTCTGCAAATTTAATGACGTTTTCCTTCGCTCAGCTTTCGGTTTGACGCTTTCACGTACATCGCTATGCTTACATAATTTAATGCCCCATTTGATTGTGCTTCGCAGATAAGCATGTGACTTATCTGCATGTAAGCAGGTTTTCCATTTACGTTTGAAATTACATTTTTATGTACAAGCAATACATAATATATTTACGCATCTGTTTAGCTACGTTTTTTTTTACATTACGCGTTTACTGAATTTTTATGCAGAATTATTTTAATCGAAGTTTGTTCATCGATTTTTCACGGAGTAGGAACGCTTAAACGTCTCTCTTGGATTTGACGTTACGAAAAAATGTGTGCTTTACAAACGTTTATATCATTTTGGAATCTTTACTGAAAGTAAATGCTTGTTAACGCGCAATTACCATAGTATATAATCGACCTGACGGTGCATTAATCCTTAGCAAGTTGTTATCGTACTCGGGGCAATAACCTCGCACGAGGTATTGATTTTTACGGAAGCCTAAGTAGGCACAACTCGTCGCAAATGCCATAAATTACAGCAAATATAGAATTATTTGATTGAAAACGGTGAATGGGAATCTATTTTTCTTATCCTGTCGTGCGTTCTATAATTTCAAATTCAACCTTTCCTACTTTTGTTTCCATATTTAATTTCCATTTTTTTCTTTCTTTTTTTTCTACAAAAGAATCGGAAAGACTGGCCTCACAAAGTGAAGTATCTTTTCTGCTGAGTTTTGAGTATTGCACGAATTTTATATAATCTTTTCTCTAAGCGATAATTATTTAATAAATGTTGCTATATATATAATATTTTTTATATATACAGATATACAGATGGGGCTTGAGGTTTAATAGAATATATAGTATATAGTTTATTCTCTTTAATGTACTGATAACTAATGATAGCTTAAATTCGCGCGAAACTTGTGGCATGCTAATCAGTCTCGTGATATGCATCGATAATTTACTTGTACAGCGTTCTCTTGAAGAATAAATAGACGCACATTATCAGCAATCGCTAGCGATAGTACATGGCGATGATGGAATAATCGACAGGCAAAATCTCATTAGAGGATCAGTGTCGCGCGCACTAATTAATTACGCCGCCAATGCCGACCTCCAATCTCGTTTCTTGACAATTTCGCTAATTAAGTCCGTGCTCCACGTTCGGAAGTTGCCATTCAGCGCACTTCAATCTTGCACCCGGTGGTGAAATCGTGTGTGTACGTACGTGCATGAGTGTTACGTGTAGCTTTCCGAATAAAATGTGCGCGTGCATGTGTGATCTTTGAAACAAAACCGGTGTGTATGTCTATGACAAAGGTTTTAGAAATTAACTCTGGCATTACAAAAGCAGTGCTTTGTGTCCTTTATAAAGTCGACATCTATCACTGATATTAACTCTATATTAAATGCAGGGTAGTAATTTAATTTCATTTGAATATTCCATATTCTGATGGCAAAGAGAGGGGAATTAACTAAAATATACGGTAAATCAAAATCTGGAAATAAAAAACTACATGTACTTAATTTTTAAATTTTTATTATGTAAATGTATATACAATGTATATGTATCGTATACATTTATATTCGGACGTAAAATATTCCTCGCCTCTCTTTTCTTCTGAGATGTTGGCAGTTGTACAACATATTATGTATCTTATTATTGTTAAAATCATCACACACATATGTATATGTTATATGTGTATATATTTAATAAAAAGATATATATAATATATATTTAATATATATATTTTTAGATATATATATTTATATATATATATATATATAATAATATATATATATATATATATATATATCTTATTATTATATATATATATATAAATTAATAATAATAATAATATATATATATATATATACATATACACATACATGATACAATATGCATTTTTAATAAGACAAATCTCGTAGGATCGTATTTTCTTATAGATAGTAAGTATAGTAAGAGAAAATTTTAGTACATTTAACACTTGGAGTTGGCCATTGTTCTAAAATTTCATAGTGTCTCCTCTGACACATGTTTTCACATGTATTTGGCGATCGTGTTTCCGTACGATGGCGATCAATGATCGTACCGCAGACGTTACTTAATTACGTGCCTCGCGTGTAGTTGCGCGCTTAGCTCGGCGGCAGCGAATGGCCGATCGGCAATATAAATATCCATTCATGAGAGTGGTCAACTGACCTCGCGAATGCAACGCGTTTATCAGCCGTAATCTTTCTCGTGGTGCATTCGCCGGTCGGGCGAGCCGGTTACGTAACTCATGGTACGCCTGAATGGACATACTCGACGCTCCAGAAAGTGATTCTTACATAGAAACGACGACATTTGAAGTGATAGAAAGATGAGAAAGAAAGCATGATTAGACATTTGTTTCGTGATTGTGTGAATTTAACATTGCACATGATTTTGTGTGTGGAGGGTACATTATATATAGTGATATTCTAACTATTATATAATATTATATATAATAGTAAGAAATAATTAAAAGATAGAATATAATTATAATATAATATTTGTTATATAACAGGGGAATAATCGCTAATATTAATAGAAGAATTTTGTTATTGAAAAAAAGAACGATATAATATATTCTTATTTTTTTACAATCATTAACAATAAAATTAATTATTATTTAAATCGTTAAGGAAAAGTTACAAAACGTGTATTATATATATTATCATTTTTATATTTACGCAATAATTGAATTTAAAATTAAGGCCTAAATTAAAATCTGAATTAGACTTATATTTAGTTAGCTCGTTCAGTTGACTCATTATGCCTAATAGGAATTTTAATAATCAATGTTGTCTGGTATAAATATAGTCACTTGGTGTAAATTAACAGGAAGTGAGTTCTGTAGTAAATACGATTAATATTCTCGATAGGCAACGATACGCTATACATCAATAATAAATCATCTTCACCCACAATTGAGTATGTCTCTGTTAGAATTAATTAAGTCTAAAATTGATAAAATTGATCCATAAGTGAAGTGCATGCTTCTTTCTAAAATTCATATTCAAGAAATACGTATTTTAGATTTTTTTTTTCAAATGAAACAATCAATGGTTGCGATCTTGTGAGTTCGTAAGAAATTAGTTCAATAGCATCGGGGATTCGAGTCACGTTATATATTAACAAAGACCTTCTCTCTCGAATGTACAATATTTCTCCGATAACGATGTAATCGGAAGGAAACACCGTGCTTTTACCATCTAACATTGATAACGGACGATCGTGGGTTGCTGCCGAGCATTGACGTATCCGATAGCAGAACACCGTGGAGAAGATCTAGTCGCGAACCAGGATTGAATTCGCTCTGTAACAAGGAGTAAACATAAAGCTTAGAATATGTACAGTGATAGCATCCTGATAAACAATTCACAATGATAATAAGTCGTATTAATTGGTTACATTAAAATGTACTTCATTGATTCCCATTTGTGTGTTTAGCTGAAGAATATTGTTATCAATTGTTATCATTTTGATTTGCACGAACGTCGTTCCTCGTTCTTTCTCTAGCCTTTCGCCCAGAATTGCAAGTTGTTGAAGATTTACATGTTGTATCGGGTTTCGACTTTCCCATTCATCCAGTTTCTCGGGGCGCGACTAACAAATTGTCCACCTCTTCTCGGTACGAGCGAACGACCGAAGGATCGGTGCACCACGCTCGCGTGTACTCTTTCTGTAGTGGCACGTGTAGCGTGGCTGGCGGAGGAGAAAGAGCGGGAGCGAGAGTCGTGTCGAGTGATAAGGAAGTAACAAATTGTCTAGCTAGACGAGCCCCCGGTCGACTGTGCGACGTGCTTGGCACGAAACTCGCGCGGCGGAGCCGACCGCGCCGCGGATCGTTACCGAAAGACGACGGGTCAGCACTCGCACTGCGGTCGATCGTGACCTGCGAAATAATGCGAACGCCGAGCAAGCCGGACGACCCGACGAATTTATCGACGGGCTACCTGAGCCCCGGGAATACTTTCTCGTTTAGGATTTGCTTCAATTTTTGAGAATAGCGATCTCGTGATAGCGCCTCAGTGAGGATTCGTGGTCTCGTCGCAGCTAAATTCTCTGTTGAAAAACCTCAAAGCGCTAGGTATCAGAAATGCTGAATGTCGAGGATAGCATTTTATCTCTCCCTTTCTCGGATTTAAATAGAATTATATGTAAGCTTTTCAAGTAATGGATGAAACTTTATTGACGTAATTTATATTCTGATAAAAAAAGTAGTGATTACTCGCTCTCATTAGAAATGTGTGAATAAAAGCAAATCTAAATTCTGAGTATAAGAGTCTTGAAAACAAAATGTTATTTTTATGCCAAGTAGATAATTATTGATGTTATACTTCATAGATATAGATAGAGAAGATTAAACATTTAAAAAACACGATTGAGTGTCTTTGATTCATTTAAATCGGATTGTTTAGCTTTTTAGTATTTATTTTATTTAGTTTCTTTTTATTTACATTTTATTAATTCAAGGCATTTAATAATTATAACGTTGCCTTTTCTACCAAATCGTCGTACTGAAACCTGGTGACTTAAATGAGAGGCGCATTATATCGTGTGTGCCCTGGGCAGTACGGTGTCTCGTTTCCTCGCAACTTTTGATGGTTTACGACGAACACGCGCATACTTATCCTGGACATTAACAGCCGGCAAAATGGCGGCTATAAATTTCAGGCCGTCGTTCCGACGGCCACGTTAATCTCTGGACGTTCCACCTACTTGGCAACATTGTCCGCCATTATGTAGATTGCCGGACAATCCGTTCTGCAGCTCATACGATCGCCTGCGTCGTTATTACGCGACGGATCATTTGGAATTATGGATAAAAAGAACGAGCGTATTAAACTGAAAGTAAATTATTAGTACGAAGACTTGGAGCATCGTGAAGAAACTTGAATTTAATAGAAATGTTCGTGCTTCTGCAAATCAGATTTCTCCCAAGAAGTTACATGACTGATGCGAACAGAAGTGCGATAGAGAAATATATTAGAGAGTTTTATCACAGCCATTCATTAACGTTTATCAAAAGGTACTCCATCAAGAAACTCGTAACAAACTGTTATATTTTACAGATAAATCTTGTAAAATCTTATAGTTTTATTTTAAAAAGAGTATTTTCTTAACAATTTTGTAATCTTATAAAGTGTACAAAGCATATATCTTGCTCTATTGATGTTACTTTGATTTTTTTAAATAGTGTTTTACAATTTCACATTTATAGATCGAAATAGAAATGGAATTAAATAAAATAAATTTTTTTTGAGAAATTTGCAAAGGAAAGGAATTATGTTAAAGAAATAAGGGGAAAAATCGAGAGCGAAAAAGAAAATAAAGTACAATATATTCTAAAATTCTCTAATAAGATGCGACAATAAGTATATATACTCAAGTATATACTTTACGTATAAAATTAAATAGAGAAACGTATTGAACACAGAAAATTATTATATAAGAGAAAAAGAAGAAGGGAAGAGAGGGAGAGTACTTTCTGACAGAGGCATTTCTATAATAACTTCTTCTTCCTGAAAAGCTTCGAAGGATGAAGCTGATGTCAGAAGAAAAGAGGAATCTCTAATCGAATATTCGAAGAAGAAAGTACTTTCCAAGGAATCTTAGTTTCATTCGTTGCTGTGGAAATATGTTGTTTTCATGCTTTATCGGCGCCATACTCCGATAAATTTTTAAAATTTTTCAGATACCGCAGAATCGATATTTGGTCAGATATTGCATTGTTATGAAGAAATTATTATTGCGTGTGGTCGCAGAAAAAGCATTTTATTTGAAATTTATCTTCATATATTTTCAAAATTTTCCATCACACATAGTTATACAAATTTTTTTTTTCACTCCGATAAATAGTTCAGATCACGTTTAGATCACGTCAAGATGGAGGGTTTTTATAGAGAATTTTATGCGTCATGAAAGTGAAATAGAAGAAAGATGAGAATCAATACGAATAAACCGGAATATTTAGCTCTCTCACGTGAGATATGTAAGTAGATCAGGAAACAATTTCGCAAACAAACATAAAGATAAGAATGTGTAGAAACGACTTCATGATTGGCCTCCTTTTTTTTCTAAAAAATTTGATCTTCTCTCCTCTTAAAAAAGAAATGCATAGATTTTATTTCGAAGATATAGCAGGATGTGTGGTGGAAGCCTCTTGTGTTATGCAAAAAGCCTTCTTTATCGTATAGGAATGTATACCGCCATTGATTTACATATGAAGTATGTGAACGATCGACTTTTCGTAAAAACTTCTTGTGAGATATTTAACGAGGCGGAACAGGAATGGGAAAATAATTGTAGACTCAGTGAATAATGTATTAGTATATACGCGTAGCGCTTGCTACTTTGTTGCAATTTAAATAATAATCGTGACACCGTGTTAGAAGGGGCAAGTAGTATTCGAATAATATGTTGTCACGCAAGCTGCGCCTGATATGTCGCGTTTTTAGCATTTATGGCCAAGGTACGCTTTATAATTAGTCGCTCGGCTAGGCAAGATTACCCGTCCCGTCTTCCGAGAATGTCACGGCGAAATTAATTTTCTCACATGCTGCAAGGATACAAATAACTGTAAATTAAACTGTGCGTTGATCTAGCTAGTCATTTTTTAAAATTGACCATCATATTTATTGGCAGGCCGCTTTTTACCTTGACTCAGATAATTATATTATTTTAATTTTTGGTTGTTTAAAAGATTGATTTTTTTACGTTATTCGTAAGTGTACTTTTTTATCAATGTTTTCAGAAAAATTCAGCTTACTTTTTCTTTTTCAAAGCTTTACGAAGATAATGTCTTGTCAAAGAAAGCAAAATGCGTGAACGTAAGTTATGAGGGGTATCTAAATGTAAAACATTCTTCACTTTTAGGTAAAAATGAAATTTTAGTATATTCTTGTTTTATATTTAACAAAGAACTAAAATATATCAAAAACTTATTTTTACCCAAAAGTGGAGAATGAGTTTTGTATTTAGACTCTTCATATGTGTGTGTGTGTGAGGAATCGGTAAATCTTCCTTTCGGTGTATCATAAAAGGCTATTTTAAATTATTATTATTTTTTTTAACAAAATAAATATTACATAATCATATGTATTTATACATTAAAAACGCATAGAAAAATACTAGTACTTAATTCAGTTCGATTGCTTGGATATTGCAGTGGGATTTTATCAGAACAGTAGAGATGATTAATCACTGTTGGCGAAGTCAAGTCGGCGCTCGATGGAAACATCAGATAATCTTTCGCGTCAATTGACGATGTCGACCCAGCCGTTCACTTTCGTTCGATTTTCGCGTTTCGAGGCGTGCTGAAACGGCGCCTGCGACAACCGCAGGCACGTGAATGCGCGGAGGCGGTTGCCTTTTCGCGCGTGTGGGAGAGATAATAAATAATATGTTGTCGAGAAGCTGACACTCGCGCTAGCGCCGTGTAACGTTGTATTAATATGTTTGCAATATGTGTGGGGATTGAAATAATAATGTCTTCCGAAATGAGGGCAAACGGCTGGCAAATATCATAAATATCGAAGGCTTCTTTATATTATATTTAGATAAAGATTTAGGTCGAATAAATTTGATAGAATAAATGAAAAACAATTGCGTGTTGCGAGACACCAGAATGGATTAATTACAATAAAATGATAGTGGAAAACTTAAAGAGTAATTCGAATTTGGCATTCTGAGTGAAGATTAAGAGGTCCAACACAGTGCAGTTACACTGAAATGTGCTGTAAATAATTTAATGTGCTATAAATAAATAACATTTAATGTAAAACTCGGTTGTTGGAATTGATAAATTATTTGAAATAGAGCTTTTTCTCTCTTTTTATGTTTATTTTAGATATATTCTAAATATTTAGGTTTTCTTAGAAGTCAAAAAGGCATGTTCCATTTTTCTTTAAACCTTTTTGTATTTATGGCAGAATAAAGTTTCTTTTGTTGGAAGTGTAGATTCTAAAAAAAAGTTAGTGACTTCTATATTAGTAATAGTGAGTCAAATAATTATGGGTGCGTATAACGCGGAGATTATTATATAAGGATTTATCTATAAATGCTCTGGTGCAAAGGAAAAGAAAGTTAAATAAGTTTCCTATACTTTGAAAGCCACAATTTTCTGAGAAAACTTTCCGGAGATATTCCGATCTTAACGAATTTTTACGTACACGGGAGAAAGAGCTTTCGTAAGGCGAGTTCTAGATGGATTTTATCTCCGGGCATTTGATGTCGATACGAAGTAGAGTTTGAGTTTCTTCTCGATGTTCTGACTTCATCATACAACATAGTACATGCTATGGAATTGCGCATGCATATAGGAGTGGCTTTTCATGCCTGCGAACACGGCAGAAGAAATATTTAACAGGAGGAAGACGCCGAGGCGAACGGAAACGGCTAGATTATTGCCCGGAGTAATAAACTGTCAGGCGAGCGATACGTCGGGTAATGCATTGCCACGAAGCCGTTACAATGCGCCCGGTTTTATGTTACGGCTGCACCCCCTGTAATTACCGTGGGGTGCATGTTACACTCAATAACGAGCGATGTGGCGCATAAACATTTTACTTATTCCGATGAACGCGTATTAGCTAATAAAAGAAAATAAAGCATCAGAATGTTAAAGAAACGATTCCAAAGTTGTGCAATTCGAGAAGTAGACTGTTGAGAAATTTCGTATTACTTTACTTGGATGTTATATTGGCAAATATCACTTAAAATCTAGGACTAGTATTTAATTAATTAAGTCCGAAGTAATAACCACTAATCTCCCGATTAATGTTCTATCTATCAAATATTCTCGCAATTTTCCGAGAGGAAATTATTTTGTTAGTCTACGAGAGTGCAATTACTCGCCAGTGTTATTAATAATCTCACAGTTACCACACGTTTCAACCTGGAAGTGTCTAGAACTAGTATATCATTTTTTCGTTGCGACCATGTACCCCTCGATACGACTCGTAGGATCGCCTACGAAGTAGAGATTCTTCACGTCTCCACATCGAGAAGCAAATATTACTTCCTAGTAGTAAACTAAAGGATCTTTAGTGCATCCCTCTATGTGTCACCGGATGTAGGCTCTCCTCTCTCTGTAATCTCTTGTTTTTCGTCCTCGCGTAAAGTACGATGTCTATACGCGCGCTATCGCCGACATAATAATAGCGCGTACTTTACGATCGTGTGTGTGTATTTGTGTGTGTCCATGTACGTTCGGCAAGTATCGCTTGCACACACTGGGCATGCACCCGAGTCTAGTGAGGTTCCCGGGACGGGATTCTATTTAAGTGTTCTGCAAATACTGTTACCGCGAGAGACACGCCGAGGGAACAATCCGCTCCGCTCGCCCGCTTCCTCCCACTCGCCTGATAATGCATTTTGCGAGCGGGAGGCGCTAGCGCACAGCCGCCGTTGGCGCCTATCGGTTGTATATCGTTTTATATTGACCTTCGCGAGACGAACCAAATGAAGAATATTCACTTACTAGACGCGAGAGAGAGAGAGAGAGAGTGCAAATTGGCCGGGCTCGTGATGGTACACCGACTTTCCGTGGACTTTTAAACTAATTATCTTCCTCCTCTCACGCATCTCTTTTTCCTGCGTGGCTGCTGCGATGATTGGAGAAAAGCTCGCTCGATAGATAGCTCGCTCGATCGATTTCCCGATGCAATTTTTTTATTATTTAAAAATCGTAATGTGTAAGTGACATAATCCGATACGCAGATTCTAAGCCGTATGGCTATGAACGGGGAAGTGAGATAGCAGCTACGCAGTTGAATTAAGCTAATGTTATTTTGGCGAGTTGTTTAACTTATCATTATAAAATTTATCACTATTGATACGAACGAGATTTTATTGTGCGCACATCGTACATATGAATCAAGTAAATCACTTCTGACGTAAATTGACGCACTTTAGATATTATTTGTTGCAACACGCCATTAACCACGATTAGCTGAAAAAAAAACAAGATTAATGAAACATTGCTTCTTGCTTACACGAGATTGCAATGCGGCGAAACCTTAAACCTTATTTAATCTTTATTTTTTGTTCGACGTTTAAGAAAGAGCTCTCCGCAAGAAGAGCACGTGCGCAAACTTCGCTAATCCGACGTGAAAGTTCGAGCACCGTCGAGGAATCCAGCCAGGGAAAAATATCTTCCACCGATACTTTGCCGCTGATCTGGTAAATAACGGATATGCGTAATCGTCGCAGCGATAACCGCAACGCTAATACCACTAATTATTACTTAACTATTACGCCGCGGACGTGTTATTACACGGAGGTAATCTGTGATGAATTTCCTATCCCACCGACATGCATCGCAACGAGCATCTTGGTGAGCGTTTATATGGAGCGGCGATTCGCTCGCTCGGTCACTCACGGGAGAAACAAATTAGTAGTTGATCCGCTCCGTACGTGGTTTGCGCGTTCGCTAATTAAACCCTTGACTTCTGTTAATCTCTGACATGGCTCCGGCTGGACGAACACCGTGGGACACATATAATTTCGTCAACCGAGTCTCACCGTTGGCCTATCCGCGACGGCGGTGGCAACGGCAGCGACAGCAATGGCGACGCTCCATTAATTGTGTCAACCGATAATTATTTCGTGAGCAGACTCCGCGTATCAGTCATCCGCGCCTCGGTGCTAAGCTGATAAATCGGCTGACAACTCGAGCGGAAGGTCGACCAACAGGTTGTTTCTGGAGTCTGGCAGCCGGCGCCAAAGCTTCGTTACGGAGTCTCGCGAGAATGCGGAATAGCAGAGGGGAATCAACTGTTTTCCATTACACGTGCTTCCGGTACGCGCAGAATATATCTCACGGTCGACAATAAAAGCTTGTTTGCAATGAATTTGGATTAGCGAGAAATACGGTTAGGTCTTGATACGGTTAGGTGTCTCTTGGTAATTAGGCTTCATATTGATTCGATTAGAGAAAAATCGTATTTGGCGCTTGCTTCAATTCTTCGTTATCGAGTCTCAAAGAGAATAGATTCGCAAAAGAGAATCGACTTGGAAATTCCGTTTCCAATCACGTTTTACATTGGCACATAGAGCGCCACGATATACAGAATAGCAATCAATGGTAGGGACATACCGTGAATTTGGAATTGAGTGTTTAATAGTAAAAACTCAATACGGTCATCGAGATTTGTCTCAGTTTCAAAATTTTTAAGATAAATAAAAAAAAAGAATCAGATAACGTTTTCTTTTAAATCGCAGATTAATGCGGTTAGAAATTCTTAACATCAGATTCGAATAATTAATGTCATTATCAATTTTAAGGTAAATTGATTGATGGCGAAGAGTAATCAGAGCCATTAATCCTTTGTCACTCAGCGATAAAGGAAATCAGATGCAGTTGTGTGAGAGGAAATCAATTCTGAAATCCCGCTTCCAATTACAGACGTTCTGTAACTATGTACAGAGTGTACTGTTACGACATACCAGATGGATCGACAGTAAGAATTTATTTCCGAATAAATTTGAAGTAAATTATTGAAAACACAAATTATTGAATACCTTTCGGTATGTTTCTGGAGTTGTGTATTGCATAAAAAATTGATATGTAAACTTAATACTGCGAATCGCTATACATAAATATCGGATAATTTTTTACGATGGAAAAGCCGTTAGTTGCACCTTTTAAGCTGTTAAAATTAGATATCTCGATAATCCAGTCTGAATTTAAATAACAAGATTCCATACAACCTTTTCACGAGCTTTTTTGATATTGCTTTTCGCAAAAAAAATTGGAGAATTTTTTATAAGGAGAAATCAAGGAAACAATACTAATAAATAATTTCTTATAATAATTTATATTTATATAATTTAATAATAATTTACATTATTACCTTAAAATTATAACGTACGTAATTTAATATGATTTATAATTTTCTAGTTTCAAGAATCTTCCTGGTTTCAGGAATGGAGAAAATTGATACAACAAGCAAGTCTTCATTTTTTTGTACGTTATATCGAGTATAAAAATAGCCAACCAAACGGGCAGGTACATATGACAGTAACGAATATGAATTTTATTTAACGATACGCAAGAATACTTGGACTTTGTTAATCACGGTATACATATACGAGTCACCGGGTGTTTTGCTCATGCGATATGAGCAAACGTACGCATGAATATTCATTCCTATTACTGCTGCCTAAGAAGATATCCGCTGTTTACTCGACGAAAGTATGTACACAGCATCGCGAGTTTATATTTCACGAGCATCGCAACTTGTGGTGTTCGGCGGAGTTGTATTTCTGGAAGGAAAATAAATTGCGTTTCTCAAGATTAATAATCGCGCAGTTCGCAATTATCATTCGAATTGATATTAATTTTATCGGATTCTAAGTTTCGCGTTTTTATTTTCTAGAAATAAACTTTCTCGAAATAGAGGGGGATAGAAAAAAGGAAGAGAAAAGGCTCAAGATGTTCGTGCATTTTGGGAATCGATGATTATTATTTCTCCTTCTGAGAAAGGAATCCAGCGTGCGTCACGCTTACGCACACGCATCCGCGTCGCGCCCACGGCCACGGCAAAAACACCCGGCGACTCGGACTTATAACGCAATTGTGCGACGTTTAATTCGATAAATTAACCTCTGGTCCCGGTCGACGTCGGGGTCTCTATATAGGCCGGAGAACAGAGTCACTCTCTCGGCTAAACCGCGGCAGGAAATCTCTTCAATCTGCCCTGATGCGCCTCGTTAACAAGCGTTTATTTTCTTCCGTCCAGCTCGGAGTCGGGGCAGCCCGCCGATCGCTTTCTTTGGTTGCAGCTATCGCTATCGCAGTCTCGTACATTTTCGCGTCCTTATGTTAATTCCTCACGGACTGTCTTACAAACATTTTGCGTTTCTTACTTGCCACTGGCAAGTAAGTCTTTTGACTACATTCTAAAAACAAACATTTCTCGTATAAAGTATCTTTTCCGTCAGATTTTTTTCTTGATAGAAACGAGTTTTTTGTAACGAGCTTTTTAAACGTTAGATATGATCGGAAAAATGTGTGGCAGTGTTACTGTATTTAATAATTAATAAGTAGAAAATCTGTTAATGATAAATGATAGAAATAATGATAAATTTTTTAGAGGATTAAAATCTTTCTAGATTCTTTTTAGTTGTTTGTCTTTCTTCAGAGAGATTTGTTGCTTTCAAGAATATATTTTTTAATAATTTTATCACGATACTTAATATACTTATATAGAGATACTTGACATATTGACATTTATTTGACTTATAAACGCGCGATTGAGCGCAAATAAGTCTCATGCCTGCCTTTTGCATGTTTCTTTACACGGAAAATCGTCTGCTTCGCGCTCTTTTCGCTAATATATCTTTTCACCAATTCATTCGCAACCGCGCTGTTGCGCCTTTATCGGGCATTTGCACCTTTATCGGGTCTCTCACGTGCGATACAGAAGTTTTCAAGACACGGTGAAGCTGTCGGTGCGAAAGGTATTGCGCGATTCTCAGAATGTTTCATCTCGCAAAGTGCTGCCACTGTTTCATCAACGTACTGCCTCGTTCTCCTTTTTCGTTAAAGCTTTTCTCGAAACGCGGAAACGGAGAAGACTTTCATGTTCTGGTTGGTTTCAAATGTTTCAATCACACTGACACGATTGCAGTTATCTAAAATTATATTTCCGCTCGCAACGAAAATAACGGTTGTGACAGAAATCCAACATGTTTACTGCCAATCAAGCATAAATTCATATACGATTCATAAGCTTATGTTTATTAATATAAAAAAAATATGTTTATAAAAAAAAACAATATGTAGAATTGTCAAGCTATCTTATACATATATAACATATATTATACATAACTATGACATATCTACATAACTATGACTATGTGTGTGTTTGTACATATATATATGTACACACATACACACATACATATAATACAGTAATAGTTATATTTTTTGAACATATTTTCGATATATGTGCGCAAGTGGAGTTACATATCTAAAATCGCCAAACGGATCTGGATCTTAATAGCCAATCAATGAACTGCGTCTCGACTTGATTTGTTGAACTCTAAATAAGATGCTGACTTAATATATCGAACTTAAAACGCAGTAAATCACCAACTTAAAATCAATATCGATTTCATATGTTGGTGCTAATAAATTATTACTAAATTTATTACTATTAAACTTATTAGCATTAATATGTGAAATCGATGTTGATTTTAAGTTGGTGATTTACTGCGTTTTAAGTTCGACAAACCAAGTCGAGCACGCAGCTCATTGATTGGTTATTAAGATCCAGATCCGTTTGGCGAATTTAGATATATTTCACAATGTTAAGTAATTTATGGTTAAAAAGAATGTAATATTTATTTATATAAATAAATTGTGAAGTGGACAAAAATGTGGCGGTTATACACCGGAAGGAAATTGTTTCGTGAAAATTCATGAACCGATGGAAAATTTTGAGCTCTAAATTCAAATTTCGATTGCAACTCGACAATTTCATGTAGATTCATGCAATTTACCGAAATAGATGGAGATCATTTCAGAGTTCTGTGCGCCTCGGGTTGCAATTTAATTCATTTGTAAATTGTAAAATGATCGGGGGTGAGTTTATGAAAATTGGGTTTAATCGTTTACCGCGAGGCGATTCGCAACTACCCGCTTCGCTTTTGAAGACGAACTCCATACGCTTGTCTAATTACTATTCGGTCGGTTATACGATACGGGCAAATAAGCATAGGTGTATGTACGTGCGACGAGTCTTCGATGGTAATCCAGTGTCATGTCGAAAGAAGCGGGTAAATGATTACGGAGCAGCGCCGGAGGCAGCACAGTGGAACGGCTCTATGGATGAGCCGCCTGTTGCATCGCTCGCGAACCAACTGCCGGCGCAAGGCACGTTCGAGGATCTACTGCTACATACGGTGTCACGCACATTTTGTCCTGATTACAGATTCTTTAGCGGATTTGTACTGCATTTTTTCCTAGCGAAGGTTTCCGGAATTCGAATTATCTTGCTTAGCTTATTCCTTAGTAATTAACGCTCTTAAGTCGCTTTGCATGCATGTGAGTGTTTGATGTGGAGATATATCTGATTTTGTAGTGGAAAAAGCAAAAGTTTATGCTCATTATAATCGACATGCGCATGTCGCATGTTCTTTTGAAACAAATGTATGCTACGAGTACTTACGATTACAAGCGAGGTTACAGGCAGTGGATATTCTTTTCATACTGGTTCCTATCTACTTGTCCGTTGTCTGCTGATCACGAAAAATACCTGATCTTTCAGACACCCTATGTAACGGTATCCGTCCTCAGGGAGTAAAGCGATTTGTCTTAATCAGAGCTAAAATCGAGTTCTCGGTCGTAACTGTCGCTTTTGCGAGAAGGAACTTGCGCAACGATAGCAGAAAACGTGAAAGAATGAAAGCTATGTTGTGAGGGAGAGGGTGAAAGCAGAGGGTATGTTTACCGTTTCCCTAATCGACCATCAGAATATTTAATTGAATCTTTAAAAGATTCTAAAAGTCTAGTTTTGACAGAATCGATATACAGAAAATTTGCTATTGTATTATACAATCAGGAAATAAATAATTTTACATTAAAATGCATAATAAATTCTTTCCATTTATCTTGGAGAAAATTCAGATTTGAAAATCGAAGTATCAGTAATGTTTTCTTTTCGTTTCGTCTTGAGCATGATTTTCTATAATGCTACACTGTAGGTTATTTATTTAGTTCTCTTCAATAGCGAACTGTCTTTCCTTATACAAAAGCCGGATATGAATAAAATAATATGATATTCTCTATATATTCAAAAGAATAAAGATAATTATATTATTTCAAAGAATTTTTATTAGATAGCTTTAATAATTGTCTTATTATTTTCATAGAAAGGAAACGTATTGAGCTCTTTTTGCATTTTATTGGACGATTTATATATATCGCAGTGCAATCCAAAGTTTTTTAAGCTTAAACATGACAGAAGATATTTCCGATATTCGGAATAAATTTTCTCGAAAAGTTCGCGCGGGAGAGAAATTTTATTATACGTTTCACTTATTCTTCTTTTATGTAGAGGCATCCTCTCTTTCTGCTTGTGCTATCAATAATTCTATCTGCATATTGCATAAAAATGTCCGCGTTTCTGCCAAGCGTAGCGTTGATAATTCATTTCTCAAATCGATACCAACAGCGATACTTGTACTTTGACGTATAGCGAATCTTCCCATCTTTCTCGAGTAAAGGTCCCCGCCTCGGAATTTCACAGAAATCACGAGTCACCGTGCATTGTACCCCACGATCAAGATCTCGCGCGTTGAATCGCATGTCCATTCTCGGTTACTTTCCTTCGCGAAGCACGGCTGCGGCGCATTCGCGCATGTAACATTGTTATACAATGTGGCATAATCACCGTCGAAATGATCGAGGGCGTCGATGCATGAACTCGACAGTGTACGCTTGTTGCGAGATAGGACGGTGACACGCCGGGTGTGTCCGATCAATTGCACCGGCTCGACGACGGGTACTTAAATAAACTCTAAAAGTAATAGTTAAATTATTGAGGTGTTCTCTTTAGGTAATAATTTGTGCTACTTAATTATCGAAAAGGTTAAATATGTACTCGACATATATACCTTTTTGTCTTTTTTGTAAATATTGACATGAATGTTTCATGGCAAGTAAAATATGTAATACATACAAACCCCTGGCTTATTAAATTGTTAAAAATTTACAAGCACAACTTTAAAATATGCAGTTCTACTATAATTTAGAGAAATTCTCGAGAAAAATATTTTTGGTTTAATGTAAAAACACATTAAATGTGTTTAATTTTTTTTTTAAGTCTCGTATAACAGGGAATTATGGATTTATGTGAGGGCTTAGTTAAAACAAACACGACAAAGGTGTTTTAAGTAATACAACAATGTTATGATTAACTTAAATCTGCATTGTGGAAAGTAGTACTGCGAATTTCTCGGCAAATAAAACTTCCTGTCGTCATTTTTTATGGCTAGCTTGTAATACACGGTTTAATAATGTTGACGGCGGTGCGATAAAGTTTGTGAGCTATTTGATCTACTGTTAGTATAACTAATTTAACCCTTTAAGCACGTTTAATTACATTTTCTTCATGACGAGTCGAAGAGAGAAACTTTATAATGTGCACGGAAATAAAGTAGCGAACTTCAGCTTCAGCTCAACATTAAAACAGGATAGTAATCTGTTCGTTGTTTTTGCGATTACGACTTAAATTATAATACATTACACGCATATCCTCCGCATGTCGTCTTTTTGAAATTTTACTTCTCGTCGTGTTTGAGGGATCACTTGAAGATATATATTTAGGTAGAAAAATAGAATGTTTTTGTTATGCAAAAATAAACGATATTGGTTTTTCTTTTTACAAAAGCTATAAAATTGAAGTGAAAGATATTATACCAACGTTATATAATTTCCGGGAATTTTATTCCAGGACTATTTTTACGCAATGTCTGCAATTCAACATAGTACACCGAAGACATCGATAGGTTTCGACATAATCGCTCCGGTGTTTCGAGAAAATTTTACATTGTTGGTCAAGAAACTTCTAAGATTTACAATAATTGTACAGCTTTGTCTATTGCAATTTCAACTCGTAGATGTAGTCATCGTAAATCCAGCCAACTTCCTTCAGTCAATCCAAGACGAGGAAATTGTGTGCATATGCTTAATCGTGAATGAATTATCCAACAAAATCGACTCGTCTTATTCACGAGATGTACTCGCCGATTGTTAGCTTTTACTCCTTTCTCTCTTTTTCCATCCGCGGAAGCTGCTCGTGTTCGTTTAATGAACCCGCGACCTATCGCTTTTATCTTCGCGCCTTGTAGGTCGTCGACGTAACTATGTCGCGCGTGTAGCATGCAAATGAGCAGCCGTCAAATGGTATTTTCCATATAGTCGAGTGTGCACTCAGGTAGCCGGTCCGCTCGGAATGGGAATGGCGGGGTTTAAATTAATTCAATGCGACAAGTTTATGAAGCCCCTATCGCTTGAATCGCGATTCAAGCTGTCGTACTTATGCGAGAGTAGCCTGTCGGATTTTATGCGTTTGCGGTGAATCACATGGCGAGCCTGTCACTCGACCGCGCTAATTAACGAGCCTCCGCATAGCGACGTCGCATGCGCGGTGTCCTAATTATTGTCGAGTTCGATAACGCTGCTCGAAATTAATTTGCTTGTCGCCGTTAAAATTAAGCTGGATATTATCCATGAATATAGTATGGGGAATTCTCGTTGGACTTCTAGTGTCGGTATTTCAATCGAGATTGCAATCTTAAAGTTATCTCATTATTATTGACCGAGAAAAGTTGGGAGGAGAAAATAACATATAGGAAAGTGAAAAGAGTCTGCTATTAGATTTTGAAGAAGTTTTTAAGACACGAAAGAGATCGCGAAAATGTCTTGAAATGTCTTAAAATCTAGTTTTAGCGACAGATTGTGTAATGTACGGTCGCCAGACGAGAATCGATGTGACGTTCGATAATCGCTCCCGGAGGCACCCGACTTCTATGACAGTTCCGTTACGTGTTCTCGCGAACGTGGCCGCAAACACAAGTGACTTGATCCGGTTATCCGAATGAGCGTCGCCAATTGCTTCCGCTAAGCACACGGGATTCTAGACTTTCTCGAAGGTACGTAATGAACCGTAACTGTCCTCGGGATCCCGATAGGATGAGGAGTGTAAAAGGAGAAAAAGACGTTCATGCGCTGGGCGCTGTCCGACCAATAGCGATTCCGCTACTTGCGGCCGACATGTACTGATTCGATCGATGGTAGGAGCGCTCTTATGTATTACATGACACGACCCAAATCATCTGTAAAATGGACCGTTTGTGATTGAGCAAATAGAGTCGTAATTCGGAGAATTTTATACGACAGAGATCTCCGTGAGGCGATTGCTTTTTTTGCTGTGTCCGAATGTGAACAATATATTCTATCCACAGTAAATTGCAAGACGGCAATTTTCAGTTCAATCACGTACAGTATGTGTAAGAATATTGGTTAAGGTAGCTTGTAACCAATTACACACGAAATTTCTGGAGAAATGATCTTTCTATTAAATATTCTCGATATTTATTTATCTTTTTTTTTGAGAAAATATTATAAAAATATCTTAATTATTCGTCGTTATTATTCATCGTTTTAGATTATTTAATTTAATATAATTTAATTAATTTAATATAATTAATGTTTAATTACATTATTCGACACAATAAGTATAAGATATCAATTAGTAGATATCGGTCTACATACAATCTTAGTAAATCAATTAAAGTCATCAATTAGTCATCAATTTAATGTTATATCAAATTAAATTGCATCTGTTTAAGTCATTTATCAAAATCTCGATAATTTTTTACAGTATCGATTGAAACTTCCCTAAACGGAGAATTTATCACATAATTTTAAAATAAAAATATTGGGATCATGAATATTATTTGTGTAATTGAAGCTGACGCGAGAACTTGTAGTTTAACTTTTCAGGGTCCTTGGAGACCGGTAATAAATCAAAGTATTCGCATCCCTTTTCACCACTTCGTTTTTCATGCGCTTAAGTCACACCTGCTTGATCCTGGAGGATCACTGAAATCGTTGATTGACGCTTATTGCTTTTTGATTTGATTCGATTCCACTGGCTGAGTATCTCGATGAAAAAGACAATATCCCTTTCTCTCGAAACTCAGCAAATATTACAGTGCAAGAGTATGGAAGGGTCTCCCTGTCATTGTGTCACCTTTTTTGACTGCCCTAGAACAATGTCTCATTAATTGAATATCGTCATATCGAATACGAGAAGAAGGAAAGTCAAGAAGTTATATCTTTATCGGCAGATTCCTAAGCTTCTTTCTGCAAAAGTATTCTTAAGCGTTATAAATGAAGAGATCGAGCATCTTCTTCTTTTTCTGATAAAAGGAAAATCGCAATAAAGATATTTTATTTTTTAATTTTAACTAAGATCCGTATATGTCTTTTTTTAATGACGTAAATTGACGTAAATGATTGTATTTATTTCAACAATGTTAAATAAGTCTTTTCCAATGTATTTTATATATAATGTAATTGACGCATACATCTATACATTTTTTTTTATTCACACTTAGAAAGATAAGTAGGGCAAAAAATATTGATGTTGATAATTTTTCTAATAATAAATTATCAGTAGAATACATTTTTAAAACTTTAGATTTGTATAGCTGATTTTTCGTGACTTGACGATGCTGTTGGCTCCTTTTCACTTTGCGCGTATTTCAGCTTTGCTTATTAAAAGTCATTTACGATATCTTATAACCTTATCTTCATAAAAGGTGACCCAGATTTTTCTAAACTTTTTATACACAAAACTAAGAATTCAGATTAAAATCTCGATTGCATATTCACACTTTAGAATATGTCTTTGACAGTAAGAAGTAAAGAAAGAAAAAGGAAGATCTTACGATCTTCTTGAAGTAATACATAGATAAAGTTAGAATCTCTTTGATATATTTTGTACCATTTTAAGTTTATTACTCTTCCCAAATGGAAATTGCGAAAGGCAATTTCGTAATTTTAGCAGTGGAAAGGCGCAGAAAGGGAAAATTGAGATTGAGATTCAATCAGAATAAAATATAATAATTCGCGAGCTCGAGAGGCTGTATATCTCGTAAAAAAAAATCTTTATTTCTCTATTCCTCTCGTACGCTATTAAATCGCCAATGTCTTTGTCATACTGCGCCATACAAAATATAATCCATAGGTGTATTATAATCATTATATATCATATTATACATATTATATTACATTTCGTTTGCGATAAACGTAGAATCGAGCGAGAACAGCACGATGTGACGGTTTTGACGTCCCCGTCGTCGCCGTTGTTGCTGTCGTCTTCGTATCTCATGCTGACAATGCTAATCGCGTCTTTCGCCGGTGTTATGATTGCCGGAGAGCAGAATTTGTCATACGAGCCGCGAGCGTGGGCGCGTAGTGTATATCGCACGTGTAATCTCGTGTGCTGTATCGGTTGAGGATATCGTGGCTTTGTAACTGTAACCGATCCCTGCGTGTCACCGAACGCGAGAGAAAGAGAGAGAGAGAGGGTGAGAGAGGGGTTGGAGGGAAGGACGGAGCGTGATACACACACGCAAGCACGCTAGACGGTTCGATACGCAACGCGTGGTGCACGCATGCACCACATGAGTCGCATTGCGCTTGAATAATACATAAGTTCGGCGTAATAAAGCGGTAGACAAACGGCTCCGGGCGTCCACGCGTCAACGTCACGCGTAAGAGTTTTTTTCCGCTCGCCATCGTCGGCTGCTTTTGTGATTTAAAAAATGGTGTTTTCGTGCTCGAAATGGAGCACGAATTTCTTTTTTCCCGTACTTTGGAGTACGTTTGGAGAGATCTGAGAATGAAAACACGTGCATTCGGAACGAGACACTTATGATTATTTGTTTTTCACATTGTTGTTGCTTCATCGCGGACAATGTGATTCAATTATAATTAGATCATGTTAGGTTTTAAATTAATCACGACTGACATGTATCGTGAAAAACATGTTGCCAATATGAATTATATCCGCAAAATGACGTTATATCCCATACCAGGCGAAACCTGACGAAATATCATTTCCACTCGTCTCCCCGCGTGTCCGCATGTAATTTCGCTCAATTTACGTCATAAAAATTTGCAGCGACAAATCATCGTTTAATAATGATGCGAACCGAGCGAATGCACGGGAATGTCGCGATCAGAAATTTGCTCGTGTAACGCGTCGTTATTGGTGTTTTCGCCGCGTGCGTCATTGCGAGCCGGGAGTTGCACGCACATGGTGATCCCAAATTAATAACGGCTCGTGTCGGAGGTCGGCAAACCGAACGCGTCGGCGATGAATGGAATCGATGGAAAGTCGGACGCGTCGCTGAAAACGTGATCATCTCGCTCGCGGACGGATGATGACGGCACATTTCGTCGCGCGAAACGTCAATTTCGCGTATCCCCGTTTCCATTACATCACTGATACAGACACGTATTAATAATCATGTCAGCGTGATTAAAGAGACGTCGTTGCTCAATGAACGAATCATCATCGACCTGACAGTCGTCCCATTTCGATCTATCACATCCACAGGGCTTTTCTCGTTCCCCTTTCCTTTCCTTCTTCCATTTGACTTGATTCATTTGATTTATGGCCGATCGATGGCCATTATCCGCGGATTTGTCCCGGGCCGTCTCGGCTCTGTCCGAGAAATTCCGATAGAACAGGAATATTGGGACATTCCTCTGGGAATACGAAATGTAGCTACTACCACTCGATAGATGTGCCCGTCACAGTTACAGAGCCATGTGGTTTTTGTTGGGCAAGGTGTAGCACGGTACCTGGGGACAAATCTATTTGCTCATGTAGCTACTGCGAACAAACGTCAGACCGACAAGATAAATAGATGACGATGGATTTATTGTTTATCCAGTAAATCGCAGTAAGTTCTTTTTATTTTGATATGGACAATAGATTTGTTTCTATACAAGTACAGAATATATGTTTTATTGCGAGCGAATTCATGGCTAAATATCATTTGGAGAGATATTTTTGATTCCACGTACGTGGGAAAATCACACTGTTTATTATCCTCGGGCAATTTTAACGGGATAAGTAGTAAAACCATTGTATGTTACTGAACAAGTATTGTAGAGAGACACAATATAGTAATTAATTTACATTTTATTGATAAGTTCGTGTGGATTTTTAAACAAAATTGAAATACATCTTATTAATAATTTTAATTAATAATTAATTATATATATTATTAATTATACATTATTAATAATCATTAATTAATTAATGTTAATTAATTAAATTTTTAATTATTGCATTCAAATGCCAGCCAATAAAAATCCGCACAAACTCATGGATCAATTCAATATTATTGCAACCGGTTTCTGCAGTTCTAATAACAATAAAGTTTAGTAAAATTTATAAAGAATTTACAGTACAAAAGATAGGTTTGATCGTTAGTATCAATTATTAAGTAATCAAGCGTCAATCATTAAGTAATAATGCTTATTAAAAGAAAGTGCTCCAAAATCTCAGTGTGTTTTCCAATGTCTTCCCATAAACCATCATTATTATCATCAGCATAAATACCACGCGATAGCCAGAGAAACTACATTACCGGGGAAAGCGAGATGGCATAATAAATATCGGGCCGCCGGCTATAATTTATCGGTTACTGGAGTCCCGCACGTTTAATTACGGGTAAACTGAGAAGAAAAATGGCGCCATGGCGTCGCGCCAGCATCGGCGCTTAAAACAATGCGATGCCGTGACGAGTGGCGCCCGGTCGTTGAAATTAATTCAGATTTTCGACCGAGCGAAACCGAAAGGGGCTGCACCCGCCGCAAATCCTCGCCAGGAAGCGTCGTCGTTGACGCTCCGTGTAACGAACTCGGGCGAGAGGTCGGCGAGAGACTTAAAGAGTCGCGAAGCAAATATTTGCACGAATAGTTGGGAAAGTTTTGCCCATGTGTCGTGACTTCGCAACAGATGTGGAAATATAAATTTTATTAAATTCCCGTGCGATATTAATGTTCGGTATGGCAGACGTGTTACAAGGGAAATTTTTTTTATTGCGATTCACCGGCTTCATCGACATCCAATCGAACGCGAATAATAATTCGCGTCGATGATTTCACATAACGAAGATCCCTGATTAGGTCGAGGTTGTTTTCTTTTCGATGAAGCATCGAATTGCAATTGCTGCTGCATTATCTTCACTTTTACATCGTCGAATATAAGACCTACAAGAATTTAATACGGATCCATTTCTGACCGGTTAAATTGCAACGCGCTGCTTTCTTCAGCTTGTGCATTGTACAGATTCCACGCACCGTTCTCGGCGATATTATTGCAGTAACGCGACAAAGGGGGTCAAAAGGGTAGATTTGAATCACTGGTTATGACGCCTCAATTATAGCGTATTTATGCGCCATCCGTCGCGCGACGTGTGATTTATCGACCTACAGGTCGAGCACAGCGCGACACACCGTGTTCCTTTCCATGGCGACACTCATACGGAAACCGGTATCGATCTCCGTGGCGTGATGACATTAAGCGGACCTATAAAACTTTGATATTAATCGAAACCATAAAATACCACCGTGCATATCGCTTCGGGAACTCCATCGTCTTCTTTTCTACTCGAGATCGCTAACACATTGTGCGTTATTTATCGCAGGCCTGTAGCTCCCTGCAGACGGGAATAAACAGACCGAAGTTACGTTATGGAGATACTGCTGGTGAGAAAATTTTCTCTTTAATCTTTCTTCTCTACTCCCAGCATTAAGTTTATGTTCCGCTTCTTACTCCCGTCGAGTTTATTTCGAAGAACCGTCGCGTACAAGCAGGTATTTTCTCTCGGCTGCACCAAACTTTCTTCGACAAATTTAAAATCGATATTTCACGTATACTCCTAGAGGCGTATTACTCTTTTTCTTTTTGCAATACTTCTGCGTGATTCAAAAAAGATGTTTGTGTTTCGAATTTATTTTTCAAACAAATTCGCGCATCGACCTACGTTTCCTTGTTCTAATTTGTTAACGCCGGCATTACTGTTAATATCTCTCTCAGAGGATACTCGATCTCCCATAATGTGAGTTATTATGTGATTCTATTAACCGATATGTTATTTTTTCTTCTTGGTTACTCAAGAGAGAAAGAGAGAAAAACAATCATCACGAAGAGAATTAGAAGCAACAGAGTCTCGTTTATCATCATCGTGCTTGACATCCGGGCGCGAGCCCTTTTAACGTGTTGCAATTTTGACTTCCGTTCCCTTTGACAGAGCGGGAAGAGAACTCTCGTCCTCCCACACGATACTAGTTTAATTATCTCAGTCTCGAAGGCTGAGGAGGAAAAGTAGACGGAGCTCGGAAGAGAGAGAGAGAGGGGGGAGGGAGAGTCAGAGTTCCAGAGCTACGATAAAGTTTTCAGAGTTTCTCGCATAGAGTCAAGGCACCGATATGTTGTTTACGGATCGTGTTCTCCCTTTCCTCCTTTCGTCTCGTTTCCTTCCTTTTTTTTTCGTTTCTCTCTGAAATCGCTTTAACGCGACTTGCGCCACGTGACGTGGGATGAAAAGCCACGATGAGTTCCCCCGATCTTTATCTGTTGTCACGATTTCCCGTGCCGATTGGTGGATTCTTTGAACATTAATCGCTTCTTCCACAACTTCTTATCTTAGCGAGAAGAGTGAGAAGAGAAATCGTTGCGGAGATCAAACGAAAATTTGTCGTCCTTTGATCAGACGTGCCATTGCTGGGAAACGCGTCGCTGCGTTTTTCGAAAAGATTATATTCCGGTTGAGGAATGTGGAGTTCGCTAAGTTTGGATATCGTACGGATTAAGCGCGAATTAATTATCTCAGAGTAGCTCGGTAGAGCCGACATTTTAGTCTTCCACGTAATGGCGACTTATGTATTATGCTTTTACGATAAAAAACTGACGGCATGTGCAAGATTGCAAATTAGAAATGCAAATTATATGAAAAACTTGACTATAATATTACGTAAAAGTTTATTGTACTTATCTTTGATATTATCTATTTTTTTTATTTCTACATTTATAATCATAACACGATTCTGATTAAATCTTCCTGATTTATTCTGCATTAATTTTTATTTTTATATAAATTTCGAATTTCCTTCAACACACTTGTGCATCGTACATAAATCTGATTCGTTGTTTTTATATAATTTTTTTTTTTATATAAATCATCCTTATGAATCCAAAAAATAAAGAAACTAGAAAAACGCCATTGAAAAAATATTCGTCGTTGTTTCAGCATCGAAATATACTTTTTGCAACACTAATAAAATAGAAATGTAATAGAATAAAGGAAAAGTTCTTTGTTCGTCATCGTATTTAGATCTATAAACTCGTTATCGAAGATTCGTCGGTTTCGTATTGGAACGAGATTGACTTCGCACAAGTCGCTTTCTGTCTGGTCGATACATTTCAACTTTACAGTATTCCCGCGAGTATATCTCGAGGAAAATGGTAATTGCCACAATTTCTGTTTCTCTTATCTCCGAGTGAGTTGAAAGCGTCGCCGAGTGGATCAAACGAAATTTTCGTTCTGACTCTGATTAAAGTATAATTATTGAGGTTGCCCGGAGGAATCTTGGGGGTCATCTCTTGCGAGAAAATCTTGTTACGAGATTTCGTCCCTTCGTGATTTCTTTCTACCGAAAAGAGTTTCAGTACATGTTTCTTACGCGACTTGACGGGGGTCGGCTAAGTTAATCACAAAACAGAATCGATAGTGATAATGAATTGAATTCTACCATCCCGGATGTTTGCGGGATTCCCGGAATTCGATACCCGTATTTTTGCTCAAATAATTAGTTCTTTGTCGATAATTTGTTCTCCCTTAGCGTCTCTTTTTCTCAGAATTTTCTTTTCGCCCCAATTAATTAAATTAACAATAATATTTATACTCTGTAAATAATTGGACGATTATGTAATCAGATAATTTCTCCGTCTTTGTAAAGCATCTCGACACGAGTCTTATACGACCTCTTATAGCTTTTTATAATGACGATAATTTTTGTGTAATGGGAAACGTTAGTTAGGTAATAATTTCAGCCTGCGCTCTCCTGGCGCTTCCAGTTTTATTCGTGTAAAATTACTTCTTCGCGTTTCTCTCGCGGCTGATTCAATTGCGAATTCTTCAGGTGCAGCTCGACGGTAAATCGGGACATGAAGCAGGCGGGAGGCATCCCCCTCGTAAGCTTGTGCGCACTGCCGTTCCGGTACCCGCATGCGGTACGAGATGACGCGCCTTGAATTTAATGGTCGATGCCGCGAATCCGTCCACGGATATCGAGAGCGGTCGCCACCTCGCAAACGACATAACGCATTTAGAGGGCCGTGCGTATCGGCGTAATGCGATTCCACTCGGAAATCCCCTGAATTCATCGAATTCCCATACGCGGGATCCATCCAAACGATCGTCTGCGCCAGTCTGCAATTGTGTGTTAGCGTGGTGTCGCGCAAACGCGAACGCGCCACCGCGAGCGATTTCGACGTATCGCAGGGGATGACGACTCGCGTCATCGACACCCCCCAGCTGCGACCCGATTACAGTGTCGCCGAGCAGTGCACGAATATCTGTTCGCGAGGAGTCTTGATGTAGGTCGTGTACGATTTCGAAAACAACATTTGTTATTACTTTTAGCTGTAAAATCATTCGTTAATATATGATATGAAATTACTCTTGCAGAAACGAAGTAATTTCGTCGGACAGATTTACCTGTTTGATATATTACAACACTTTTGATATGAATAAATAAACAGCTTCGCGTCTCGGAATTCCGAAATCCTGTGAAAAAAAAATACTTGTCCTGCGAACATAGTACAAAACTGAGAGAAAAAAAAGAGTTCGGAGCAAAATATTTTGTACTTATATTTGTAATTGTTTACCTTCCTTATAAAGAATAACAAATGTGACCTATTAAATAGTTAGATTTTGACATAAATTTGCACAATTCGAGGTAACGTAGATGCGTTATAGATATTTGAAACTCTACCGAGATAAGTATCGCATACGCGTTGAAATTTATTTTCCGGAATGTATTAAGAAGAGATTTCGGTCGTTTGCCTAATTTCAGCCACGCACGTCGTTATGCCGGCGATGACAACTTCTCGCGTCGGAGGAAGGGCCTTTTGTCGGCTCGCGTAGGCGTAGAGGTCGTCTTGGCAGCTTCCTCCGTTCCAGAGTCGACGGAAGTGGCCTGGCCACCGTTGGGAGGATGTCACAATTAATGCTGACCGGGGCTCGTTAGTACGTTTCCTTTTTCCCTGACTCATATCGCCGAGGCAACCGAGGAACCGGGAACCCTACGAAAATCCAGATAAACTGGAGCGTGAGCACATCCAGAAATGTGCAAGCAAAAAAGCACTTTCCAGATACACGCTCCAGTTTATCTGGATCTTCATCGGGTTCCATTGTTACGCGCGTTAGGCGCATTGTTCTACAGGGAATTTTTTGTTCACGTTGGTTTCAATAAATTAGATAAAGTCAGAAGTTTCGAATTTCATCGTCATGCTACTTCGCAGTGTTCGCAGTTATTAATTTGTCATGTATCCTCATCCGATTCGCATTTTCTTTGAACAGGCGATATCACGTCCGCGGTGATGCGTGTGGGCGTAAGTGGCTCGATTCTCGGCGCTATTTAACGTCGTCGCGTCCCAACCGGCGCCATATATATATAAATCACAACGAGATAAAACCTCGCGTATGGAACCTCTCGTGTTGAGCTCACACCGGAAACGTGGGTTAAGTCGACACTTCCACATAATATTGGCCTCGTCTCTACATCATGCTAATACGACATCATATGTCTACCGCGTGAGGAAAGACGATCGGGAGATAAGTGGTTTTCGACGGGCATGAATAATGGTCGGATATCATCATTAACAATTTGAGTAACAGTAAAATCCGAGTCACGATGATATATATATATATATATATATATATATATATATATATATATGTTTTCAATTGCAGTATATTTGTGTGATATATATTTCCATATATATTTTGGAATATTTGGAATATTTTTTCAGATTAAATTATTTCATATATAGAATACCATAAAATTCTGGCTTTTATTTCCCAGTTTTGACAGCTCATCTTTTACCAACACAAATTTCGGGATTAATCCGCACATTTGATGTATATTTGTAAATATCAGAAATGAAAATCAATTTAAACATTTCGCGAAACATTTCGTTCAACTCAATTTTGATGTGTATTTTGGGAAAGGAAATTTTCTTCGGCAACAACGTTATCGGGAAACGCTCAAACTTGTATTATGTGGATATAATATTGGTTAATTTTGTAGCGCATACAAATTTATGCATCAATCTGACGGTACTCAGTTTATAAGCGAAATGATATAGCTGCGTTTGTGTTTATCGTTGTTGTTGATTAGGTATAATACATATTTGTTTATTCGTGCCATACGGTTCTTAAACAATGCCGACAACGTCGAGAAAAGACTCGGCGAGCGAATCCCAATTCCATTGAAACGGAACAAACGAGACTGTCGGCTCGCTTCACTACTAATTAAATCTCGAAAATTAGGTCACGCCGTTGTAATCCATTGTTGAAGAATGAGGAAATGAGAGTACGACTTTCCGTTGCAAAATTTTTCAGCAATTTTTCGGTCTATTCTCACTAAAGCAGTGGGTAAAAAGCTTTTAGTTATATTTGGAATATTTAAAAGTAATGCATAAGTAACACATACATATATATATATACATATAAATATAAGCTGTAAATCCTGAACTACTTTCAAAACCTTATGTAATTCGTGAGATATATATATATATCGACATCTCGTATCTGTACTAAAATAGTTTTTTGGCTTCATATAACAAAAATGATTGAATTTTTCACTCACTCACTTACTCAGAAAAAACACATACACACACACACTCTCTCTCTCTCTCTCTCCCCTCCCTTTCACTCTCTTTTTATCTGAAATGAATATTGTAACGTGTGATAAAACATTGTTAAAAAATATACGTCAAACGAGATTTCAATTATGTTTCGTGATAAACAGAATTCGGTGATTTTAGCAAGCTGACACGAATGTAGGAAGCACGTGCGACACGTGCTCACAAGCTGTGGCGTTTGTAATGAAACACATTTGTTTTATGGAAATTTCTCCGAGGGATGAGGCTCACTAATTCTACATGCTTAATGTAAGAGAATATCTCTGACCTTCATATCAATGGTACTGATTGCCTTATTAATTAGCGTCATTTTTGTTTTTATATATTGAAGGTCTCTTCGATACTTTTCTCATTAATTATTATGTGATTAATTGCGTAATTACATAATTATGATATTTAAAATTATCAAATTAAATATTTAATATATTAGGTTTTTAATTTATTCAAAATAACTATCTGATGTGTATAATTTAATTTTCGAAATATATTTTAATTAAAATGTAATTTAATTAACAACTGTATAGTCACATTTTTATCATTAAATAATATCACAGTTAAGTGTCTCTTTAAAGTTTTACTAGAGGAAATCGCTGTGGGAAGGGAACACCGCAGTTTCGGTCCCTGAAGTGATTAGGGTTAAAATAGTTAACTGTTACGTTGTGATCCAACCTGACACGACAAATGATAGTTCATGAAACATCTAATATGATTGGACTATATCTAATATATTGGACGAATATTTAATACTTCTTGGACTACTTCTTTACTAATAATATTTTACTAATTTTAATTCAATATCCATATTTATTATTAGTTCTTAATACAACATGTCAAAAGTAATGAATGCTACTATTAATTGAAAATTATAAACTTTTACACGTAGAAACAAACTTTTGATAATCTTGCGTATCGGGGAATCACATATTTTCTGTCGAAAAAATAGAATTTTTGTTTTTTAATTTTTTATTTATTTCTTTTGTGATAAATAATATAATAAACCCCATTCGTGTATCGCAAACGAATATGTATCATTAATGTTTATTGCGAGTGCACGAGCTAACTACAATTATTTCATGTGTTTTAAAATACATTTTATCGATAGCCGAATTAAATTGCATATGGTCGAGTTAATCCAATGCAATATTCTCTTTTTTGTAAGCGGGGTGAGGAGGGAATACATTCTCTCAATAAAGCCTGCCACTATCATCGACTCGAAAAATATATGTATTTTTCAACGCGTTTTTAATTTCGCGCTTTTCTGTTTTTCTCTTTCTGTTCCAACTATCCGGTTGTCTTTATGATGCATCCCCAAGTCAGGTATGTGGAAAAAAGGTGTTATATGTGTTTGTCAATAGCTCTGTATCTCTAGAGAGTCGCCTAGACAGATTACTGGGTCTAGTTGTGTGTTGCATGTTACATTTTCATTTAGTTGCTGACATCTTCTAACTTGGAATTGTCGTAAGATCATTATTATTCTGGAATTGTGCCAGATATGTTGCATTCTACGCGCGACTACTATTTCTCCTGAGTTTTCTTAGGATTCACCAAGATTCACTGAAATATTGCATTTAGAGCAATTGTATTATAGCGCTTAGAAATTGACAAATTTTCAACGGAAGTAATTTGGAGAGACATATTTTTCAGATATTAAATTATTTTTTCCAATCAGAACTAAATATCGATTTGTATGGAAAAGTATTATATTATTTATTAGTTATTATAAATATTATAAGTATTATAGTTATTATAAGTATTATTTATTTAGTTACTTATTATTTGTCGACTTTTTTATAAAATTACTCTAACAATAAGAGGTAACGCGCTCTTAATTTAAAAGGACGTAATGGAATTGATTTCAAATTTTCATTAATACGTATATTGTTCAGTTGAAAATTTTATTGTAAAGAACGTAATGGCATCGGCGGATCTGTAACAGCAAAATTCGCAATTGTTTGTGAAAGAATGGAAAGTCGATCGTTTTTAACGACGTACATCACGTTGATCTCTCGATAAACTCGGTCGCGACACATGCTATCGATTGTAACTCGCCGCAAAAACAGCGCAGGCGTGACAGACTGGTAACAATTGCGCCATGTAAAACACCGAGACGCATTCTCGAAAATTGGAAAATCGAAAACAGATTAAAAAGGTCGTGCTACACGCAACCTGTGCCACGGTCAAATTTAAATTGGGAACTCCGTTCGGAATGAAATTTGGAAATTGTCAAGGGAAGTGATCAATCATATTTCGTGATTCCACCAATAATTTGTATATACCAAATTTCCACATACATTTGCATGAAAATATTTCGTTATTACCGAGACGCAAAACGCGGCGTAAAATATTTTTTATCATCGCTGTTAGAAATGTAATTTTATTTGACGTCTGTTCCCCTGGTATTTATTTTAAAGGACGTATGAATATCCAATCCTTTGCCATCGGGAGGATAGTTGCGTATGTGCGAGTGAATCGAGTTTTTAATCCCGTCAGTAAAACCTCTCTTTTGCTGGGATTAATAATCACCGTGGTTATACAGGCCTCAAAGCCGATTGATCGCATAACGCTACGCAGCTTCGACTAATGTCACCTGATAACCTATTTACGGCCCATTTCGCTTTTCTGCGACACACTACTTCGTGGTTGAAAAATGAAAAACAAAATCCAAAAGAAGATAAGGGAAATGCATGTCCATTGATTTAATCTGCAGACAGTTGCTGATCTCTAGGCGTTACCATAGTCATTTGTCAAAAAATCGGTCGGAGAAAGAAATGTTTCAAATTTCTACTTTGTATAATAACAATTTTGTTTTGAAATTGAAATAAGAGAAAATATAAGAATAGTTTGAAGATATATAAATTTTCTTTGTGTATCACGCAAGAATGTAAATCTATCTCTTAGGTATTTACGTTGTATATGTATTTCTAAGTTCTATGCTCGCAATGCTGAAAAATTTCTGAAAAATCTTTCAGCTAAACATGCAAAATGGAAGAATCCGCTTCGCGAATTTTTTTCCAAATTTTGTTACTTTGTAACGCAACATCCTGAAAATTCATCCTAAAAAAAAATCTGCAACGTGAATCAAGAGACGGCTACATATCGGTTGTGTGCAAGCTAAAAAAAAAACAAACGAGAAGTTGACGTTTCAATTCATACATATACGTGCTGTGTTTCTGAAGGGAAAACAAAAACATAGGGGAAAATAAGGACAATATATCAGTTTCAATAAAAGTAATCCAGTAGCGATTAAAGCTTTCGTGGCGGAAACGTGACAATATAACGGTTCACTGCACGCTCCTGAATAAATAAAAGACATGTCATTTCAATTATCGCGCTTCATAATTTCGAGTAGAACAAACGAATAGGCCGCAGAGAGCGTCGAGCGAACCTTTCGAATGTGAATTTGCGAACCATTCACCGTATGACAATCCTTCGTTAGGAAAATCTCAGGACGCGAGAGGGGGAGGGGGTGCGAGTGTGTTCACTTGTGCTCGTATAACAAAATTCTTCTCTCTTTCTTTTTCTTCCTCGACTGCACGTTTCAAAGTTCCTCCTAGATGCGGTAAATTTGTATCGAGGGTTTGTATGATCACTGCTTTTCTCTCTCGAAGGAGCGACGAAAGATCTTTACGATCAGTAAAGTTCCACAACCGGCGTTGCTTCCCACGAGTCTACATTAATATTCAGATTAGTTTACGGTCTCTTGCCGTTTGCGACGTTTTTTCTTCTCGACCTCACCGTCAATGCATATTCGGTGCACCTCATTCGATTATGTCTCCCGCGCGTCTTGTAATGTTATCACGTATAAAACTGACTAGTGCAATCCAATTATCGTCATGACGGCCGCCGGGGTCAGGACAGATCCCACCCTGCACGGACAGATTTTATTCAGCATTGATAGAAACGTTACGAACGTCGGCGTCGCGCCGTCGAGCTTTTATTCGAGCTGCTTTCAACCGGCTGGAAAAGATTACTGTATAAAGAAAGTGATGCGATATCGTACGATGGGAGTTTTAGATGCGAACCGAAATGTTTATTTGTGCATTTACTGTATTTTAATTTTAGTATAAAAAGGTCAATTTTTAAATTTAAACCCCCTCCCGCATTATTCAAATTATTAAATTGAAAGAAAAGTTTACATAATAGATTTATTAAATATGTGTTACGTATTGGTATATATTTGTACAAATATATGTAATATACATTCATTGATAGAGCCCTAAAAACAGAAAGATACATAAAATATTGCAATCAAAAAAGTGCACAAATTAAAGTGCTTATGAAATTCACCGTAATTCTTATGCGATCATTTTGATCAACAGTGTTTTTTTACTGTCTATTTTCGTTTATTTATTATTCGAGCTGGTTTAATTAAATAACACTTTTAACGCTCTCAATGAGCGATATGTTATTATATCGCGACGGCAGTGCGGAAATTGGTGACACGTCACTATTAGCCTGTTTTTTTATACTTTCTCCAAGAGAAAAAGCACTCGATATTGATCCAATTAGATGCCACGATCTTCTTCGCTGACTCGGCTCGTCTCACTGAGTGGAAATTTGCTGAAAGCTGAAGTCTAAAGTCACGCGGATATTGCGCATCATAGTTAGCCACTTTGCTGAGGAATGATTACTCCCTTTCGACCATCCTACGCCTTTACCTCGTACATACCCTCGAGGTACTCGAGGATGAAAGACGGCAAATTTAACTTAACCGATAATTCGCCGTTAAACATCAACACGTGGTTCTTAACTTAAAGACTAATTATCTTTCTTAAAATTGAATTCTTATGATTTTACCTCTACGTGTGTGATTAAATGAATTTCGATTTATCTTTGCAATCGTGACTTTGCTATCTGAAATTACAATCTTCAAAATATTCAAATGTAGTTTTGTTAATCATGATTAAGTTAAATTTAGAGATTAAAATCATCGTTACATCTTTGTCATGGAAATGTTGATTTCAGATTATCGCGAATACCACGCCCCTGTAATTTTCGATATAAATCTTCTCGCATACTTAATGGAAAAGTCGATATTTGCTTCTGACGATACCAACTGTTAGTTTTAATATTTTGTAGTAATATCAGCGTGATGAAGAATTGTGCTCACGAAGATGTCATAAATTTATGGTGCTGCTCGTACGTCTTCTATTTCGAAACGACGCTTGACGTGGTTCGGGGTGGTAAGTGCTGAGGGTGGCACCGGTTATATCGCAGCTTCTAATTTCCACCAACGACCTTGGGCAAAGAAATCGTAAATTTTTCACGCCCACGAGTTCTACCTGGGCGTGGCAGGCGCGACAAGAGGAAGCAGATAGAGTCTGCCGAAGGGATGGGAATTTTTTTTCGAGAATCGAAAAGTCTCCCGTTTTTGCATCACGCAGCATTCCGGCGACTATTTGGTCCCGAGACGTTGAACTGTCCAAAAAAAGTCACATTTTTCGTGATTTTTTTACTCCATCACCACGAAATCATAATCCCGAATAGAAATCGTGTCGTCGGAAGAGTTGCTTTCAGCAAAGAAAACTCGATGGCGTCGCTTAAGTAGAAGTGAATTCTATTTCCTGATTTTTCTCAAAATTTTCTTCGTGGTAGAGGATAGAGGTCGACGACAGAGGAAGGAGAATGTAATAACTATAAACTGCTCGCTCTGTAATCCGCATGACATGACGTTTCCATATGTGTTTTCCCACTTTTATATAGATGAATAAAAGTCGGAGTGAGTCGTTTGAATCGCGACGTGGCTTTTAAGCCTCGTTGAATTTTGCTGTTAGTTCTCACGACAAATGTACATCGCTTCGTGCATAACTACGTACATTTCCGGCACGGCAGCGGTTAAAGCAACCCGTACTTTGCGCACCGTTGGGGAAAGTCCGTGACGTACCCTGTAATCAGAACACTTTCGCTTCGCCAAGTCAAAAGTAATAAATACATTTCGTATCTTGACGCAGGTGTGCATCCCGCTGTGGTAATGCGGACGTTTATCTGTGCACATTTCGTCGATTCTTATCCTAACGATGATGAAACCACCGAAAAACTTCACGCGCAATATTTGACATAATTTCCTTTGCTTTTGATTTTAAATTTCAGTCATAAAGTTTAAAGCAATTTTGTTCTTAAAAACATGAAGAATACAAACGCATTCATAAGCATAAGAAGAAAAGGAACAAAATGCAGTTAATTTTTTACGGACGAAGAATTGCTGTCATTTCTGAACGCTTCGCCAATCGCTCGGGGTCGAAATTAGATTATTTTCTATTCTAAGAATCATAAATTTTATGAAGATTGACCATTGTATGCGATAACATCATTTCCGTTGTCGAAGTTGAGCACAATCGAGCTCTCTCTCTCTTTGTTGCAGGATGGACCATGAGGAAACGTGGTGCCGGCTGGTACTAGACGAGCAGTCGGCTACACTTGCACCTTATCGTCGGTCTTCGTTGTCGACGAGTTCCCGGTACGTCCAATCCCGAAGCAAGCGGCAGGTGTCACGTGTAACAGCAGACACGAACTCGATAGGTGCGATAATCGGGGGTGGCCCGGTCGTTGCCGCCGCCGGGCCGGCGATGCGACGATGAGCTCGCCGAGGGTGCTGCTACCCCTCCACACCCGACCAAAGGTGAGAGGGTCGTGAAACTTGTATTCGTGATCGAGCATCATCAACTTTACATCTATTTCTTCTTTAAATTGAGAAGATTTTGCTTCGATATTCAGCTCTTAATTATTTTTATGGCTTATATATGCAACGTTTCGTTTTTTTAATAGAAATATTTTTCTTGAAAGGATTAATTAATTTTTAAGTAATTTTACATTTTACTTTTCTACGCGAAACCTCTTTCTAATTAATTTCTAGTTTGTTAAACGTTTCTTTTCAATTAACACTTTAGATGGTTGAAAGAAATTGTGTCATTTTTAATTAAATTATATTTAGACAAGTTATTTTTAGTCTGAAATATTTCTAACATTGATGAATATTGATTAGGTAGTTGAAGGTGATATATTATATTTTTGTGAACAAATTAAAATTATATATTATTAAATTATCCTCGGATAAGTCATTACTTTTCATTTTGTTTGGCGAATAGAGAAGATGGAATTATTCATCGAGCTTCAAATCGAGCAACTTTGAGATATTAACATGGCATATCTTTTATTGATCCATTTATCCTTTCGATTTTTGTAATAAGGGGAAAGTAACGAAACGTATAATTACGAGACGCGAAAACACTGGTGTGAGAAGTAACTTCTTCGCCTAGCGAGCGCTATATTGCGAAACGTTGCGACAAACAAGCAGAAGAGCGTTGTTAGTGCGGCGGTTTCATGTCTAACAATAAGTCTCTCACCTTTGTGCTCCGACAGCCCCGCGTAATAGCAAGGCCGGGTAGTCTCGAAAACTGCATCAACGAGGTCGAGCGACGAGGAGCGGCAGGCGGTTCAAGGCCGAAACTATCCGCGTGGCCATGGACCACGAGGCGAGGAACGGAACCGGCAGCAACGACAACGAGGAGTACACCAATATTTACTTCATCGTCGGCGAGCGCAGGGAGACGGTCACTTATAAGGCGAATCAGGTCACGGACATGGAACTCAAGGGTGAGTGAGGAAAGTTTTATTACTTTGCTGAAAAGTTTCATCGATTCTTCTGTCGTTTCTCGAACGAATTTTTTTCATTTATTTAATGCAACGTTCTCATGAAATACTCATGTTGAGAAAATATGTGTGCGTTGCGCGCGGCGAGAGCGATCGACTAGTTTTTGCAAAAATCAAGACGTTAGAAATATTTATTTTTATAAAAAGAAGGTTAAATATTGAGAAAACTCAAAATTGAGTTTTTCGTTTATTGTAACAGTATATGATTTTACACCGAAATTTTACAGAGATTGTTAACAAATTAAATAACTTTTTAATATACGTGCAGTAATAATTGATATCATGAAATGAGAACGACAAAAATTCACAATCATGTCACGATAACAATTTCGTTATAAAACACTAATATAACTTACAACATTTACTGTACGTAAAAATATGATGAACTCGTTAATTATATTTTTAAGTTGGATATTATAAGTGATTAAAACATTTGGAAGATACCCTTCAGTGTGTTTAGAAACTCGGCATTGTTCCTCGCTATCTACATCTCGATACAATCAACGCTTAAGAGTTTTCGTCATCATTAAGTTATGAATAAAATTCATTGCCAATTCAGGAGTGTTTAATTTATCAGCAATCCAACTGAATGGCGAGGGAAAGAGGCATTAACGCAAAAGTTAACCGTTCATTAATCTTTCGACGGGAGAGATATTTTACCCAAGCCGAATATCTCACGCCGGCGAATACCTACCCTGGTCTATGTCTCAAACTTTTCACTCGGGCTTTATAGCCGTCGCGCGAAAGTCGAACTTCACCGATAAAAGCGTGAGAAGCTTCCTCCTGTCAATGGTATCGGAAGACGGGCGAATATTTGACGGTCGCAGGATTTAATCAATTATCGATCGTAACGTTATGAGAGACGCGACGTGACGCGACGCGCGAGCCAGCCAATCCCGCGAACGAGACGTACGCTTTTGCTCGTCGCTCGATATGAAAGCTTTCCCTTCGAAGCACTACCGAAATTATGTTTGCACACACTTCACCTTCGTGCCGTGACCTATCGACCGGACTTGCCGCACCGCGCCGCGCCGTTTCCTCTCGGCTCGGTCGAGTGGCTGACCGAGCTGGCGCCCTTTACAACTTCCCCGTCTGGAGGTAAAATGACATGAGTACGCACTTGTGCCACAATTCGTCTCGACTCTTTCAACCCTTTTACAACTGGGATTTTCTCGATTTTCAGAAAAGCACACAACGATTTGGAGAAGTAGCCGGCTTGAAAATTTTTCATCTTTTGCACTCGTTAATATTCGGCTTTTTATATTTGATCTGATTTTGATTTCTTTTCCATCTGATTTTGTTTTCCTTTTCTTCTTTTTTAGTTGATGTAGTTTCCCTCTTTCCGTTACTTTATAGTATTTTATTATACCACTTTATGTTACTGCAATGCGCATTATACTTTATAATATGTCGTAGTATACTGTGTACTGTAGTTTTATTATTATACCGTACTGTTCATATTATTACTGTGGTGCGCATCAAAATTTTATTTATCAGCACAATGGATCGCTCGTTTAGCTTTCGAATAATTTAAAGCATTGTTTAATCAACCTATTTACGTATTGCTTTATTCTACTATTTATCTTCCTACCGTAACGCTCAATATGTAGATACAAAGCATACATTTGAAACTAAAAATTCTTCCAAGCAATTTTGAGAATTTAATTTCAATTACTTTACAATGTGACTTATTCTTGACATTGAAACTTTTAAATCTAGACAAAAAAAGTATTTTTAATGATTTAATTAAGCTCGTTAAACGTAAATTATATTCGACAATGTACTAATCAATTACTATCCCCCTTGGGAATCGACACATTGTCAGAAATAGAATATTTCAATTTTCGAAATGCTGGTCAGCAATTATTCTTGCGTGTCTAATGCTAATATTATCGGGTAATTATTATAGTAAAATAGTGTGATCACAGTCGATAAGGTGGTATCGTGCGAATTTAACGGTATGTTACTTGTACGAGGCTACATTAGTTAATTAAAATTTTAATGCAATTACAACAGGTGTACAACCTTGTACGCCTGTTAAGGGAAACAGCTTTGTCAGCAGTGATGACCAGCAACGTTACACGACGGTACAAAGTCATACTACAACATGGACAGGTCTTGTCAACGGGGCCTTATCGTACGCGATCTGATCCTCGACCCGTTGCGTTGTCCTACAGCTGAAAGCTTCCTGATCCCTTTAACTTCCTTGTTTAACGCTCGAGAGGATCGCACGACATGTTAACCCGTGATTTTTCCCTTAAAATTTCAACTCATCAATCAAGATCCACGCATGCAAACTTCATCGTCAAAAATAGCAATTTTTTTTCCGTTTTATCGATCACGTGGATGATAAAAACCACTAAAAAGAAAGAGGAAGTTAATGAACCGAAAGAGAGACAATATATACATGTGTATGTGTGTGTGTGTGTGTGTGTGTGTGTGTGTGTGTGTGTGTGTGTGTGTGTTTGTGTGTGTATGTGTGTATGTAGTCATGGAGATTTTTCATTAAACTTTAACGTTGGGAAAATTGAGCTCGTGTCGTTTATACTGATCGATTTCAATGTCAATTAAAGTTAGGAATGTTACATTATTTAAATGACCTGCAACATGTGTCTCCAAAATTATTACATGCCTTCGTTGTTGTGATCGTTATGACGGTCACATCCCTCCTAGGGCACTATAGGCTTTCACGTTCTTCCATCCTAGACTAGTCGTGGAATACTTCGCTCGTTGTCCTTGTTCCCTTGTCGCAGTCGCTTCCACTTAACTAAAAAGCCTTTTAACGAGGCCAACTCCGCGAAAAATGTGCCGCGCGAATGCTACGCAACCGATCGATATCTCGTCACAAACGCTTAGAATCGAAGCTTCGTTTTTCGCTAGGAATGAGAATTTCTCGACGCCTTAGGAAGTACAGAAAATGCAGGCATATCTTCTGACACGAGAACAAGACTTTTCCGATAATTATTCATCGAGCTAACGTACTGGCAAACGTGGCTCTCTACGAGAAAAAAAAAGGAGAAAAAAAGGACGTTGCGAGATTATCTGTAATAAAAATGAAGAAAAGTTACTCGTTTTGGCTGAAACTTTTTATTTTCCGGCACGTGAAAAACGTTCGTCAGGCTTTTTATGGTAGTTCTTGCAATTCTCAAAGGTTTATTAAAGTAGAGCTGACCGAACTGGAGAATCGAATGTGGGCGCAGCCCTAAATGTCCCGCTGATGTTTTAGGTGGCGGCCGGCCACATTGCTCGACACGACCGCTTTCAACTGTTTTATTGATCATAAGCGGAATTGCACGTGCGTCTATTTTTGTTCTCTCTGAGGAGAAAGAAGGTAAGTGATTGCAGAGAGAAAAAATAATATACTGCAAGCGGCAGATTGAAGGTGTCCAAATAATTAGAGAGAAAATTTTCTCAGGGTTGCTTGAAAACTCTCTCGCTTCGAATTATTAATAATTAATTTCATTTAAACAATTGTGTTATATATATATATATATATATATATATGTGTGTGTGTGTATAATTTAGTATTAATTCCTATATTTCGATACAGTTAAATTTTAATAATATGAAACAATCTTCTCTTCGCCAGTGATTAGAAATCAAAAACGAAAGGTATTATTTGACAGCAAACTGGCTATATAATTTCTTTATTTAAGTTCACAACGTTTCGACCAAACGTTATTTAATTATATAGCCAGTTTGCTGTCAAGTAATACCCTTTGTTTTGGATTAAATTTTAATAGTTATATTATCTTTAATTTAAAAAAAATTATTTTTTTACATTTTATCTGATCTACTATACATACTTTTGTTTACGTAATCTTTCTTTTCTATTTTTTTCTTAAAAAAAAAATTGCTGTCTTCTTTCCTCTGTTCTTTTAATTATTCAGAAAAGCAAAAAATATAACAGATATTTAGTCTGATGTATAAAGATGCATAAAGGATGATCTATGCTTTGTTATGAGCTTAACAAAGATAATAAATGTGCACTCTCTCATTTAACCGTGACTCTGACTACAAAAGCCAATGATGTCGTTTCTGTGCTTATCTTTTTTTTCCTTCTACGTCTATAATAGTTGTTCCGCGCTGCATTGAGAAATCGCACCGTCCTTATTGGTCCTCGCAACTTCGCAACGTACTCGCAACATCTTCTCTTTATAACCAATTTGCCTTACGTCATTTCTTTTGATGTTTTTGCTACTGTAAACCTACCTGGCCGTTTTGCCACAGCATGAGCTTTTGTTATCGTGATATCTCATTATCCGAGACGAGAAATTAATATCGGATGCCGTCATTATATTCTCTCGTTACAACGAGTTTGTTGCCGTGATGTGAAGTCGACATTCCGGCGCGTCTCTCTCCGTGACGCGAATAAAACGCGAACCATCTCGAAATCGTATCGTCCCGGATAATTGTCGTCATCTTCATACAATGATTCAATTTTGTTTCTTTTTTTTTTGTGAAAATTCCTTTTAAGGAGTGAGAAACGTGATAGCACAATTTTCCACTGTATATTTGAAAATATTTCCATTACGCTTTCATTTAGGGAAGTTGCTCGAAACCAATTCCTCTTCAATTTTCGAGTCTCTCCTTAGTATCCTGTGCAGGTTTCAAGCGAAGCTTGAATGTATAACGAGGTGCATTTATGCATTTACCTAATGCAATACACGGCCTCTGTACATATAGCCATAAATATCGATCGGTAGGCTGAGGCTCTAACACGCTTGTGACCCCACCTGCCATCTAATCAAGCCATGTCTCGAGCATCCCTTACATCCTCTATTATCAGCCAACTTGCGCAAAAGATATTCCCGATATTGATAATATCTCTTTTATTTTTAAATAATATGCATACAGTAATAGAAATCGCAATATAACAATGCTATTTTAATAAATTATGCCACAAAGACCGTTTATAAGACTGAATAAATAGAGAGAAAAAGATAGAAGTATAATTTAATTAATTTAATTACATAATTAAAAATTACTTGGAAAAATACAAGTGTAAGAACGAATAAATGTAAAATGCAGTATAAAGTTGCATATTAAAAATGTAAAAATAAGCAAAATTTCTTAGAGAGAACAACGTGATGGGTATGAATATCTCTCTTATTACCTCTCATCTCTGCTCTGCGAACAGTGCCTAACTTAAGAATCGCTATTTTTGCTCTTCGAATCTTGCATATGAAAATAAGATTTTTATCGAGTATGCAATCTGTTTCTATTGATTTAACAATCTTACTTGAGGCAAGGGAAGTTTATGGCAGCGCTATGAGTAAGTCGGTTATGTGACACAATTTATTCTGCCTTGAATAAAATTCTATCATTGTCGAGATTTCAAAAAAATCTTCCTCTCAAGAAATATTTTTCTTTTGGAAAAGAGCTTTGCGAGTGGAAGAATCCTCTTTTTGTCGATGTACTTGCCTCAGACGCGCGTATTATTGTTGATTTTCTGTAGTGCATAAATAAAATTATTCTTAATTGTGACGAAAAAGGCGGAATGAAGAATTGTGAACCGTTATGAAAAGTCGTCAAATTTGAGCGAGGAAGACGGAGCTAATTGGTAGAGATTGAAGTCGTGATGATATACTTTCATGTTAACGTGTTACAACGAGTAATTTGTATTTCGCATTTAAACATGAGATAAATTTTCAAAAATTATTCACGTTTATTAGCAAATTTTTTCTTTATTCTGGAATAAAATTTTTTTCCGTTATTCGTAAATATGCCAATTTTGCTCTGAAACGCACGTTTTGTCGCGTTTTATTATTTGTGAGAAACGGAGAATTTTCCGCTGCCGTCGTCGTCGTCGTCATCGTCGAGACTCGTCGCCGGAACGAGGTTCCGGACGAAATCCCGGAAATCGAGTGCCGCGGAATTATCGGCGGCGGAACCGCTTCCGGGATTCACTTCCGGAATGCACGAGATGGAACGCGGATTCGCCGCGCAGCACGACACCCATTTACAGCGGAATCGCCTCCGCAATCAGGCGTGTCGGAAACTCAATTTTTCTGTTGAAAGTTACATTTATTATGACAGTCGCGCATCGATGGTTGAAAACAATATTACATCGCTGTATTGAAATCTATTCGCCTCATTTTTGTGCGATTATTAGCATTATTAATAAAGATTAGGGGATCGCATCGTATTTATATTTATGCATCTTTTCAAGTTTACATTGACAAGTTTTACATTTGCATAAATACATTTATAATATTTTTACAAATATAATGAAAGTTGTTCTAATGATGTTTGTCAAGATATAAATGAAATGATTTAATTTGAAAGACAATTTTAATTTTTGTATGTCTTTTAGTACTTTGTATGATTTCCAATTATTTTTTAATGGCTAATCTTTTTTTTTAAATACATATTTTAAACTGTAAAGATTGTGTGCAAGAGGCTCTTGAAGAGTATATAATCTTAAAGAAGATTATTATTTTAATTATTTTTTTATTTCTCAAATGGATTTTCGCGAAAATTAAGTCTTATATAAGAAAATATTTTATTTTACATCTGTCACATCGTACAAGAAGAATTACTCCTCTCTTCGGTTGTAAATTTTTCCGTGTAATAAATAATCACGTTCTCAATCTATATATTAATAAACTAGTTTTCCAAGTGGTTTTAACGGATCTCCAGAAAAAATACATTTTAAACGAAACATTTTTTGCGGGTTTCTGATTTTGTTGGATAACGGTGCGTCTCTCTGCTCTAACAACGCCTTCTCGAACAAACGCCTTCCGACGGCGATAGCGCGTCCTACACCTCGCCTCAATGATATTGGCCTCAACAAAATAATGAATAAATTGAGCGTGGGTCACAATAAAAATATAATCGTCCGCCGTACGTTCATGATTCACGATTCATTATTCTATTACTACCAATGGACGGCCAGAAGATAGCCGCCCCCACTGTGATCTCTCGCCGTCACCCTTCCATCACGTACGTGTATACGCACGGTTGTATATGCTTCATTTCGCTCGGCATCGTGCGAATCTGACAGCATTTCGTTGCGTGTAACCTGACAATAAGGCCCAACTGGATCATTCTGCTTCGTAATGTGATTCGTGTGCCCGTGCTTCGCTGATACGTCGAGCTACATGAATTCGCAGCATTGACGAAGAAAAGATTTTAATTATTCTTGATAAGAGAGAATTCATTAATTTAACGAAGGTAATTAAAATAACAACAAAGATCTCATTACGAGCTGCAACGCGGACGCTCGCTGCATTCCTCGGGATTTTCATAGAATCTCCCCGGCGAGGTGGGAATTTTATAAAACATTTACAAAGTTTTTGACGCACGTCAAATGAAAGGAATAATTGTGGGGCTCCCATTCGAAATTGATACTTTATTTTGGCGTACGGACGAAGCTTGATTACATTACGAGCTTTGACAAACGGATGTTTAATTTAGCTGTTAATCAAACCACGCTCTGCAGTGAAACATACAGACATGTATAAACATGATTTTCTGTGAATAAATTTTCGTCAGAATTTTTCTAGCTCCTTTCATCGCAAATAACGATAATATTATTGAAGTATTTACCTATACGCGCATGCTTAATAATTACGTTAATTAAGTTACATTAATTAAATTAATTGTGGTAGCGCTCTTGGATTTCTTACACACGAATAATGTTTTGCGAAAATTGATGATACAAAGAAAACGAAGCACGTCCGCTGATTTAGTTGAATCAAGCTTGAAACAAATGCCCGAAAGTTTACATTGTTAAATGACACATCTTCTCCCGGGCAACATGGAATTACACAAATGCGAATTTTATTTTAGCTCGAAGCTGGCGTTAATAATAAATTATGGAACTTGCGCAAGTATTCCGTAGAGAGACGTATAAATTATTTTTCGTATTTTTCATCACGTTGAAATATTCCGCATGGTGACATTTATCATCAAAACAAATTGTATTTTCACAGAGAACGTCCCACACTTTACATTTACATCTTGTAATTTATAATGTCACTTCTATAATTCTACTTTCTCTTTGAATCCGGAATTTTTGTCTTTATTGTGAGAGAGGTCTTCGAGCTCCTTTTATTTAGTAGCATTTCTTAGTTCGAAGCTTATTCATACACTGCATACACACGATCGGGTCTAATTGTGGCACGGTACGTGATTCGGGGACGGCCATTCGTCGTCACCCTGAATTACGGAGGGTGCTTAAAGTGTTCGATATCGCGCCGCGCAGTCGGCTGCACTGACCGCTCCTTGAGGTTGATCGGGCGAGCGTTTGCTCGACAAATGATCGCGCATGCCGCGTTCAATGAAAGTTTGCTCACAAATTCTTATAACTCGCCAACCAACCCCCGGCTGATCTCTCCCGCGACCTTTACACTGCGCTCGGCGAGTCTAATTTAAGACTCATCCGTTCAACCTTTTGACGCTCGAGGTTCGCTTCGCGGTTTGTTAAGTAGCTTGAATTTCTCCAACTCTCTAATGGAGGAGAGCGATACACGCTGTAAAGAGACGTGCTTTAGAGGTAGTTCCAGAAATATCCATTATCGCCTAGAAAACATCGATACTTGTCATCCTTATGCATGAGCATACGAAAGGATTAACCTTTATCCAAGAAACGCGTACCCGTTGGACTGTTTATAAAGCTTAAAACAAAAATTATCTTTTAAGACTCACAATCCTTAGGTTCACGCGATTCTATCTGAGTCTCTGATTTTATAAAAACCGCACGCGTCTGTGCGTACGTATATTTTTATGTATGCCCTTTTCACAGGTAAATAAAAATCCTGCGGTGTTTGCATTAGAAAAATAGTCCGCCAACGCCTATCTGCTTATATTTTTAAATGCAACACTGCCAGGATTATTACCCGTGATATTTTCGGATTCCAGCCTGCTGTAATATCGCGAGAACTTATAATAGTTGCTGGTCGCAACTGAGAAAGTTCAGTTTTCCCCAGTTTTAACGCAAAATGTGAAACGGGTAAGTCCATGATAAGTTCCTGCGACCAGCAAACGCGAACCTTCTCGGTTTACTCACTCACATAATCCGGGCACGTTTATGGGTCCTCTTCGAGGTGGATATTTTGCGGGAGTAAGGGACTTATTCGGAATATCTCGGCTCAATCCTCGAGTTAAGGTACTTGGTGAATTCCGGAATCATGATGAAGGGGCTTCTGTTAATCCTGGATTTTTATTTTTTGTGAACAACTTGCGTTATTACTTGCAAAAAGCAGTTACTGTAATGATACTGGTAATTTTATTGGTATTTATTATTCTATACTTCGCGAAGGACGAATAATTTTTTTCAAACGCAAAGCGAGGTGTGCCGTTGAGTTATATTAACTTGTATTATTTTGTAATATTGTTCAATTAGTAAAAAATTATTTGTAATATTCTATATAAGCCGAATATACAATATATGTTTAATATTTTGCATAGAAGCTTTGCATATGTAATAACAGTAGTACTTGTGTCTTTCTTTTTTTTTCAAGATATCCTTCACTTGGAGTTACAACCGGGAGTTTAACATTAGAAATTAAGTTTCGTACCTTTGGATTTAACAAGCCAAAACTTAGAATTTCTCTCAGTCTAGCGAGAGGTTCTGATTTTTACATGTCGAATGAACATCGTGTTTCGATGCCTCTTCAAAGCAGGGATACGTTTTTATTTGTACGAGCTGTGTATTGGTTTTTCTCCAATAAAAGAATCGTGGTATTTACGAGAAAAATATGGTGCGGTAACCCGATTAAAGTGGCACAAGCAGTAGTGACCAATATACACTTGTACATACGGGTCGATATTTCGTTTCGTCGCGTATCTCCCTGGGAAAAGAGGATCCAAAAAAAGGCTCGCGTGAAATATTCGGTTTCACCTGATATGCCCGATTTTAGGGACGACCTCATTTTCTTTTGCCGCAAAAATATGTTCGGCTTTACTCTGCTTTCCACCCTCTACATTTTATCAGGCATTTATTGCCGAACGTTCACTCGCTCATCTCGCGTGTGACTCTTGACATTATACGTGAAAGACAACACGTCGTGATATTTTCGAATATTTCAAAAGGAAGGGAAAAAAGGGAAGAGAAGTTTCAACATTTTCAGCGATAAATTTTTTCTTGCTTAATATTTGCTTTATTCCATTAAGCTCGACTGAGACTAAGTAATGCTCAGATGTTTCGAATCATCAATTTTATTAACGACTCGGTGTTATTCGATTTTATGCAAAGTGCGAGTTTTCACTTTTTACGCAACACAGCTGAATTTTGAATATTCGAAGAGTTGAGAGTTACAATATGGTTTTTAATTTGACATTCAAACAATTAATTTGTACGATTGATTTGTAAGATTGAGTAATTGATGTATGTATTAATATCGCTACGTGTTTTATATGATGTCAATTTAAAACATTTTTAAATTTGTATAAAAATTTCTAACTTAATGATTGACTCATTATACTTTATTGGAGATCTATACATATATGTATATTTCGGTATTAATATTGATACCGAAGAGGGAGAAAAAGGAAAGGGAGAAAAAGCATTGTAATGCTCCATAAATCTTCGGATAAATGTGTATGTAGTGATTAATCAAGGATTTCGAATGTTCCACGTCAGGGATCTCGTGTACTCGAGAACTTATTTGACGAGTAATGTAAGTATTCAAATATCCACAGGTCGACTTTCCATCCTTTCCGTGCATGGGAGATATTCCATCCACGCTCCGGATGCGAAGTACATTATCATGTAAATCGTAAGCAAGTCGGGAACAAAGTTGAGAGAGAAAGGGGTTGGACCCCGCCCGAGTCGGCGCCACGGTGCCGACAGAATGCGGACGAAAATTCGACGGTTCGGTCGTAAAGATTTAAGTACCATGAAAAAAAAGCGAAAATGCGTGTGCACACGATTGTTGTAATCGCGCTTGTTGTATAGTGTACACTACGGGGGGTGCTCGAGCGTTTTTACGACGGAACGGTTCGCCGACTAACGCGAGTACGGACCGACACGTAATTGAGCGGACGAGTATCGGCAAGTTTAATAAAATTTTTTATTGCGATTACATCGATATTAAACAAAAAGTCACGGAAGAGAAAAAATATATAACTACTTTTTTGTAAATGCAATTTTATATGTCATGCCAAAATGAAAGCCAATTTTCTCTCCTGTCTTTCTCTCTTTTGCAGTTCTTTTTTCTTTTTTAATTAAACAGCATTACATATTGATACAGAATATATTTGTTTTTACTATATTGTGTGATACTGTATTGTGTGGTAAAATTTCCGTTATTTGCAATAGTTAAATTCGATAGACACTGAACAAATATTTACTTGGAAATATGTGTACCGCGCAGATATCGATTATTCTATTGATTATATATTATGTGACAAATTATAAAATTTGTATTGTATTGTTTTATCACAATATTTTCGGTGATACATGGTTAAAACAGAACAGCAATTTTATTCTTGCCTTGCGGGAGTTTTCAGAAATAACTTCCCTCCTGTACACGGGAGTGAAAATCGTTATATATCAATGTTAACTTAAATATCCAAGTTTGACAAAAAATTCATTTTATTTATTTTTTGTCAAAGCGTCTCCGATTGAAAACGCCCGCGACGATTTGCGCGTGCACGAAGGTTCGAAGTCAAGCGTTTGTTGTGCACCGCGGGAAATTTGACACGACGCCGATCATGTTGAAAAGGGAAAATCGTATCAATAACATCTCTTCAATTTATTTTTTTAAATCTTTTTTTAATTAAAAGCATTTAATTAAAGCACCCTCGCAAATTCGTTGACACGCGCTGTACATTAACAAAAAAAAAAAGCAGAATTTTCTCGCAGAGGGAGCGAGCGAGAGATTTGACAATGAATCTTGCCGCTTTCTGTACAATTGCATTGTGATTGTTCGCTCTCGCCTCCGCAAACGATTCCAGGCTCAATTAGCGTCTCGAATTTGTGCGTGGGCGTGGTGGACACGCGTTGCATTCGTGCTATGCGTTCTGGCATTCCTCGTACTGTCAGCCATAATTCCGCGATAAATCGAACGCGGCGTAGTTGTCGATTAATAATAGTGCCGCGGTGTTTCCCGTACTTGCGATTATCAATGGTTGGGATAAAAATATTACGTCGTAAAATTTTATTTTATATTTCTGCAACATCCGCTGATATAAACTGTGTTATGATAGGGAGGGTCTGGTGAATAATTTTACCACCATTATCTTTATTCTACTTTATTCTATTTTTCACGATGTACAAGTAACGAGAATTTTAGTAGCGCCTTCTAATTCTTCCGCAAATTTCACTCGAATAAAATAAAATTAACTTACATTTTGCTGAATGCAGCGTGTGTATTTTTGTTTGGCGAGGTGCGCGATGGGTTTGATTACACTTTGCGCCGCTGAAAACAGAAATCGAAGTTTGACGGCGATGATAACGTTTGCCTTTCGCCGCGCGAGTCTCTTTTCCCTTCTGCTCTGACGGTCAAATTTCTGGCGAAAAATAGCTGCGCGCCCTCGTAAAGATCGCGTATGAAACGGAACGAATGCGTGACAACGTTCCACTAGGTGTTCCATTTCACCCTCGGTCCAGATAAATTGTGAAACACACTATGATTTCTCGTGTTTCGTTACACGAATCCCGCGCTCCTTTCGTTTCCTTGCCTGAGACAAGCGCAACGAGGAGAGAACGCGCGCTTGGAATATTTTTATTTTATTTCGAGGCACGTCAGTCTGAGGGTGAACTGAAAAGGGTGACCTGGACTCTTTATAAATGATCGCGCCAGGTTTCACTGCGCTTCCATTTTTCACGCGAGAATAGAACGTGTATTTTACAATGAGTTCACGGAAATGCTCTCCCTCCCTCTCTCTCTCTCTCTCTCTCTCTCTCTCTCCCCCCCCGCCCTCTCTTTCTTTTTTCCCTATTAGTAGATTAAGAATCGCGGTTCAACATTGAGCTGCGCTTTTAATTTGAATAGGTATCGACAGATTATCCGCTTTCATAAAAATCGCGCCATTCATTTCACTTCGATGTGAATGTCGCGAAATAATTGGACCACGCAGCTCGTCTATTTTATCGTGGGTATAAAATGAATACATTCATTAGCCATTACGGAAGCTGCTGTCGGATGTTGCTGTTGAATTTAAAGCCGAATACGCTTATATAGATATGCGTCGAGCTTTTCAATATTTCAAGTTACTGCATGTAACCGCACTAAAATAAGATAGTCGAAAACGGCGTGGATCGTATCATTTATTCATTGAATTTTTGCACAGCTTTTGATATTATTTTTCGACGATGCACTCGCAGATGCATATTCCGGCAGATCGGTCTCTTGTTAAGACTCACGTTTTGCCATTGTTTTAATCCCCAAGGCAGTACATTTACGAGGACCCAGATAATTAAATATTAAATTAAATACCCGTTAGAGAGTGCGTCCGCATTCCAGAAATTAATTAAAAGCTACATTCAGAATTTTTATATCGTTATACACCTATTTTTTTCTCTACGTTCGTGAATTCCGCTTCAATTTAGGAATAAAGTGAACCGTGATTGCGGCAACGGCGGCTAACATTCAGAATTTGCTTCTATTTGAGAGCCGCTTATTCTACTTGTTCCCGAAACTTTCCGTGGTGAAGCGCATAAAGAGAAAGAGAGAAAAAAAGAGTGAGAGAGAGAGAGAGAAGGCACATTTACGGTCGTCATTCCGGCGCTATGACGTCGATCGTAATTACCGGGACATAGTAATACACGGCCGTTACACCCCGTGGGTAGCGCGGCGTTTCGATTATGAATAAAACATGCACTTGTAAAACGTCGCGTCGTTGCTCGCGAGCATTACTCGCTCGATATACCGGAAAGGGTACGTCGCCTCTCACGACAGATAGGGATTCCATGCACGCGTCGCGAGGCCATTTATACGCGTCGCCGTTTTTTATACCGTCGCGTTGCCGGGAAGCCATGGTAATTGGGAAATGGCCGTCGATCTCTCCGTGCGCCAGCGGGGCGCGTTTAATAAAGTTAATATCACCTCCGGTAATATAGTAAATGGTGGTGAACGGCGGACAGTTAATAGCGGGGATCAAAACCGGGGTATATCGTAAATATCGTTTTGTACGTTGTTTGCTCCGGTTTGTCGTCGCTCTCGTCCCGCTCCCTCCGCACCGAGGATGATTATTCGAGAGGGATGACAATCGACGAGATAAATTTAAGAAACTGCTTCCTTTGGAAAGAATAGACGGAGATCAGATCAATGAGAGGGAATCCACTTTTTTTCTTGCAGAACTCTTTAGAAGCGCGGCAGAGGCTGGTCCTCTGGACATCGTAAAGCTTCGCAAGGGTGACAAGCTGTTCAATATTTCGACTCATCTACCCGCGAACACGCCCGACACACCTTATGTTCTTCAGGTAGTCTATTTAAGTTTTAACTGGTCTACATAATTAACCCTTAATAATCACACCTCCAAAAAATTCAATAATAATCACATGGGATCAAATTGACTCCAGTGACTTTGAACGCTCACCGCATCAAGACTATGCAACCTATTGACATCAAATAATTCCTAGACATAATTTGAACATTGGAGAATATGTTCTCATAGTTTAAATAATGAGTTTCATGTTTTAATTATTAAGAAAAATTATTGAAAAAATGTATTTTTTTTACTTAAAAATTCATAACTCTCTTAATTTTTCATATTTTTATGTAAAAATTTAGAGTATTACTCTTGAGATATAATAGTTTGAGAAAAAAGTAGTTTGATACAGAATGCTTAAAAAAGTATATTTATTCTGAACATTGAATTCGAGAATTTTAGGATAAGAAGAATGCAATGATTTATTAGTGAAAAGCGTGTTTATTCTAATTTGTGTGAAAATTCTATAATAATAATATACATATGAAAATTCGTTGGGTCAGCCTGATCCTGGGTGATTATTAAGGGTTAATTATATTTGCATAATATAATAATTTTTAATAAGCGAAAGTTATTTTATAAGAGTTTTTTTTGTCACAAAGTTCGAAGAAGCTCGATGCATGAGAATTGTGTTCTTTGATCAGGTTTATTGTTACAGTAAGAATCATTTGTTTTGAGCGAATGTCTTGCTTCGGGTAATAAATTCAATCTACGTTCAACCTACACGTTGAACAATCGCTGTTAAATTATTATAATTAGAGCTTTATCACTCGTGACGTGAAACAACGTTGGTGGTAAAAGTTCATTATGAATTTATCGCGACTTGGGGAGAGTTTAAAGCTTACCTTCCATAAGTATTTGCTTAATTCGTATACCTTTATATATATTTACGAGAATGTCTCGTTAGATATGATTGCAAAATTTATTAAACAATGAAATACACAAGGTATTATCTGATCACGTTAGACACGTCTAGATATTTGTGTCTTAATGTTTACTGATTTTTTCTCTTTTTTATAATCTTGACGGATGAGGGAAAAATTTATTTAAAATTTAATTCTGTTGGAATGTTGGAAAAAATATGAATATAATAAAACGAACCATCTAAATTATAATTAAACGCTTAATTTCATTATAATATCTCATATTATACAACATACTGTTATCTTGTTTTAATAAAATCTCAATAAAATTGTAGAGGATTGTAAACAATCCAATTACATATACAGATTATTAGACAAAGAAAATACAAAAATAACCGAATCAATTGACTTAGATCTGATCAAAGGACAGACATTATCTTACAAGTCGACGTGTGATGTCAATTTTCTCTTACGCAAAGTATTCTCATGAACACAGCGTAGCGTGCACTTTACGTACTTAGTTGTGCTTTTTTAAGATCGTTGGCGCTCACCCCGCTTCTTCGGGGGTGATTGAGGCGGAGGTACTCTGGGCTTTAGAGAGGCGGGCAGCTTTAGAGCGGCAGCTGCGGGAACACCAAGAAGCTTTATACGCCACACCCTCCGTCGCTCTACGAGAACTCAAACGCCAAGTGGACAGCTTCAAGAACAAATTGGAGAACAACGATCAGCTGAGCTGGCTTAGTAAGTAATCCACATACGTCGTTCCTGGATTTGTCACGTCTGAGTCTTCGCCGATCAATAGATATATTTGCAGAGTGTCCCTGATATTTCAGGGACACTCAAATGCAAATATCGCGCCAAAGATTAACAGACCTTATCTTTACCGCATTCTCTCTATAATTTCTCTATAATTCGGTTAATAATTGTCGTTTCTAATTTTGACGAGATAATGATCAGCTCTTAAGTTGCTTAAGTAAGAATCATGTACAAAACTTCTCCGAACAGGACTCGTAATTGAACTTCGTAATCGGATTTTGTGGTAGCGGTTCGTAGTGGTAAAAGTGAATGGGATAATCCGACGGAACGGAGACATTCAAGATAATATCTTACTTTTGACATTAAATAGCGAACATTAGCGAAATGAAATGCTCTGCGGGTGGCCGTTATTATTCGTCGAATGATCGCATGTTACTGGACCTGCGGGTTCATTATCGTAATGTATTCAAGCTCACGTGACCGTTCAAAGTTAATTTATTGTCATTGACATTGCTCTTTTGCGTTAAATTTGAGGATCGACGTCGATATATCAGTGTACGCGAGAAAACGCGATTGTTTTTACATTGTATGGGAATTTATACAGAACATGAAGAATTTTTATGCTGTTGCCTTTAGTGAAAAGAAAATGAAATTTAAGATAAATATGAACGTTGGCGGTGCAAAGCGCCACGGGCTTGCTTCGCTTGCTTCGCGCTCTCTCGCGAATTCAATTCATTCGATGCACATTTAGGTATTCTCTTGTTTAACGAAATCTCTGGTTAAAAGTAGCAGTAATTTAGTAATGTAAAAGTTTTGAAAGATGGAAATGAATAATAGATTCGTTCATTGAAATCGTTCAAGTTTTCAGTCATTTTCGTATTGCATGTTTTTCCAAAGTGATATTTTGCATGACATTCGGTGCTAAATTCTCGAATTTTATCGAAAATATAATTTTATCGAAAATACAAAACTTGAAGCTGAAAATTTACTAGTATTTTTTTGTTTAATGCAATCGTGCAGTCTCATAAATCCTTTGCCCTCGACAATCCTCGATAGCACGGAAGCGTTGGAAATTGGATTGTCAATGCGGCAATCCTTTCAGCGGATTGAAAAAGTTATCGCTATTTAGGTATACAAACAGCTGTCGACTATCCTGAATACAGAATTAAAATTAAATAAAAGCTATACGATAATTACACTCGTTAAAACTATTGGGCAACATTTTACTGTGTAAAGTCGAAAGAGTCTCTTTTTTTTACTTATTAAATTAATAAAAATAGGGGGAAAGATAATACACACGAGGAAATAACGAAGAGACAATGATCTAAAATGCTTCCTTCCGACATTTTGGTGAAATATCTCCAGGTTTATTCTAGGAGCTATCGCATGAGATTAATCTCGAAACGTGTGTGTACATGTGTCCAGTCCAATTCAATTTCGTTCATCGTAATTGTCGCGATAACAATTTTCTCTTTGAGATTTTATTTTCTACGTTGACATTGAACATGGATCGAACTCTTTACGTTTAGATAGGTCGGTCATCTCGGTCAGATATAAAAGTTTCACCAGAGATTTTACGATGCCGCCCGGCATTTGAGGCTAGCGACGGATATACGAGCGGATAAACAGCGGCATGCTTCGCATCGCGGTCGCTGAATAAATATTTGTGGGGACACACGGGCGAGGAACTGTTTCAGCTATTCCCATCTTCGATTTCTAGCCGAGTCTCATATAGTCGAGGGTAGTTCGCGCATGGACGTGAACAAGAGTTTCGAGACCGTTTAGCCGTAACATTAATTACTCGAAGTCGCTCTTCTTTCTTTTTTTCTCTCTTCTTAAGCAGGTGAAAATCGAGTCTCTTTGAATATCATCGAAATTCAATTCAGAAAACTTCGCAATCTGCACTTTTATACGTCTATGTAATTCGATCTCCTGACGAAATTTCTCTGTTAAAAAAAGGATAGAAAATTTCTAAGAATCTGTCGATAAAGGGAAAGCCGGTAAAACTGGGACGGCAACTCTCGGCATATGAAACTCTCCTTATAAAATCTCGTTACGACGTGAAATGACGCGGAGTTTGCGAAAAATCGCTTCGACGTCCCGCATTCCATCTTCGATGTTCCTCCAGGGTCCTTTGTTGCGCCGCACATTTCCTGACGCAAAAACTTGAAAGTTTCCAGAAGCTTAATCGGGATATCTCCATCTTCCTTAGGTTTCTACAAGCTTCCGGAGCCCATCTATATGGATTCCTGCCGCAGATTGCAGTATCGTCGGAAGAGCGATAGCATGAAGCGGAAAGTTCGGGAGAAGTTCCTCAATATCTGGTGAGTTAATTAAGATAATCGCATTAAGCTGAAACTACGCGATTCTATATATAGATATATATGCACATGCAAAATAATGTGTCAAATGTGACACGTTCGATAAGAAAGTCTTGATGAGAAATTCCACATTTCTTCGAGAAGACAAAATTGCACTAGACGCATCGAGAGCACTGTTACTGTTGATAGTGAAAAAATTCCCCCGGTCGATGATACTTTTGTCCACACACACACAGACACACACACACACACACACACACAAGCCAGCATCCTTAATACCGATATTACGTGGGCAGGATCGCCAATGAGGTGCTTCCGCGGTATGTTCGATCGAAATGCCAACAGGCCGTTGTGTCGGACAGGCCATCAGCGACTGTAGTGCCGCGGTTGATGATTAAGCGGCTGCGATAATCCTATCTATTAAACAGCAATATGCCGCTGTTTCCAGTTACATTGTTGTTCAATAGCGGCCCGATCGACCTGCTGTTCGCTACTTCGGGAGTAATGCGAGAGCCCCTGCGTTCCCCATGTCATTGTGATTAAGCGTCGATGCACGGCGCGTGCATCGATCGTCGATCGCGCATGTAGATAACAAAAACGCGACCCTCGAAGATTGATTAGCCGGGAGGGGGGAGGGAGTTCAACGAGTATGCGACGCTGGAGATTTCGCTGCATGCACACACAGGCTGTCCCATCACTCGCGCCTGTCCTCTTGTTTATGAGCCTTTTTCAGTTGATTTTCTAATAGATCTCTCAATGTTAAATAGCCGGATACAGGACATTTTAAATATCGTGGATAAATAAATATTTTCCAACGTGCAAGTCAAGCTGATATAATATTGATTAATATTACTGATTATTTGTTATTTAGTTTTTTGATTAGTTGGCAAATTTCAAAAGAGGAAATGTGATAATTGAATTAATAATTGATTATTAATTATTAATTTATCATTTAGAACATTTCTAGATATACATCGCGTTTATTTACATTTGTATGATGTAATCGTTACGATTTATTTATTATAAAGCGAATGAGAGATAGGGGATAAACAAGTCATAATAATGATGAAGCCATATTGCAATTGCTATTGAAATACCCTCTATTGAAGTTTTCCTAGTCAATAAAGCCATCCACTGATGGCTTAATTTGCCACGTTCAACGTCGAAGATCAAAGGATGCAGCGTGGAAATTAATTATGAAGCGATGTAGAAAGTATAGAAATTTTACGAGGGACAATTATCGGGAAATTAGGAACGAACAATTTGCCGGGAGTAAAATCTTGATTAATGCACCCCGAAATATCGAGGGCAGATCGCAGAATAACGTATCGATCAGTCCCCCTTTGAAGCGACAGCGAAGATAAACAATCAATCTCTCGGCACTACATGAAGTCTCATCACACACAAAACAGCCATGCAGCGCGTCCTTGAATCTCCGTTCTGGTCTACGGATATTTTCCTTAATCAATATTATATATATATATATATATACCTTTTTTTTCATTAAAAATTTTTTAATTAAAAACGGATTTAGACTTACGCGTCGTAATATCTTAAATGAGAGCTGCATACAGCTCGAAATACGTTTCATAAAATATAGATTGCGGTATTAATCACGAAGGTACGAGATATTTTAACACGTGAATATTATACTGCTGCGAAAAGGTACATACGTGAGAGCTTTTTTAATTTCGCTAGTTTAAATGAAAGTGGATTTGGATTAATAAGTAAAATTTTCCGGGATTCTTCATATTCGACAATATTTTCTCGCACGCTGTATCATGCTTGGGCTATATTGGGTGAGATCGGTATGATCGAGAGCCCACGTGCGCATCGCAAATAAGAGCCGAAAGACGGATGGAACGTAAAAGTTGATTGATCTACGGTGATACGAACGTGGACTGATGAATCTTTCGGAGAAGAATCGAAGTGTGTGTTCTTGCGAGAGCACTACTATTGACAGTACCGCGACTAATAAATCCCAGATAAGGCTGACGTATCGAGCTTGTCGAATGCGCCGTCTAAAACAGATGGTCCATTAGATTGTAACTATAATTGAACGAGCGACATGGATAGATATCCAATTTTTAACAAATTGCGAAATTGATACAGAATTAATTTATTTTGAGAGAAATATATAATTACCATGCGCGCACGGGAAAATTAAATGATAACGAAAGTATCTACAAAGAGCTTCTTAATACATGTATTTTAATATAGCTTTATTATAACTTTTCACTTGTAAAAGAATTATACAAGAATTATACAATATTAATTATTGTGGTGAAAACATGAATATTAATGCATTGTAATTTTTCTGTATTTGTATTTTGCAAAAGGATGTCGTTAGAACAATAATTCTTTGAACAAGTCATCCGAGAAAAATATGAAATTTGCTACAGGAATATTTTTAAAAACAGGAAACGTATTAAACGGGATTAACCTTCGTTACTGATACAGCTTGGAAGCGCGGAGCAGATTCGGAATGATGAATTTCGAACGTAAATAAATTATTGCACGATGATGGGCAATGACAGGTATAAAAGAATTTCCGGTTTGCGCAGTAGTAAAATTCGTCGCTGACCAGACATCGACGTTACATCGATTCTATTATTAAAGCTGCTTTATTGATTATCGATACGTATTTAGATTTGATCTAACACAAGTTATATGTTGACATTGGCAGTGATATTAACATCACGGCCGTCTGGCTTTCGAAGTTTTATTTAAGCAAGAAGAGCACGTTTCGTAAACGTAAGATCAGAATAAAATATATACATAAGTAGCGGAATACGAGCCATTTTATCTTTATTGCATTTCCTCCAGCTAGGATAACCGTAAAACGAAATAACGTATTACGGTTAAAATCGAATCATACGTTGCATACGACTTTTCGATATTGAACGTGGATTTAAACGACGTAAGAGTCACGGATGCGTGAACGTACATTTGGATCGCTATTTAACAAATACGTAATAAAATTCATACAACTTACAAAGCGTTAATGAATCTCGGGGAGAATTCCAATATTTCGCGAGAATCGTAGTAGAAACAATTGAATCGTTTACGGTTTATAGACTCGCAAATAATCGACGAACGCGTATTTTACATCTCCAATTAGGAGTTGCTTGTGTGCGAATGCGTTTCCCGAGAGGTATCAGCAGCTGTTATTAATTTAATTATAATTGATTTCATTCTGCATCTTTTTCCCTGGATCCTTCTATTTAGCTTTACTCGATATTTCCACTTATAGCTTAACATTTATAGTTTAACATACTAAAATTTAATTATATAAATTATATAAGTTGATTTTAAAATATATTTTCTTTCGCAGGATATTTGAACTCTTTTTTCTCTACATTATTTAATTTTAATTGCAGAAAAATTATTTTTTTACACAAATATTTTATTTTTAGAGAATTCAAGTTTTTAGAGTAGAGACTGATGCATTCTGAAATGACATAATTATAAAAAAACAATGAAAAAAGGGAAATGTATATGTCGTAGAAAACTAGCAAGCAGCAATATGCGTACTCTATATCAAGTGTTTAATTTATTTAGGAAACATTAAATTACACATACATAACAGTAAGTCCGATATTTTAAATTAAATTTCCCGAACACGGAATAAATAGAATTAACAGCATTGTCAACATGATTACGTTCGAACTACATTCAGCGCTCGTAGAAGAGATAAGAAGTGGATTACGCATGTATATACATAATTCATTTTGCGTTGCGGTTAAAACCTGATTATAGATTGACGTATTATCTCATATGAGTTTTTTTATCACGTCCTTATCAATGTATTTGCACATGGTTCTTAATGAAACGAGAATTTTCTTTCAGTTTGCCTCATTTCCTCAGTATAACCTCGTTCGTCTGGGCATCACGTGTTGTAGTGTTTTTCCGGTTATATTTTTGTCATTCTAAGATCTGAAAATATTTCAGTTTATTGAGTCGTCCCGTCATAACATTAAGAAGCTAAACTCGGCGGGAACAGCGCCGTCTTCGCGCGTTCGAGTTCCCGTAAACAAAAACAAAGAAAGCTCGTTACATAAGCAGGAAGTTTCCCGACGATAATTTCCGCGAATCATCGGGTGGGATGCGCGGCGACCGTGGTAAAGCGTGACGAGGTGCAGGGTAAGCCTCGGGCTTGTCTTAAAATAGGGAAATGTACGCGTATTCGCGCGGCCGTGTCGAGATGCGGCTCGGAATGCGGCTGTTACCTACAAGCCGTACGCCTTGCATCCACAGCCTTTTGCATCCTCCTCGTCTGGTTCGCGCGGGTCGACTTATTCCGGCGAAATATGCGATCCCGCCGTTGCGTATCGAATATCAAAACGCATCGCGGCAGTGCGCGATTTCTCGCCGAATAAAACGAGTTAGGGTACGGCGAGCTGAGGCTTGCAAATCGCCCGATGTACTTGTCCATTACTCTGAAATCCTCAAGATTATATCGTACCGAGCGAGAAGTGATTGGAAAACTTAGAAATTTCTCATTTATTTAATCGAGAGATTTATTTAGAATTTTTTTAATCTGCTTCTAATTGTCGAAATTAATCGTTGATACACATACACACTTTCTTCTTTTTTTTCTCTTCTATTTTTAAGATTATATATATATAAGTTAATGAATTATTAAATTTGCACCTGTTATAAAATGTACATTTGTAATAATTTTCAATATAATATTAACGAAGGATTATAGAAAGGAATTTTCCTACCTTGGGGCAATGGGGATTCTTATTTAATTCGCTTTTACGCTCGATTGCGACGGTTTTCATTGCACTCGTCGCGCAACAGAAATAACACGTCGAATTTGGGACGATGAGGATTCGGGTCGAGGAATTTTCATCCGACGACAATTTCAGCCGAATAATTTTATCTGCTTATTCGCATCTCTCTCGACCGTTAGTTCAGATATATAATTCACAGCGCGCGTTTCTCGTTTTTCCATTTATCTTCAAATTTCACACGATATTTTCCATTTATCGCGATTTACAATCAAATATTTGCCGAACGGGGATACGCGTTGCCGGGAACGGGGATACGCGTTCATTGTGCGTTATGCGTGTGGCGAGATTTATTGATTTCAATCCTATCAATATCGGGTAATCCTGGAGCCCAGTAAGCTGAACATACGAATGTGATATTTCGCAAATGCAAACGACTTTACGTCTCGACGACGCTGATGTGGAGAAATTAGTGCTCCATTGAGTGAACGTCTTCGCTTAAATGCCTACCTGCAGTCGAAGACAATTCACGGCGTTTAATTAAACGAACGTCAATCCGTTGGACGGAGTTAAGCCTATACTAGCATGTAGAGAATTAATTACCGATTTCATTTGATTGTAGCATGATCGCGTGTTTACGAGCCAAGAATGGGGCAAATATGGGGGGGGGGGGTGCATTTTCCAAATGTTTATTCCATACATTGCAGAAGAATCGGTTTGTTCCATACGTTATTAGAAATTTTGTGGATCGTCCGCTTGCATATTTGCTTTCGGCTTTTTAATTGAATTTGAAAATCTTCCAGTTTCACAATTAATTCCTGCCCATATTACTACAGCAGGAATTTGATATAAAGCTTAATTGTTTTATTGTCCGATTGTTCTGCGTTAAATATCTTGAAATTCGTTGAATGAGCTGCACAAGTGAAGCTTATTGCTGTGAAGCATTAAATTGCAGGTATTCTGTTACGAGAGTTATTGTTGCGTTCATGCTATTACAATAATAATTGTTACACTAACATATTTGTGCAAAATTGCTTTACACGATATTAACTCTATTAACGGATCATAATTAGCGAAACTGGAAGAGTGGCTGATTAACAAATTACACCAGATGCAAGTGTAAAATATAAATTTTACACTACCTAAATTTTTAATTGCAATGTCAACGAAACAGATATTATTATACAGTCCATCTGCATAGTTATATGTAAACTTTATACACTTAATAAGGATCCAAACCAGAAGTCGAAACATAGTGTTAACAGTTAAGGATAAAATTGGCCAGACAGGTCGAAAGAAAAATTTGAAGTCCGTTTATTAATATTTACTGGCGAAGGAGAGTTTTGAATTTTTAAGTTTTTAATTCTTTGACAAATGCGTATCTGAGCGCAAGCGTACGCATAATGGATGGTCCGCAGTGAAAATTTAGTTTTTGATCCATCAAGTGGATCGGAAGGAGAAGAGAGAGAGAGAGAGAGAAAATATAGGCCCGCCAGTAAAGCGAAGATCAAAGATGATACTTCGACCTTTACCGCCGTGACGTTCAAGGTTTCTTTCTTGCACATATAAGATGGAAGTAACATCACATGCGAGAACTGTCCTTTACGTCGCTCGTCCGTCTATCAAAATGTCTCGTCGGATTGACTTGCCCGAGGGTACGTTTGCAAACGCAATTAAACGGAAACGTGCTCGCGTGGCAAATAACTATCGCAGGATTTGTCTTAACTTTCCACTATGATCGTGCCAGATTGCGAATCGATATAACGATCGCTTCGAAACGAAAAGCATCATTCCGTGAACTTGGAGTCGATACCGTATCGGTGATCTTGCAAGATATTGCGGCAGTAATTGTAGTTCACTAAAATGTTGACTTTACGTCAACGAGTTACTTTCAAGGAAACAAAAGTATATAAAGAAGTAATGTTTTTCTCGGGAAGAAATTCATCTTAGATAATTAACCTTAGCGTAAAAGTAAGGGGGAAAAAGAAAATATAAAAGAAAAAGATGTGAAAGAGAGCAGCCATGCATACTTTAAATATTCGCTGTTAATACTCCAGTTAATATTCAGTTTAAGCTTTCAAACTTAAAATTTAAACTTAAACTCTTGGTAATTTTGAAAGATAAATCTTTCAAGTGTGTGTCAATGTCTAAATTTTCTATATATTCTATATATTTGCGAGTGAATAATTTATTCTACTAAAAAAACCGACCTTTCGGAAAAAGAATTCTCTAAAGGGACGCTGGGACCGTTCCATTAAAATTAGTTATTCAGCTACATAAAATCCAGATCCGTTACAGTATCCATTGTTAGCACGTAACACAGCAAATAAGATTGTGTGCGTTTTTAAAGCGCCTTAATACTCGCGTGACGTACATTAACACAAGGCAAGCCTGACTATAAAAGAGTGAGATCCTGAAGAACTTTAACCTTCCACCCACCCTCGAGGGATCTATGTTGGAGCACTTCATGTAGCACGTCGCACGTTTAGACGCGTATCACGCAGCTCGGTTGAGAAAATCACAAGACCTTTGTGTACTTTCATCTTCGTGCAGATTTCTCTCTCAAAGAGCAGAAGAATATGATATTTAAAAAGGTTGATATTCAAGAAAATATTTGATATTTCATAATAGATTTCGTACGAAGTCTCGTATCTTTCTATTCGTTCCCAAAATAAAACGGACAGTTTTTTTATTTAAGATTTGATTGTTTTAGAAATAATTCTCACAATCTCTCGCGAGAGTGACAGCGTGGATCATGAATTTATAATTTTTCATTCACCGGCGGACGTGGGGAGGTTTTTTATCTCCCGGACTGGAATGGGGTAATTTTTGAATTCGTTCTGCGTGCGACTAGTGAATCAACGAAAATTGAATGCGCGCACGTCATCGATTTAATTATGCGGGATGAGAGATTAAAAAAAAATGTTCGGCGAAACAATTACGCGGCGGAGTGTCTTCTGCATATGCATCGCGTATGTATACCTTTCGTCGTGTTTGCAATGTAATTTTCCCCTTTATATTCATAGGGCGTAGCGTGACGCAAGCGAAACGATAAACTTGCGGTTCATTTGGCTCAGGGGACTTTAAAACATCGCGCGCGAAGAGCTATTACACGATTGCGAGATTCATTTGCATACGTGGCACGTAATCTGATTATCGGCTGACTAGGATGTCCGGGGGAATCAATATCAAAATGAATGTAATAATGGTAACGAGCGCGAATCGCGCATAGCGCGACTAATGCAGTAAAACCCTTAAACGCCATTATGATTCCGCGTCGCGCAAATGGCACCCGCGCGTTGTAAATTTTAATTTTTTCCAGGGGACTTCTGTGGATATTTCACGTCACACAAAGTGATTGCATCAAACGAGATGATTACAGATGACGGGCGCGTTAAACTTTGCCACCAATTAAACTTTTGTAATTTGTCAACGGTCGAGGAGAAAGTTTTCGCAGAAAAATCAACAAATGAGTTGAGAGCAGGGAAGATTTCCGAAAGTCTCTCGGAGAGTCTCTCGCTCCGTGAAGTTATTTAGCAGCTTAAGAGACCCAATCCTATTTCGCCTCGAAGTACCGCATTCTTATGCAGATGTATTCAAGTATGAGAGCTTGGCCGTATTAATTCCCCGAGCATTTCGAGTAGCACAAGCGCATTATATTTTCATTAATATTATCTCCTTACATCGACAATAGTTCTTCTTTAAGTAACAGTTCTAACTTTAAGAAATACGGTGAAATTTATATAAATTATTAATTAATTATTGTGCAAAATTCTTGCATGTATGATTCAAATTTTTTTTTTATTTTTGTCCGATTTCAGATTCTATGTTTTTTTTCACGTCAAGAGAGACTACAAAAATTATAATAAAATAAATATATTGTATATTATATATAATATTATGTAAAATCTCGTATAAAGTTTTCAGCGCTGTGGTTTTCAATTGTTGAGTTTAACTATATTTCAATTATTTTCAGACATTAGATTCATTTATTAAGAATTACTCAATTTATGTAATCAGTGCATACAACGTAAATATTTATCTGTATGATTGTGCTTTTTTCTACAGGAAAAATTATGGGGATTTAGGAAAAGATCGACGATAAAGTGAATGGCGTTTAAAAATGTTTTCCCCAATTGTTTCTGTCTTTGGTGGCAGTCACGCACGTCATGCAAATCTTGCCATTTAGGTGGCATTCGCGGCGAGACGCGTTTCTGTTTCTTCGAAGCGTTATACCCGCGGCGATTCGGTACGGTGCATTAAGCCGTTTACCGTAATTTACCAGCGATTCCTCGCAAACGATTATGGCTGTAGCGGGGAGAAGTTGGAACGCTTCCGGGCGAGTTTTCCTCATCGGGGCGACGCTTTAAACGCCGCGTGCCATAATCGTTTCTCCTCTTCCGGCTTGTCCCCATTTAACCCTTCTACGTTACGAGTTTCTGTTCTTACGAAATATTCGGAAAAACCAGTTACGCGAGTAATGATCTCGATTGTCGAGATTGTCCTCCTGGAAAATGTATAGGAGAATCTCTTCCGCATGTTTAGTTGAAGAAATCACTCCCCTCGTCAAACGTCTCGCAATTGTCGATTATACTCTACAATACTTTTTACGTCGAAGAATAACGCTTAATTGAATTATAACTGCTACACTAACTTCTATTATATTGGTATGAATAGGTGAAATTTATTACATAATTATTATTACTTTTTTTATTAATCATACAAAAAATTTCGCGACAAAAGAATGCACGTACAATAAAGTGTACTCGGCACTTGGTAAACGTTGCCGTAAAATTCAAACAATAATTTCGCAATCAAGAGACTCATAGCGGTAATGTGCTGTTCAAAGGAAAAACTGCATGTGCTGAGGAAGAAATGCGTGAATGCCGACACACGTATTGAAGGGCGTAAATGAAAGGGTGCAGTGAAATTGCCAGCCTATTCCCAACTTGAGAAAACACACGGAGACGCTGTGTACACATAGCACCTCCATTCATCCGCGGGTTTCGCTCGCTTCCGTTCGCCATGGCCAGCTCTCCGGCGATGGTTAGTTGGCTTCGTCGCGTTACCGCGAAATGCTATTAAGTTTACCGTTATCTAGGTAATAAGGCCTGTCACAGTTTGGAGCGTATATAATGGGGAGTGCGTCACAAAGCGCATTATCGCGCGTACCGTGATATTCGATATTCGCTGGCTAAATGCATCAATTAGCAATTGTCAGCATCCGTTCTTTTCGCGGCTTCAAAACGTGAGATGTTTCCGGGACACCTTCTGTCATGCATCTTTTTTTTATCAAAGACTTTATTCCAAAGTCACGATCTTTTTCGTCCGTTTCCCTTTCATTACTTCGTCGAAATCGAGATCTTTTATACGCCTTCAGCTGTCTATCGTTCGAGCATTAGTGTTAAAAGAAACTGTGTGGACTCTAACTACCGTGTTACGTGTTGTGCGATCATTTATATTGTACATAAGAATTCTGCTAATCGTGCGGTTTCATGAGCTAAATGTGCTCCCTGCGAGGAACTCGTAAAAGTTTCGGATAAATTAGGATTGAAGATGACCAGGAAAGATATAGGAAATTGCAAAAATAACAATATTGAGATTAAAAACAATCATGTCATAAATCGATAAACAAAACAAATATATTAAAAATCATACGTACATGTCAAAAAAGAACCATTGATAGTTTGTCGAATTAGTGTCTCGTTATTAATGTTACTGTAGTAGGCTTTGTAAGCCGAAACGCGTTTAACCTTCGACATGTACGTATGATTTTTAATATATTTGTTTTGTTTACCGATTTATGACATGATTGTTTTTAATCTCTTGCTCGTAAAAGGCTTAACTGTTACATTATTTGTTTAAATTGCAAAAAATTTAACAAAATTCACTATCATATAAATATAAATGAAACGAAAAGTAAGCGTAATAAAGACTAATTGAAAGACGAAGAAATGTATGCACACTAATCGAAGTCTTCTTGTTTCTTTTTGAAAGATGGATGCTGCAACCGAACGTCACTCGAGAGATACAATATGTAATTATGTAAATATCATTACGCGCATAATTATACATTTTCATCATTACGTGACGCGGTATTTAACATTACTTGCAATCCGCTTGATTCCATTTTACAATGATTGTATTATCATTAAATTATGGTTGGAATCAGCGTCGCTCAGGCACGTCGCTGATTCTCGCGTGAGGCGATATAAGTGACAGTGCTCTCCACGTGATGTCGGCGAATCGATGCCGCGTCCGATACAATCCCGATTATCTCGACGTATGTTAGGCCCAAGTTGATTTAGCAGCACGAGCATATAACCCATTTATCTGTCAAAGTAACGAAGAGCTGTTGGCCAAAGTACTCGACCAATTAATCCGATTAATCTCACGTGCCTGGATGACCGACTGTCGACGCGCGGGTGCGAAGTTTCGCGCGACAATTAACGCTCCGGTACTTGCCCTCTCGGTGAATCGATCAATGTTAGCACAGTTCTTCATGTGTGTTTTAACAATATTGTCTCACAATATTGACAACAATATTATTTCCTTTTAAACTGATCTATTTTAGAGAATTTCCTCGAGTAAAATAAGATAGTACGAAAGGCTTTCTCAGTAATGAGGCAATGACTTGCTAATGACGAAATGAATGACTGCTACAATTTTGATAAAAAATGACAGTGTTAGTTTGATAGTCATCAATCATAGCTGTCAAGTTGATCTATAAGTTAGTGCGGATTTTTGTATTTAAATAAAATTATTAAAAATTAATTAGTTAATTAATTTTTAATAATTTATTTAAATATCAGACCAATAATATTACTTACAGGATATCATTAATAATTGATTAATTAAAAATTATTTAAAAAATGCATTTCAGTTTTGTTTAAAAATTCCTTATTGATTAATATTAATTTATCGATATTTATTATTTTCAATATTAATTTATTATTATTATTAATTATTTTAAATATTATTTTGTATATGTAATTATACATATATTTTCATCATTATGTGACGCGGTATTTAATATTACTTGTAATCCGCTTCATTCTATTTATGGTGATTATATTATGTATCATTAAATTATGATTGGAATCGCTTAAGCACATCGTTAATAATATTAATTTTTCTATGAACAAGCTATTCTATTTAATGAAACAACTTAATTAAACGAAATTAAAAAATTAATTATTACTTTGTAAACAGCACATCACAAACATTAAAATTATTAAAATCTATTAGGAGTTGTATAGTAAATATCATATGTATCATTTTCAGCGATGTGACAGTCTCGTCGAGCGTTCGCGAGTGGTTACGCTCGCCGGCCTTCGACGCGCGACAGTGGGAAGACGAGGAGCTGCTGCTGATGCTGCAGACGATGTTCGTCGAGCTCGATCTACCTCAAAAATTCAACATTCCCTTGCCGATTCTGAGGAACTTTCTCTACGAGGTTTACAATAACTACAACGAGGTGCCGTTTCACAATTTCAGGCATTGCTTCTGCGTGGCGCAAATGGTGAGTTTTCTTTTATCTTCGAACTGCTCTAACTTTAATCACACGATTCCCCGGCAAGACAATTAACAATTATGTGACAGCAGTAACTGTAATCACACGTTGATACGAAAGGAAATGCACGGTGTTGATATTATGAATAATATTGTTATTGTTTTAATAAATTACGCTGGATACTAATGGTTTAATTTATACCTATTAATCGACGTACTACATTATTCTGCTGTATTATTAATTTACTTCTCGATTAAAATACATGCATGGCGGCATTCTTTGGTAGCCTGTAGACCAAATTGAGTTATCGGCTTAGCGTTAATCGATTGTCTCCAGATGTACGCGATAGCCTGGGCGGTGGACCTTCCGTCGAAAATCGGCGACCTTGAGGTCCTCGTACTGATTGTCTCTTGTATCTGCCACGATCTCGACCATCCGGGTTACAACAATATCTATCAGATAAATGCGAGGACCGAGCTGGCGTTGCGCTACAACGATATCTCGCCCCTGGAGAATCATCATTGCTCTGTGGCATTCCGGGTCCTGGAGGCGCCCGAGTGCAACATCCTCGCATCCTTGGACAATCCTACGTACAGAATAGTGCGCGAGGGCATCATAAGATGCATCCTGGCGACCGACATGGCCCGGCACAATGAGATCCTCGGCCAGTTCACTGACATCACTCCCGAATTCGATTACACTAGCAAGGCGCACATAAATCTGGTAATCCATCGACTGACTAATTGAATGTATTTAATAGGACACTTAATGGGGCATTCAATTTCCTAATTACGCTTTGCAGCTGTCCATGATCCTGATCAAGGTAGCTGACATAAGCAACGAGGCACGACCGATGGAAGTCGCGGAACCGTGGCTGGACAGATTGCTTCAAGAGTTCTTCAAGCAGAGCGACGCGGAGAAACTCGAAGGTCTTCCGGTCACACCCTTCATGGATCGCGATAAAGTGACCAAGCCGTCCTCCCAAGTTAGCTTCATCGGCCTAGTTCTCCTCCCTCTCTTCGAAGCTCTCGGTGAACTTCTACCCGAGCTGCAGGTATGTTGTCTTCTCACATAGACTAATTTATCTGTGCCTAAAGCGAAATATTTAGCATTATATAATTAGGAAATATATATAATATTAGAAAATATAATATATATTATATAATTAGGAGAAAAATATTAATTTCTTTACATATGCATAATGCAAAATTAAATCCGGACGGAACTCTGCTTTCCAGAATCTCATAGTTCAACCGGTCAGGGAAGCTCTGGAATACTATCGCAGATTGAACGAGGCAGCCAAAGACGAGCGCCATCATCGGAAAAGCGTCGTGGATGTTGGGGAGTCGGCCCCGTCCAACGCGCCAATCGGCACCGGTAGTTCGTCCGTTATCAAGTCTACGTCATCACATAGCATGCGTTCAAGAAGGTCCGCCACGACAATCCATTCACGCTCGCGCTCCACCGACGACGATATCACAGAAAACTTGACGATGGAAGATGCGGAAAACATTGAAAGCTCCGATCCCGAAACCGCCACGGAGGTGGAAATCAGCGAAAAAACGCTCAAGTTCAAGATCTCCACGGAGGGCACGCTAGCCGGCTCGACCACCGGACGGAAGAGCTATCCCGGCAGTCGGAAAGGCAGCCGGGAGAAGTCCTCGTTGGATTATCACACGAATCACGACCTTGCCAAAGCCGTCCGGGATCACGAGCGCGAGAGGAGACGCAGCAAGTGTGAGAATCTTGGCAGTGATCTGAGCTCGCCGGTGAGCGCGAGGTCTGCCGAGGGCACACGGATTGTCGAGGAAATGGAGAAGGAGACGGTTTTTTTAGAGACCAAGATTGAGAGCAAGACACCTGAGGGAAACGGTAATGTCGTCGTGGCGGAGGCGGCCCGCTTGCAGCCGAAAAACAACGTGAGGAAAACCAGCAGTGTCATAGAGAACGATCAGGAGAACAGACCTAGCCGCAGAGATGCGCATAGTAGTCGGGAATCGATCGGTGTGCGATGTTGCTGCGACGACAAAACTGGGCCAAATAACAAGTCCCTGTTTTCGCGACTGAGGAACTTTACGGACCGCATCAGCATGAGCTTCGACTCCAAAGACTCGCCCAGCCCGAAGCCGAAACACGCGTCGAAGACGCTCAACAAGAGCAATTCGATTAGTAGCGGTTCGACCACTTCGTCGAGACACAATAACTCCTTGTTCATTTGCAAACGCTGCAACTTGGTTAAGTCTTCATTAAAGGATGGCCACAAGGCGGCCATCGCGACCGTGGTGGAGTTGTCGCCGGTGGACAAACGGGCGATGACTCTGCCGAAGGTTCGAAAGTCTACGGATAGTAAGAATAAGAGCTGGCGAACGGTATTCGCCAAGGAGAAGAGATCGTCCACTTCTTTGGAGGCTTTGCCGGCAGCCTCCGGCTCTCGCTCGTTTTCCAAGCATCGAAGAAACCTGTCGAATCCCGAGGGTAAGTCACAGAGCCTGAGGGAAACGAAGACTCGACAGGCTTTGGACATCGAGTTCCATGAGATTGACGTTCGTTCGAAGAATCAACAGCAGCCTGAAATCATAGTCAATCCCGACGATACCTGCTGCGACATCGGAGAAGATCTTGGCAAGGTGGAAATCAGAAGAAGTTCGGCTAGCATGGAGGACATCTCTAAAATGGCGAAGCAGGCAGCGGAGGCTGCCGTATTGGGCGTACTGGACCCCAAGAAAGCAGAGGAGCGTCCTCACGGTAGTCTAGACTCGATGCTCTGTAAAGAGATATCCAAATCACGAAAGAAGCATCCCGCTGTATTTTGCTCACCCGCAACGACGAAGAAGTCGCCTGGACTGTTCTCGCGATTTAAATCCGGTATGAGTATCGACAGCACTCGAAGCAACAGCAACAGCGATTCCCTGCACGATCACGGCTCGCAAAGCGGCTGGATATCCTCGTTGACGGCTAGTTTTCGGCCGAAGAGACATCCGAACGAAACGCCGCTGTCACCGCATCCACCGAGGTCGCCCAGCAGAGAGGAAATCAAGTGATACGTCCTGGTGGTCGAGGATTCCTCTGAAAAGAAGCTCGGCCTCCGCGGCTGGTGGCCTGAGAACTTGTTCTGTTGCAACAGCTAAGATTCGAGCGAGAAAGTTCTAATGTCTAGAGAGGCTAATTTAGATCCAGAGAAATCCGGGAATATCGCCATCGTATTCGTAACGCGCGGAAAAAGAAACTAGTAAAATAATTTTTAAACGATTTTTTAAGAAATTTAAATTTTCTAATGCAGGAATCATCTCGCATGATTCTCATAGCGATATTAATTGTCGCTAATAGATTAATAATTGCGGTGGATAAATCATCAATCGAATGCGTCGACGATAATAAAGCTATTTGAAATTATATCATAAATTCTCGCGAATAATTCGCAATGGTCAATGCCGCAGCGCATGATGCGTTTGTAATATATAAATTGAATATTTCTCCGTGTAATATTAAAAAACGGTCAATTTGAATGAATGTATCATTCTCGAGCATGCCATTTATCGAGGAATCGTTAAATATGTGTAGTATATAATTATCGATTGAATTAATTCTTCTTGCGGAGGAATCCTCAAACCGACCACGATTTCGTGTCATCGACTTTGAGTGTTTTACGTCGACGATCGAAAGAATCGAAATACGTTTTTTGTGAGGGGCACCTACGGCCTGCGGGATATGAAGAGATATACTGTATACATAGACTATTTTATTTATTGTCCAATTAAAGAGTAGCCTAATGAGTAATCATTAATGTTGTTCGTTACTCTATATATATGTATACATATGTATGTATACATATACATAGGCAAAGTGCAGATGTATACAAAGACAGTAAGGATATACACATATCCATCGTGAATGAACAATATATACATATATATACATATATATATATATATATATATATATATATATATATATATACATATATATAAGTCTATAATATACACGAGCAAGGATAATTATAAATAGGTGAAAAAGGAGGAGGAGGAGAAGATAAACAAGTAGATTTATAAGTGTGGCTCTGTCGTATCGATGTACGATTAAGTTTCAGGAACTGTGTAACTAAGGATGTAAGGTAAGAGAATACTCTCTCTGTTAGACTCTATTTTTAGAATATTCTGAGAATAATCACGTGTATTTTCAGACCAATATTCTCAAAATTCTTTGAAAATATTATCGTTTTCTGAAAGCACACATTTATTCCGAGATTATTCTGAGAGAGAGAAAGAGAGAGACATTAGAGAATATTCTCACATTTTTATTCCCGCAAAGACTATCCTCATCTCACAAAACTAGCAGTTGCCATTGCGAAAAAAAAAAGATGAGGTTGTCGGAATAATTACTGGACTGTTCGTCGAGACAATTCGCAGTAAAAAATCTTGAGAGATCGGCGAAATTTTTTTGCAAGACATTCTCAGCATTTCTTCAAACATAACGAGAATAAGTACAATTTCGAAAAGTAGAAGTGCATAATGTGTGTGTGCAACTCTCCAAATTGATTCTCTTCTCGACGAACTGTTCGCTCTCGTAATTATCCCGTTTCAAAAAACTCAGACGCGTAATTTTAGATCCTTGACATACATATTAACGTATGCGGTTACTTCTGTATGGCGTCCTGCTTTTTACGTTTAGCCGTTTATACTTTTATACCTTATCATAAATTGCGTTTGTACGGCAATTGAAGACCGTATGTATTGTTGAACTCTAGTCTTATGTTATCTTTAAAGCAAAAGTTTGTTTCGGGCGCGTTTTATTTTCTGCAACGGTCTTGGCGAGGAGAAACTTGATGCATGAATGAATGAACAAATGAGCGAAGGATTCAGTCAATTATTTGACCGATTATCTGTATCTTCCTCTCTCTTTCTCTTTTTCCGTGCCATAGAATCAGGACTCGTCGATTGAACCAAATGGAATTTAACACAAGCCATGAATTTAACAATGACGACATAAGTGGGAAAGTTGTGTGTGAAACCGTAATAGAAGGATATTTTAATTTTAAACTCTATGTAAGAAGGAATAAAGATTGCGTTAAAAATGCGCGATCTTTTTACTCAGTGATTTTCTGCTGCGAAATCAAAAACTGGGTAATTACAGCAGGCAGCAAATCTTTTATAATCCTTCCACGATTCTCAGAATTAAAAAAATTAGTGTACTCATTTTTCTATGATATAAGAGCTGCTATCAAAAAGATAACAAAACTTTAAGAAAAGGAAAAACTGAAACGAATCGAAAGATACGCGATTAGGAGAAAGTGGCGTCATGTATGTAGTGACGCATATTATATGATAATCAATCATTTTTAATTCGTGATTGGATGAAGAAAGGCATTTGATTTTGATCAAAACTGTTGAGTATAAGTAAACTTTCTCGTACCTGGGAATTTTTAATTTTTTCTGAAAGATACTAAAATATACTGGAAAACTGATAATGTTAGTGAGAATATATTCAAATTGTGATTTTTTTACCAAGTATATGTATAGCTTGAAATTTGAACGGAATAGTCAGGAGTTTATAAAAGAATCGTATCACGATGTTTCTATTTCTATTTCATATCTTATAAAAAATCATATGTACTTTTTTCATTCATATCGCTTGTTCTTCGTGCCTGATCGTTATTAAATATTCAAGACCAAAATTGGAAAAAGGTACCTAAATATAATAGCTAATCATTTTTTAAACTTTTTCTAATTATACAAGAACGAAAAAGATTTTCCTCTTTCAAAGGTATGTTTTATTTATTTACATGCAGAAACGGTAATTATTTAATAAAATTATTGTTATATTATATTAAATGGTTACTTGCTACGCAAATATGAAAACAGTAAATTATCTTAACTTTTGAAACTGTCTGATATATCATGTGAATATCTTTTATTATAAAGAAAAGTGTTAGTACCTTTTTATATATTTTTTCATAGTCTTAAATTTAACAGCATTAATAAATCTTTGGGTACCTTTTTTCCAAAAACTAGTATGTTCGTCTACAATTTCTTATTCGACTCTCTCGACTATTTCTTAAAGACTTAATTAAAACATAATCAATTTTTAACAATTTTCAAAGGTAAACCAACAAATCTATTTAAACTAAAATCTTTAAGTTTTATAAAACTGTGGAATAAATTCGACTTGCAAGATCGTCGAAATGTAGATCATCGCTTCTCCGGTGTCTAATGATTAGAAATATATAATAAATGAATAGAAAAAAAAATTAATAAAGTGAAAAGGAATGCAATGGGCCAATCGAGCCGTTTGTGCGGCATCGTTTTACTCGTCAATTGAATCTTTAGTCCTACTAGAGTTTTTCTCGTATTCCAATTATCGTCGTCAATTATTGGGATAAAATACATTCAAGCTTCAAGTATATAAAATACATTCAAGCTACATACATTCGTATAATCTATTTTGTCTCTATTTCCATGTTGAAGAGAAATCAGTGTTTACGCTTGGACTTTATTTATTATTATTATATCCTTGTACTCAAATTATCGATTGTGTATACGACAATTTTGTTTAACCAAAGTTACCAATTTTTAAAAAGCTTCATTTTTTGAGCTAATATTCACAAAATAAAAGGAAGTTTTAGAAGTTTTGCTTCTGAAAAAAAAGTTTTCACTGCTTTCCTTACGCATTGAATAAAAATACGACATCTTGATGTTGATAGAAAATAAATTTGGTTTATTAACTTATTGTTAGTCGTCAAAAATATTTTTACATACCGATGATTATATACATTATTAGTCATTGAACTGAATGAATTACTTCATGCTAACATCGATATCAATTATTCAAAAAATAATTCGCTGTAATAACGCCAATTTTTATTCGGGATCTTTTTGAGTGTTTGATAATTATTAAAGTAATTAACAAGCTCATATAAAATATTACTTCCATAGCGACGTACAAGATGTTTGTGGCGAAGAGCTAAATCTCGATGCACAGTGCACACATTTAAGTAAAATGCGGCTATAAAGATGTTAAATAGTGCAACTTTGTTAACAACATTTTCAGATTGTGACTAATATCATTTTAAACCACTTCGTGTATCGTAGTGATTTCGAATTCTAATGTAAAATTTCTCGATGTACATTCTTCGTGAACTCGGATAAATTAGATCACGTGGACGATTTCGTGTTTACGAGGTCCGTTTCTCCGTCTCTCGCCGTTCCTTTCTTACAAGGCGTTAAATTAAGTCATCGATTGCCAGGAGAAAAGAAAGAAGGAAATCAGTCGTTGATTGTTGCATCGGTCTCGTCGTTAGGAGAATATTAATTACACGAAATTTATGCGTACGATGTAATTTGAATGCATGTGAGAACGTGTATATACATCTCGTATATACATACAGATATACACATGTAACGCTTATATCTGTATTTATATCGATACAAGATAATTCGATGAAAAATGAAATGTCCTATATACATCTGTGTGTATATGTATGTATGATATACATACACGTTTATACATACAGACATATACATATAATGAACAAAAATAATTATATATAGATAAATGAATAAATAGATTATATATATATATTTACCTGATATACGAAGAGCTAAGAGAAGAAGAACAAAAATATAAAAAAAATAGTTAATGCTCGCGGGCGAGTTACTAGCGCGATATTACAATGTTATCGATATTACATTACGATATTACGGTATGGATGAAGCGTGTATAATTATGTGTAAAAATATCGATGGAAGTCCCACATGTGCATTGCGGAGCAGATGTACCGTTTTATTGCTGTTCAGTGGCGGCGTATTTATTTCCTTTGCGCGATCGCATTTAGAGTTGACGATATTTCTTTCTCTAATACGAGAAATATCTAAAAAAAAAACAGACCTTAATCATACTTGGTCAGATATATTTACTGCGATCAGATTGATTCGAAATAACTTAGGACTTCACTTTTGTCATTTCACGGATAAACAAAATAATTGATGTCTAAACTAAAAACATAATATTTTTATGTTTTTTCTAACGATAATAAAAAATTAATTTGTGTGAAATGGCGCTTGAAATAAAAGTTTAAACTTTCAACGAACTTTTGAAAGTTTCTTGTTTCGGTTTGTTGTCTCTCATTTAGTGACGATTCAGTACTTTTGACCCTCAGAAAAAAATGTAAAAAGATACTCGGATACTTGGTTTGATCTAGTATCTAGTGTATATTATGCTGATCGCAGGCGTATTGAAAAAAAAGATACCAGCTTCTTTCAGTTCAGTAGTTTATACAGTTAGAATGTATGTTTTCAGATATAAACTTTTCGATTCCGTTGAGTTATATACATATATATGATAAGCATTCCTGAAGTACGGTCGGAAAGATTAAATCTGAAAAAGGAAACCATTAAAACTGCTTATGTATACGATCTTCGCGATATATATAAACGTGTATTATTTATATTACGAGTTGAAATTGTTGCAAATTGTACTATAAAGTTCACCGTCGCTGAACAAAACGCGTGCGAGGAGAAAAAGAAATATATGTATATATATATATGTATATGTATATATATATATATATATATATATATATATATATATATATATATATAAGATACTATCGATATATGGTATCAGTCATTCCACTCGATTCCAAGATGTCATAGTTATATTACAGAAGCATAATTGTAAGTAAATCCACTAGGTCGATCGCTCGACGAGTAGCTTATCCGTGCGATCGATCGTTAGTCTTTTTGTAAATGAGAGTAAGTGAATGAAAATGGATAATATACATAGCTGTATATGTATATATATAAATATATATCATCAGCATGTGACCGGCTGCTCTCATGGCTGCCTCCTATATATATTTACAATGTCGACGAATAAAGGAAAAACTATCATTCTGCCGGTGACGAAAAAATATTAAATCCCTCTCTATCTTATTAACTTTTGTAATTAGCAATTGACAAGTGAGATATATTTTAGATTTAACGGTGGTAGTTGTAGAGTTATGATTTTAAAGTTGAGTCATAACTCAAAGAGTTGAAATTTTCAAACTGCATTTTTTCATCTGTCATTCTGCAATCTGAGATCTACATTGAAATAGGAACTCAAGTTTTTTGTGTTAAAAAAATATATTCTTGATTTCTTATACAGATTAGTCTAGAAATGTTATTATGGTAACTCTTAGCTGTAAAGTATCAAAAGCCCCAGGCAAGTCTAGCCAATTTTTGTCTAAAATTTATCATTTCTCCAAATAAATACCTTTTTTCAACAGTCCACTGTCAGACTATTTTTTTCTGAAAGTGTTGTATCTCAAAAGTGTCCAGTTAATTTTTTAGCTTTTAATATCAAAAAATGGAAGAGTTTTGAATTTTTTAATGAAAATAGTCATTTTTTCGTTCTTTTATCTTCAAAAAAATTTTTTTTTTCACAGTCACTATTAAATTTGATCAAAATAATCTATGGCATATGTTAAAACAAGTCAAAGAATATCTGAGAATTTTTTCAAGTAAAAAAAATTAGTTGCTTTCTTGCAGCAAGCATTTTTTATGTCTGGGGTTTCAAACGGTCCAGTGTGCCAGCTAAGAGTTAAAAATGATATTATTTTGTTAGTATATCAAAAATATTTTGTCAAATCTTAATCAGCAGTATTAATTTTTTGCATGTTGAGGTATATTACACCGTCTAGCGGTGATGTCATGCTTAAGAATGGATCAATTATTGCTGGTTCCATAGTTTTTTCGCATCGTGTCAGTTTATATTTACTTAAGATTTTAATGAGCGTCAGTTTTATCATTAAAAGTCCGAAGCGAGTGCCTGCAAAATACATAATAATATAATTTATCATATATCTTAACAAAAAAAATAATCTGATTTTATTTTGTTATTTCGCAACTTTGCAATTGAAATTGTCAATTTTATAATTGCAAAATCTAGTTAGACTAAAAGTTTCAAATGATATTGTTGCTATCAATATGATTTAATTGCATCAATTTTAAATAAGTCTGTATATCGTAGTTTATCTTTGCCGATTAATTTTTTTATTTAAGATTTTTGCACGTAATAAATTTTTAGCCATAATTATAAGCAAGAAAACTGACAAATCAGTCGATAATTCTTCTAGCGGTAGAAGAATAATCAAATATGATTGGTTACATTTAAAAATTTATTATATGTAAAGATCTTTACGTATTGTACAATGTAAATCTGTGCACGTAAAAAATACTTTAAAGTTTATGCTACTTAATGTTTTCAAATTTAATTTTACAAGTTAAATGCAATTTGTTCACAATTCGCGTAAATCTAAAATCATTTGTGTAGTTATGAAGCACACCAATTTTTTTACTTATTCTAATTTCGCATATGATAATATCAATCCTTTCTTGATATGACAATTAAAATCGATTTCCTTACCTATACACATATGTGGACCTTCTCCGTATGGGAAGTAAACGCATGACGGTAAGTTACGTTTGTTCTCCTCACTGAATCGCTCCGGATCAAATGTCTCTGGGTCGGGGAAATATTCTGGATCGTAGTGTAGGCCAAGCATCGGGATGTAAACTGGCGTGCCCTTTTCAAGTACGAGATTAGAGTTCTCTACTTTGTAAGTCTCAATTACTTGGCGATTCAGAAATGATAATGGCGGATACTTTCTCAAAGTTTCCGATACCACCATATCCAGATATGGTAGCGACATGATCTATAATAATAAAAACATATTATTCTTATATATCGGCGTCAAGTTTTAAGATACAGAAATAAAATCGATAGACGAAAGAAGTATTTGGTTCGGCAAAAGTGTCAATATTTTGTGTTAATATTTTTGTAGCGCTTGTCACAAAAATTATTTGACGGAGTAGCATGTGATATTTACGTACCATGTCGTAAGTGATTTCTTCGTTGGAATTGCTGAGCGTCTCGAGTATTTCCTGTCTTAATGTGTTTTGAATTTCAGGTTGCAATGCGAGTTCGTACAACGCGAAAGCCATCGGCACTGAGGAAGTATCGGAACCAGCTGAGAAGAAACTGGCCGCTTGTGCCACGAGATCATCACCATCGAATTCTGAAATATTTTTGAATATTCCTTTTGATATTTGCTGCGATTACATTACTCTGGTCGGTTACCGCGATTTTGTCATCGCAAGTCGTTATGTTACACATCTTTATTTATTCTTATACTAAACTATATATACTAACATAAACATATACTTATATAAACTATAAGTATACTTATTTCGCTTACTAAAGCCATCAATTTCTTCATCACTATGGTTCTTGAGCTCGATTAGAATATCAATAAGGTCGTATCTTTTTTGGCCAGATTCTATGCGTCTATTGATTGTCTCCCAGAAAAGTTGACGTAGAAAGATGGTGGTTTCTTTACCGAACAATTTTAGATTACTTCTCCGAGTTATACCTGGAAGGAAGAACATTGCGAGCATCTCCCAGCCTCGCATATAACTATTTTCAAACACCATTTTGCTATATTTGCGGAACTTATCGTCTGGATTTTTGAACGTGTTCATTTCAAGTCCATAAGCAGTGCTGCAGATCACATCCATGGTTAATTTGGTACATATGTCTTTTACGTCAACTATCTGTCCCTTACCTGCCATCAGTTGATTAAATCTGTTTAGTTTTAGGCATTATACTGATTTTCGCATTTTTATTATCATGAGTAAACATCTTCGTGTATAGAATAATATGAAATATTTTAATATTACAAAAAGTTTAATACTACAAAAAACTTTTTACTTAAATAATTATGATTATTGTTACACAGCATTTATTTATAAAAAATCTATATATATCTTAACATCTATCTATCTTCTTCATGAATTTTTCAATATACTCTTCAACTTGCCATCTAATTTCAGTGAGTCAAGATATTCGTCTAAATGTTTCCCGCATTGTAGCATCAAGCCAGACATTTTCTTTAGTTTACCGGATGTAAAGAATGGTGTTAATTTCGTTCTTATTATTTTCCAAGCTGGATTTCTGATGAAGAAAAGATTGGCGTAACCAATACGATCGTTTGGATCGGCCGAAGCATATCGATCGTAGAAAGTACTAAAATCTCTTATCAAGACGTTCTTAATGAGTTCGCGATCGCAGAGCAGCAAAAGAGGTTTGTCGAAAATGTAGAAACCTATATAAGGTTCGCCCTTCTTCTTCGCATGCTCGTAAAGTTCTTTTAAGAAATATCCCGGTTGTTTTCGTAGAAGTAGACAATCGGTAAAATTGCCCGTAAAAGGTACTGGTTTTATTTCCAAAACGCCTCGTTTTTTCCAGTAGTTAAAATTGCGAGTCATATAAAGGTAAACGATTGTAATGAAAGTTGTTAGAATTATTATCTCATCCAGAATCCAGGAGTCCGTTATGAGCGCCATTTCGCAGCTTCCCTATAAAAATATTTTTTCTTGCTTTTGTATGAAAATAGAAGACATTATATTTTAATAACTAAAGAGATCAAAGGAAAATTAGTGTATCGTCAACTTAGAAAATAATGATTAATCGATATTTTAAAAAACCAATATTAAAAAAAAAAAATACTTTTGAGAACTTTAGAATCTAAGCGATTGTTATTAATGATGTAAATCCTTATAGACATCTTCTAGATATTTATAGTAACATGATTAGTTTTATGTATTTTAAAATTGTTTTGTTGCACCATTTGTGATGCAACAGTCTGACTTATAGTTTCTATGTATGCCAGCTATGTATTTAATTCTAATGAATATGCCTGATTCATTGCATTATAATGATGAGGAAAATATTTTTCTGCTATTTATAGTACTTGTTTTTATTAAATGATTTATTGATGGTATTAAGATTTTATCAGAGTTACAAAGTTTTATATAACAAAGATAATAACAAAGTTCCAAACAGTTTTAAAAATACTTAGTATTTTAAAGAGAATTATTAATTACTTAAAAAATGTTAGCAAGATTACATTAAATCAGAGATAGTTAGAATTAGAAGTGCAGAAAGAAAAGAAAAGGAAAGTAATTATACATTCACGTATTGACTTGTATTGGTTGGATCTTGATTTTTGAGTTGAATTTTTTATTTAATTTTTATATTTAACCAATTTTCGATTCCAATTTATTTCTATGTGAAAATATGTGTTGAATTCGTGGCAAAATTATCAGATTTTCTAAACATAGATAAAAAATTAAAAATTAGAGAAACAAGTACTAGAAGAGATTGGCGTAACCAATACGATACTATTAAATTGTGTTAAAAATTGTTTTATGTATAAACAGTAATTTCAATAATTTGATACCTGTTAGCAATGTATTTGAAATATTTAAATTCTTAGTTAAAAAATTCTGAGTTAAAAAGTGAATCTAAATAATTGGTTTGGACAATATTTATTTTATTATTTTATTTTTATTATTTTATTAATTATATTTAAATAATATAATTAAAACACACACATACATCAAATAAAAGCACGAATTTATCATTTCTGAAACATTCAAGTTTTTTCCTCTCAAATTGTGATTATGATGGATAATCGATCTTTTTCCTTAAATTAATCACTCAATTATTTGAGAATAGAACATTCAAGTAATAGTATAACATAAAGTAAGACCCAGTGCATTCCAGTTTATTCTAGTTGAACTTATTCAGTTAATACAGTAACAAGACTGTACTAGTACCAGTACTGATGTCATCAATTACTTATTATTGTTATAAAATGACAAATAATCACCGTTTACTGATGTTGTTTACAAATAAACACGCAAAAGATAAAAGATTCACAAAATCATTGTTCATTCACTATTGCACTATTGCACTATGACGCGTGAAGTACGTATGCTATTCTTGAAGTCTGAAGCTGTACTGCGTAATCATCATTACTGCATGTTCATTTATTACTCTCTGGAACATGAGTTAGCAATTGTGCATGCCCCCCTTTACAAGAGCTATTTTTAACGATTGATTTCCAACTTCAAAACACTTGTAAGGCAATATACTTGAAGATAATATTCGCATACAAATGTATTTAAATTTTTATATAACAAATAAAAATGTAAAAAAAGAAGAATTCTTAAGCTGTTAGCTGTTAGGGAGATTAATATGCAGTGTATCAGATATTTCCGTGTGATGTCGATGATGCAGAAAATAAAATTTGAAATTAAAACCAAGTCTAAGTTGCCTATTCTGAAATTTATAATGTCATATTTATGTAACTGTAACGTAAAAGAGAAACTTAGATAGATCTGCTTTAAAATATTAATTTTCAGTATTTCCTATTGTTTGCAATTGAATGAGAACATTATTGGAGTTTGAACCACCCTGAGTTTGATTTGAACGCCGGCTCCGCCCAGCGCTGAGCGACGTATTAAGTGATGCGAGATTTCGTAAAATCTCTGTAGTGAGGAGTAGATGATAGGAATGCCAATGGGCACAGTAATAATTTTTTTTCCTAATAATGAACAAATTTTACTCGGACTTTACTTGCTCGAGAAAAAGTCGCCATGCAAAGCTCGTATCCGAATGCTGCACCTTCTCGGATCTTACACACATCAAACACAAATTGACAAGTTCGAGTTGCAGTTTGTTATGCGACATTCTTCACATTCCCCGTAGTCGATCTGAGTTGAAGAGGATCGGAGCAATGGATCGGCGATTGCGGGACTTCGAGCTTGGACCGAGGGGTGGAATTTAGTGGAGTGCCATTAGATTTATATCTAGTTTCTCTAAATGAATTGATGTGAAATCTTTTGCATTGTCCTTTTAACACTAACATATTTATCCAAAATTGTTGCCGCTTTTTTTTAAATAATCATGAATTTTTGTATTTTAAGTACATTTCTTCATTAAAACTGTGAATATTTTACAACTTTGAATGGAATATAATAAAAATGACAATGCTCAAAGATTTTTGAAAGACTTTAGGTACAAACTTTAGGTACAAACATAGGGTTGTAAAATTTAAATATCTCGGTACCTAGTTCCAATAAGTGAATTTCCATCTAGTCTTTGGAGTCGTGATAAAAAGAGTTTTAGTTTAGTTTATACATAAGAATCATAATACATACGTACACAAATATTTTTTTCAAAGTAGAGTAATTACTAACTAAAATTAACTATCCTCGATATCGTTAATTTCGTTAATTTCTAAAATCGGATAAGGATTTAAGCAACTGTTACCATTGCAAGAACAGATATTGTACAATATAAGCCGCTTTTCTTACATCTACAAGCAGATCCTATTTTGCAATTATAAAAAAGTATTTTTAGTAAATTTTCGGGAGCTGGTGCCTTATTCATAGTTACAGGTGTCATTATGCCAGAATCATTTTTCCACCCTCAATTTTCAGGCAATATATCATTGCCTAATCACATTTGTACTTGTAGGTACACGTTTAAAATGTTCAAAAGCAGTATCAGGTGTAGGTGCACCTGATTTAATTTTAATTGGACTTGCGAAAACTGCAGAAGTCTCATACAATTTTGCTTCTTTGTATGAAACACAAAAACCCAGAGCATTACATATATTTATTATTTTTTTCGAACCGAATTTTCAATGGATCATGACAGATAAAGTAACATGTAGAAGTGATATAAATGACTGCGATCGTACTGCTAATATAATAGCTATTTATTATGTGCATTTATTCTGATAAGAAGTTGAACTGTCGAGATTATTTTTTTTCTTATCATTTAAAATTATTTCTGATAACAGAAAATTCAATAATTTCGGAGTTGATTCTTTAATATTATCAAAGATTTTATCGCTTGTTAGATAAGTTTCATTGCAATAAACTTGTATTCGTATATATCTGCGCACAATTTCACCGGCGACCTTCAAGATTTTATATTCTCCTTTTTCGGTATTATCTGATCTTTGATTGTACCCTTCTGACAAAATTTCATGATTTTTATTTTTAAAACACATTTTTAAAACACATTATCGTATTGGAGCCGAATTTACTTAAAAAGACAATATTATCTCTATTAGTCGCGTCTTAATAGTTTTCTCATCGGGAATGTGTTCTGTTGTTAATATGTTTTTTAATTTTTGTATCGAAAACTGTAGAAATCATCATTTTCTTGAATGTACTTATATATTTGCTGCATTGCTGCATCTACGTGTAGAATTTGAGAGTGAATTTTTTTCTCTGCATTATCTATTTTTGTAGCTATTTTTGTAGAATTTGAGAGTGAATTTTTTTCTCTGCATTATCTAATTTTGTCTTTCAAGGATATGAAACAATTGGCATGGTATTTAGCACCAAGTGCTAGTAAATCGATGACCCCGGAAATTCTTTTATAAATTTCTAGAAAAATTATTCTGGCATAATGACATCTATAACTATGAATAAGGCATCAGCTCCCAAAAATTTACTAAAAATGCTCTTTTGTAATTGCAAAACAGGATGGACCTGCTTGTGAATGTAGAAAAAGCGGCTTATATTGTACAGTAGCGTATTCTCCTTACAATGGTAACAGTTGCTTAAATCCTTATCCGATTTTAGAAATTAACAAAATTAAGAATATTGAGGATAGTTAATTTTAGCAATTACTCTACTTTGAAAAAAATATTTGTGTACGTATGTATTATGAATCTTATGTATAAAATAAAGCTGTTTTTATCATGACTCCAAAGACTATATGGAAATTCACTTATTGGAACTGGGTACCGAGATATTTAAATTTTACAATCCTATGTTTGTACCTAAAGTCTTTCAAAAATCTTTGAGCATTGTCATTTTTATTATATTCCGGCATTCAAAGTTGTAAAGTATTCACAGTTTTAATGAAAAAAATGTACTTAAAATACAAAATTCGTGATTATTTTAATAAAAACAGCAAAAAATTTTGGGTAAACATTTTAGTGTTTAATTTAATTAAAAAGATAATATAAAAGATTTTACATCAATTCATTCAGGAGAACTGGGTTTCAAGGTTTTTGGATTTTTCAGTCTAACGACGCTCCACTAATTAGATTTAATTGAATTTGAGTCGCGGAAAAGGCAGAAGTCGACCGTATCTTCCACAATGAGATATGTGGATGAGTGACCACGGAACTTCATACTGCTTCCGATGATCGACGGACGACGACTGAATTTAGGACGAGAAGCTCGCTACAACGATTTCGTTTGAAAAACCACTGCAGATAGATTGTCCGTGTTGCTAACAGCACGATTTCCCCGAAACTCCGAGTGGAAAAACAAGAGATCAGGTTGACTCAAACACTCGCGAAATAAACACCTTTGTTTCTTTCGTACGAAATTTAGAATTATCTAGAAGGTGTTCTTCGAACTGGTATCTCGGGCATTGGCTGGCTGTGTATGTTTCGATAGAATAATATCAGCTGATAGAAGAAATGTATATACATGGTCATCGTTAATACGTTGAGCGACAAATTCAAAAGTATGACAAAATTCGAGACGATTCAAAACACCTATTAATAATGTACATCAGATACCTAATATTTCAAAAATTAAAGCGCAAACAATATCCGACACAATTTATTTATACATTTCTAAATAAATATTTATTTCTATTAACTTTTATATTTAGTAATACAAATTTCTTATTAAAGCGTTAATTGCATATTTAAAGTAAAAAGATAATTGTACATTTTTTGACCTTAATAAGTATTCTGTCATGTTTTATGTACTAGTATTAATTTTTCGGAAATTGAGATACAACACACCATCCAACGGTACTGTCATAGCTCCTTTTGGATCAATTTCCACCGGTATCGAAGTTTTTTCGCAGGGTGTCACCTCGTATTTGCTTAAGATCTCAAGCAGTGTTAATTTTACTTGCAAAAGCCCGAAGCGATTGCCTACAAAATTTATAATATTATGTTAATGAAGAAAGAGTGAAGAAACATATATTAATATCTTAATATATTTATATAATTATATTAAAATGGAAAATTTTCTTACCTATACACGCATGTGGACCTTCTCCGAATGGGAAATAGACACATGGCGGCCTGTTACGTTTGTTCTCCTCGTTAAATCGTTCCGGGTCGAACTTATTAGGATTGGGGAAATATTCCGGATCGTAGTGTAACCCGAGCATTGAAATATAAACTGGTGTCCCCTTTTCAATCACGAGATTGTATTCCGGCACTTTATAAGTTTGTTTAGCTTCACGATTTAAGTATCCCAATGACGGATACATTCTTAAAGTTTCTGAGACCACCATATCGAGATATGGTAATGACCATGTCTGCAATAAAAAATGATAAAGATAATTTTTTATTTAAATTAATTATAAATAGTCAAACTTTAACATTTATTTTAATTTTAATTTATTTATTGCAACTTAAAATTTTTTCTTTGCATTGTAAATCATATAAATATATTAAAGAACATATATATAAATTAAAAATAATCTATGAAGAGGTAAAAGTTTAGAAGGAAGAATGATAGTCGCATACCAAGTCGTATGTAATTTTTCCATTGCTTTTCTCGAGTGCCTCGAGTAATTCTTTTCGCAGAGTATTCTGAATTTCAGGTTGTATCGCGAGTTCATACAATGCGAAGGCCGTAGCCGTTGAAGAGGTTTCAAAACCAGCTGCGAAGAAGCTAAGTGCTTGTGCCAAAAGATCATCGCCATCGAATGCTAAAATTTAATTTATATCCCTAGATTTTTGAAGACTTCAAAGATTTATTACTTACTATACAACAAAAAATTAATGTATCATAAAGATATCTGATATTCAGATATTTGATATTCATATGAGATATAGCTATAAATATCATAATATCTGATTTACTACTCTGGGATATCTGATTTTCAGATATAATTTGTGTAATTATGTAAATATAATTAGCTTTTGTTTAATCAGATTAATCAGATTTAACAATTCATCTAATTTATCATTATTATTATTATTATTGTTATGATTTGATTTATTATTATTATTATTATTCCACACGTCTGTACTCGTCTTTATTAAATGTATTGTAAAAAATATTTTTTTTCATTTTTTTCATAAACTTAGAGTTAATTTTAGTTTGCTTACTGAAATTCTTAAAATTGTCCGGATTATTAAAAACCTGATTATTATTATTTTTGAGTTCAACAAGGATATCGATGAGATCGTTTCTCTTTATTCCAGATTTCATGCGTTGATTGAGTGTCTCCCAAAAAACTTTACGTAGAAAGTTGGTAGGCTCTTTGCCGAACATCTTTATTCGTGCCAAACGGACTATAGTTGGAAGGAAGAATATCGAGAGAAACTCAAAACCGCGGAAAGTGTTATAATTAAATATTATTTTGCCATATTTTCGAAACTCTGCGTTTGGATCTTTTAACGAATTCACGTCGAGTCCGTAAGCGGTAGAGGCGATTATATCTGTGGTAAATCTGGCGGTTAAATCTCTCACTTCTATCGTCTTTCCATTACCTGCAATCAATTAATCTGATTTATTCATTTATCTAACAAACATTTTATACTAATTCCTAATTTTCATCAACATGGAATAAATTAATTCTTTATAGAGATTATTAAATTTTGTTGCCGCACATTAAATACTCTCTTTAACTTCTCAATAAAGTTTAAATCGGTTGTAATGACGTTATGATTTAATTGTATAATAAATAATTTTTTTTAAATCAATAAAACTTTTAAAGATTATATATTATCTATTTTATGACTTTAAACAAATTTAGAGTTTATTAACAAAAGCAGCATTGTTATTAATTTTATTAATTTAAGTCTTTAAAGTTTTTAAAGTCTGCTTAAATATTTTTTATTTGTAATTTTATCAATTTTTATATGTATATGTATATTTATGACTTTAGAACTTTAAATTCTTGTACTTTTTAATACTTACTTTTATGTTTATGAATTATTCAACACTCACCTTCCAATTTTAGTGAGTCGAGATATTCATCTAAATTATTTGCACACACTAGCATTAAGTCAAACATTTTCTTCATTTTTCCAGACGTAAAGAATGGCGTCAATTTCATTCTTAACGTCTTCCAAATTGGATTTCTTATAAAAAAGAGATTTGCGTAGCCTATACGATCGTTCGGATCCGCCGTATTGTATCGGTCGGAGAAGTAATTGAAATCTTTCACTAAAACGTTCTTGATGAGCTCCCGATCGCGCACCAGCAAGAAAGGTTTGTCCAACACATAGAAGCCTATATAAGGTTCTTTCGTTTCCTCATAGAGCTCTTTTAAGAAATATGCCGGGGCTTTCTTCAGAAATAGACACTCTTTGAAATTGCCGAAGAAAGGCGTCGGTGTTATTTGAAAAATGCCTCGCTTCTTCCAGTACTTGAATTGGCGTGTCACGTAAAGGTAGACGGTTGTCATGAGAGTCATAAGAATTATCATGCCATCCAGACCCCAGTAAGCCGTTATGAGTGCCATTTTGCTGTTCTAAAAATAGTTTTTTTTTTGCACTTATGTGAAAGTAGAAAATGTTATGCTTCAACTGGTCTGTAACCAGAATTGATGAAAAGTTACTTTAACTTTGGCAATGCACCAGTTAAAAAATTAATGATTGTAAAGGTATACAAAATATAACAGCATCATGGAAATTAAAAGACTTGGTAGCTAAATAAGTTTTCATCAACCAATTAAATCGAGTTCTCACCGAGTGAAACACTGAAATATATTTTTTAAACTACATAAAATTTTCAATACAAATACTACAATTTTCACGAGTTACAGAAATGGAATAAACTTCAACGTTATACGAAGCTGTTGTATTTATGCGTTTTGCAACTTCCCTTTCTTCTTCCTCAATCCAACAATCTATAATTAGTTTGATATCTGAGATTATACAATGACTGTTAGAAAATGACAGTTTTCAGTTTTTCAACATCTGTCTTGCCTATTAAAAAAAAAAGATGTTTTTTTCATAATTACTAGAATTCTTTTAGTACAATTAGCAGACATCAATTAAACATATGAAAATAATTTGACTTGCGCTTTGATAATTGCCTCAGCAAACAATTTCGAACTTTTGTTTTTAATTTGATTGATGATTAATTTACTACACATTCAATACAAGATTCAATACAAGATTACATTACGAGACAAGATTAGATTAAAAATGACAAACTAATAATTTTATCGCATAATTGATTTTGTAATTTTGATGATATTATATAATTAATTTTATAATTGATTCAGTTAATTAGAATTTAATTAAAGTTATCTATAATTACTCATTACAAAAGATGAATATACATAGCTATTACCAGCAGGTGTCATTTTTTTTATCTTTGTTTAACAAAATTGCAGTTTCAATGTTTTGCAACATGATATGGCAATGTTTCTTGCCATAAAAAAGAATTCTTAATCTAATCAGAATTCATCTTAGCTGATTATATAATGATTATATATGTGATTATATAATGATTATATATGATTATATAATGATTATATACTGATTATATATTATTTTTTCACATACTTATCTAAAAACAGTTTTACAAAAATGTATTATATAGAAATTCAGTTCAATCTTTCTGATCAGAGATAAATCTAATTAAATTTTTAGCATAACATATTTTTTTATACTAATATTTTTCGTATTTTTTAATAATTTAATCGTGAAATGTTTTGATATGGTTGCATTGAAAATAAAAAACTTTTTTTAATTTTTGTACTACATTTTGCCATTTCTCTCTCTCTTGTTACGTTCAACTGTTACTGCTTATGCAGATATTTTGCTCATGGATGATGTTCATTTAAGAAATTAAGGACGTAGCATATTAAGTAGCATGACTTTTTCCTGTGTAAAGATTAGTTAATTACTGTTTATAATTTTGACTAATCTCGTAAATATAAGTAAAATTCGATATTTTTTGAATTTTTCTCATATTAATGTTACTGAAAAAGACTTTGTAAGTTGAAACGTTTATAACTTTCGATGTGTACATATTCAGTATGCTCTTCAATATGGTCTTCAATATGCTTTGTTTTCCGATATTTATGATATGTATATTGTTTTTTAACTTCTCGCTCGTATAAGGCTTGACTGTTACATTATTTGTTTTAATTTCAATGAGCTTAATCAATTTGTTATTATAGTCGACATTTTTTTTTCTATGATAAAACATATATAATGTACTTATTGCTAACATATTATAGAGTAAGAGTGACTGACAGTATGCATTTGATAAATTTTTATGGAATTTTTAATTTATTTTGTTTCCATAAAATTTATAAAGTAGTATAAGTTTTATGCGACTTAATTTTTTACTAACATTTGAAATGAAAACATGAAAGTACACATTCAGTGGTTAGTTAACACTGTTTGAACAACAATCACGAATTTAAGTGGTTAGTCGACACTTATTTACTATAAACAAATTTCAATTTTTTTTCATTGACTTGTCTGGCAAATTATTTGCATGCTGCCGACTAGATTTGTCGAACATTGAAATGCAGTAAATCGCTAACTTTTAAAATCGACATCGATTAAGATAATTTGTCAAACGATCGATGAAAAAAATTGATATTTATAAATGGCTTTGTCTTAACTTTAATCATATGTTGCATGGTAAAGCTCCATATTTATAATAATGTAACTTTACAGATTACTTGAAAAGGACCCAAATTGAAGGTCAAAACGTCATAATTTAAAAGTAGAAGGTAATAACTGACTCACAAACTGGCACAAATGATATAAAAATAGACGTTTATTACGTTTCGACCTGTGATTTAGGTCCTCTTCAAATATATCTATAAATATGATATGAAGGAACAATATAATAATCATTAAAAGGCGCAAACTTATACAAATTAAAATAAAAACTTACATTAATAGTGGTCCAATAAAAAATAATAAATAAAAATTCGTAATATTGATGACCATGAATTGGTATCGATTTCGTTACATATGAAAGACGTCTGATGTTGGTGACGGAGAAGAAAGGACTGAGCAAGATTGAATTCGACAATGTGACATACGTTACAAAAATTATAATAAATACTTAAAACAAAAAGGACACTAACAACAATGTATAAGTAGAGAAACCGGGTCAATAGTCTAAAATATAAATAATAAATAAAAGAAGGTTGTGTAAAGTAAAAGTGAAAGATGTAAATTATAAAATATTAAATAGATCGAAGATAGAAAAATCGGGTCAATAGTCTAAAATGTAAATAATAAATAAGGAAAGGTTGTGTCAAATGAAAGTAAAAATTATAAATTATAAAATATTAAGAAGTCCGTCGTATATCGCAGTCAAATTTTCTGTGTCCCTTTGGGAGTTTATTGCAAAGTTGCATTTCTTGATGAAAAGCATTTCGGCAATCTCCCTTTTTTCCATATGAAGAATAGTAGGATTGTTCCAGTCAAATTCGTGGTCATAAGACAATCTATGCTTGCTAACAACAGAATGATTTGCTGTAGGTTTTTTAACATCATTCTGGTGTTCTTTTAGTCGGGTAATCAGATGTCGTTTCGTTTGCCCTATGTAGCAAGCGTTACAATTCAAACAGCTGATCTCGTACACCAATTCCGTTTGTTTAAGCACACACAGACTATCTTTACCCTTTTTTATAATAACATTCAATTTATTGAAGATGGAGTACAGCACTTTAAGATTGGCATTAGTTAGAATGCGTTCAATGTTTTTTCCAACTTCTTTGGAAAATGGAATGACGATGCAGTTATTCGCATCGAAAGAAATATTGTCATGAATATTATTGTGTCTGTACTGCAGCTCCTTAAGTCTTTTATTAATATGGTGGTTTCCATTTGTTAATTGAACAAGAATCGTAAAATCTTCTTTTTGCCGGTGATAATACAATTAAGGTAAATAATGTAAATAGACGACTTTAAACCAGCATAGATGGAGCAAATCAAAGTTTTATTACGTTTCGACCTCTGGTTTGGGTCCTTTTCAAATATCTACAATATAAAAAATGACAAAAAAGAAGAAAATATAATTAGGTGTAAAATGTAATTAATCTGTGACTCACATTAGAGAAGAATAGAGAGACAGTGCAGTTATATCGTTGGAAAGGTACGCACGTCCGACGTCAGTGACATCGACACGAAAAGTGATCGTTGTGTGTGATATAAGTCAAGTCGTAGGGGACAAAATTTTTATAAAATGATAAATAAATACGCGGTGAACATAGAATATAAATATACAAAATATAAAAGCGAGTCGAAGAAATAAGAGACAATAATACATTTTATAAACTGTGACGATAAATGAAAGTTAAGGAACAAAGGAAAAGGAGAGTGAAGACATGGGGTCAATGAACTAAAACTGGGAGTCAAGAAACTAAAACATTAAAACGATGGAGAGACCATAAACTAAATATAATATAAAATAAGAATAAATAAGAATAAATAGGTAGAACAAGAAGTCGATAAAATCGCAAGTTTTGAACGGAAGGGTGTGAGATGTATGCGAATATTTATAAATTACTCAGTAATTCGTCATAGATGGAAGTCAGATTTTCGGTGTCTCTTTGGGAGTTTATTGCGACATTACTACGCTTTATAAAGAGCATTTCTGCTATCTCTCTTTTCTTTGTGTGTGCTTCCTTGTGTAATATTTTAGGATTGTCCCAATCAAATTCGTGTTGATGATGTGATCTGTGTCTGCTGACCACTGAATGGTTGTCTGGAGATTTTTTGATGTTGTTTCGATGTTCGTTGAGCCTGGTAGATAAGTGTCTTTTTGTCTGACCTATGTAGCATGCGTTGCAATCCGAACAGTTGATTTCATAAATCATCTCGGTCTGTTTTAAGATACTGAGTGCGTCCTTTCCATTTTTTATGATAAGATTTAATTTTTTGGAGATGGTGTAGATGTACTTTTACATTGATTTTGTTAAGGATGCCTTCAATGCTGCTGGAGAGTTTTTTGTTATAGGGAGCAACGATGCAGTTGCCCATGTCAAAAGGAGTGTTGTGGAGAGAGTTGTTATTGTTCTGTCTGAATTGTAAAGTGTTGAGTCTGTTTTTTATATGTCTTTCTATAAATGAGTTCGGATAAGAGTTGTTCCTTAGGATTTCTTTTACAATGTGAATATTTTCATTGTGGAATCTAACATTGGCAAGTAGGATAGCCCTATCTACTAGGTTGGTGACAGTGTTTTTCTTGTATTTCAGTGGATGATTCGATAAAAAGTTCAGATATCTTCCTGAGAAGGTGGGTTTTCGGTACCAATTTGTTATGAGTGTGTCATTGTCTCTGATGATGTTTGTGTCGAGGAACGCGATGGAGCCGTTGATTTCTAATTCGTGGGTGAAATTTAAACGAGGGTGATATTCGTTGAAAACTTGTAGGATCGTGCTGACCTCAGATGTGGAATAATCAAGAATATGTCGTCAACATATCTGTAAAAAACAGGGATTCGGAATTTAAGAAGGCTGATGCAATAAGTTTCCAAATCGTCCATAACCATGTCGGCCAGAATGGGAGAAGAGGAGATCCCATTGGGCTGCCGAAGATTTGCTCATAGAAAGATCCGCCGAAACCAAAGCATGTGGAAGAGAGGATCATGTTAATGGCAAAAAGAAATTGTTGAAGGTTAAATTTTGTCGTTGGTGCGATGTAAGACCAACGAGTTTCAATTGCTTTGATCACTAAGTCTTTGGGAATGTTATTATAAAGTGCGGTGACGTCGAGGGACATAAGAGTTTCATTTGTGTGGATGGGGAAGTTTTTGAGATTTTTAACTAAAGTCCAACTGTCTCTGACATGTGATTTCGGTTTCGGAACGGATCTTTCAAGCACGTTATGTAGGTATTTTGCAACTTTGTATAACGGACTTCCAGATGCCGATACAATGATGCGGAGAGGGTGGCCGTTTTTGTGAATCTTCGGCAGCCCATAGCATCTGGGAAGATTTCCGTTAGTGCAACGTAAGGTTTTGAATGTATATTCGTCAATGATGGAGTTGGCCTTCCAAGATTTTATGAGTTCGTTCATTTTGTTTTGTATGGAATTTGTGGGGTCCCTTTTCAACTGTTTGTAAGTTGTTTTGTCATTGAGTAAATTTAACATTTTTTCATGGTATTCTTTTTTATTGATTATAACTGTCATTTGTCCTTTGTCAGCGTTTGTTATGAGTAAGTCATTGTTGCGTGTTAAAAATTTTTTGCATTCAAAGGATTCCTTTAGGATGAATCTGTCAATTGAGTCAATATGTTTGTCAGTTTTTAAAAAATTCGTCAAGGTGTTACTGATGGAAGTTCGAGTGGAATCCGCGACTTTTTTGTCGAGTTTGTGAGCAAAGTTTTCAAAATTCTTAATTATTCCCGTTGAGAAGTCAACACGATCCCTTACATTCTTTTTGTCGAAGGGTAGCGCAAACTTGTCACCCAAACTCAGAAAATTTGAAACTGAAGAAGGAATTTGTTTATTGCTTGTATTTACAATCCATTTTGAGGTGTCTACGTTTATAAATGGATTGCAAGAAATGTTTAACTTGTTAATGAGAAAATTAAATTTGTTGTATGATCTATGTTTGCAATCTGTATTAAACCTGTCTATTTTTTGTTTATTGTATGAGTAAAATGAGTCTAATAAATTAGCTGGAAGTCTAGAGGAGAGTTTTCTTTCAAGACTTTTAATTCTGATGTTGTTGACATGAATGCTATCTTATCATAAAAAATGGAAAGGACGCACTCAGTATCTTAAAACAGACCGAGATGATTTATGAAATCAATTGTTCGGATTGCAACGCATGCTACATAGGTCAGACAAAAAGACACTTATCTACCAGGCTCAACGAACATCGAAACAACATCAAAAAATCTCCAGACAACCATTCAGTGGTCAGCAGACACAGATCACATCATCAACACGAATTTGATTGGGACAATCCTAAAATATTACACAAGGAAGCACACACAAAGAAAAGAGAGATAGCAGAAATGCTCTTTATAAAGCGTAGTAATGTCGCAATAAACTCCCAAAGAGACACCGAAAATCTGACTTCCATCTATGACGAATTACTTAGTAATTTATAAATATTCGCATACATCTCACACCCTTCCGTTCAAAACTTGCGATTTTATTGACTTCTTGTTCTACCTATTTATTCTTATTTATTCTTATTTTATATATATAACTTTAGTTTATGGTCTCTCCATCGTTTTAATGTTTTAGTTTCTTGACTCCCAGTTTTAGTTCATTGACCCCATGTCTTCACTCTCCTTTTCCTTTGTTCCTTAATTTTCATTTATCGTCACAGTTTATAAAATGTATTATTGTCTCTTATTTCTTCGACTCGCTTTTATATTTTGTATATTTATATTCTATGTTCACCGCGTATTTATTTATCGTTTTATAAAAATTTTGTCCCCTACGACTTGACTTATATCACACACAACGATCACTTTTCGTGTCGATGTCACTGACGTCGGACGTGCGTACCTTTCCAACGATATAACTGCACTGTCTCTCTATTCTTCTCTAATGTGAGTCACAGATTAATTACATTTTACACCTAATTATATTTTCTTCTTTTTTGTCATTTTTTATATTTTATATTGTAGATATTTGAAAAGGACCCAAACCAGAGGTCGAAACGTAATAAAACTTTGAAATCTTTTTAAGACTAATATATGTATTTGTCTAATAATTAGGTGAATCGTATGCGTTCTGTGGCTTAAAAAAAGTAAAATAATTATTAATTCTATTATTATCTCTTAACAATAGAATTAACATTATCGAATAATATTAATAAAATATTGATGTTATATCCTTCGCATATTGAGATATAGGTTACCATCCAACGACGTCAGCAACACACCTTTGTGACCGATAATCATTGGTATTGGAGTTTTCTCGCACGTTGTTAGCTCGTATTTACTCAAAATTGTAATGAGCCCCAATTTTACTTGTAAAAGTCCCATACGAGCACCTGTGGAATAAATATGTATCATAATGTGTCTTCTATAATTTTCTAGCAAATAAGAAAAATGAATGACAGCTCTTTAATAACAATTCTATTCTATATAAAAGTTCTAATAACGCTGTTTTTTCACAATATTATGATCGTAAATTTTATAATTAATCGTAAGTACAATTGAATAGAATTATAATGATTGCATACGTAATGATATATGTATAAATATTTATAATTTATGTAATAAGATTAAAAATGTAATTTTCGTAATCAAAATCTGACTTCACCTATGCATTTGTGTGGACCATCTCCAAATGGGAGATAGACACACGACGGTCTGTTACGTTTATTCTCCTCGGTAAATCGCTCCGGATCAAATTTATACGGATCAGGAAAGTATTCCGGGTCATAGTGCAGGCCAAGTAGCGAGATAAAAATCGGTGTGCCCTTCTCGAGAACCAAATCGGAATTCGGCACTTTGTAGGCTTCCATTGTTACGCGATCCAGAAACGGTAATGACGGATACATTCTCAAGGTTTCAGATATCACCATGTCGAGATAAGATAGCGATAAGATCTGATGAATAACATAAATATATTAAATATTTTTATTTATTAAACTTAATAATGAAATACTAAAATTATTTCTGTTTTGTCGAAAGTTTTTGATAGTGAAAAAGAAACGTATGTGTGTTTACATACCATGTCATACGTGATTTTGCCATCGGTTTCAACGAGCGCATCGCGAATTTCTTTTCTAAGTCTGTTTTGCACTTCCGGATGTGTCGCGAGTTCGTACAAAGTGAAACTTATTGTCGTTGAAGAAGTTTCATAACCAGCCGTGAAAAAAATACTTGTTTGTGCTAATAGATTGTCTCCGTCAAATTCTAAAATTTTAATTCACACCTTTTCAAACTTTAAAATTTTTTTATTGCTTACCATAATTGACTTTGGTATAATGAGCTATTGGAATTATTATTTAGATAAGTTAAATGGGTATTTTAATGAGTATTTTAATGGATATTTTAATGAATATTTTTTAAATGCAAATTGAAGAATCCGTATGCATTAGATTTTAGCTTAGGTTTTTTACTTACTAAATCCTTCAAAATCCTGATCTCCATGAATTTGTTTCAGTTTAATAAGGATATCAATGAGATCATTTCTCTTCTCGCCAGACTTCATGCGTTCGGTAATCTTCTGTCCAAGGGTTTTACGTAGAAAATTAGAGGCAGCCTTGCTATAGACTTTCGTATTAGTCCAACGAACTATATTTGGAAGGAAGAATACTGCGAGCCACTCAAACCCGCGGATAATGTTGTCATCAAAAATCATTTTGCCATATTTTCGGAACTCGTTGTCTGGATCACTTAATGAATTCACATTGACTCCAAAGGCAGTAATGCCGATTATATCCGTAGAGAATTTGGCGATTATGTCCTTTATTTCTATCTCCATTTCTTTATTTGCAATCATATTTTTATTATTGTTTCACTTATTTACTCTTTATGTCTCATGATATATGTAACTTTAGAAATTCAGCACTTACCCTCCAATCTCAGTGATTCGAGATATGCATCCAGATTGTTACTGCATTCTAGCATCAGCTCGAACATCTTTTTCAGCTTACCGGACGTGAAGAATGGTGACAACTTTGTTCTTAAGAACTTCCAGGCTGGATTTTGGAGAAAAAAGAGATTGGCATAACCCATACGATCTTTCGTATTAGGCATGGCGTATCGATTAGCGAAGTAATTGAAGTCCTTTATTAAGATGTTTTTAAGAAGCTCATGATCGCGAACCAACAAGAACGGTTTGTCTAACACGTAGAAACCGATATAAGGCGATCTCTTTCCTTGATCATAAATATCTTTCAAAAACTCTCCGGCACATTTTTTTAAGATCATACAATCCGTGAAATTGCCTAAAAATGGCGTCGGTGGTATTTCCAAAACGCCTCGATTCTTCCAATAATTGAATTTACGTATCATGTAGAGATAGGCAGCTACAAAGATAATTGTCAGAGCTAGCATGCCGTTTAGACTCCAACAAGCTGTTATGTATGCCATTGTAGATAGCTCGCCTGTATAAAAATATATCTTTTTATATTTACTTTAAAGATATCGATAACATTAGCAAAGGTTCACATTAATTTATTATGCTGTCAGTCATCTTTGAACTCAGATTAGATACGTTGTGTGTGCATTAATACATATAATTAATACATATTAATTTGTAAGCTATAGATTTTGATTTTAAAAAATCTAAATATTTTAAACATTTAAATATTAATAATCGATCAATTTTATAAAAATACAAATGTGCATTAATTGAAGATATATAAATTTCCAAATATTTAACTTTTTTTTTAAACTCGAATATATTATTCTATATATTAATATTAATATTAATCTATTATATATGTATTATATATATATATATATAAGATTATATTATATATATATATTATATATATATATATATATATAATAAATAATATAACATATAATAATAAAAATCTATATACAATAGAAAGCCGTATAAGAATTGTCAGATTAATTTTTTTCTATAGATTAATATTTACTATAAACAAGATACTTGACACGACGATTATCACAAACAAAAATTGATAAAATCGTCTTAATTCAAAGTAAAAGATTTTTAATAATAAGATTTTATTTTTAACAACTACGAGGGTAATAAAAGGCTAATCTAATGATGACACTAAATATGTATAATATATATAAAAGTTTTATTCGTGGTAAACAAAAGTGTACGTTTCGACTTCATGGAGTTTTAATCAGCAACGTCGCAAAAACACCGAAAACCTAACTACATAAAATTTTATTTCACTTTCACACACACATCGTTACATGACAGTTGAAATTTCGCAATCGATCATATGTACAAAAAACCTAATCCAATTACCTTCCTAATAAAAACTGTTATGGTCAAAATAGCCCGAAAAATCAGTGAGAAGACTTATTGCTATTGAATGGTGAGAATATGTTGGTCCACGCAGGTCTATTTCGAAATCAATTTTAAATAATGTCAAATGAAAGTCCAATCTTTAAGATGTCGAAGAACTCTTTGTTCCGTCCAACCATCGGATAGCTGGAGCCCGAATCAGAAAACAAGTCTAATGTAATGTTTCGTTCAAAGATAGTATATAAGATGCTTTAGGATATAATCGTTACTTACGGTGTGATACTGATCCCGTAACAAACTGTTAATTGCAGATGGCTCTGGGCGGTCGGGTATCGTATGTTGAAAATTGTCGCTTAACGTTTGAGTCGGTATAATATAAAGATCCCACCCAAATTTATATGATCCTACGTCACTCTAGGTCAAATAGTGAGAGAGGGGAGGTCAAGACGCAAGTTTGTTTGTAATAGGCATCATCCAGTAATCGGTATCTTTCTGACAAGTAACTCTACCCAAGTGTAAATCACCGATTTTTCTGCAACTTGACATGGTATTAAAACATCGAAAAATATTTGACACGTATTTTTTTTATATTTAAATATAATAATAAAAAAATTAAAAATCAATCAAATTGCATCCTTCAAATAATTTCATTCGTGACTTGAAACACATAGCAATAAATCACTTTTAACGATGAAGGGGATGAAGGGAAAAAGGTCTCTTTTTCCTGAAAAAAAATATTAAATCGCCAAAATTCATTCTATTAATACTTTTTATTTACTACTGAAATTTTCTTCTTTAAAAAAATGTTAACATTTTTAATAATTAACGAATTTCAATGAAAGTTTGCTGAATTTCTTAAGAATTTGATTCTCTACAAATTCTCTGAATTAAATTCCCCAAATTTAGTTTGTAACTTTTATTTATTAAACATATAATGAAAAAAAAAACAGTAATGCTGGTTTAACAGTTTTTTTTTTTCAAAAAGGGGCCTCTATCCTTTCAGCAATCTCGTTAGAAATGATATTTAAGTGCGCAAATGCATTATAAAAAAAATATTTGTCGATGAACAGATTTTAGGGTATCAACCCTCCTTAATACGTTTCAAACAAATTGGATTATTTTTTAGTTTTTCCGTCTGCCATACTGGATTTGCTATTTTGAATTTTGAAACTCTGATATCATTTTCGTAATCAGCGACCCCGATAACCCTTGAATAATGAATTCCAAGTAAATTCGATTGATTTTTAATATTTCGTCCGCCATATTGGATCAGCCACTTTGAATTTTGAAAATCTGACATGATTTTCGTAATCAGCGATCTCTAGAACCACCGAGTGACAAATTTCATGAAAGTTCGATTGATTTTTAGTTTTTTGTCCGCCATATTGGATCCGCCATTTTGAATTTTGAAAATCTGACATCATTTTCGTAATCAGCGACCTCGAAAACCCCCGAGTAACAGGTTTCATGAAAATATAATAAGTACTTTTTGAGATATTTATTTCATTCCCTTTTATTGAAAAAGGATATTTTCTACCCTTAAAATGCAAAACGGGCCGATATAAAAAAATACGTGTCAAATATTTTTCGATGTTTTAATATCATGCCAAGTTGCAGAAAAATCGGTGATTTACACTTGGGTAGGGTTACTTGTGAGAATGATACTATGTTCTTGGATTTTATATGAATCATTTCAATTATCTCTTTTAGAAATTACGTTCCACGTTTATTTTATATTTTATTTCACACTATTAGGTAAAATACAAAACTCACATATGCATCAAACACTTCATTAATGACTTCTAGCAATTAAAAGAACTAAATAAACATTTCTTGATGATACACGAAAATATATTTCCGCATTTCAACAACTTACTTACTTTATTTTTAACCGCTCTATGGTCGCGCTATGAGCGTAGCGCCGGGTTTTGTCATTTCTCATTATAATTTCTTCAATATTTATTAAATTTGATTGTTCACCTTCCGAGTATTCCTCTATCGAAGTATCACAAAAACAGCGATCGCGATTTCATTGAACTTGGAAGGAAAAACGAGAAAAAAAAATTTACGCGATTGAGATTTCAAAAATCCGGCATCACGCTCACGGTGCAACCACATTTGCAGTAGAAAATTGGACTGCGATGTTATCAACACTGAGCGCTGCAGTATTTGATAACGCAATAAACTTTATGACTTGATTAATTATGTTTTGATTAAACAAAGAAAATAATGTTATTAATGAGATTCCATATTAATTCATTTATTTCTGCAGAGTTCTATTTTTTCGCTTTTTCTTGGGAAGCAATATGGCAACGTTGCACTAGCGGATACACGGGAGGCGTGGCGTTCACTGTACGATTTGATACGTTAGGAGAAATCTAGCGACTACAGAAGAGTTAATCTTTTATTTCTTTTGATATTTCTTATCTTATATGTACAGAATGGCTAGAAGTGGACATTGAATAGTGAACTAATATACTTTATTAATTATTAAGTAAGCTAATTATAAAAATGTACCAAATTTCAATTTTTTTTGACCCGTTTAATTACCCGTTCAATTAATTTATTAACACATTTGACCTCTGATTTGGGTCCTTATGTGTAGAAATTTACATACAATGACTATACAGACACACGATAATATCTTGTTGACATTATGCCTTTACATCAATCTAGAAGATATTTTTTTGTATCAAAGGTCGAAACGTCGTGTTAAGATAATGAATAAAATTGGGTAAAAGCAAATTGAAATATAGTTTATTATTATTGATTGGCGAAGAAAAGTAGTTTTAAAATTGTTAAAAATATAATTAACTGGATAACAATGTAACGAATTATCAGATGAAGAGGATAGGAGGCAGAGCGCGTAAAATTTAATAATCTGAGTATGAGGTGATTAAAAATAAGATTAGTGCAATTTCAATAAGTATTGAAATAAGTAGTAATTTTTAGCTTATCCTGTATATGTGACGTGATGAATAAATCATTTCTAATGATAATGTTAACGTATTATATATATATATATACATATGTATAATGTTGTGTATATAATGCATGTTATTATTTATAGTATTATTTATAGTATTATTACGTATTGAAGAAAGATTTGAATGAGCTCTTAATATGTTTATCACATATTTTATAAGTGCTAAAATTCTGATAATTTTTTTAAGATAAAGATAACTACAACTTGTTGTGTTATTTAAAATAATGAAACATCCATTGATAAAATCTTATTTTGCGCAGCTTTATTACATTTAACTATTTAATTTTCATTTTTTGGATATAATGAAATAAATATATATGAAAAGTCAAATAATCATATTAAAACTGTATTAAAATCAGAAATGTTAATGTAATATTTTTTACTTTAATATTTATTTAAATTATGTAATATGTATGTAATATTTACGTGAATATCTTCTTTGCTGATAATTATTATTTATTTTATTAAATTTACATTTTTCAGCGAAGACTATTTTCACAAAAATGTGAAAATGCACCTTTTAATTAGTAATTATTACTATTTATTTTAACATTGGAGCTTATTTTGTGGAAATATAATATTAATATTTCTCTGATTATTTAAATAATTTCAAGTAGTGATTAAGAATAAATTAATAAGATCTTGTTTTATAACCTTTTTAAATACATGTTGTGATAATATTATGTAGCTAATACGTTATCTTTAAAAATTTCCGTTTGAGTTACAAGAAAATTGTATCAATCATGACTTGTTTGTACGGAAATGTTTAATTAATCATCGTCTATTTTTGTGAAAATAGTCTTCGCTGAAAAATGTAAATTTAATAAAATAAATAATAATTATCAGCAAAGAAGATATTCACGTAAATATTACATACATATTACATAATTTAAATAAATATTAAAGTAAAAAATATTACATTAACATTTCTGATTTTAATACAGTTTTAATATGATTATTAATTGTGAGAATAACATAATTTATGATTTATCATGAAAGATTATAGAGATCAAAACCAGATTTTTGCATAAATTATAATTCATGATGTAAATCACACAGAAAACATGCAATCAAAAGTTCAATACTATTTTATTCTTAATGAGAGTTAAATGGTGTTTTGTCCAAATTATATGTTAATACACCTGTTTTTGTAAAAACAGGTGTGTTAACATATAATTTGATACTTTTCCGCCTTATTATTACATGTAATCTTTAAAAAAAAATAGAAAATGTTCGATGCGGAAGAAGCTATTTATATAATATAAAAGAGCAACAAAATCTTCATTTGTTCAGTATTTTCAGCCACTTTAATTTGATTATCAATTTGGTGTCATTTATCAAGATTTAGTACTATTGTCTATTGTTTAATTGTACAATGCTAATATCCTGCTGTAATGTGTCACGTAACAAGAATGACTCTCTCAGCGAATTCATAAGGCAGTTCACAATCCTTCGGTATTAACTATTATGTAATCATGAATGCATGAATAGAGACGCATTTAGTGTCATGACTACTTTGTAACAAACACGTGGCATTTTTTACACTCCATTATCACACAAAAGTCACTCAATAACACTTTATTTTACTTTATCATTAAGTAAAAGAAGATAGATATACTGCTGCATAATTTATTATACATCATACATAAAGATGTTGGAAATCTAATCCATTCGAGTTCAATAATATTACAAGAAGACGCGCGTAGAACATTATCTATACTTATCTAATCGTTAACAATTTTATCATTTAAATTTGCGGATACCTAAATGCGTAGATTTTTTACTCTTGACTAATAATACTCTCGGCTAATAACTAATTTTTAACACATTTGTAAATTGCAATGAGAATTGATATTTTAAATGAGAATTTATAACGCTTCGAGAATTATTTATCTGCAACTAGGTCAAATTCTTCATCTAAAAGAAAATTCATGTAATAAGCATAATTATAGATTATAAAAAGTATAGATACGTAAATATTTCCGCTCGTGATATCTTAAGATGTTTTGTACGTTGTTTTCCGCGTGTTTTTCCACTAAGTTTCAATTCACAACGGCTTTGAAGCATATCCGCTTAAATGTTGACTAGATTGGTTAAATTGCCATTCGTGAGAGCTTACATTTTCCAGACCTACATGTCAGTGTCCGTTACACACGAATCAGTATACACAGGGTGTCTCGAAACTGTCATACTTTTTAATTAGATATTAGAAATACGTGTGTTGATCTAGCACTCACATCAAAAGGTAAGTATAGAAAAAGATAATTTTTCTCTTCAACTGGTATTAATTAAACCGTATTTTGATAAAAATAATTAAATTTTTCATTCGATTTATTAATTATATTTATATAAAAAATATTATTTAATTAAAAATTCTTTATCCGATTTAGGGCAAATGGGTCTTATTAGCATTAAAAATTAAAATCGATGTTAATTTTATATTGGTGATTTTTTGTATTTAAAGCACAGCTTATTTTCTGCGTGAAAAGTTCGACAAACCAAGTCGGCACGCAGTTCATTGATTGGCTATTAAAATTACGTAATGGTAAGAAATATATCTAAATTCGCCAAACGGTCAGAGCTTGACCATTACCATTATGTAATTAAATTTTGTCATACTCGAAATATGTAATTGTATATTTAAGATTAAAAGTTATAATCAATAAGTAAATAAAACATGCCATTTTCAATCAGGCTGGATCTTTACGTCAAATAATATTATTTGTGTGAATTTTTAAAGTTATGTAACTGAATTTCGATAGTATTGAAGTGATTTTCTGTGAAGTAAATGATGAAGCAAAGCAAATTGTTTTACGATTCGTAGTCTAAATAAAGAATAAAGAAATTTCTCTCGTTATCCCCGATTATTCGTGAAATGATCAATTTATGAAGAATAAGAATAGCTGAAGGCAAACATGATAGTTTCGGGACACCCTGTGCATGCACGCGTAGCCGCGGGAGGACAACTCAGATGCACATATTAAGGATGTAAGTAGCAGGTATTTCTGTTACCGGGTGAAGTATACTTATCGTACGGCACGTAATGTTGTATGTGAAAAAGATAGACACGCATCTCGTTAATTTTAGGGCAGAAGGTGAATTAATGACGTGGGAAGTGATGCCGACTGCAACATTGTGAACGATAATCGATACACGATGCATGATGATTGACAGAAAGTGCCAACGTTGGCGTACAGTATTTTGCGGAGTTACGAGTTGATTGATAGTAAGCCGCGACACACGTAAAGAAATCTGGTGGTAGAATTATTAGAAGGTAAGCAGGAAGAAAATCATGTTCACTTTTCAACATTCAATATAAATACTAGATTCAATATAAATACTAGATTCTCTTTAATACTAGATTCCGCATGAAGACTCTGTAAAGTTTTAAGTTTGCGAATTAGAAATTTTGCAGCCTTAAGATAAAGAGGCTCCCTTTCTTTTGTTTTTCGCTTAAACTCGACCATCCGGTTTCGATTTTAATATGCAATTCTTTAAATAAAAAAATACAGTCTTATAAAATATTTTTTGTCGTATTATTATAATGTTTCTTCTTTATAAGAAAAGTGTTTTATAAAAAAATTACTGGATTGTTTTATTAATCGTTTCATACATTGTTTTACAATTTTATGTAACTTTACAAGATATAGTACTTAATTTTTTTCAAATGGCATAAGTAAATAAGTGTAAATTCAATTTTTAAAGTTTTTAAAATTAATCATCATTTAAAAAGTTGATTAGAGTTAATCGAACTCAAAAAATTAAAAAGTTTCGGTAGCAATATCACTGATTTATCTATTTTTCTAAATTTCAGTCATTTTTTAGTAGGCAAATATTAACTTTCAAACGTTTGTCAGCATTGTTTCTCAAGAATGAAGCAAAAAGTTTCGTGTTCTTTTATCGCAGGTTACAGGTCTGAGAAGTTGCGCGCAGTACTCTCCACTATAAAGTTGAATGTATAATTCTATGTTTCTCTCAAGTATGATGACATATCATCATAAAACTCCTGTCCGAGCAATTGTACTGTTATGTTGTACTGTTATTGGCGGTGAGGCAATTTGATGCGTTGCATTTAACATTGGGTACACTAAAAAAAAAAAATAATTTATTCAACTAAATCAATTTAGGCTGTTAAATAAATTTTTACTTGGGACAAAATTTCCTTGTCCAGACTAAAAATTGTCAGACTAAACAATTAGTTAGGATAACAAAAAAATTTCATTATTTCATTATTATTGCTTTAGTTGAACGGTTTATCAACTACTTTTTTTCTCAGTGTATCCAATACTGCTCGGACAGGAATTTCACAATGTGTCATCATATTTGAGAATTATATATTTAAATGTGCAAAATCCATTTCCATATGTAATTATGTATTTACATATTGCAACGTATCGGCCACGCAATGGTCGCGCATTGCTATTTCTAACGATTGCGCGATTTATCATGGAAATTTTGAGGTCAGGTCGTGCTACACTGAGTTGCAGCGCGGATTATCATCGGAAATGTCAGTCAATGAAGAACGAAGCATTCAAGGACGGAAGCTATTTTCCAATCACGACTTCTAATCACTTCTAATGCAATCGTCATTCAGGTCTCGTATGTCGCGATACATAAACTTGAAGAGAGTGAAGCCCGTTCTCCAGCAAGAGGCGGCTCACTACAAGCTCGCCGTATGCTACCGTGAAGCAGCTCGGTACTCGCGTCGAGTCACGTGAGGTCACCTGAAAGAAGAACCCTAGCTACCATTTCCGCGCACGCGATTACCGCGCGCGGCACGCAGGGCCCTAATTCCCCGCGTATGGAATTCTCTCCGCTTCGACGGCGCGGGCGCAGCTCTTCCGCGAACGGGCTCCCGGCGCATCGCGCCGACCGGCAACAAAGTAACGTGCTAAATATACACTATCTTCACATTTCCTCCCTTTCCCTTCCTTGCCTCACGTGTTATGAACTTCTAAGAGGAGGAAAGAGAGAGATAAAGAGGGAGATAGAAAGAGAGAGAATTTTCTTGTGCAAGCTCGCGCGCACGCGAGCGGCCATGCATGTCCGCGGGCCTTTGCGGGCCTTCACCCTCGCGCTCACCCTCGTTGTAATGAGACCTGTACATTATATCGATGGTACACGCAGGCATCTCGCGAGAGCGTTTCTGACAAGTGAAAGACGTGGAAAAAGATTGTTGCACGAGGAGAAGAAGGGGGAGGGGGAGCGAAAAGGAGGGATGGTAGCTTAAGTAATTCGTTAATGACCATTATTTCGCGATAATGGCTGAAAATCGATACTTCTGTTCCACGACCGAAGACCACCCTGATACACAGGGTGTCGATAAAATCACGCTCTGCAGTCGCACAGGTTGCGGACTGCGATTTTTCTACGACACCGTAGATCTGGTCATGTCTTGAAGGCAAGATACGCGGTGTCGGTAAAGTATTGCAGCTCTGGAGTCTCTGGACTGATCCAAACAAAAGTTAGTTGAATTCACGTTAAATAGGTGGCAGGACAGAGATGATATGAGACCGTTCCTTGGTTTAAAATTTATATATAATTATATATATATATATATATAAAATTTATATATATAATTATATATAATATTGGCATGGTAAAGTAATTTTGAAGAGATAACAGTAATTCCGTTAAAATAAAAAATAAAACTATAAAAACAAAAGAATTCTTTAATGATAATAACTCGCAACTGCAATGGTAACGTAATGCATTCCACAGACGCTTGAAACGCATATATGTATATAAAGAATTGTTTGAAATAGATTTTCAAGGTGTGAGTAAACTTTTAAGTCGAATGGAGAGGCATAGATATTCGATTTGGGCCGCGCGAGCCAGTAAACGTTGAAAAAGAGAGACGCGATGATTTCCGCGATGAAATGGTCTCACATAGAGAGAGCTGGATCAAAATGTCAAAATGATGATTCGCGGAATACATCGGGATGAAAACGAGCGATTTCACGCGTCAGTCGAATTTCAATTCCATCCGCGTGTCTTCACATCCGCAGCGCCGAACGCGGGATCATCTTTATTTCATTTCGTACCTCCGAAATCATTGCCGATTGTCCCATCCCTCTCTTCCGGCCCCTTCCAGTCGCCCTTCTCGGCCGCGGAGCCTCGGGCGTGGATTATACGGTATCGCATCGGTCTCTCTCTCATGAATTAGGCATCGGACAAGTTAATGAAAGTTTTCCCAGGCAATTTCGTGTAATAATAGAGCAGATCACCGCGCCTCTCGGATAGAAAACGATGCCCGTATGTGTGTGAACAGGCGCCTACCAAAAAATGTATCCGCAGTAATACAACCTGACTGGAGGAGCGATTAAGAGACTCGTTGCTACCACTAATCTCTAAGTTTGTCCCACAGATGTTTGCAAGAATAACATTGAAATTAATACAATTAAATATTATGTGGAAAATTGTATTTAGACAGGAAAGTCTCATGCATTGTTTTGTATGTACACTCTTTTTTCTAAATATTTGATTTTAATTAAAAATAATTAATCAATTTGAATCCAGAAAAAAATAAGAGAAAGGATTATTAAATTCCATTTCCACTTGAAATGAAACTTGAAAATTAAAAGAAACTCGACTGCAAAATTGTTGAATGCCTTTTCTTCTCTTCTTTCTCATATTGTGTCACTCGCATTTCTAATTCGATACCTCATATTAATCAACGTGAAGAATTATTATGTTAGTTCCTAGTAAATTCAACTATAAGAGAAGTGTTTTAAATGCTCTATTACTTCCTATTTATCGCTTTGTAAAGTTTGTCAACGTATACGATACGGATGTCGGAGTGATAAGCCGAAGATAAGCACCGATAGCTACCTCGATAACGTTGTGCCGGTGCTACCCCTAATGTCATGTCCTGGCTGACGCATTTATGCCCGACGTCGCGACGATGGATCAGTGCGCCGGCATGCGTGATGCACGATGTTTAATGCATGCCGTTTCGCCGTTGCGCTACGTCGGGGGCGTAGAAAATTGAATCGGGATTCGGATCGATACGCGACGGTAGCTCGAGGATGTCCGCTTATCTCCTACCTGGACCCTGAGAGCAGTAAGCTCGAATAGAAACGACCGATTCGTTTAATCGGCTGCGTTCAATCACCTCGCCAAGGCTGCAACCTCGACATATGTATGTATGTATGTATATATGTGTATATATATATATATATATATATATATGTATGTATATATATATATATATATATATATATATATATATATATGTATGTATATATACACATATACATACATATATACATATGTCGAAAACAATATATATATGTACATATATTGTCTTAGAATTTTTCACAGAATCTGTCATTAAAAGAATGGATGTCTTTTTAATGACAGATTCTGTGAAAAATTCTAAGACGAAAAACTTTTTGCAAAAATGTCCAGACTATAATAGTTTTCAAATAGAAAGCATTTATAGTTGTCCAATATGTTTGTGAAAATTTCGCGCGCTCGAGAATGGCACATTATACAACAAGTGAAAATGCTCTCATACACACGGTGCCCACGTTGACAGTTTTTAAATGATATAATTCTGCGTACGACAAGAAAATTTTTGTCTTAAAATTTTTCACAGAATCTGTCATTAAAAGGGAGGCATTTGTTCTTTTTGGTACACCCTGTATATATATATGTATATATCTGCAAAATACACGGATAGATAAAACCGTTTCTCTCACTGCACATTTGACAGCAAATCTATCGCCGTTTCATTCACTACTCTCTTATCTCTTAAGAGATAAGAAAACAGTAAATCTTTACACCTGAACAGCGATAGCGAGAAGAATTTGCTCTATATAATTATCAAGATATTTTTGCTTGATCATGAGATTCCTGTGAAAAGATAATCATAATTGCTGTAAATAGTAAGCAACAAGTATAATAAAAGTAGCAATCTGCGGAATAACACGATGCACACTTCGTCGCTCTTTCGTGAGTGGTTACACTACAAAAGAGCAAAAAATCTCGTTGGTGATAAACATTAGCGACAAATAATGTCGCAATTCCAACGAACTTTATATGGGTACTGAAAGCTCGAACGAAATCCAACGTGTACATGATATATCTTATTGCATAACTCCAATCTGACCTTTCCATTCTTCATTTCGTGCGTGTCGATGCGCGTAAAGAAATTTAAACGGCCGGCGCTTCATATCTCTTTTCTCGGCCTTATTGTTAATACAAGATTCTCCCGGGCCTTCGGACTCGTTCGGGACTGCCCTTTTGCGCGAAAGGGTTTTGCCTGAAGGATTTATAAGGGAAAACATGTGCAATAATACGGTAAATGCCGTTAACGATTCTTTAGTTTCGTTTCTGACTAGTTCTTATTGTTGCTGTTCTAACGGATCGTTCACCTGCAGGTAAATGCACGCATACGTAAACAGGTTGAATTTATTGCAGTATCATGGACCTTGCTCCATTTTTCAAAGCGTATAATAAAATTACACAGTAATTATATATAAATATGTAATATATATTGAATGACAAAAGAGATAACAATAATGCTAAAGTACAACATATAGTATTATAATTAGAGTCTGACCGAATCTTTGGATTCGGCTTTGGTTTCGGCCAAAATCGGTCGGAAGATTTGTCGAAGCCGAAATAGAATCTACATAGGTGCAAGTGCAGGCGCGGCAAGGGAGTAATAAATCGCTGCTTGTTTGCTTTCGTTACCACAGTCACCCGACAATCGACATTAGTTTACAATCTTATTTTATTGTGGAACAAGTTTGATTCTTTATTTACTTAAGTAAAACAGTTTTTAATTACTTCTTTCGTATTAGATAAAAAATGGTGGATGATTTAAACAGTGTTTTGTTCGTTGTATATTAGTTTGATATGTACACGGTAAAAAATTCTATGTTAAATTTAACACATTTCATATGTTTAAACGGTCCATCCAATTTTTTTTGTTAATTAAACACAAGGTGATTGACTTAAATGCAGTTTTCATTTTATAGAACCAAGTATTGTTTAACTGTACAAAACATTGCGCTAGAATTTTAAAGTATTGAGCGGTCAGAATAAACTTGTACTTTTTAGAGTTTATGTTCACGTATTCTTTTTATTATGAAAATTTATTATTTGACATAGGTTCATATTGCTTTCAGATAAATAAAAGTTTCATAAGACGATGGCAGCTAAAAATATTATTTGGAACTATTTTGATAAAAATAAGGCTTGCAAAACTAAAGCAACTTGCAAAACATGTTCCAAAACATTGTCACTTGGTAGTTCATTGTCTAAAAAACAAACAGTGACTAATATAAAAAATCATTTAGAAAAATTTCATAAAGAAGAATGGCAAAAATATATTGAAGCACAAAGCAAATTTTCAGATGCGATTAAGGTCAGGAAAATCAAAAATATGAAATCGCCTCACGAAAGTGTCGAAAGTGAAGATGTTATGATGCAGCCAACTTTGCCACAGAAACGAAAGATAACAGAAGTATGGAACGATGATCATCCTATTTCATTACGTATTGATAAAAGTATAATGGATCTTATAATTGTCAATATATTACCATATAATATTGTTGAAAGCAATGCATTTTAAAGGCTGAATATTACTGATCCAAACAACCCATCACGATATCGAAAAAAACCAGAAGAATTCTTTAGGACATCTTTGATGCCAACTACTTACGATAAAGTTAAAAAAAAAATATTTGATCTTGTCTCTAGAACTGAATGGATAAGTTTTACTATAAACATTTGGAGAAATCCTACAAAAACATGCTCTCTTTTGAGTTTTATGGCTCATTTTATTGAAGGGGCAAACAGACTTAAAGTGATTTTAAAAGCTACGGTGAGGTACTTGATAAGGATTACACCAAATCAGTTATAACCAAGAAATTTACTGAAGCAATTCATGAGTATCAAATAAAAAATAAAATCCATATGACTATACAGATAAACAACGCTAATGCGGCTGTATGTAGTGGAAATTCTACTTTATCTTTAGAATGCGTAGCTCATACATTGTAACTTGTGATTAATGACTTAATCTCTAAAGATAAAGATATTTTAAGTTTAATAAAAAAATGTCGCAAGATTGTAGGCTACTTAAAAAAAAAAAAACAAAAACAAGCAATTCGATATCTCAATCAAGACACGTGTGGTTTACCAAAGCATGCTTTAATCCAAGAGATATAACAGGATATAATACCTACTTAATGATAAAAAGACTGTTTGAGCAAAAAGTTGCTATCAATCTTTACATAACAGAACGTGGTGGAATCGAAGTCCCGACTGCAGAAGAGTGGAATCTGATGAATCATCTGATAACTGTATTAAAATGTTTTGATGAAGCTATATTGGATATTTCTGCCGATTCTGCATGCGTGTCTCTTATCATACCAACAATAGTCATGCTGAACTCAAAACTTGAAGAGAAAGCTGAAGATTCAGAAAAGATACGTACATTAAAACAACGCTTGTGTGAATCAATCAACAAAAGATTTTCATACGTAAAAAATTGTTCACAATTAACCATTGCAACTATTATCGATCCACGTTTCAAAACTAAATATTTAACCGAAGACCAAACAACAAACTGTAAGGCTCAAATTTTAACTTTTTTACGTCAAGAGTTTTTGAAAACACCAAAAAATGCTACCAACACAATAGATGAAATTGTAGCTTCAACTTCATCAAATCCTCAAGCACAAGAAATGGAACATCTGTGGGATATGCATGATAATGTGTTAACACTTGAATCATTTAATTCAGAAGATTTTTCATCTTTTGATAAACATTTGGAATCCTATTTAAAAGAACCTTTACTTAAGAGGAACGTTGATATCTTTCGTTATTGGGCTTCAAGTCATTATATCTACTTGAAAAAAGTAGCTATAAAGTACTTATCGGCTCCTCCTACCAGCGTAGCGAGTGAGCAATTGCTCAATGCTGTTGGACAAATTTATGCTGACAAGAAGGCTAATTTACTTGGTGAAAACGCAGATAAACTTCTGTTTCTGGCCTATAATATTCAATTATTTAATTTTGATTATTAATTTCATGTAAAAAGATACTTGTATTATTATTTTGTAAGTTAGAAAAGATATAGTAAATTGTTTTTTTTACCTAGTTAATTTATTATGTTTCTAAAGCCAAAAGCAAAAATAACTTAATTTAATTACTTACTATTATTATTACTTTACGATTTAAATAAAAAAAAAACTGATTGTTATTTTATTTTACATATGATTAAAATATTTATAATAATAAAAAATAAATAAATTTATGTTTGTATTATTTTACCACAACTTCGCAAACACATACTAAATAAAAACAAACACAACACTATCTCAATTTAATACATTCAGCTAAAAAGAAGTATTTTAGTATTTTCCCTTATTTGTTTAGCATTATCATTTATCAGTATTTATCAGGCATTAAGGGGGGAAATCTCTGTAAATGACGGTTTTTTCAATAATTTTTTACGAAAAATTGAAAGCATTTATTGTCATTCGGAAAATTGCATGATATTATTGACATTGAAAAGTATTCAGGAAAATTTTTTTGTGGGTAAAAAAAACAAAATGGCGGCGCTACAGTTCATCAAAGTTGACTCCTCGGGTTTGCGCCGTGCAACGCCCAGGTCCTTGTAATGATCTGTAATCAACGGGTAAAATTTTTTTCATTAAAATATGTTATTCTGCTTTGCATGAACCTAAATTTAGCAAAAAAAAGTGAAAAATAAAAATTATAGGCCAAAAAAACGAAAGAAACACCTTTTTCTGCATAAACAAATTGTTAAAAACAATATTTATTATAACAATTAAATTGAAATTTTAGGTTCATGCAAAGGCCAATGAGATAAGGAATATCTGTACAAAATTTGAAGTCGATCGCTTCATTACTTTTTGAGTTACATTGCACGGCGCGGAAAAAAACGCGTTTTGAGAAAAACGCGTTTAAAGTTTTCGTTCGTGAAAAGTAAAGTTTATAGTGATTTATGCTTACTTAAACTTAGTCTGCGATGCCAGGACCATACAGCAAGCCTCCCATTTCAAAAAAACCATCCATTTCAGCTGTTTTTTTCTCTTTCTGAGCAGTTCTGGCCTCTTTAGACGAATTTAATGAGCGCCTGTTTTGCCTTTTCACTCGATGCGCGTCGTACTCGTCTGCGAAAATTTGACATTCTCGGCCGATTGGAAGTTAGGGCGGCCAGGACGATAATTTGGATTATCCTGCGGGATCTTACGACTCATTTTTTTTTAAATTTGTCAAACAATTACACACCGACGCGATTCTAAATAAGTATACCACGAGGCGCTCAACTGTATACTATGCGTAGGTCTTCTCTCCACTGTTTCGGTGAAAACAATAAACGACCGTTACACAAGCCACATAATCGTCCCCTATTATTCAAAAAGTAAACTAGCAAACTTGTTGGGCTCAGAAATGAAACGTATAAGGCCGCGCGCGCATTTACCTACTTCGGTAGATCTGGAGGGCATCACTTTGGGGACTATATAGGGACTTTTTAGACTTCCTATAAGGCTCCAAACACTGAAAATACATTCTACAGATGATAAATGAATTTTTAAAGGAAAAAAAAAATGCAAAAAAAATAATTTTTACAGGGATTTCCCCCCTTTTCTTCTTTCGGCTTCGGCCGAAGGTAACAAAAAAACTGAAGTTCGGCTTCGACTTTGACTTCAGCCAAAAAATTGACCTTTGGTCGAACTCTAATTATAATATATTGGTTTAAAATGTAATACGCATATAAAATAATAAATAACTAGTAAATTGATTTAGTCATTTTTTTGATCAGCTTAACCCCCATAGCAAAAAAAGTCACAGTAATATCGCATTGATGTTGTTCTGTGACGATCAAATATGTCATAATGAAATCACAACGATGTCATGGTGACGTGCGAATATCCGCTTTGTCACAAGTGTGATATCGTTATGATATCGTTATGACATCCAGTGTGATAATAAATTAAATGTTATAATAACGTAATTTGTATATCACAAAGGCTTATATATATATATATATTGTTGCGCCCGCGCCCGATTATCCGGTACGCAATGAAGATGCGTACCGGAGGATATTTCCTGTTCCCTGGCGACGCCTGTTTACGCGTTGCCAGGCGCGTTGTCATGTTGTTGTTGTTGACGGCCTGTCAAACTAAAAGGACGTCTGTATCTTTACTCCTAAATAAATCGTTCGTTCTCTTCATATAACCGAGTCGTTTCTTTCCGCGAGAGTGCCGCGGAGTGAGTGCGCGAGTGTGCGAGAAGCGTGCGCGAGCGCAACATTTAGGAGTAAAGATACAGACGTCCTTTTAGTTTGACAGGCCGTCAACAACAACAACATGACAACGCGCCTGGCAACGCGTAAACAGGCGTCGCCAGGGAACAGGAAACATCCTCCGGTACGCATCTTCATTGCGTACCGGATAATCGGGCGCGGGCGCAACACAATATATATATATATATATATATATAGTTTTTTTCTTTTAAAATTTAATTTATTCTTTACAATTTAATTGTAATTTACATGTTTTTATTTTTAAAACATATATATGATTTTTAATCGCTTAAATAAACATTAAAATTACAATAAATGAAATTTCAACAAAAATAAATTTTGTCTTATATATAACATGCAAACTTGTTGCGTTAATATAAAAATAAAAAAATATTTTAATGAAGTTTGTCGTGTGATTATAAAAATGAAAAAAGAAAATCATTTTGGTGAAGCTTATGACGTAAATATAAAAATTAAAAAAACTATTTTGGTAAAAAGCTTGTTGCGTAAATCTAAAGATAAAAAAAAAACATTTTACTGGAACTTGTTGCGTAAATATAAAAATAAAAATAAAACATTTTTATGATATATCCGTATTGAATTATTACAGCAGTTTGTTCTAAGTAACAAAAATACATAAATTATGTTTTAAATGAATCAAATTAAACTTAATCAAATTTTAATTGATTTAGCAAAAATTTTCTTATTATTATTACATGTAATCATTTTGTGATATACTTGTTATATCATTGTGACATTTTATTTCATATTATGGTAATATCACACCAGCCATGATTAATGATATCACTGTGACCTTTTAATAATCTCACAGTGATATCACAATTTTTCTGTGACATTGTGACTCTATTGTGAGTGTACTGTGATGTCACTGTGACATTTTTTGCTATGGGGGAAATGTACACTTGATACACGTATCAAACAATCGGTGTAAAATATTATATAAATCAGTATAATAATATAGTATAATATTAGCATAAAAGTTAATGAAAATAAATTTATAATAAATTGTATCGTCAAAGTATAAGCCTTATGTGAAGTTCTGACTTATGATTTTCTATATAATCTTTACACAATGATTTTGTTTTTGTGAAATAATCAGATAATTATACCAACAATGCAAAAATTATACTTTATTTTTTTGATATATCGATTTTTATTATGGCCGAGCAAAGTTAATACTTCAAGATTAATCAACAGAATAAATTAAAATCAAATAAAATTTAATAAATGAGCATCTAAAAAACTTTTAAAATTTTAACTTTTAAACTTGCTTAGTTGCATTTTACTCAGTTTTGCTGAGAAAATTATTGCGATATTATCATAGTTCAAAGATTAAATATGCAATATTACAGTCATAATATTAGCATAAAAATTAATGAAAATAAATTTATAATAAATTGTATCGTCAAAGTATAAGCCTTATGTGAAGTTCTGACTTATGATAAATTTCTACATAATCTTTACACAATGATTTTGTTTTTATGAAATAGATAATTATACCAATAATGCAAAAATTGTATTTTATTTTTTTGATATATCGATTTTTTATGGCCGAGCAAAGTTAACACTTCAAGATTAATCAGCAGAATAAATTAAAATCAAATGAAATTTAATGAAATGAGCATCTGAAAAACTTTTAAAATTTTAACTTTTGAACTTGCTTAGTTGCACTTTACTGTTTTGCTGAGAAAATTATTGCGATATTATCATAGTTCAAAAATCAAATATGCAATATTACAGTCTCTCAATTTGGTTTTTAATATTATTGTTATCTTTAGATACGTAAATCCCCGACGAACGATCTCACGCGTTCTCATGCGCATTTATGCGCACTTTGCGCACATAAATCATTGATACGGCGCATAAATAAATACTCGAGACCTTCACCGTGCGAGCCAGCGACCAGTCGCGTCCGTCGCGACCAGTCGCGTTCTCTCTCCAAGCGCCCCTAGGCCTAGGCAAGGACTGCCCACGGTAGGGTAAATTTATAACAGAAAATACACGCAATAAAATCGGCCGCGTACCGGCACCATGACACCAATACGCACGCAATAAAATCGGACAGCGCGTTCGCAGGACATGAAGCACCACCCCTTAGTGAAAGGGCGGCGTGGCGCGCGCGGGGCGTCCTTTAACCCATCGGCGCGATTTAAATATTATCTTGTAAGGGGGATGGATTTAATGCATTTATAATTGTATACGGGAGTATAAGGGCGGACCCCCTCCCCCCGGGTCATCGGTCGGACATCACTGACCCTTCCGGCTGACCCCGGGGCCGTTCCGGGGTCACTGTCCACCTCGGGCATGTAATCTTTTCTACTTTCTTTTTTTTTCCGGAAGCTTGGATACTTTACTCGGAAACTGCCGAGTCGATCGATCGAAATCTAGGGCACGGGCCCTACCGGTTTTACCGTGCGGCTCTTTCGGGGCCCACAATCCTTACGCCGGTCACGAAGGGCCCCGACGATCGCCTGCAGGGTGGAACTATGTGCCCCGAATCAACGCAGCCGGTTTCTTCATGCAACTTTCATATTTTCAAATTCTAGTGCATTTGACAAAATCTTAACGATTAACAATGAGAAATCTATATAGAATTCGACACAAGATATTTGCAATTTTAAAACGCAATCTTGGATTTTATGACAGAAATATCTGAAACTTTGAAAGGATATCTTAAGGTTGTTTGTCATACCTCGCAATCTATCTTTTACATTAAAAAGAAAAGACCACTCGACATCTTTTTCTCAAAAGAAAGAATATTGAAAACTGAACTTTCTGTGTTAGGAATGATGAAGCACAGCCATATGGTGCAATCGTCGACCATTGGCCGGCGCCGTATGAGAAACGGAATGACGGCACCGTCGGCTGTCCATCCGCGCATGTTGGAAACAGTCCAAGCGTTTTAATTTCGGAAGACGTTGCAATATAACGGTTCCCAGTGAAATGGAATCGCAACCCCTCGGTTGTTCTCGACGTCCCGGTGTTTCCCGGCACGCCACCGGCTCCTTCCCGCTTGCGACAACGACGACGGGAACCTTTTCCTAATTGTTCGGGAGGGCAACGGCGGCGCCGGTACCGGCGCATCGTACACACGCCCGTCGCATGCATTACTCATGAATCTCGACGTCCATTCTTGGACCTGGTCCGCATAGACCAATATTGTATCCTTTCCCGACACTGTCGCCCGCCGTAAACAGGCATAATTTAGCAATAAGAATTCAACGAATAAAAAAATATATAATAATTTTTAACAAAAGTTGCTTCACAGTTGCATCTGAATGAACAGCAAGAAGTGCAGTGGTCTTGTCTTTGTCATTTTTTTTCATTTATTACTTAGATAATCATTCATATATATATCTAGGTCTCAGCTTTCTATTTGTTGAAAAATTTGGATACCAAGGTAGGTGGTCTCGCTTGCGCGAAATTAAAGTCTCTCGGTGGGAAGAAGGCAACGTCGGCGCCAATTACCACGTGCACCACGCTGGACATGTGATATGTAACGCGCATGAATTTCGGACGCGTGATGTCCGTTTCTTCCGGCCGTAGTTCCCGGCGGCTTATGATATTAGTGTCCTCCGCGGGTGCCCCTGTCCGACGCCATTACGCTCGTCCACCTTGGTCCCGCGCATTGTTCTTCTAATTTATGCCAAGGTGGGTCCTCCAGCTCGCGCACTAGCTCCGCGGCTGCCCTCCCCCCCTCCCTCCTTTCCCAACCTTCGCCCTTCCGCCCTTTCTCTTTCTATTTCTACTACTCTTCGCGCGGCGCGCCTTGAATTATGGCGGCAACGCCACTAAATCCTCCGGGCTAATTGAATTATTGCTCGAATCACGACGCGGTGTTCGCCTTACGAAAAAGGAAAGGAAAAAAAAAAGGGTAAAAGAACGAGTCTCTCCTCCTTGCGCCTTCCTCCCCCTTCATACTCGCCTTTGTCCAGCCCTCGCTCGCGGGAATGATTTCTCGTCGGCGCGAATTTCCGGGAAATAATTTCGAGTGCGTGAGACTCGGACTCTCGATCTCGCGCCGGAGGTGAGCTCGAATCCGGGGATCGAATCGCCTCTAAATTATCTTCCGAAGATTCGTCGATTGCTCTCCTATGAGCATTCGAGAATTCCGATCGTGCGTTCACGTAAATTTTCTTCACAACTCGTTACATTTCTAAGAGAATCAACTCCCCAAGTTGCAGTCTGGAAGCTAAAACAGCGTACGAAAATCGAAGAATGCCTACGTGTAGATATAATCAACAATGACTATTTCGATTTATCACCGACCTGGAAGTTATCCTGAAAGAAATGTAATAGAGAACTTCTGTATACTTCTGTACAGAAGATAAAAATTCTGAATATTAGAGTTGCTCTCTCGGAAGTTATCCCCCTCCGACGGTCGTGAATGGTAAAGTTTAAATGTCATCGATTTCCAAACAGTATGTGTCACACGCAGCTCTGTGGAGAACCGCCCCTGTTTCTGGAAATTGCACGAATGACCGTTTCACCGCGAAATCACAGATTTATGGTCACGCTGGACGTTTATGAGATATTAACGCCCGGCGCGCGCGGCATAAATGAGTAATGAGACGATGACGCGTCAGTATTAATATAATAATTCGATTTAGCCGAGCGGCGACCGCCGTGGAGCGGTCCACGGATTTACCAAGCTCGTGTCGGTTCTTTTGTAAAAGCGGCGACACAAGAATGAAAGATAGCGACAGCGAGGAGGGAGAGAGCGGGACCGATAACTTCTGGCTCAATCAATTTCGAGAACGTTAATTTCCGCTGTCGCGCAGTCAGACATTGTTATTACGACATTGCGATACCACCGTCGATCGGCGATCGCCGATACCGATGGCGGTATGCCGCTTGAAAGCGGAATCCTTAATTCGCCTTTCCGAGAACCGAGCAATCAGATCTGCCGTATTCAGTCGCCTTGAGATCGACGAAAGGCCCGCCGACCACGTTAATACCACGTTACTATTTATAGGTGCGCGATGGATCATTGATCATTAGTATATCAGATTCGCCGACGCAACGTACTGATCACGGTGGTCAAAAGTCTGGGAGTAATTAATGGCTGCACGTAACGCGCAAGTCCGGTCGGATTCTGCGGGCTACAACAACCTTCTCGATTTGCAAATTCTGTCGCTCGCTATGAAGCTAAATATCACAATGTACTTTCGGGGAATTGTTGAGAAATAATTGTAAAAAATAAACATATGAATCAGTTTCCTGGAGTTCGCGGCATTTCTTTTGTGATTGCAACGTGCGATTGCGTCAGAGGTTTCGATACTAAACGATTGTGAGTAGAAAGAAAAATGCTTAATATTGCAATAAACGCGATTACATAAACGATAGATTAAATAAACATCGAAATAGTCGTAAAATAGTTACAGAATAAATAGCAATCGTAAACCTGTAATTTAAAAATTAGAAGATATGATTTCTATTTTGATTTTCCTTCCAGTGAACCTAAAACTTAAACTTGTCAAAAGCTATTTTTTCGATCATGTTATTGTTAAGCTGCATGTGATAATTCGCTGTAAATTATTGGGTCATAATAAATTCTCATCAGAATGCTGTAATAGGTTGAGGGCTTCTACTAGAAAGTAGAAATTAATTATATGTATTATCCTATTTATCCCGAAGAGGGGGGACCATGATTTCTAGTCGATTTCACTCGTATAAATCTCATAAGAACGATGACCAAATAATATTCAGGGCATAAAATAGTCTGCTATAACCTTTGGAACCTGTAGATTCTACTTTGTCTATCGAATACATTACACTTTTCTTCTTTCTTTGTTCGATCATTTTTGTTCATGAAAAGGAACATATAAACAGATTTACAGTGTTTTAATTTATACGTTCTACAGCTCCGATCATTAATGTCCGGACGAAGAAAATCGTAGAATAATATGAAGAAATTAATCCTTTTAAAAATGGTCAATCTATATTTCACAGGTATATTATCTTTCACTGAAACTAGTAATCTAATATCATAAAGAAATGGTTCAGAGAGAAAGGAGAAAATATTTAAAAGACATTTCGAAAAGAAATATAAGAAGTCTAAGAAATATTTAAAAAATCAAAGATTTTTTGACATTATGTGAGAAACATGGTGATTTTTTCGCGACATAGAAAGGACCACTTTAAGACGGGACTTTAAAATGAGTCTTGGCCTTAAATTCTTGACTAACCCTTTCAGCGACTCGGCCATCTTACCAGAGCGTCAGAAGACGCCTCTGACAAAGTAACGACCGCGTTTACCGCCCGTTACATAATTTTACCTGGCGGTTCGGTTCCGCCACGAGGAAGCGTCTTTCTCGTCCGTTACGCAATTTCTTCCACATACCTACGAGCATAACGACAATATGGACAAGCGAGTCGACGCACATGGTCCGTTACATGGTATCACTATTCCGGCCAGCAAGACAGGGGTGGCGGTGCTTTATTAACAAGCTGCAGCAACGGATAACGAGGACACGGGGATCCTTCTTCCGTCGGACCTGCCGCTGACCCCGGGGCAATATCCTACGTCCCCATCGACGACCCTAAATTAATATTCAAATCTGTACACGAATGGTTCCACGCGTCGCCTTGCGAGGATCTTCCTAACGGACGAACGGACGGACACCATTGTCGTGTCCTCGTGCGTCCTCAAGTGTCCTCGTTCGTCGTCCAGCTCGTCCTACGATTCGTCTGATTCGACTCCCCCCATTCGCGACTTTCCCCCTTGCGACCTCCGCTGTCCTTCCACAGGATCATTGTGGAGAGCTCTTTTCTTCCTTCTTTTTCCCCCATTTTTTTTTAACGAAGCGCCGTTTCTCATTGGTCGACGTACACTGGCCGACATTGGCGAGCGATCCAATTATTACGTTCGCGGCCGTACGATTATCTTGTTGCTGCGATCGATGTAATTCTAGATCCCATGAGAAAGTTTCGTGACGGTCCGCCTCGGAGAGATGCGTCGATTGGTCATGCAACGTAAAAATTGTAAACCGTGGAACACTATGAATTTTTATATAAAGTTTCAACGTAAAGTTACAGGAAAGAAGCTAATGTTACACGAAAAGTTTCAAAATTGCTTGAATAAAATATCTTTTATTTCTCGTAAGTAAAGTTACTCCAACAATTGTGTATGTAATTTTAAAAATCCATAATACCTGATGCAACACTTTTCTGTAAAATCAGAATCAGAATGTATCATGTAAAATAAAATATTTAAGAAACTAGATATTACGTCAAGATTACAGAAAAATTTATCTGTAATTTAGAGAGCAATTTTTTGTCAATTCTCATTTCAGTTTTAATCTCAATTGAATTTATATTTGACGAAGTAGAAATTGACAGTTATTTCGATTATCTTTTATGTGATTAGTTATAATTATTTATGTTTGCTCGGCCCGTTAAGTTGAAAAAGAACTTTATTCTATTTATATTTTATTCCTGTGTCCTCTCTATTTCATTTTCGTTACTGACACCACGAGAGAATTACATCACGAAATTCAACGTATATTTGCCCTTCTCATGCTTTTTTCATCTTGCCATAAGCATTTTTTTGCGAGGTCGTGGCCCGCAGCGAATTTTCCTGCTTTCCTACATTTTCCACGGTGCGTGCCGTTTGAACCCGCCGCAATATATCGTGCATTCGCGAAACGAGTGTCAAGAAAAGAGCATCAAAACGCATGAAAAAGAAAAGAGAAAAAGTCGGATAGAAAGGAGGAGGCTCCGAGGGAGGAATTCAGCGCAGCGAGTAAATATCCCCGTTGAGGGCTTCATTTATGGTCAAATTGCGGACAAATGACCGCGTTTCAATGTGCCGTTTTTTGAGGGTGAAAAAAAGAAAGAAAATAAAAAAAAACGGGTGCGCGGAGAAAGAGATTGTCGTTCCCTAAGTCGGGTTAGTCGCGCGTTTCGTGAAAACGAATTTGGAAGGAGCGGAGGAGAGGAAATGAGAAAAGTAGAAGGGGAGAGAGAAATGGAAAGCGGCACGCAGGCGCATTGTCCTCGCGACGAGTGGAATCGTGAAATACGATCGGCTTTTAGTAAAATGAGACCAAAATATAGGGTGTCGACACTGCACCGCGCCCTCTCCCTTTTCTTCTCCGGTCCGCATTCCAATGTGGCGCACATCCTTGCTCTTTTCACGCGAATAATACAAAATGCCCTTGAAATGACCATCCTGCTCCTCGTTCAGAAAAGTCACTACATTGTGGCAACGTAGGCTGTGAAAAACGATGGTCCGTCGAGACCATTCAAAATTGCAGCGTCACTGATTAGGCTCACCATTTTTGCAATCGGATTTTGTATGGGTAGTGACGCCTCGTTGGAATCACCGTGACATCCGCTTATTGATGCTTCATCAATAAATAAATTAAAAGTACTTTATTCCGTAATGATCCCGTAATAATCAAAAGTTTTTATAATCATTTTTAATCCGATGAAAAAAATATCAAGCATCTTGGAATCGTTGTTTTTAAAAAACAACAAGTTTTTAAAAAATTTTGATTAAAGTTTTTCAAGAAGAGTAATGAATAAAAGTGTGAACGTGTGTGTGAGCTCTGTACATATCTGGATACATTCAGTCGTTCAACAAAGTTTTATGGGAATATTCTTGGTATACTGGTTCTCAGTTTAGTTGAAATACATATTTAAAGTTTTCGAAATTTATGACTGCTAGTTTAACTCTACAACTTTCATTTTCGTTTTTTCTCTTTTTAATGCTACTTTAAAGCGATATAGCAAACGACAAGGTTTACAGTCTAAAATATGACACAGTGAAGTTTCGAAAACTTGGCATTTTACATTCTGTATAGTTTTTCTGACTAACAAATTATAATTTTTTAAATTTCTATTATTATATAAAATGATGTTTTTTGTTGTCTAATATATCTAATAAATCTTATGTGTAAACATGATTATATTCTGATTTTAAATATACCAATATTAAATGTACCATGATGACTACTATGGTTCTTTTTCGCATTTTCTACCTGCCCGCAGCTACTAAGCCTAGGAAAGGAAATTCTTTTTCTCCGAAATGTCGATCTTTTTTCAACTGGCTCTTGGGATTGTTTGTTCTGGTCGAAGCTTTTCTCATTGTCGGTCCAGTTAATCCATAGTTCGTCGATTGTTTCATGAAAGTCCGAAAATAGTCTTCGAGGACAAAACGATTAGTAATCTGTCAAAAGATTTATTATGTAGGTTTTTCTTAAGACTTACCAAAGAAAATTAATATATTAGTTTAGCCCGGAGAATGTGCATAATTAACTTGAAAAACTCTTAAAATATTCGAGGTATTCTATGTTAAGCACACATTTCGTTGTGTTTCGGAAACATTGTTATTTAATTACATATGTGTAGACTGTGCAATCGTGTATCTCGTATCTTGAATACAGCATTGTTATATTCAAGATAGAAACTACAGAAATAATGCCGATGAATCGAAATAATACTGATGAAACAAGAAAAGACGGAGCGCCACGAGTTGCAAGAACTCGATAGATTGTAATATTCCGCCTTTTATTAAATTCCGGAAGTCAATATTGATTAGAAAATAGAAAGAGAAATGTAGAGAGAGAAAGACATGCTTCGCTGAATCCTATTTACGAGGCAAATTGATGGCCCGGAGTCTCTCACTGAATGCAGTAGTTCTTTTTTCAGATATCATTACACCAAAGGGGCAGATGCAGCAGCAGCAGCATCCCTCTCAGTCACCCTTCGCGAAGAGAAGACCCTTCGCCTCATCTATCCCCCCGCAAGCGGAATGGAGCCAGAACAATCTTCTCTTTATAGGAGACATACGAAGCCATTCGAATCCTGGGAACCGTTTCTTCCCTTCCCCCCTCCCTTTTCTCTTTGCCTCCTTCTCAACCACTCCGTTCCGTTCTCCGCATTTCTCTGTCTTTCGCTCGCCACACAATTATTTTCACAGCTTGGCATCTTCGCGCAAACAATACTTGCCCGCTTGTGTGCACGCGCTGGCGAACCGATGCATCGAAAGCCGGAACCTCGAAACCTGCCGCCTTTCGAGAACGTGACGTCGGCGTTATCGTGAGACTTAACGCGGCGGGAAAGTCCGCAGAATGCTTTGGGCAAAGTGCGACGGATGGTTGAGCTTCGCTCAGTTGAAGCTCCAGCGAAGTTTACAAACAAGGTCGTTTTTGACAGGAAAATCCCACAAGGATGATGCCGTATGAAAATCGAATCGATTACAAACATTCGAGGATCAAGTTGTTATACTTATGTCATTAATATTTGCAATTTAATTTTCTTGCTAAATAATTTATTTTTCCCAAAATAGATTTAATCGACTTAATTTTATATTCAAATAATTAGAAATTCAGAAATTTTTCTCGTTTACTAATATATTGTTATACAATAAATCGAATTTCAATAAAAAAACTCATAACTTTTATTTTAATACTATTTTACTTTTATTTTTCATAACTTTATTATAACTTTCAAACCGCTGCAAAAATATTGTAACTTTTCCTGGACTTATTTGCACGATAACTCTTTCTTCTCGGAGGTAGAATTGTGAAAGTTTGAAATTATATTCAAATTAATGAAACTTAATTTTCTTTAGCCACATACCTACTCGTCGTAAGTACGGTTTCAAAAAAAGAAGACTTCGCTTAAAAAATAGAAGATTTTTCATTGGTACTATCGACATATTTATGAACATGTTTTCCTTTATCGAAAACGCAAAATTGATAGATTGTAATTTTTCTTAATCTCAGAAATTGGATTCTATGGTGGATACACGTGTGTGTTACCTGTATATGTTATATCTTCAGAGGAGCATTCTCAGAGACAGCGGTAAACGCTTCTTTCCATCTCTTTTTCCTTCTCATTCTTTGCTCTAATGTAATGAAATATTTTCACCGTCCGTGATGCACTTAAGCCCGCGGCGGCGCGAAACACGACGAAGTATGTTAATGCTGCTCATAAAGCTCCGCAACAGGTTCATTTCTCCAAAAGGCTCGGCGCTCGCGAAAATCCACGTGGAGATGCGTTCGCACGTACGGCGGCTGTTTATCATCTGGACACCTGAAAAGTCTTACGAAACCGTGCGTTGTATGCGGCTTCGGTGCCGTTTTGTTAACGAGCAACATCGTTGTCTCCGATGGTTTTAGAAGACCGCTCGTGCGAGACTTGTCGAGGCTTAAAGTTTTCGATTTTAATCTCTGTGAGGTTAGCTTGCATATTTCTGTTTTTTTCTAATTGTAAATTTTAATCAGATTTGAATTAAGACGAAAGTATTTTCAACTTAAGACATACATCCAGATTACGATTAAAAGTTAAAACTGAAATTGAATTAATAATTTTAGACTTCTGTTTATAAATTTATGATAAGTAATAATAATAATTTAATCATTTTTTCGCGATCTCTAACTTTCTAATTCACAATGCTGGACTACTTGATGCGCGATCCAAAGTATCATGGCAAAGTAGAAGCTAAACTGCTCCGAATGGATAACAGGATCATATTTTACGCTTGCGGAAGCGATCTTTTGATCGCGATACAAGTATTGGTCCGACACTAAGCCAGAACCCCTTCGTTAGCCAAGACTACTTGGACTAATCTCGCAATCAATCTTGGGGTAGGCACGGTCAGAAGGCAACAGCTGCCTTCATCGGAGCCGATGACGTCACTGAATGCGAAAGATCACTCCCTTGCAGCATCCTATTCGGAGTAAACGTCTAAGGGCTCCACCGCACATTTCTATTTTCCCACCCTTTGTCAGCTGACAGTATCACCCTCTGTCTGCCATCTGAAACAGCTGCTTACTTTTAATTGTCCGTATCGTCGGCGAGACAATAACTTGTTTACCTCGTTAAGACTCATCCGCATTCGCGAAAACCCGAGTATTCTGGAATATTTTTCGATACTTTTAAGTTATCTATTTAAAATCTTAACATTTATACATTTTATCATTTTTTATGGTCACAATTTTTTTAGTAGAAACTTATCTAATGCAAGAATTATATCTCTTGTATTTCTTATATATATAGTTTTAAGTTTCTTGTATTTTTTTGTGGATCCCATAGAATAGCAAAAATATCCGAAGGCATGGGTTGCGCGATTTTTCTTAAATTTCTTGTATTTTTGAGATATTGCTGAGAATATATAATATAATAAATAAGTAAATTTTGAGCGGTCTATAACTGCGGTACCGTTAATTTACCGTTGTATTTGCAGTCACATATCTGCTTTTATTACTTGTTTGGAGAACGAGAGACCCTGTCGCGATGACCTACAACCCTGGCCAACGTGGCGGATTACACGCTCGTGTCTCACGGGTCAAGATCATCGTACAGCCATTAGCAGCGCTGGCCACCTCATAATCCGTCGACACATGACCCTGGCTGACCGGAAAGACACCCGGAAGGACCGCCCGTCTCCGGAAGACCAGATCGCTGGACATCAAACGAGGAACGTGCCAATCCTGTCTTACAACGATCTCGTCCTATAACTGGGACTTTAGTGATACCCAGCTTTGATGTCTTGTTTTGTCGCGCAATCCCCGAGTCACAAAAAATTCTAGTAGTTATAAAATATCACATATATATATATATATATTCAAAGGACAAATTTATTGACACACTTGTAAAACCCTCTTTCTCTTAGACATTTTAGTACTTTATCGTACTACACTTAATGTTTTATTTGTCTTATTAGTTTAGATTACTATTTTATCGTATTACTTATTATTACTTTCTTAGCTCGAAAATTTATCGAGAATACTGTGCGAGTAACGTATAATTGATGAAATTGCTGTTTCACATGAAGGACATGTATGAATTGCATTGAGAAAGCCTATTGCAAGAGGTGTAATGTTATAAGATAGCAAATAATACAAATGTTAACAATAGAAGTGATTTACATTACAAGTTTCCTCTTTGTTAAATCTCGCTATCTACAATCTCTACTGTCCCTTGATTATTAGTAACACTTTTCAAGGCAGTTCGTTGACACATGACCCGAAGCGACGAATGAGCGGGTAACACGGGTAACTAGCTCGAAATGAAGAGGTCACCGCTACGTGCCGATCCTGTTTATCCACCCTGACCAGATTTTGAAAACCTTTCGACGAATAGTCCACGCGTTCACCGTTGACCCTGGCCGATCTTGGAAAAATGACCGTTGACGAAACCTCTATCTTGACAGCGACAGTCTTTCCGGTCGTTGAGGCGACTTGCACGACCGGACAACCTGCGGCGCGCGTGCTGAACACCGATCACTCGCGAAGTGGAGCGCGTTTCCGGTCCGGCTCAGGACACTAGGCTCTCTCGTGAGTCCGGCCGATCAGTCTTCCCTCGACTGCGATGACCCTCGTGGGTCCCACGGGGTGACCTTTCGACTATCACCGGCCACTCTTTTAACTCATGGTAACCGCCTCTATCGCAGAGCGTATCTTGTAGTGCAACGTGAATCAGGACTCACGATCGAGAGATCGGATTCGGCGAGTAATTAGTCCGGTTATTGCGAGAGACCCTTTGTCGTGGTATTTATGGGCATTTCGAGCACGACTCTGGCGGTTTCTTTGTGTCGGCGCTATGAATTGATCTGTAATCAAGCAAGTAATTTTGTTAGAGATAGGAACACCGAGTGATAAATAAGGATGATAAGATTGGATCACGAGAAATAAATTTTGTAAATATTGCTGCAGAGACAAGCTATCTTGATGTTCGTTTCTTTTGCCACCATTCGTGTCTCTGTTTCCGTCCTTTGATTTCTATTATTTGAGTACTTAATTATAAAGATTTGCTTATTCCTGTTAGTCGGTTAGCCTAAAACAAAATTACTGGATTTAACTATTTAGTCTTTGTTGGTGTTTAATCTCAGACATGTCTTTTCCTCAGTTCTAAGTTCTACTATTATCTGGCATTATTTAAATTTTCCTGTAGATGTACACGTACTATTGTTTGCACAGGTCCTGACGCTGTGTCTGTATCCTGCCGAAAAGTGAATGGTGTGCTTGGCGATTTTGACAGGCAGCGACTCCAGAAAGCTGAGCCGAGATGCCGTAAGCCCGTGTACGGATACCAGTTTGAATTAAGAGACGACTTTAGAACCGTGACACATGGATGAAATCCTCTGACAGAACCCCTCGCATTTTGCAGACATATGTGAGGCTTCATCTCTTGACTTCATTGTGACCGATTCCATTTTATGCCATTGTTCGTTTTGCTTTTTCCGAATAAATAAATCAATTTGCATTTACTTTTGAAAAAATTACGACTTTAAAAAAATAAAAATGTAAAAAAATTTCTTTATGAAAGTAGAAATAAATAGATTTAAAAAAAAATTTGTTACATAATTATATACTTATTTAATTGTATGAAAAACTGTGTATCTTTTTTAAGAAAATTATTAATATTTTAGTCAACAATAATTTAGAAGAGAATATTTTGTTTTTGTCGTAATTTTCAGAAATTTACATTTATCTGGATAAATATCAAACTATTTTATAAAATAACAAAACTCGTAATTTGATTCTAACTCTAAGATTCCTCCAAAAACTTTATTATACATTCGAAATTGATTTTATGTATTCATTGTTGGTTAATAAAAACGTATGTCAGATGTTCGAATATTCGTTGACATAATTCTCTTTTTCCTCCATACATTTTTGTGAATTTTAGTCTTGTTAGAAAATATAAAGAATAAAGTCGCAGAACTTTATGCACTTTATCTTTCGCAATCTGAGAACCATCTGGACTAAGAAAACGTCAAGTTTCGCTTTCTAAGAACGGGGTATGTTCGCGTCAACTTTCTTCGCTTCTTCATATGCTCTATGAAACCATACCCTAATGGGACTTTGACAGGGACCTGTTCAGATGGTCAGAGGTCCATATGAGAAACCGGAAGTCGAACTTAGGGGTCAGAGCGTCAGTAATCGTCAATTCGAGTTCTGGTTCCAAAACGAGTCAATTCTTTATAGCGATCGACCTTTGTGCCTCGTAGAAGGGATCAATTCACTCTGACCGATGAAAGGGAAAATCTGACACACCACCTGTTCCTTCCACAAACGTCCGCGCATTTATTTATACGAAAACAGGTCCTCGCGATGAGGGATTGAAAGTGTTGGAGCTGTGTACTTTTTATAATTTGTATTTATTTGATAATTATAAGACTCTGTCATTGCCTGTTTCTCCGATAAACTTGTTTTGTATATGAAAATTAGAGAAATGCCGCATTTTTGCTCATTAATTATAATATTTCATAGACGTTGTTTGCAAACAGATCATTATATCATGCTGTTTTAGATTAATATATGTGTAGGGAAAAAAAGTAACTGCATATATTCAGAATACGAATTATAAAAAAATCTCTTGTCGACAGCGCTATTAATATTGAACAATATCTTAAAGAGTTTAAGAGATACAAACTACACACATCAAAGAATATTTGCAGACGCATATTTCACAAGATAATAGCAAAATCAGCAGCTGACTAAGATTTATTCCTAATCTATGCATGCCCGCCGATATCGACATTCACCTTTGGCTCGTTAAATGAACGCAACAAACAAGTTTCGCCAATATCGATAATTCTTCTCTTTGCCACGATTGAAAGACCGTCAAATTTATTCTGAATTATATTTGCTTGGAGAAAGCAAGTAAAAAAATCTACTAGTTCTCTTATTAGGATGGTGTTGAATTCGCGGCGTTTCTCTGGCTTCCGATTCTTCAGGTATAGATGAGCGCCGGGGATGGCTCCTGTTGCCGGTCGTTCTGTCTTGCGACACAATGGCGTCCCGCCGCGAGCGTGCATTATGCCGCCCAATGTTTCCCCGCTTCCAGCTCGCGTACACATGTGCAGACACTCGAGCGGTATCTCGCAGCACAACCCGGAAGAAAATATATGCCCTTAACCGTCTTCCATTATACGATCCCCGTGCCGATCGAGGGGCGAACTTATTTAGGCCGCGGCGTCGATCCTCGGAAGGGGTGCAACCGTGCTGTATAGCACCTTCCGAGATGCTTCACAGGGTGAACGAGAGGGAAGGAGGAAGGGGGAAGGGAGAGAGAGTCATCGACAAAAAGAACGGAGTTTACTGCCCGGGACAAAGGTGGAGGGGAAGGGGGTGACAAGTCGCAGGGATGCTGTGGGAATGTTCCTACAGGCGGAAAAGATCACCTGTAACCATTGTGAACGACGTTTCTTTCGGCGGAGGAATACACTTACCCCCAGCGATCGGTGTCATCTATGATCGACGTAATCCCGGCGCAGTCGAGAAGAAGCTCTCGATCGAGTTCTGGAACGATACTTGTTCGTGTTTTCCGAGCGAAGAACTTCCTTCGGGACCATTCGATGCTCATCAACAAGTTTTGGAAAGATTGCGGGAAATTGGGGAAAAAAGTTTGCGAGAAAAATATCAGAGATAAGTGACGTGGAAACGTATGAGATGTATTCGTCGTTTGATTCACGATTAATTCTGATTATTAGTTAATTTTATTAGACTACATCTATTACATTTCTGATTTGAGTTGTGAGTATTGATGATTGTAATATTTCAGCAATGTCTAGAGCGACAAGAACGCGAATTAAGAGGAAAATTGAAGCAAATTTCTACGGCCGTTTTGTGCCATACACTTCCTGAATTTTCATCATTCGAGCAAACAAGGATCCGAAATTTTTTGATGAAGCAATCGATAATATTCACAATCTGTTCTATCTCTCTCAAATATTTGCAAAAAATAGGATTAATTGCTGGGCGAGACACGCGAGAATTCTGCGTGGATAACTTGGTAATGCGAAGCGAGAATATATCTGGTAAACCAGAGGTTTGCGCGTGTCTTTTCTCGCGCACCAAGAAACACGTGTAACCCTTCGACCAACAACGGGCCGCCCCTTTTAATTTTAATTTCCTAGCAAAATCCTCTCCTTTGTAAGTAGAGCGAGCGGGCTAGTCGATTACCAGAGAGAAACGGGGCCGACGCGGGCGAGAGGAGGAAGAACGGATCGCCGAAGAGAGTGACAGAAAGAGAAGAGTTTAGTCGAAGGAGGGGAAAGATGGGGAAGCAGGCTCCGTTTTCCACGCACATCATCCCTTTTACATTTTAATTTCTCCCCTTTTGCGCCGGCTTTCCGAAGTATCTTCTATCTCGTTCTCGCCCTTCCAGGCCTAGGTAGCATCCCTTTAACATTATAATGTTCCCTCTCTGCGCTGACGTTCTCTTTCTCTCCCTCTGGCTCCTCTATATTTCCTCTGCGTCTCTTGATTTTTTTTTCTACCCCTTCGGTGACGGTGTAACGTACCGATTTATATGGGTTAGCAGGCGAATTCTAAGGAAATGTTATGCCACCGACCTGGAATCAATGCAAAAACCGTTGGAGGCGGTCGAACGCGCCGTCGACGTGCAATTTCACGTGTGTCGTTGAGTTTTCGAGCACGAACAGAGTTTCTCTTTTCTAACTCTTTTGCCACAAATGAAAGAGAGAAAGTTTAGCTAAAAGATATTACATAAAATTTGTGAGTTACTATTCTATCATATCCAAACAACTACGTAACATATATGAATAGAGTCTAAGTGCAAATTTCTGTCCTTTACCAGTCGACTTAAAATTTTAAGGCAGTTACAAATTTTAGTATCAATTTTATCGAGCTTTGACTTCCAATTTTAAAAGGTTTTAAAATTATTTTTTATTTTGATACTTAGAATTTTGTGGGGTTTGGAATTTTTATCTGGCATAAGAGAATTCTCTCGCATGGACATAAAAATTTTATTGGATCCATCCCACCGTGTATACATTTTCCTCACGTCCTTGCTGGAATCCGGCGTGACAATTTCTAATATGCATCCCCTCAACGCGGAATCAATAACGAAACCGTTGGAAACTCAAAATCGCTCGACGTGCTCTGGCTCGGATTATCGAGCACCCGAGAATCTATCGATCATACGAGAAAAAGGGAGCGGAGGAAAAGTATAAGAGATGCAGATCGCGTCGGATTGGCTGGCATACATTAACCGCCACGACGGAAACTGGATTAAAGTGCCGGAATTATTTGCAGGGACTTTGCATACGTGCGTCCTTGCGGTGGAACACCTCGCACAATTGTCCCGCGATACAATGCACCTCTATTCGGATGCAACACGCAACGGAAGTTCTTCTGCCTCATCGAAGAAGGGATTCTCGTATCGATGGAATGTCGCGTATCCGACGGTTGAAAATGTTATCCGATTACAGATATTCTTTCTATATAAACGTTAAGCTTCTCTTCTTCGAAGCCGCGCAACTGAAATCCTGAAGCGAACTGTATACGCAAGAAGAGAACTCGGAGATTTCTTTTTACATTCAAACTCCTGTCCATAATTATCTGGAGTTAGAGGTTCTCTTCAGGAAAATTTAATCTGAAATCGCTAGAATATTTAAAGTATCTTAATTTGACTCATCAATATAAAGTTTTAATTTAAAATTAAAATTGCTTAAAGTATAAATAAAGTATAAATTTTTAAAGGAATCTTGTTACTCAAATTAATTTTAACTAATTTTAGATATATATTTAAATGATGTACAAAAAAGTAATAAATTTACCACAGCATATTTTGAAATTTCTAATTTTCTTGCAATTAAATAGAAATGTGTCGATATATGTATCGATAGAAGTTCAAACAAATAATAAGTTTTAAAAAAACTCTTGCTACGTTAGTTGTCCTGATAAACAGTAATAGGCTCATTTTTCTATGTACCCCAAAAAACGCTGCTTGAAAGGGTAAACGTGTCGTTCGAAGAAAGCTCCGTGATTAATGATTTACATGACGGACCGCCCGGCACGTTCAGCCGGGCACGTTGGTCTGGGCCGGCAAACGCAGAATAGAGATGACGTACGACGTTGCGGTCCGACGAGCGATTTATTTTACAAGGTGTAGAAGTGCAACTCTTGACCGCCCATCAAAGTAACGAGTAGCTGGGGAACGCTCTCGGGGAAGCTTGATGGAATACTGACAAGAAGAGAAACAACACATCGGTCAGCATGGTTACGCCGAGGGTTGTCCGTCGGTGAGCGATTTGCATTTACGATGCAATTGCGCATCCCGACACTGCCGATGATAAACTGTCACCCTATTATCTCTAATATCGTCTTGTTTGCTAAATTTTGCGGAACATTGGTTCTCGCGTTACAACACGGAGACATGACAAACATTATTTCGCACACATACATGTCTCACACACAACATTCATATATTCTTAAAAATAATGCATGTGTTTCATGAAAAAAAACCATTTTTTCTTAACATAAGGCGTCCATCGATAGAAAAGTATTTTATTTTACTCTTTTTTTTCAAACATTTATCCGGATGATTATTATTTGCACGATTATTATTCATTATTAAACGAGCAGCTACCACGTAAGCGATTCGCCGATGTTTTCCTTGCAAATATGCAAGCTCTCTCAGCACTTTGAGAGTATCTACCAGCAAGATGGAACAGAAATTATCCTTTGCCAAATATTGTCCCGCGCCAGGATCTACGATCGGGAACGTCGCACTGATCGCGCGCGCGCGTGCAGGAAATAGGGACAAAAAGAGGATGTCGGGGTCCTGAAGCGGGGAACAGTCGCCGTGGATCTTTGGATTAAGACGAGCTGACGTGGCACGTGCTAGATCTTCTCAATGTTGCTTCTGCGGCACAACTCGAGTGACCATTGGTCATTGTCGCAGGAGGGAACGCAAAAAGGAAAGAAAACCGGTTGCCACCTGCCAGGACGAGCAGCAGGTTTTAACGCAAGCGTGGTCCAGCGATCGCTTTAAGAGGGACGATCGTGAATAAGGTGAATTACAAGTGGCGATTGATTTAAAGAACTTAAAAGAGTGATTAAGGAGTCTCCTTTTGATTCACTAAAATTAATTACCGATTATGTTACTCTTGACAGATAGAGAACTATCACTATCACTTAGGCGATTAAATTCTATATTTAGAGGTAAATTGTTTACAAGCCTCAAAAGTATATCTAAAGTACTATATTTTCTCCGGGGAAGGGGGATCATCCGAATTCGAATGTTTCAACGGCGAAAGAGTTCGTTGGTCACCGACCGCGGCGGAGACACCCGCGAATTAGCATATTATCCGTTACGGTAGTTGCCCGCCCGTTTCTTCGCGGCACGATCCTTCCGGAGGATCCGTAGCCTTCTCCTTATTTTTTTTACGGTCATCAGTCGGCTCGGTACGTTGACCGGCTCGCGATTCGCTACATGCTCGTCAAAAGACTGCCAACTGAACCTCCCCCCTCCCTCCTGTTTGACCGCGAGAGGCTCTGAAACGCATGCATGTATGCTCATGATCGGATCGCACATGCAACGCGCGCGTTACCGTCCATCCGGCAAACAATAGGAAATCCCGGCTAGTCGCCGTCGACCTGCAGTCGACTGAAATCGGATAGGATTGGCCAACGCCCCGGATCGTGACCTGCGCTGGTCCTACCGGCAGCACCTTCCTGGACGTGGCCGTGGAAGGGGTAATCAGGAATTCAATTTCACCCTGGACAACGTCGGCGCCGGACGCTGGTTCCTCTCGCGCGCTCAGCATCGTTCCGAGAAATCGTGGGTAAAGAAATGTCACTTTACGGTTTTGCGTCGGGGTCGGCTTAACGTTAAGATCACGTATGAAAATTCTGAATCTATTCTCTCTAAATGATCAGTGTAGAAAATTATTGTAATTATCTCTGAAAATATTTGTCTCGACTGTTTATAAAAATTGTAAATAATAAAAACATTGTTCTTTTTTAAGTTTTGTTGCAATAATTTAAGCTCAATTCAGATTACTTAATTTTAGTTTGTATTTACATTTGCTGATAGTTCACGCGAACAATGAAGAAAATCTCCGCGAGTAAGTTTTGCGGGGTGCACGGTTCATCATCATCGGTTAGATTGACGTTTCTTTCGTCTCAGATATGGAAGATTCTTGTCGATCTCGTTCTCGGTGATGTCAATTAATTTCAGAGGATTTCGATCGGCCGACTCACGTGGCGACCTCACCGATGTGACCTCGACTTGACGGCAGAGGTACGTTGCTTGCCCCCTTGACCTCTTGCCCACTACGAATTATACGCTCGTCAAAGTTAATGACATCGTAATGATCGTCCGGTTTATAAGCGTCCGCGACGAAACCCCGAAAGGGACAAGAGCGGGGGGGAGGGAGGGAGGAAGACGGTCGCGGAGGATCCTCGATGACTGATGGTCATCGCACGACCGGTGGACAGTGCAGGGTTAAGGGTCAGATCTTCGGCTAATCCTGATTAATCGCGGGTCCTCGTGTCTTCTTTCCTTCAAGTACGAAACGGAGGGGACTGCACTTGAGAAATGTCGACGGCGGTTACGGGCTCGTGGTTGCCCCCCGTCATGTCGCGATTCGGACGTTTAGGGACATGTCGGACAGATCGTGGAGTATCGTTCCCTTAGATAAAAGCGACGGAAAGGGGGACAACCGTGCTAATAGCATGTGCCGTGAAAGAGGGTAACATCATCGGCATGCTAATCTTTACTGGAGCACAAAGATTTCGAGATTATATCACGGCTAAAACGGGATAGACAACGATGGAAACGTTGTAGACGTTAAAAAGTACGGCTGAATAATTATTGTATCAGACGTTAAAAATACACGTTTGCTATTTTTGCTGTAATGTAAGATTGTTATAATCCAATTTTATATTTACATTTTATTATTACTCTATAACATTAAAAATGTTCTCATATTTTCCCCTAAAAGTTAAAATATAAATTTCAAATTGAAGCAGTGCGAAAGTAATTAATTAATTTTATATTGAAACTTCGTTCTGTGCGTTGCATCGTAATATTAATAGAGGCTGTATTAATGAAAAAATAAATTGATATAAAAATACATTGCGCACACGCGAGCGTGTATTACTCACGCATAATTTCAAGAAAATGAAAATGTCGAGCGTTTTTCATTGAAGATATATCATCGAGGAAAAGCGAACGAAACAATGTGAATTCGTATCCGGCAACGACTCATATCAAACTGGAATTGAATTCCAAGCTATCCTGTAACTACATTGGGAGAGGAATTTCTACAGGAAATACTGGTCGCAATCAACTTTACGAGATTTTCCAAAGCGAGCGGTACATATTCGACTCCAAGGATATCGCCTAATACGATAGTACTGTATTTTAACTCACGTCAACGCAAAATCAATAAGTAAAAAAATTTTGTATCACGAGCCAAATAAAAAATTACTTAAGAACTTGTTTCAACGGATAACACTTAATTCAATATCACAATATCAATAATCATATCAAGTTAAATGCTTTACACAAATGTTTCATAAATGAGAGCATCAAGACCTAGATCAGAACGGTCAACGGCCAGGATGCTACTCGTCCAAGTCTGACAGTCGTTTCGAAGCAGTTTGACTGACGGTAACGTTTCATCCGGTCGCGGGTTAGGCGCAACATATTACTGATATTTATTATAACGACGCGATGCAGTCGGACACGGTCGTAATGTATACGAGGCGCGCAAGAACGCGTCGCGCGCATTACTCGCGGTGCAGAAAAAGCTCCCGGCAAGACAACAACGTAGGATTATGGTTGCCGGCAGGATGTTGCGACGTGTGAGATGCAGGTCATCATCTCTCACGTCGTTCTCCTTCCTTCCCCCTTGCAATGAAAGCCGAAAGAGAGGAACGACTCGAAGCCCGAAGAACGGCGAAGAGGATTGGAGGAGGAGCCGTTGTCCTGCAGGACGTCCGGACACCAGGTGGCCAGGATCGGGGGCCCATTACGTTCGTGGATTAATTGTGATGCAAAAACTCACGGTGGCTAACGGAGTGATAGGAGTGTCCGTCTTCAACGGACCGCGTTCCGGGTTCGGCTCGGTCTTTTTGTTTCGGTCGCGCAAGGAAGAGAGTATGTGTGCGGCATAAGTTATCAGCGTGATTAAACAAGGGATTGCCCGATGCGTCCTGCAGCTCATGGGCAACGGTCAACACGGTTGTCGCAGGTGACGGATTTGAAGATGGGGCAGGCTTTACTTTCAGCGCGAAGAGTATACGTATTTACATATATCTATCATACATCTCCAGTCTTCTTAATGGTACACACAAAAAAATATCTACGATATTTATTTCGCGAGCCTCCTCTTTCTGATATCGTATTTCAAATAAAAATTTGTGATGGTCAAAACGACTTACGAAAAGAACAGTCACTTTAATGCTTAAAAAGTTGAGAAATTAATCTTGAATTATTTTCAACAATTGTTGCCTCTTATCTTGTATCGAATGGTCAACCTTGCGTTAACATTCTTGGGTTGTTCGTCTCGAAAGCTCGCACTGGTCGTTTCGTTCCGCGCTCTAATACGGACACATCGCTTTAAAGCTGCGAAGGGTGAGAGTAGATGGCCCCGAGGGTGGTTGCCACGGCGGTAGTGGCTGTGAGGCTGGGGTGCGGGTGGGTTTTGAGGGTTGGTGATTCTAAGAGGTCCGGCGCTCACACACGTGAGTCCGCTTTAGGGGTGGCGGCGGAAGGGAGGGTGGCTGGTGGCGGCTCTGGTCCATGGGGCGCTGGTATTGATCTCCTGGTCTACCCCCGTCCCCAGGAGTCTCCCCTCGACCACGGTAAAAGGAGGGCGGATAGGGTGGGTAAGATGTCAGCGTGCGTACATACAAAGTAGCCCACCAAGCTCGTCCTGCCGACCGTGCACGCGGAGCGGAGTCTTGTACATTGTCCGTGTTAAATAAGTTATCCTGCGGAGCGCGCCACCCCCGGATGTACCTGCGTCATAGTTTTTGGATGATACGAGACCCGCGGGTCTCACCCACCGGGATTTCCCTTTACGTGGATTAGGTCGTGCAATGTGCGTGCTATTGATTGGGTTCGGTCTTGTATTTATTTCCGGAGAGCTTGATAAATTCGTAATGCGTCTTATTTTGGTCGCTTTCCTTAGGACACGTTAAAGTCCCAAAAGTTTTACTGGAACTTATTGCAAAAATTCTGAATAAGGAGTTGTAAAACTGTATATAAAATTAAATTGGCGATTAAATGAGTTAGGATTAATTTTGTCATGTTAAGGAATGCGATTAGTATGTTTGCAAACAAGTAGAGAGAATTATTTGATAATTCTCGGAACCACAATCCTGTTCTTCTTTATTAAACATCGAAGCAGATCATTTTTCAAATACATACTTCATCACATAATCAATACATAATTTCTAGGTGTGTTGCTAATTTTCTATGTAATTCCCAATGATAACAGCTCACTTGCTCTAAAAGAGACGTTCCGGAATTTCAAAGTATTCCGTCTCACGAACCCAATCGCGTTTACGATAAATCAAAGACCTTCCCTCCAAATCACGCGGCGAATCCAATGCATCATTTTCGAGATCGTAGAAGCCGATGTATCATCCGTTACTCAAGCGAGGTCCGTTTGTCACGTGGCGTACACGTCGGTAATGTCCGACTTATCGTTGCGCCGCGCGTTCGAACGCGATACGAAATCCGGTCGATGATTTACACCTTGTCATCGGGTTACCCGGTATCCTCCATGCCATTGTGTAACCGAGAGCCCCGCTCGATTTGCTCCCGGGAACGCACGCGTGTGTCTGTATGCGCGCTGAGTCTTCCTCCCTCCTTAACAGGAAGAGAGGAGGCACGCATCAAGGACGCAGAACCGTAATTATCCTCCTGCTCGCGCGCGTATTCGTGTCCTCCGCTACCGGCGGTTCCATTATCCTAGGGCGCTGATGCTCCTCGTTACGCTCATGCCGGCACGTAAGCGTGAATAATGTAAGGAACGGAGGCTGGGGAAGAGAAGAGAGAGAAAAAAGGGACGCGTGGAAAAAGCCAATAAGGGTTGTGTCCGGCGCGGGAAAAACCCTACGCGCAGATATTCCCCCGAGTGTCGGAGTTATTCCTTACGGAAAGTCCACCTCTTTTCCTTCATCCGCACCAGCTCGGCGGATTTTTTTCGATACGGGGAAATTCATAATAAGCGTGTCGAGCAGTTTATCTATTAGACCGATTATCGATTTGACTTTTAAGGTCTTTAATCGGGAGAGTAAAGCGATTATTAAATCCCTTTCTCCTCCTCGAGAAATAATCGATGAATATTGTATTATAATCCTATATATTCTATGTATAAAAAAGACATACAACTGTTAGTTTAATCTCTGTCTTAATTTAATTTATGTAAAATAGTTTTGAGAGACATAATCACACACGTCCCGATTATCGTTGAATTAACCAACCTAGCCAGGGTATCGCATTTGAAGGATGCCCGAGTGTTAACTGCCAACGTGCGACTTTCAATGTAAACGCATCTCCCGAGCGCCTTTAAATTCTATAATCGCCGCAGTAATTCGCACCGTTATCGGTCGACGTGATCTAAAACGTCGATGCTCCCGGAGCGACCGCTTAACGATCAATTATATCGTGCCCGATAACGCTCTCGCTCCGGAATGACTGAGATAATGAATTTTCCCTCGCCAACCCCGTCCCTCTGGCCTCTGCACGTAATAGCGTGGAGCTATGCTGTCCAAGAACATCCTCACACGCTCGCCCACCTCTCCAACCCCATCGCATACACGCGTGCAACCTCTGGTGCACACACGCGCGAATGTCGCGCGCGTCGAGCACTTGCGCGCCAACTTGGCACGGCTCTGGAAGCAATTTACATCCCGACGTCTCTCCTCACCGTGGGAAGGGGTTGGTCGAGGCTGGGGAGAGCGAGAGGCTGGAGGCGACGGGGTGGCCCGAGACGGCACTGGAGCATTGTAATTCAAGTAATGTAAGCTTTATGCAAAATACATGTTAGTTAGGAGAGCACGAGAGATAGGGCTACCCTCCTTTCCACCTCGCTTCTCCTCCCTCGCAACCCTCTTCCCTCCCGCGCCTTGGTTCTGTCCTTATGTGCCCCTCTGTTCAAGTCTACAACGTTACTGGTCTTTCTCTCTCTCTTTCTCTCACACACATACACACACTCTCTCTTTCCCTCTCGAGTTTCTCGCCTCTCTGTCTTTCTTTCATGATCCTTGTCTTCCTCTGTTCCTCTTAACGCGATCCACCCCTAGACGTGGCGGAGGGACTACTTCGAACTCCTACGTAAGCGTAAACGCAAAAGCGCTGCGTGGACACGTGCTGATGTGTATGCTATACAAGATGTGTCAAGTTTGCTGTTGTGCTGCCTTTATTTATTAGATCGTTATTTTTATTACTGTTTTATTACTAATAAGAATAATGATAGTTTGTTGTTTGCATCGGAGAATCAGTAAGTTCGTAGCAAACTTGTCAACGATTTAAACTTATGAAACTCTATTGATTCGTGACAAAATCCAGTTTTACAATAAGAATAATGATAATTTGTTGTTTGCATCGGAGAATCAGTAAGTTTCGTAGCAAACCTGTCAACGATTTAAACTTATGAAACTCTATTGATTCGTGACAAACTTCAGTTATACAATAAATCTCAAAATTGTATACTAATGTAAATACAATCTTATTGCTATTATCTAAACATCGAACAATTGCGATAAATTGTAGCATATCAGCATATCTATCAATACAGAAAGATTGTACAGAAAAATTGTAAAAAATAAAATATACTGTTATAAAATACACTATTAAAATAGACTGAAAAATGTTACATTATGTTACATTAAAAGTTTAAAAAAGTGTTGTATAAACGTGCGTATTTTGTTATTATATTTTTGCTTTAATGTTTACACAACCTTAAGTCAATCTTCAGTAGCAACCGGACTCTGCAATGGTGACGGGGAATCGAGTTTTTTGGAATTTTTTAACTTAATTTAAACTACAATACAAAACACAAAAAAAATCTTGTGATTGCATTTAAAAAATTACATTGTTAAATAAAATCCTTTGTGTCATCTTATATTATAAATTAAAACAATCGTTTTCTAAGTTTATAATACACAACTTTAATGATCAACTTAATTTCACTGATCTTAAATAACTTTACAACACAATATTTAGTTATTTATGCAATAAAAAATTAAGATATTTACATAAGACAAAACAAAAGTCATTAGATAATGGTAAAAAGCAAATGCACATACAAAAATTAATGCTGCAGTAGATTTGACATAAATCTTGTGTATAGATATTATCTATTTTGTCCCGCATCATGGATCTTGGAAACAACTTCCAGAGTGTCAGTTGGAATCTGAAGGGGGTTGTGGACCTTGACTTATGCGAAAATGCGGCACAAAACCCTGCTGAAAAAACATCCCACATCGGCAGGACTTCGTAAATAATCAGGAAAACCATCTTTATTACTGCAAGAAATCCTTTGTTACCCTGAAAAATCGATTCTCGCACTGTCGATGAAATCAGTTCGTTTCTTGAAAAAATTTAAAGATAAGTTTTTCGTGGAAAGTTAAAGTTTTAAACAGATATATATATATATATATATATATAGTTGAGACAGATAAAGATTCAGTCTAGTTTGAAAACAAATAACATATTAAAAAATCATATTTGTACAATACTTCCTGTACGTTTATCTGTTTTTAGTCTACAAATCTAAGATACTTTGTACCTTAAATAACTTTCTCACACAGAATTGTACGTGACAAAACGAGAAATGTACCAACACATTTTTCACACGAACGTACAATTATCGATACCGCGTCTTCTGCGTTTTATCGTTTATTTTGACTATTCTTTGCCATTTACCGACTTCTCTACTGTGGAAAGAGAACAAGGGAAGGCAAACAAGAAGAAGAGGCTCAGGAGAAAAAAGGTCAACGATTGGATCCATTTTCGCAGATGTCAAAACTCATTCGCGTCCTTGGCTGTCCGTCTTCTTCTCGATCATGTAGCGCAAAGTCTCGCGAATGACACGCAACTTCAATTAGAATCGCAACGATGTTACGTTACGCGTCGCGGAGTAATTTGCCCGGCGCGGCGTGTAGAAAACAGGCGTGACAGGCGATCGGCCTGGCAGTCGGAATCGTTCTGATCTTGTGCTACGTCGTCATTATCGCGAAAGCCGCTTTTTAGCTCAGATATTTGGAATGTCACGCAACGCTACGCGATATGTTTTCTCGGTGCACGCACCGCATTTCGTTCCCAGAACGCTGCGTGTCGTCGGGGCCGGTATCGTTAAAGGAACCACGCTTTACACACACACACGCATGCACGCACGCACACGCGCTCCAATCCACCACGAAATTATTTCAAAGTGACTAGTACAATTTTCGAGTGCTTCAATTTTTAGTTAATCACGTACACTTTCATTTTCGCATTATTTTACATGTATTCTCCACTTTCTTAACATCGTGATTAACGTAACAAAGGATATAAATAGTTATATCTAATTAAATATTATATTTAATTAATTTAATTTATGTGTTCGAATTTGTCCGTCATTGTTTGAATTCAAAATATTAAATTTGATTTTATACAAAAGCAAGATGGAAAATTTCCTTGTTGTCAACATAACCGACATTTGACTTTGGTTAATGTATGCTATTAGCACAACAAAATTCTATAAACCTCGGGCGATGAATCATTTAGGTAAACCGCACTCTACCTCTACGACACTAATTATTAACGGCGTTTTGACCGCCGCCCCTCCTGACTACCCCGCTGTCATGCCAAGCATATCTGCATCCATAAGATCCCGTATCTAATTTGCATGGGGCTTAAGCCGAGCCCTTGCCCCTAAGATTGTGGAAACGACTTTCGGCCATGGGAGCTCGTTGGCCAAGTGGCCACGAGGATGGCACGAATATATGCTGCGGAGATGAGCTACGGGCAGTTCTGACCCCCTCGGCGGGTAGAAATTACCCCCTTATCTTCCCGCGACAAGGCCGACGCTATATACTGAATCCTAATGCTCAATCTCAAGATAAACGCGCGCGGACCAACCCCATCCACGCCACCGCTGGCTCCCAATCGTGCGGGGGTTCTATATGCCGCTTCATGTATCTAACCTCCTTATTCGATCGGGGGCTAACAATCGAAGGGATAACAAATGCCGGAAGAACGTGAGCTATTTGCAGAATTTAAATCTATGAAAGACGGCGCATTCTAAAATTCTTACATACGAACAATTGATTTTCTAATCTATAAATTGTGCGATAACATGCATAATACTTGTTATAAAAATCCGTAAGTTCTAAATAATTTAAATATAATCGGGAATTTCGAGTTCTAAGTTTTAACGTTTCAATTTCTAATTTTTTCGAATGTTTCTGGAGGTAAAAGTAGCTTTAAGAGATATTCTACAAGATATTCTATATAGATATAATACTTGGAATAATAACATTCCTAATTTCCTTTATATTACTCCTGCGTGTAATCATGATGTCTATCCTTCGTTGTCGTAAATTCTCAACATCCAGTATCGCTGCCCTGCCAGGCATCTTCATTGCACCGTGTGGAATTCTGATGCCACATAAACACAACAAACCTGCGACCGAGTTAAAACGAGGGGGAGTGAGGTATCCTGTGAAAATTCGTTAATCCGGAAAATCACGCAATTCTGCAAACTACACAAAATTGGATGGACAAATTTACGGGGCGACATGGGAGGAGAAAAAGGGGAACCGAGTATATGTCGTCACCAAGAAATTTCGGCGAATCGTTGATCGATGCAGGAGGGAGAGAGAGAGAGAGGGGGAGGAGAGGAGAGAGAGAGACCACACCATCGAAATTCGACCCTGGGACGGACTTTGGGTGGATATTCCGTGACGCGAAGATTAAAGCTCGCGTGTTACAAGTGTACATGCGTTCGTATGTCTGTGTATATGTGTGAGCGAACTAATACTGTCACACGTGAACAAATTACACTTACGTTTACATTGTCATATGGATGAGGTGACACGCGTTTACACGCACACAGACGCGCGCGCGCGCGCACATACATACACACACACACATACTACCGATCGATAGTTTTAGTATAGTACGTTTACGTTTGATGGTTGACAAACAGTCGAACTCTCATTTTTTCTGATTTTTAATATTTTATAATAACATTGTTAATAACACGCAAAAGTGACGTTGAAAAAAAATCTGATGTAAATGAAATGACTGATTTGTTTGCACCAAAGATTCGCTTGCTATGCGAAAGAGAGAGAGAGAGAGACGAAATTGAATAAAAATATAATAAATAATATAGTTTCAGTTTAATTTTCGACGACATAACGATTTTACAATATTTTCATTGGTATATCATTATTCAGTATCATAAATACGGCGCTTTTACAGCATGAAAATTTAATCTCGCTAAAATTATAACATCTTTAAAGTTCTGAGCTTGTTTTCGCGTTTGCGAAAACTCTTGACACAGAGTCCCCTCCTTTGACTATAAATATATTTTGGCTATTTGACTGTTATGAGTAAACTTTTCCGCTCGTATCCTCGGTAAGTGTATTCTCCGAAAATTCCACACGTCTCAGTAAGGGGCATCTACGTTTCGACCACATCGTCGACGTGTCACCGGCGTACGTCCACATTCACAAGCGAGACACACGTGAACACGGACGCATGCCGACGCGCGTAGAATGTAATTAAGATAAATTAGCGTTAAGGGGAATTGGGCTGTGGAGCGCGAGGGTGGAGGAACGCGAAAGGGTGACGGCGACTGTGTGCGTCCGTGTGGCTTATATACGAATGCGTGGGCACACGTACGTACTCTTATTACATCCGTGTACCCCTTCCCCTACACACACACACACACACACACACACACACACATGTACACGCATATACAAACATACGGACGCGCAAGGGTCCACGCGAAAGCTCGAGTATGTGGCGTATGAGTATGCGTGCGAAGGAAGGGGCAAGAGAAGGATGGCAGAGGGTAGTCTGAAAGCGGGGGTGGATAGTTTCGAGGGAGGTTACGATAGAATGTCGGGCGCTAGAGCGTGTATGTGGAGGTCTATGCTTCGTGCGAGTAAGCCTCGTCGGCGTTACGGCACGCTGGAAGCTTAATGATGCATGCCGCCGGCGCCAAACGAGCATCCACTGATAAAGCGATGACCAGGAAGGGGTGTGAGGGCGAAGGGGGACCGACCGACACGAATCTCTTTCCGTACAACGACTTGTCAGGAGTTATCGAAGGAGATACATCGATCGCGTCCAGAGAAACAGTCATTTCGAGAATGCTCATTGATATGACAGAAACAATGGAATTTTTGTTAATTTTATTTTCAGTGTAATAAAAGAATGAACAAAATATTAAATGAATTCATTAACGAGTCTCTATTTTTAAACGTGAGATTTCTCGAAACACAATTCTGGTCATCAGCATTATTAAAATTTTACGCAACAATTGCATTTAATTTGTGTGTAATTGACTATATGTAATTATGTATTATATGTAATTTAGAAATAAAAAAATCTGCTATACGTAAAAAATAAACATGTTGTATTAAAAGTAGCATATTTGTATTAGTATAATTGATATCAGCTAATTTGTTATTTTATAAATATTTTAAATGATACACTTTTCTATTATCGCGAGATTTTTTCAAGTAAAGTGTCGAGGTAAGAGATAGATAGACAGAGAAAGAGAGAGGCTTTGCTGTAACAATCGCATCGTAGCGATATCTTACGCGTTCGCCACGAGATTTGGACAGCGAGGAGAAACAATGCCTCGGGGATGCTGGGGCTGATGGACGCTTCCGATACGCGAGAAAGAGGGTGAACGGCCGGGGGTTGAAGAAGCGTGGTAGCGCAAGGGAGGCATAGCAGAAAGGGAGAGAGAGAGAGAGCCGGTTATACCTCCCTAGTTTCGGCGGCTATTATATTATTTAATTAATTAAGTTCGCGAGACCCTTGCCAGGCCGTTCGCGTGATTAATAACATTGCATGGGCCGAGCGCTATTAGCTCGACCTCGGTTTGTGGATTTACGATGTTCCTTGACTATATCTATGTATACGTGTGTACATGTACATTATGTTCTTAGACATCATCTGGACCAGTCAACGCCAAACGCAGGATGTCGGATGTTTTTGTATGGGCAACGTTAACGGCGTGTGAGCACACGTTGTGAATAAATATTCTTCCGTATTTCCAGACAAGCCAAAGATCTAGTCTCCGTGTTTGTTTACATTACGCTGGCGATTATGTGTATAATTCGAATAAATACTTCTAATTTTGCTAAAAGCCAAAAGGATATTACAAAAAATATTAATATTAAGAAATATTAAGATTAGTTACGAGTAAATATCTTTCAACAAAATTTAAGGATATCTTTTCGAATAAACATATTACGTTAGATACTGATAGATTAAATTACAAAATTGATAATATGTCTAATAACAATGTTATTATATATTAATATAACATCATTAATTCTTGGAGCACGAAAGGAGAATTTTTTCCGACAAGATTTCATTCTCTACACAATAAAATAAGTGCTTAATGTAGTCCAAGCAGTGTTCTTTCGCGGCACTTTCACGGATTTTCACAATGTAAGTTGAGCTCTTGCAATTTATCTCTACGTGCGAAATTCTCTTTTATTGGCAAAGAAGAGTATAGTGCTGGTTAAAGGTTCTTTATCTCGTTCCGCTCGAGAAATGAAAATGTCGCTGGTAACTTCACCGTGAAAGAAATACCTCGGAGCTTACACCCCTTCGATAATTCGATGGTGATTTATTTTCATCACCGGAAATCAATGCATCCTTTTTTGCAAACCATCAATGCAAATTCTAATGCGTGATGACAAAGCGTGGGATCCTTAACACAAGATATTGGTATTATTTTCACAACTATGAAATACTAAAATTAATATTATCAACTGTAATATTAATATTGAATTTGTAAAAAGATGTAGAGTTTTGTCGAATGTAAAGAGAAAGAAAGAAAGCTAAATATTCGAATAATTATCAGCGGGAAATCCATATTTAGAATATCCATAAAGCGAGCGAGCGATAGAAAGAGAGAGAGAGAGAAAAAGCTAGATATAATACTTAGACTCTTTTCAGGACATCCATGAAAAATATCTTCAACACACATACAATTGTAACTGATTTACAGAACTTTCTCTTTGATATTTACTGCTACATTTATCATTTTTCTTTTTTGGCATCAAAATAAATCGTATCTGATAGCAACTTTATTGTTACATTATTTGTTTTTAATCATGTCCTTCGTTTCGATAAATTTTCTAAAGAATTTTATAAAAATTCTGTGTAGAATGTTTACTGTCGACCAAGGAATTTTTAAATTACTTCCTGTATTTCATAAAAGAGTATTTGTAAAAAGAAGAAAGAATTTTTAGATTTAATCATAAATATTAGTGTGTCTGTTATTTTCTTTTTTTATTTTCAAGTCTCTCGGGGGAATATATATATATATATATATATATATATATATATCAGTTAATTCCTGAAACAAAGTTTACACAAATGATCGCCGTTAGATTTTAACAGAGCTTCTCGCGTTTATCACGAAATGATGTGCGAAAATGTAGCGACTACCAGCCGCATTAGATAACAGCAGTGTAAAACGCGGCACGAGATGTCGCATACCAGAATGGAATACGAATAAGAATGTTAACCATTCGGACGCTGGAGGATGGGGCGGTTCATTACCTAGTTGCACGTTTTAGTTTCATACACACACGTGGCATACACATACGTATGCAAGCTCGGCAATAACCCTTCTCGTATAATTCTGTCAAGATGACCCACTTTTCGCCGCGCTTTTTAAGCTCTTTGAGCTGTGCTTGTCCCGCGATAATGAGAACGTTAAAGTTCGTTATTTAACTTTCTTCGTGCCTGCCGATATTAAAAAAGTTTAATGAAATTTAGAGAAAAGCGAATAAAAAATGCGACGAACGAATTGGCTGTAGGAGAGTTAATATACAATTTTTCCTTAAAAAAAAAAAGATTTTGCATAGTTTGATCTTTTTTATATTAGTGTTTTGCGATCATTCTAGTTGAGCAAAATCTCTATAATGGAGAATTTTATTCAGAGACGCAAATTATGAAATCTTGCATAATGTATCTTCAAAGAAGACAAAAGAAATGTATATATTATTAATAAATAGTTGAATTGGCAATATTTTAAATGCCAATGGTCACTCTAAAAATTATGTCCTAAGTTATAATTTAGGTACAACATGTTCCAATTAAATTTTAATATAAAGTAATGCAATTAAAATAGAATTCAACAAGATGTTCTTAACAATAATTGAAGCTTGATTTTAATCTTACAATTAGTTGTGTTCACTCTTCTGAACGCTATTTTATTAAATGGATGTTACATACGAGTGAAAAAATAGCCAGTGTTATCTAAATCTGAAATTTCGAAGGCGCAGAAACGACCGGTGAAATCGTATTATCGAAATTGGATAGGGACGGAAAATTCGGGAAAAATGTAAATAAGAGCAGTTGTCGAATCGTAAAAGGGCGCGAAATTTACCCGTGTCGACCTTATCGTCGTAGGGGGTTGAAGTCCACCCGGTCGTTCCGTCCGGCCAGAGAGATAAGCGAAGTCCATTTGCAATATCTAATCTCGTTGTAGACGACGTCTAAAGAGCATTCAGGCTGCACTTTACAGATCAGTTCACTCGGTTTCCTGATCAAACTTCCCATACAGCATAAACATTGCAGCTATATTGTGACAATGTTGTCGCAATATAACTGGAATGATCTGTGCTGTATGGGTTAGAATAATGTAGTTAATATGCATATCAATAACTGTATTATCGTTGTTTATTTAAAAACTAAGCAGCAGACATCGATTAGATAAACGTAATGGTAATGGCTGCTCCAAAGATTACAGTAATACCATTTTTACGATATGTAAAGTAACACATTAATAGTTTAATTGATATGACAGTTAATGATGGAATGCAGAAATTTTCTGTCAAAGAGAATTTTTACACAACAAGAAATTATTTCAAAGCTTTATAAAAAAACGATACATGTATTAATTATTCATTATCAAAAGATAGTAAATTGAATGTTTTTTAAATTCCACTTTTAAAATGGACAGTTGCATGTCATTTTAATTATTTATTATTATTATTATGGTTATAGTTTTAATAGAAAATTCAAAACGTTATCTATTTTTAAATCACGAAAAAACCAGTTTGTGACAATAAAAAAAAAATGCCGAAACATCAGCATATGGTAGCACTACCTTCGTGATGACAGACTAATCACCCCTATCAACCCTCTGGAAAGCTTATCCTGAGGTTATTGACATGCACCCTCGTAAAGATACTGCATATTCCGCGTTCTCTGCGAGCAGATAACACCAGAATGTTAGCATTATTCTAGGACTTGCAGGGGTTGCCTCTTTAAATTAACTCTCGAGAATCTAAATCTGCTCCGGCTGATCGTAATTGGTGCGTGAAGAAGTAATCAGCCATAAAGTCGACCTGTGCATTTTTGGGTCATCGAGGGAGAGCATCAAATTAAACAAAATATTTTACGTTGTTGTTAAAAAGAGACTGAATAAAAAGTGCATATTAACACGACATTGCGATTTAAACAAAATTTTGCTTCAGGAATTTGAACATCACTGTCATCACGGCACAATATTCAGGTTTTAAGAAATCATTTTTGCGAATTAGTCACGCGCCTTAGCTTGAAATGAAGAAATATCGATCCGCAACAATGAGCTGCTTTAAATCTTTTCAAAAGATTTTCGAATCAAAGTCCCGGGAGGGAGATGAGTCCCGTCTAGTCACGTCAGCGCGAATAATTATCGGCGAGGAAATAACTCCGCGTCAGCGAGAGGAGGTACGCGTGCACGGGGAACAGGAGCGCGCGAAGGGAGAAAACGATCGTCGCGACGGCGACAATCGGTAATTTCTTCGGTCATCGATCATCGCTGCGTCCCACCGTGATTGGCCAAACGGACGGGGCTGCGGCCGGAATACGGCGCGCCGATTGGCTCGGGATCAGGGTGAGAAAATCTTTCGCCGCGGACTTCAATGCCTGTCGGACGGGATGATTTATCGTAATGACGCTCTTCTCTGCGCCGGCTACGTTTTCCTGCCCGGATACGATGACGCACTCGCAAAACTGCACATTTGTGATTTCTCTAAGCTTTGGTGATTTTTCGAAATTAACAACAGCCGTCCAGCATGTGCAGAACATGAACACCACACATGGTAAAGGGCAATTCGCTTTCTTTGCTGAATTCTTTGAGGTTTTTTTGGGTTAATTACATTTTTTCTGCAATCCGATAGTACGCTAAAAAAAAAAACGTACAAAAAAAAACCGCAAAACTATTATTTTACTAACGATCTTTTTTGTTAAGAAAACAGATTGAAACAATTTAGGAAACACGATATTTATCTGAACAAGGTCGATTTTCTAATGGTTTTAGTCGTTAGTTTTTTTGAATTTCTTTTATAATGAATAGTAGACAGTTACTTTGTCACAAAAAAAGGGAGAGAAAGAGAGAGAGAGATGCTACTACATAAAAGAAAAATTTCTTTCCAAACATTCTGTATTTACAAGTTTCAATTTATTCGATCCGTCTCAATTACTAATAATCACAACGTTTCAACCTCTGATTTGGGTCTTTTTCAAGTGTAGAATGTTATACTTAATAATGCGGATGGAAAACACTAATATTTGTCTTATTGACATTGCGCCCAAACTACATCAATCTTGAAAATATTTCATAACGGCTAAGTTCGTCAGTAATAATACATGGAAACAGCGATGTTACTTCGTGTAGATCACGTTACATTCTATATTTACATTGTTAATAAGCTTTGATAAAAAAAAAGACAATTTTAATTCTGTACATTTACCATTCATTATGCATCTTCCTTAACAATATGCATGGTTTAATAATAATAATGAATAATTAAGAGAAAATCTTGTAACAAAATCCAGCTACAGAATTACAGCTCTCTCTCTCTCTCTCGTTTCTGTAAATTAATTAAACCTCTAATCATCTTGAATTTCGTCTAAAAAAATACCGGTGTCCGGTTCGGCTGCTTTATCGAAATTTCACAGGATGAATACCGAATTTGCGGTAATAAAGCGATCGAACGTGCACCGTCATGCATATGCCACGTTGGCATGTCACGGGAAGACGTAAAGACCCCCGGATGTTGTTTCCCACCTGAGATTTCGCATAATGCAGCGTGGATGCATACCGCTCGTGCTCCCCCTGCAGGTACTAGAAACACCCGATATACAACATTGTTTGTGAAACAATGGAGTTTGCGTCGGCGCCCCACTCCTCATCCCACCTCACCGAAATCTCTGTTGTGACTTCGTGTACTTGGCGATATCCTCCCTCCCCTACTCTCTGAGAACAAGTGCACTCGGGCTTTCTTATCGCAGCCGATGCGCCGCAGCAAATTATGATTGCTCTAATTTCCTTTGACTCACGACTATCCGTTCTTTCCCCTGATATCGTGACTCGCCAGCACGAAGGACAAGATAATTCTCAGAAGAACCTCTCAGCTGATGGAACGGAACATTGATGTTGAAATAGAAGTCATGTTAATGCTATGTCAGGTTACTGCTGTAAAAGCAGGTTGCAGCAAAAACTTGAAATTATTCATTTGTTACGTTAAAATTTGATGTCCAGTCGTGTTAAATATATGCAGTTTTTTATCTGTGTTATACAATAGTTTAAGGATATCATTATTTATGTTTAAAACATTTGTTACTTGTAATCCTATTATTTCATTATTCTTATATTGTACTTTTATATATTATTATAAAATGTAGTAAATAACGTGCAAATAACAATAATATCCGTGTAATTTTGGGATAATTATTTGAAAAATGAGGATAAGAAAACGTAAGAGAAAAGAATTCGGGATTTTATGCGTCCAATCGATCAACATGTAGCTGTTTTATTATTAATCGATTGGATCGATGGACGTTAAACAGCTCACGATAAATAACGGCAAGTGAAACATGAATAATAATGAACGTGCTAAAGACGAACGATTGGCTATGAATATTAGATAAGAGAGAATATTGGATAAAGAAAGTTCCATGCTAATATTCACGTAGCGGGGTGTACAAAACTTTCAAAGTGTAATACTTAGGCGTCATAAATTCATTTAAACCTCCGGTGACGTAATATTTTGCCAAGACGTTTAGAATGGAGTTAAGCGTCCCGAACAAAGTTATATTATCTTCGAGGAAACTTGCAACAAGCAAATCTGCGAAAAAAACAGATAATACTTTTTCGTGCAGATAAACTGAGGCAACAATTTTCTCAGCAAATTATAATAGATATACGACAAAATAATTTGAAATTAAATCTTAATAAATGAAAAAAAACGTGCTCTCAGTTACGACAGGTGAGAATAGAATATAATGTAATAATACATGAATTTAATATTTTTCATATAAAATTAATGTGTATTATATTCCACAATTGTATAGAAATTCTTAAAAAATCCAGAGCAAGAATAATGAAAAGTTACGCGAGACTTTATACTCAATTACGATCGATAATTCATCTATTTTTGAAATGTCTAATTAATCTAAAGCATAGTTAAATTCAAGTCTAATAATTCAACTTTGAAGCAATACTTGTAAAAGTTATAACGTAATAGTTATATTTAATTATCTGATCTGAAAGTAAAGCATCAGAATGCGGAAGTCATTTCGTTGCATTGGCAACAAAATAATTCCACATCAATCATCATCTTTATAGTCTTTTTCGGGATATTAATAAAATTGGACGAAAGAATTTACTTTGTGTTCTACAGGTACAGAGATTATATGTTTTACCGATACGACATTCTTAACTCCCCGGCAAAGAAATAAGTCATCCATTACGATTCGTTAGAATCTCTTCTAGAATGGAATCTTCGTTTGGTAAAGTAAAACATTCGAAAGTTGATATAATTCTTGATCGTTCGTGATTTCAATATCGAAAAATATTTTAGTGTTTTTTCCTATATTCTTTATTACTTCTTTTCTCTCTTAATATTTTTATTTTTCTGTTTCTCACACATATTCTATCTTTTTATTTCTTACGCTTTTATTGCCAGTTTCTTCTAGTATTGTGTAATAATCAGAGTTTTATGATTTTATATTATAGCTAAATAGATTACATACGTAAGAAATTTTATGTACATGTAAATGTCAATAAACGTCAATCAAAATGCATTTGTATGTCGGCTTTATTATTACCTAAGAATATCCAATATACAGCCCAATTAGATATGTAGAATTCTAATATCTAATACATTTTTATGTTCTCTCTCGTTTTATAGCGTATCTAACATAAAACTAGAAACTATAAATTCTTGGCGCACACACACACAAGCATAATTACATATTAAAACTCGATGTTTAAAACGTCATTCGAGACCTTAATATATTCTAAGAAAGATGATTTTTATACTTTCAAACATCATCATTTTTCTCCAGATATACATTTAAAAAATTGGATTTTTTGTCAGAGAAATTAAATTTACAGGATGTTCATATATTTACAACAAATATTTACGATAATGTTTCGGATTGTATCTAGCGATTTAAAGATATGAATAAGATAATCTGTCATGTATTCAAACTTGTTATATTCTTTAAAATAAAAATTATATTGTTGGCTGTTACAAAGCGCTATCCAATCTCATATTTCTATTTTTTTCCATGAATTCAATTGAAGCTCTCGGATATCACTGGTAAATTTTCGCGAAGGACCAAACGGACGTGGACAAAGGATTTTTGCCCCGTTCTCGTTTCGCGTTTCTGCGCGCTAGGACGAGGAACGAAGACGAGGACTATAGCGGGGGCGAGAGCCGGATCGAGACAGAGAAGAAGAAGAAATCGAACCGCGGTCTCGCATGGCGGATCGACGACGCATCGAAAATTAATGTGAATACCACGAAACTGGTCCCCGCGGTATTCGCCCGCGGGAACGGTATTTCTGTATTTACCAATAGTATCGATAATAATTCTTCGTTCTCCGCCCTTTTTTTTCTCTTTCGTGCGTCTGACGATAAGATCTCCCTCGTGGGAGACGCGACCCCCGGAAATTATAGGTTTTCGCGGTTTGAATTATTTCCTGCCTCATCTCGCGAGTGAAACCTTTGCGCTCGGTAAGGAACGCAGCCACGATAGAAATGGGACAGATTGAGGCTCGTTATACCCTCCTTCCTCCCCTTTGGCGCGCGAACGTGCGAGGGTCATGCGAGACGCAGGTGTTGACCGCGAATAATCCTTTCGATTCCGTTCGCACGGAGGTGTTCGGTGTTTAAGTGTTTAGTACTCACATTAATAAGAGGTTGATAGCTATTTATATATTAAAGCGCATGAGACAGAAAGAGAAAGAGAGAAAAAAAATAAATAAAGATTATTTTGAAAAGGACCAAAACCAATGGTCGAAACATTGTGGATATAAATAAAGAAATTATATAGCTAGTTTGCTGTCAAATATTACCTTTCTTTTTGGAATAAAGATTATATTTATTTTTCCATGGATTAAATGTCGAGCACGTTCGTGATACTTTTGAGTCAAATCAATTCATTATGACTTTTTTCATTTTAGAAGCATATTTTCGGAACTGATTAAATGTGATAAAAAAATAAAATAAAATGTAATTCAATCTTTTGTATCGTATCTTCAATTAAATTTGTATTTTACCAAATTGGCAAATGTCACTACAAAAACATTGCTACAAAATTCTTCTTTCCACATTTATAATATCGTTCTTACGCTAACCCCCGACTGCCAGTTCGCAATTATCTGTGCAGAAGACAACGGGCGGTCACCTACGCGACGAATTGCGATTGAAATTCGTGGAAAACGTGTGAACGAACTTTAATTATGCCGTGCAGCGGCAAACAAAAGGAGCGAGAGTACTTCGTTCCTCGGAGGTGGTTCCCCCTTATCCCGCGCGTACCTTCCTGAACCCTTCGCATCTCGCACGCTCTCGAATCGGCCGGGGAGAGAAGGGGGAGAGGTGGGGAGAGAAGAACGTTCAAGGTTAAGGCAAATCGCGCCGCGGATGACGTCAGGATGCAGTTAAACTAGTTTTAGTTTTGGTCCAGCCGCTCCGGAATCAGGCCCGGACAAAGAAGACGCTGTGGGAACCATTATGGTGGAAGGGGGCGGGGGACGAAGAACGAGAACGAGAGAGAGAGGGAAAGAGAAAAGAGGAAGAAGAAACGCAGTGAAAATGCCCTTTTCCAGTGGGATCAGTGTTACTGCGCTTCCTCTTAATCGAATTTCGGTTGTCCGATCGTTTCGACAACGATAACGGCAAGAGAGGAAAGGAAAAAGGCCCGCAGTAACCTTGAGACGTCAGCGTCCGGAGAACGCTTGATTAACTGGTTCTTTGTTGCTAACTAGACACCGCCGTCGTAAAATGCCCGTTTGCTGAAATTACTATCGTTCGAGCGATTCTGCTCGTGATATATAAATATTAATGTCTAGAGAAGGAGAGGGAGAAGGAGAGGGAGAGAGAGAGAGAGAGATAAAGAGGACATGTGTTCTGATGTTTTGTCCTTTAGTTCGAGACGCGCTAGGTCCTTGATCGAAACATAAAATCGCAAATGTAAAATCTCTCATCACCGTGTCACGTAAAAATTATTATTATGGTCGACCGCCGAGGAGAGAAATTAGCATTCATTTTGTGCCTGATGTAGTAATATGCAAAAATTATTATTACATACATACGATTCCCTTGATATTCGATAAGTTTAATATTTCTGTCTCTTACAAATGTGCCTTTTACACGAAGGTAATTATTAAAATAAATGCACATATATGCGGGGCTAATTAATATAAAAAAATATTAATATGATTGATTAATAAATGAGTTGATAAACATTATTATAATGCAAATGTCCTCGTTTTAATTAAATCTACTTTAGTGATATGTTGATCCCTTTCATGAATTATAATTATACGTAATAAAGTTCTCAAAGATTTGCGAAAAATAGGATTTAATCCGGGATTTTATCGATGAAGCATTCTATATAGAGCGTAAAGCAAAATTGAATTAGCGCTGATTGACGTTGATGCAATCGGCGCTCAGCGTGCCACCGCGTTCCAAGTCTCCTCGATTATTATTGATTCGTCGGCGCAACACACTCGCGAAGAGACCCAAAAGACGTAGAATCTTTCGGGGGTTACAAGATTAAAAAAAAAAAAGAACACGATGCGACACGTGCCCGGACAACATCGGGCCCAAGTCGTTGGCCTGCCGAAGAGCGCAGCGCGCGAAGAACAGCGCGACGGGCCGCGGGTAAACCAGCAATCATACGGTGGTCCAATTACCATAAGAAGGGCTCTAATTTCACACAATGCTCCCTTTTTTCTCCCCACGGCGGACCACGATTGGACGGGTTGCACGTGGCCGAAAAAAGGTCTCGCTCGAGCCTCGATCGACTTTCACGATTTCTCAATAAGTTTCTCAATGGCTTCGAAGGATCGGGGGTACCTCTCCCTCCATCTGGCCGCTACGTTTCCTGTGTGACAAAAATTTGATACGGACGCGCGGAGAGATGAGGCCGTCGAGGTCCTCGATGGCGGTGATCAGCATTTCATTAAGTGCGCGGGATCAGCGTTATGCGTGACCCTATTCGCACCCTCTGCCGTGTCCTTTAGGGAATGAAACGACACCTTTCAGCGAGAGATGTCCATTCGTGGTAATCGCGGCTTGCAGATACTTCTGACAATAGTATTATATTTTATGGTAATTTTTTTGCCTCGGCAGCTTTAATTCGTTAACATAGAATGCGATAGAATTGAAAAATGAATCGATATTGAGCTCTCTAACAATACTGATAATTGCAAGTGTTCCGAGTAATTTTCTTATTGATAATTTACAATAATTATATGTACAATCTCAATCGTTTATGATCCATTCCGCTACTTTTATGATCTGATATAAAAGTTACTTGAAATTACGTTGACATAATGTGATTTTTTTTTATTATTTCTTAACACGCGATCAAATTATCTGTCTCACATTTAAACATTTTCATAATTCCAAGCAGCGTGTCAATGCAGAAAACCGCTCTCGACTAAATTACGAATTGAATATGCAGAAAAACTGCACCTGATTACCCCGTCAGTCTCCACGGAGAACGCGTTCGCTGACGAGAAAAATGTCCGGTGTCGGGCGAGGAATAAACACGAGCTTAAAAGCGAGAGAGGTACATAATAGCGACGCGCGTAAAAGCATTTAGCTCGCGTTCTGAGCGCGGAGTGAGAGAAAAAAAAGGGATAGGCGGGAAAAGGAGGACAGAGGTTAGCGAGGGTCGCGTCGCGAGAAAGGGAGGCCTGAGTTAGAGCCGGCAAGGTGGCGGATGCATTTAACGCAGTGGGGTAGGGTGGACGATTAAAATTTCAATTCGTTTTCCGCGCGAACTGACTCAGCCTTTCCATTCGTCCTTCTTCAACGCTGCCCACGTTTCTTCTCATCCCGCGGACTCTCGCGCCGCCAAATGACAGCCCCGACGTCGCGGAGGAGAACCACTTTGTTATAATTTCCTTTAATGATGCCCTCGGTGGTCGGCCCTCATCCCCCTTTGCCGAGCTCGCGGAATATTTTTTATTACTCTTCGCGATCTCCGGCGGTTTCGCGACCAGACGAGCCTTCGTGTTCTTTGGCGAGAACTGGGGCCACGAACTACGACTTACGAAGCCTGCTGTCATACATTGAAAAAAAATTGTGAATCTTTTCGCTGGTTTCGTTTTATTCTTTTTGCACCTAACGTAGACAAATCGCAATAAAATTGACGTTGACAATCAACGATGTTATAAATGCAATCTGCTGTTGATTGATCGATAACCTCGTTTGCAATTAAATTTTCTTCTTTGCGGAAAAAGACAAAATTAGCTTATGAACGAGAATTAATATAGATGAGAATTATTACATTATCATTATCAACTTCTAATTTGGCAATTTAAAAATTGTTACTTTAAATATTATTTGCGGCTCTTTCTAAGAAATTTTAATGCTATTACCGTCTATAATATTTTAACAAGCTTAACAAGTTTCGTAAGATAAAATTATCAATTTACATTGAAGCATCTTCAATCCTCGACTTTTCAATTCAGTGCAAATGAAATTCTTTTATATTCTTTTATTTCATTTTCGATATTTCACTTATTTGAAGATTTGCGTGCGAAGCCGTTATTTTTCATGAGTGCAAGAAAAATACTCAGAAAAATACTCAGAAAGTAATTTCATTGCGCGACAAAAAAGAAATAGAGAAGGAGAGCAAGAGAATGCGTGCGGAAGGAAGAACAAAGGAAAATGCACGTCGTCCCACGTGTTACAAGGAGTCCTGTGCCGTAGGATTTCGTGACACGAAGGATTGTGGGGGTTCGGAAGCTGGAGTGGGACTTCCTTAATAAAATGGAGCGCAAACGCCACGCCAGCGAATATCTAGCTGATAGTGGTTCGGTCAGCTCAGCGTCCACTTCGAAAATGCCGAGTGGAGGCTAAGGGGAGAGCTGTCAAAGCGGAATCTGTAGAAGGGTGGCTGCTGCTTAGGCTGATTCAATCTACCATCACCCTTTTTGGAGGCCGACGACCGACCGTTTCGATGTACTTTAACGTTTGTTGATGAAAATCGTAAAATAGCAAAAAAAAAAATAAATCCAAATAATAATTAGAAAGTATAAGAATCTCTTAATTAGAACTCTCACTGAGCTGTTAAAGAAATATTTATATCAAAGAACTTTTTGTCGTATATTGAAACTACTGAATTAAATCTTTCTTTTTGAAATTATTAAGCAAATAAATCAAAGCGCATAATTATCGCGGTATTATATCGATATTGTATGTGATTGTCACAATTAAAATATATTCTCCATTAATTATTCCTATACAAATTAATGTAGCGTACAGCATATAGAATCACGTGGGGAAAAATCTAGCCAGTCAGTTATTGCAAAATTTCCGATCCCACCTGAACGCGGGTATACGACGTACCTTTAAAGCGAAAAGGTTAATCGCGCTACCTGATCTTAAAACCGATCGTTTAAAGATACCACTCAGGTGACACTCATTCGTCTTGACACTACGTGCATCGCCCACATGCGGCAAAGTTTTCTCCCCTCAGATAGCCGCCGTGCTGCCGATGTAATAAACATATTCATAGTTGAGGTAAAGGGTTGGGTGCGTGTGGTGGTGGATACGATCAGGTCGGACAGAAACGGAGGGTGAGAGGGGATAGAAGAACTTGTCGCATTCCGTGGGCAAAGTGCACAGGCCGAAAGCTACGTTCACGCGTGGAAAAAAGGTATCATAAAAAAGTGCAAGGTTACCCACATTTTTTTTAATTCAACCGAACCGCTTTGCGAGGGGGCCAGATAGGGGGAGAAGGGGAGGGGTAGGGAGGAAACGCGAAAAGAGAGAAAAAGAATCGAGGTGAAGAGGATGAATTCGAGGGCGGAGGACGAGAAAAAGAGTTTGGTTATCGCCGGATAATACCTTAGCACTTTTTACGCAGGGGGTTCGTGACGGATTAATAAAAAGTTAAGCCAACTGTCGAGACTTACGTTTATCGTCTGGTGGAATTAGGTGATTTTCAAGTCGTCCAAAGGGATTTTTTTTGGCGGAGAAGTGGACCTGCTCGTGCGATGATCCCCTACACAATAAAGTGTTATCATGATTCAGTTTTCTTCACATGATTTCCTTTCCATACGTGAAAGCAAAATAAAGCCGATTAAAGTTTCACGTAGAGTTCTCGATAATAAATTGACGAAATTGTTGAAAATGTATTAATTTTAAATTAATAAATACAATTAATTTATAATTTAATTTCTACGAAAAAGATTTATTTTGCATGTCGAAAAGTACAACTTTACAAATAATGTTAGATATTTACGAAATATATTTCTTCGAAAAAATCAGTGAGATTATCTGATTCTAAAGATCCGTATCAGAAGTTTCGAAAGAATTTTGTTGTATAAAGTTCGTGAATAAGGACGAGACGCCGGCCGGTACGCGGGCGTGCAGACGAGCAAGGATTCTTGTGCCATGCGCACGTCTGTCCGTCGTGTTCTCTCTCCGAAGACGCGTCGCTATGGAGGAGGGAGGAAGGACGTGGTGGCGGCCGTCGTAATTGAAAGAGGACACATCCAAGCCTGAAGAAGATGGAACTAACGGAGAGAGAGACAAAACGAACAGCATCTCCTACAGGATTCGTCGCATGTCTGAGAGTGAGCGAGGAGACCGAGTAAAGTCAAAGGCAGAGAACAGCCAAATACTCGTTGGAAGGAACGAAGAGGGAGGAAAGCCAGGAGGGGTAAGGAGCTCTCAAATTTGGTTGGCTGTCGCTTTCCACCGTTTTGTCGTGCGTGCCTATCCCTCTTCAGGCGAGAATCGGAGAAGATCGACTGTAGCCGAAGGTGGGGTTGGTCGCCGAAGAGGGACGGGAGTAAGCAAGCGAAAGAGAAAAAGACAGAAGAGAGACAGACTCATGTTTCGGCCAAGTATTTGGACGAGACAAGAGGGAGAAGCTAAACGAGAGGAAAAGAGAAAAGAAAGAAAGAGGAGGAGAGAATGAGAGTGTGAGAGAGATAAAAGCATAAGGAAGCGAGAGGGGTGAGAGTTCTTCCAACGAAGAGAGCGTGAACGCTGGAGCCTTCGTGAGGGAAAGAGAAGATTTTAACGTCAGACGAGGAGAAACGCGATTTGCCGGTGTGTTGGAAGAGAAGGGAGAAAGACGTTCGAGAGAACGACGGAGTGAGTGGAAGAGAGATGGCTGTAGAGAACGAGGGGGAACGCGCTGAGGCTCGAGAGAGAAAGGCAGAATTCGAAGAGTCGGCAAGTGACGACGAAGAGGGGGTGGCGAGTATTGGCGAAGGAAGCAGTGTGGGGCGGAACACGGCGAGGGAGGGGTGAGGGGAGGAGAAATGGTGCCTTGGCGCGAGCCCGAGGTCTCGAAACTACAGAATTCCAACCAGCAGACTAGTACCGGCTTTCGTACGATACGGTTCTGCGGTAGTAGTGAGCACAAGTGTAAATCGGATGAGAGTGAGAAAGAGAGGGAAAAGAGAGAGAAAGAAGAGATGAAGAGTGAGAGAGAGGGAGGCCGAACAGAGGGGTGACGCAAGGCTAAGGTGGTTGCGTTCTCATTGTGTTCGCAGCTTCAGTTCTATCGTTCTCGCAGTATCGGAATACGTGACGGTGAGGTGATCACTTTTCAGACACCCACGATCAGTCGTGAACAGAGACTCCGAGTGAGCTACCGAGCATACAGTAAAAAATAGACATCGCAGTGAACAAAGTGCAAAGTAAATCCGCGTTCGTGACAATTTTCAAGATAAAAGATCCTCGAGGAGATTCCTTGAGGCGCGTTTCTCTCCGGAATTCTTCTCTCCGAACCGCGTGACTGTCTCGCCAAACGGGGGTGACCTTGCTCCGAAACGAGGAATGCAGATACGAGAGTCGCTCACATGTAAATCATGAGCGATACGCGCGTTCGCTTCTGTTTTGTTTTGTTCGTCCCGACACCGAGTTAACCGGCATTCGTTCGAATCTCGTTATCGAAAGCCACGGTTTCCGGTGGGAGTTAGCAAGTGGTACCGTTCCGTTGTCGCCGTCACCGTCGTCGACACGTCGTCCAGCCGAGGTCGACGATGCCGCACGCGGTGGTCGCGATTTCTCGAGCGACATTGAGTCGGATGTTCGCGTTTGGAATCAGTGCGGTCATATGATAAATGTAGAACACGCTGTATCCCCGGTTTCTTTTTATTTTCTCCTTTCTTCTCTCTTTTTCGTTTGATCCCTTCCCTCCCCCTCTCATTGATCTCTACCTGCCGCTACTTGGCTCGTCTGTCGACTAAATCACAAGACGCGTTGTTTCATCCCCGTTGAGATTGAACCCAATGTGACTTATCTCGTAGTGCTGTCTCGTACTACTGTCGTCAACGTGCCATATGATATCTCGCGTGGCTTTGCCGCGTCACGGAACGCAATTCAGGAGGTTACGAGGTGAAACAATCGGAAAGAAAGGGAAAGCAGGATTGCCTTGCTTGCGCGCGCGCGTACGAGCGCGTGGCAGGTACTCATGTATATTTCGTCCGGTTTCATTCTGCTAGTGTTGTGTACAAGCTACTGTTTGATCGTGCGTATTACGCGTGCGGGTAAACGACGATTGAAGCACGTGACTTGACGACTGAGACGATAGGAGAGACAATATGAGTGAGATGACGAGTGCCGTCGAGACGCAGCAGCAGCAACAGCAACAGTATATAGGCAGTGGCTCGAATGCGGAGATCCATTGCAAAAATTGCGGTGTCAACTTGGAGAGCGAGAAGAGCCTGGAAGTGCATATGCTCTACCAGCACAAAAATTTGGTGAATCAGTGGGCCAATAAGGCGCAGCAGGAGGAAAGCAATAATAATCATAGCAAGACTGGTAATCATAATAGTCACGTGAGCGCCAACCGGGACAGCGTGCCGACGGACACGAGTGAGCCATCATCGATGTCGCCCTCTCAAGATCTTCCAACATCTTCGCAACAACAAACGCAGCAACAGCAGCAACAATCACAACAGCAGCAATCTCAGCCTGCCATACATACACTTGTATGTGCGCCGTACGAACATTTTCGAACTCCAATGTTCAGCGAGGGCTACTTCATACAGAACGATCAGCCTTACATCTTGCCTCATCACTTTTCGCCATCACAGGAAGACGGTCAGAGTAACAGCGGTCGCGACAATTACACGCGTTATCATCCGTATCAACATCAGCAATTGTTTCCATCGGATCCCGCGACTTCTAACTCTACCAGTCCTCAAAGCCCGCCTTTTCAATGTGACAAGTGCGGCGCCGTTTATGAAGACGCGAATCAATTAGGTGAGCACATGCGAACGAATCATTTGGACTCGCCTACTGCTTATCCACCCGCGCCTCAGTATCAGCAGTTGGGCAACAGTCCTCAGCAGCAGGGCCAGCAGTTGCACTCATCGCCGCCACTCTCGAATCAACCCCAATCCAGCTACGATTACAACGGCGGACAGACAATCAAGACCGAGATGAAGCAGGAACAGCCCGAGGAGCAAGCTGAGATTCTTGACTTGGATTCTCATAAAGTTCAAACGCATAGATACGACGAGATGATGAGGTTACAGCACCAGCACCAGCAGCAGCAGCAGCAGCAGCAGCAGCAACAGCAAATGATACATCATCAACAGGTGATACAACAACAGCAGTCGCAGAGAGTGGAAGGGCTTACGGTGAGTTCTATGTTGAATTGGCCAACTATTCAAACTCATGATTATCATGGTGGACACCCGTCAATGGGTTCCATAAACAATGTTCCACCTATCGCTGATCAGGATCAATACATGCGGGCTCAACACATGCCTGTGGAGCACGGGCATCAGGGCTCGCCGATAATCACGAGCACGCAACCGATGTCAGGCCATCAGATGCATGCAATTGATGTCGGAGCCGCAGGTGGGCTCGTACAGCAAGCGCCAAGAGCGCCGCCATTGGCGAATCAATCCTGGAAAAGCAACGAACCGCGCCGACCGAAGACGTACAATTGCACCGCGTGCAACAAGTGGTTTACAAGTTCAGGACATCTGAAGAGACATTATAATACTACGCTGCACAAGAACGCTGTCAAGAATGGAAAGGAGCCTGATCCGGCAACTCTGCCGATCACCGCTCATCATCATCCCACTAGAGAGAATAACGCTGGTCCTTCGAGTACCAGAGGCGCACAGAGGCGATCTCCATCGGAGTTATCTTCGCGAAGTCCCCCAAACTTGAATGCAGGTCCCTCGGGCGAGGCGACGGGGGGCCTGCTTCACACGCCCACCACACCCACGCTCTGCAACAACAATTCCAACAGCAGCAACAGCAGCAGCGAATCTTTAGCAGCGGTCCTGGTGCAGCAGCAGCAACAGCAGCAGCAGCAGCAGCTGATCCATGTGGGAATAATCAATTCCCCGGTGTCATCACCGCTGGCGGGGCATCACCAGCAACAAATGGGTACTGCGCCTCAGCAACTGGGCCTCCAGCAGCAGCAACAGCAGCCTCATCTACCAACGGGTTCATCGGGCCAACCGGTACATCATTCCACGACTTCGCCCATGCCCCCACCGGCGGCATCGCACATGAATTGCCCTTCGCCAATGGGTTCATCATCCCACCCGGTTCGTCACATGAACTCGCCGCCCGGCTCGGTCCATCCGGCAATGACTTCGCCCACAGCGATGGGGGGTACTACGATGCCTCATCAGCAGTACCCAAACGCCTTGCCCCCCCACGTTACAATTACTACCAACATCCCGGCGGCCCCACTGGAGTCTACCCAAGTTACCACCATGCAGCTAGTTACTATTGGTAATGTTGGTAACGAGCAAAACGAGGGACATAACATGTTGCCTAGTTTTAGAACCATCATGCCGAATTTCACGGAATTCGGTTATGTAGTAGATTCAAGCCAAACACAGGCCATTAGCGTGGGGGGGCTAAATAATGTTGAGGAGATTACTCCTCAAGAATCCTTTGAGTCTTCAGCATCGACCTACGACCCATATTCACCAATGCGTTACAAGTCGTTGAATGTAGACATAACGCCATTGCAGACGGCTACAAGCAATATGATGCAGGAAGAAGTTGGGCTCTGTTATGCGTTCAGACAAATTGATATCGAAAACAACAATAATCTAACGCAGGGACAGGTCACGGGACAGGCGAAGGAAGATTTGGACCCAAACGTCGGTTTGCAGATCAAGAAAGAACGTAAAAGCAAAAGCAGTACGAGCAAGCAAAGTCAAACGATAATAAATGCTCGTTTTCTCGCAAGACGGCATCCACAAGTGCATCGACTGCAATAAGACTTTTAACAAGGCCTGCTATTTGACTCAGCATAACAAGAGCTTTCACTCAGGCGATAAGCCGTTTAAATGCTCCCAGTGCGGCAAACGGTTTCCGAGTGATGAGGTGTACAAGAAGCACACGGAAAATCATGCGATGGCGAGAAAGCACAAATGCGTCTCGTGCCCAAAGGTATTCGCTCACAAAACTGACCTCAAGCGGCATAATTGCATCCACACTGGTAAAAGGCCGTTTAAATGTGATATGTGCGGCAAGGGATTCATCAGACATGATCACATGAAGAAGCACCAGGATACTCACAACAAGAAAACGCGGCAAAACGCCCAACGACAAGCCACCCAGCGGATGGGCAATTCACGAGTCAACGCTCAACGGCCCAACTATCTCCAACGGGTCACCGTTCCACGGATGCAACCCAACGCCGATTTTAAACCAATGGAATCATAAAGATATGTCCTTGGAACGTTTATGCTCGATTGGATTGTCCGACGCGCGACCTCGAGATCGTCTTAATGACAAAACGCGAGGTAAGGTCTCTACCGGCCAACATTGTCTCTCTGTTCACAATTTCGCAATTTTCTTTTTTTTTACCATTTCTCAATTTGAGATTTAATATGATTTAATTTAATTACTTTCGTGCTTACTATATTTTACGATAAGTTAATATATAATGATAATCTCATTAAGATAGTTAAGATTCGAAGAGTTTTTTGATTTTTTTTTCACATATATGTGTATCTTTTTCGCGAAAAGATCACTTTTTTTCTCTCTTAGAACAATTACATGATTTTCGATTATATAGCCATATATAATAAATACTTAATATCTATTCAAACCAACTTAACATCTAAAAAAGTTTAATGTTCTTCAAGTCAAAATAATTTGACTTGAAAAGTTGAAAAGATTGATGTGTCGAAATCATTGCAAATCATGACTTTCGATGAAATATCAATATCTTTAATGACGATCTCGGGAGAGTTGTAAACATCATCTTTTTAAGTTAGCTATAAGCGAGAAATTAAGATATGCGATATTAAACATAGAAACTGTACAAAGTATACTTAAAAAATATATAAGTGTATATTATTATTATATTATAATATTAATAGTGTGAACAGAGAAAGGCTCTCTATATCAAATTACTATTAATCATGAGAGAAAGGCCAATAAGCGTTAGCGCATTTGTTTGGCGTTGTTATTGCATTATATCTTTTCAAGCTTTTGGTATTGAAGTTACTATTAATTATGCATTATAACCACATTTTATTTTATACTTAGCATGTTTCTATGTTTATTAAAATTTGCTCTTAATCGCATCATACATAATTTATCATTATGTATATTTTTCTTGTTTTCTTTCTGTAAAATATTACATGTACATATATACATATACATATTTTAGAATGCATGTGGCTGTTATGAATAGAAGAATAATAATTGATTATGACTTATATGATATTATAATCATTAACATTATGATTGTTAATACATTTTATTATTTATGTTAATCATGAAATAAACCGTAAGAGAGAAATTGTATATAAAATCAGTATAAATAACAGCAATAGAAGAGTTTTTCTTACTCTTTGACTGAAGGAATACAAAACTATATAGGCATAAGAAGCTTTTCATAAAAAAATTGAAACATTTAGCATAATTAACATAAACTCTAGACCGAAGAAGTAAGAGTTTACTCAATTTTATTCTTAGTATTTTTTGTTCCGTTGAATATAAATGATAGGTATTTTCGTAGCAAAATATTTTAAATATTATAATTTTTTTTCTTGTTACGTGTTTACTAGCTACAATAGAGAGTTCCATTAAAATTTGTATTGAAATTTAGTAAAATTTGTTTAGAATAAAAATTTTCTATTAAATCCTTGTTTTTTGGATAATTCCGATGTATTGAAAATCTCTGTATAAGGTTTTATTTAAAGAAAGAATGTATTTTACACTTTTTTTTATATACATTCCAATTGTTGACCGGTCATATTCTCACAATAGTGCCTCCAATTTGTTTATTTAACAACTTAAGATAGATTATTTTGTGCGTCGCTCGAAGTGAAGTTCGCTAAAAAATCTTAATAATGAGTTCTCACCTTTTAACATTAAAGAAACATTAAATTTCTTAATATATTATATATAAGTTATAAAATAATAAGTTATTAAATTTTAAATTATATAGACATACGTACATTCCATTTGTAGTCTCATCTATTCCGAATTTTTTATCTTCAATTACCGTATGAATTTTTGCTCCACTTATCAATAAAATTAATTAACCGGTTTCATATTAGCATATACTTTATCGATTTGAGGTGAAACAGGGTATTTTCGACATTCTTGTTTTATTTATTAACATTATTCCTTTATACTAAATATGTTAAGATCCTAATTTATTAATGATTGAGATGTTAATATATTCTCTATATTGAAATTTGCCGATTAGATATTTTCATAGCTCAATCGTTCTGCATATTGATGGCACTAATTAATCGATGTCTGATTAATTATTGGTAAAACGAGCCAATCACCGGAGCTGCGATCCGACCCCTTGGAGCGAATTTCCCTTCGAGCCACGTATCGTTTGGCGCATGCAAGCATGCAATTGTGGGTAAACGTTCACGTCACTATAACGAAATAACGTCCAGGTACGCATAATTGTTTTCGTCGGTCGTTGTCCAATCGAGCGGTCGATTTCAGATGCGCCAATAATTTGACATAAATTAAACAACGGTTGCAACGCTAAAAATTTCAAATAATTTCTCATGGTAATTATTTGAAATTTTTACCGTTGCAACCGTTGTTTAAAAAGAATCTTCGATATCGAGATTACGTTGTTCCTTTGATCAAGTTTAATTATTCTTCAATTATTGTTTAATTATTTTTATTCATACACGTAAACGAATAAATAATGAAAATGTTTGTTCTATAATTGTTTCGTAATTGTTTGTTAAGAGCAAAGTCTGTTTATGTAATCTAATTGTACATATTTTATATTTCTTGTATCAGATTTATGCGTTCATCATGACGGTCTGCATTTTTTAGACATTTATCTGACTTTTTGATAAATAACAAAAATGAAAATTTGATGAATAACGATTTGCGTTGTTTGTTCTAAATTGTTTGTTGAAAACTTTTTCAGCAATTTATTGCCATTAATTACGTTTAATATTAATGTATTAATGATCTTATATTAACATATAATAATAACGTAATTAATAATTTATTAATAATACATTTATTAACAATTTTGCCACCCAAAGATCGCGCGATCGTTACGATGAATATCATATAAAGACACTTCTAAAAGGATAATGTCGTAAAATTTTGCAGATATTGTAAAAATTTGTGAAGAAATTTAATAAACATATGATTCGTTTTCTTACATTATTTCATAGCAAATTTCATAGTTCGATACTGGCCTTCATCACGAAATAATGTCATTTTAGAAGTATCCTATATGAAACAACACATGAATGTGTGTAGAGATAGAACCAGATGCGGAGATTGTGCGCGCACACAGCGGTGCATCACGTACTTAGGCAACACAAGCATGCGCGATGTCCCTTCAAGCCTCTCTTCTGTTCATTGTATTAAAAAAGAGTAATATCAACGTATAATATATAATAATAACACGGAAACACGGTAATTGATATATAGCACTCTTGCCATTTTTACTACGTAATGTCACCCGGAACAGTCTACCTCAGAGTTCAGGAATTTAACGATGAATGAATGGAGAAAAGAGAGAAGATGAAAGAGCTAATGCAATAATAAAAATAATAATAATAATAATAATACTGTAAAAGTAGCGAAACAGTCGTGCGGGCGAAATTTCCACATATTGCGTTTTATATATTAATGAACAAAAATGTTTAGACGTTATGTTATTTTTTTGTCGGTGTAGATCACTCCTTCATCCGAATATCAAGTTGAGAAGATTTACAATAATTGTAAAAATTATGGTTTTTTAAATGTATTTCTTAGATCGCCCGTCGGTTTAATCAACTTGTAATGAGATCTACAATTGAACCTAAAATTGTACGAATGATGAAAAATGAGAGAAAAGAAAAAGAGAATAAGGATAGGAGAAAAAAATGATCTAATAGCCAATTTGGTTGGATTTGCCAATGCAAATTAGTTATATATAAATATAAATAAATATATATATATATATATATATATATATATATATATATATATATATATATATATATATATATATATATATATATATATAAGTATTAAAGATACACAAGTTGACGAAAAGACTTATGCGCGGTACATACGTTAAATTTATGATATTTAACGACACATAGCGTATACTATTTGGTACATTTGCCACTTTTTATTTCGTCAATTAGAACATCTGTGTTACGTTTTTACATCTAATAGATTAGTGCGCAACCGAATTCGCTATCAGACGCGAAGACTCAAGAAGATTGATTACATTTTCTAGAGACATATCATACAAAGTGTCAGTGCACACGCAATTTTAATAAATAAAAAAAAAATAATAATTGTAAACAAACGCGTCAGAAGAAAATGCGCGATTGCGAGTATCTAGCCATATCACTGTTTTACAAAACGATCGTGCGTTATGTGAGAGGATGAAAGGAGAAACAAGAGAATGACGTTCGCTATTTTCATTTGTCTCCGTTTAGGAAGAAGACGATGAAAGAAAGATACGGGAAGAGCGTGCGTAACAAGAACATTCTAACGGCGATATTTTTAGTATTCTTCTACGCGAAGAGTTTTGTGTACAGTACGTTTGAAACGTGGAATGTATTTCACTTGTTTTTTAGCTATTGTATCAACTATTATATAATAGTACATATCTGTCAACTATTATATAATATATCTATTATTATTATTATTAATAAAAATTATTATATTATTATACGTATGTACATTTTTCATATTCATTTAGAAGATGCCTATTGTGAAAAGTGATGATTATCCCGGCACGAGATACGTGCGACGTGTTACTCAACGCTTATTACGTGTGTATACACTGGGGGATTATTTTCTAAATCGCACATACGACACATTAGGCCAGTAGGATATCTTATACATATCTTAGGTTTTGAATAATAATCATTTTAGCAAATACAAGCATTCTAGCTTTTTAAAGCAGGTCTTAAGGTCCATTTATAAGATTTTTTTCGAAAAAAAAAAGAGTGATCCCCTTCGTTTCAGTGTATGTCACATGTAGAAATTGATAGAAACAATGTTCCGAGATATTTGAAAATAAACTCTTAAGAAACTATTATATAATTAATCAAACGTTAAGTCCAATATTTTGGGAAATTCAGAAACATTACGTATGAGTCATAACGTCTCTAGACAGATCTTTATTTTAGAATAAAGAAGAGAAATGAGTTATTGTTAAGTTGTGAAACACATCTGTTTCTCTTTCTCTTCCTAATCTAAGGATTTAAAAAAAGAAGGATTGCAGGGACGTTGTCTCTATACATATTATAAGAATAATTATAAGAAACATATGTAAATATAAATACGATTTAAACTGTGAATGGCAAAATATTGGGATTGTCCGCTTTAAAAAATGTGATCCTGATTTCATGGGCATTTTCTCGAAGAGTATATTGAAAGCAATTAATTTGCGCCGCCAGAAAAGTGTAACGTGTGAGACAGATTCTCTCGTTTCATAAGAATGTAATTCCGCGCGCATCTCTCTTGTTTACAATATATCTCCTTTGTGCCATAGTCGTAAGTTCCAGAGAGAGAAGGTGTAAGAATGTGCGGTGACTGTGACATAAACGAATGATGACGTTTCGATTATATGTATAATGAGTGTATACTGACATTAACTTCATTTCAAATATGAAATAATGACAGTACACCTTTTCTGTTCCTTTCATTGAGCATACAAAGTCCTGAAAAATGAAATTTAAAAAATGAGACAAAATCACCCGAAATTAGTAAATATACCAGTTACTAAATTAGTAAATTAGTAAATTAGTAAATTAGTAAACAGATCGTGAGATTTTTCGAGTCTTTTTTGTGCGTTTTGGAATTTACTGTAGAAAAGCTATAGGCTTTGCTACATTATTTCTGTATGTTGATTTCATAATTTTTTGCATGGATGACAACACAAGCCATTTTTTAAATTTCAAAATAATAATTTTTTAGAATTTTGCATGCTTACGCTGCTGTTTTAAGACACATAATTTGCGATGCATGATATCTCATAATGAAGAAAGAACAGCAAAAACTGAGAAAAAGAAAGATTATTTTATTAAGATTAACAACTTAATGATTGTAGAAATGTAATATTCAGGATCAAATTAATTTTAGCATTGCGTAGAACAAGATTTTTTTATCTTTTTCGAAGAGCAATTATGTAAAAATAAACATGTCGCAGAGTTTTAGTAAGGTTTCTAATCATATTATGCATCTTAAGATTCAACTGACATCATGGGCTTATCCCACATTGCAACTAGTCACTTTTAATATTTTAATAATAGAACTTGAAAGAGATATTTGTCCATATTTGTTCTCAGTATATAAGGTTTAACACTCATTTAACTCTTTTCTTCAAGTAAACATGTGACAACATGTCTATACTTATTTGTACCAATCCGCACTGTATAATAATGTTCTAAAGTAGGCCAAAAAAAGAGAGCAGGAGAAGATTATAATGTGAAAGATTAAAACAGACATTTCTATTTGTTTTTTTAAGTTTCAATTATAATATTAGATGTACAACTTTGCTTCCGCCGTTTTTCTATAGATGGCTTTAGCGGTAAGTGGTGGTCGAAATGAATAGACGTCATATAATAAACTTGGGCATCTGTCAACATTGAAAATGTCAGTTTACGAGTCAAATTCTCGTCATTTGCGGGAGGTTTTAATTTTCTGCGTCAATATGAAGAAATCTGCGACTGAGGCTCATCGAATGCTCTCAAATACTTATGGTGAGGCCGCCTATTAGTGAAAGAACGTGTCTCGGTTTCAACGCTTCAAGGTGATTTTGACGTCGAAGACCGACATAGCGGTGGAAGAGAGAAGGTTTTCAAAGATGCAGAATTGGAAACTATACCTATTTGTACCAAGATACTTGATCGTGTCAAAATCAAGAAGAATTGGCACGATCATTGGGAGTGACTCAACAAGCCATTTCAAAGTCATGGAAATGATTCAGAAGCAAGGAAATTGGGTGCCGTACGAGTTGAAGCCGAGAGATGTTGAACGGCGGAAAAAAAACGGCAGAAGCAAAGTTGTACACCTACTCTAAAGCAAAAAGAGAGCAGGAAAAGCTTAATGCGAAAGATTAAAACAGACCATTTTTATTTGTTTTTTTAAGTTGTATTAGTACAATATTGGTTAATAGTATTGCATCACTTTCAAAAATACACGATTAAATCGTGAATAAATCGATTAGTCGATTTAAGTATGTAGATTTACTGTTCCAACGAACAGCTGTGTATTAAGACTGGCAAATAATCAGCGTGCAGTTTGCCGAGTTGGTAAAAGTACAATATTTCATAGAAATATTATTATTAAGCCCATCTCTTTTTTCAACTTGTTAATAGGCTGAACCACACGTTTATTTACAATTTATATTTACGTTACTAATACGTATCTATTGAATCTCTCCTCTCTTGCCCAACGTGACATAATAATATTATTTCTATGAGTGATGCGATACTTTTAATTGATGCGTATGAATTTTGTTTTTTATAAATTTATATTTTATTAAACAAAATAAAAATTTTTTTCATTTAAAAAATAATTTTTTGTTTGCTTTGTTTTCTTATACGTTTCCCTTCTCATACATTTGTTTTGTCCATCAAATGCACTCATTCTACGCTTTACGAATTATATAGTGTATATATTGCATGTATCATTTGATGTGTGGGTATATCGTACTATTAACAAAATCCAATTACACTTTATATTACTGTAAGACAAGTAAATTCGCACACATAAACACTGTTATCTCATATTTAAGATTATATGTATATACGTAAAAACGAAAACACACACAAGAAACGTTGAAAGATTTGTGAATTATTCTCTCAAGTGTTTCGAAAATATTTTTTTCTTGCAATACGAAGTTACGTATTGTGTTGGAACAATTTAGCCTTGCCTTACGATATACCACATTCAGCAAAGTTCGAGATATGGCGTATGATACGCGGGTACTGAAACGGGTTAATGCACGTTATGTTTGTTTCGCGTATTTCGTGATCGAGCTTCATTAATTCCGGCGAGCGAAACGCTTCAGCCGTTTTACGTTCGAAATCCGTGGATTCCTTCCGTTTTGCACACTGTTTGCACGGGCATTTTTTCTCGCGCTTTTATTGGCCAATTTAGTTAATATCAGAGTACAGACACGTGGGCATGTACGCGCCCGCAAGATTCCATGAAATATCCTGAATCGCCCATTCTCCCGATCTGTACCATTACACCCACCATCTCCCTTCTGTAATCCTCTCCTCTCCACCCCTCCTCTCCCTCTCCCACGCCAGCTTCTCGTCGCGTACTCGTAACCTTGGGCATTCTGTAATTTAGCAAATTGTTGCGGACTCGACGAAAGGAATCGCTCGATTCGCGAGTGCTTCGCCAATAGCGATGATAGTATCGTTCGCCGTGCTTGGACGACTCTCGAGCGAGAAAAAGGATAAATAAATAAATAATCGGAGAATCAAGACGAGATAAGGGTGTCCCGTGAATTCCTTCGGATGAGGCGAAATTATCTCACATGTGACTTGATCGTTTCGGGCAATGGTAAGTTTGATTCTTCGATTTTCCACGGATGATTCCAAGTATTTCATCAAGATCTAACTCGATAATTGTCATGAATGAGAAAACTGAATTAAAATAAAACAAAAATCTTATAATTTTCTGATGTTTTAGGTAGATTTTATACATTTTTGTATTAGAGAATTACAAAATTTGTATTTCAGTATACTTCATTGCATATTATTTTGACTTAAAGGTTTCTTGTTTTTAAAATAAACATTTTTAAATATTATACCAAAAAATCATAAATTTTCTTTTACATATAACTTGCAATGCTATACAATCAGCATTTTCATGTTGGTTTATCGCTTCAACGAATTATACACACCGTCAGTTTGCCACATCACTATTTAAAGATCTATAATCAACTGATACGTATCCTTATAGAAAACTAATCAACGTTGGTTAAAAAGACTCGGCGAAGCAAACGCGAATCGAGAGACTTGCGCAGGGATACGGCGGGGCTGAAAAATGAAGAGAACGAACGGTCAGACGACCACGACGACGAAGATCGATAGTCGCGTGGATTTAATTGCGAATTACGCGGTAATGATTACCGATCGCCCTTTCCTTGTTTCGTAGCAATAATAATTAATGGCCGATCGACTCGTTGGACGCCCCCTGCCCCGCTATCAGCGAGTCCACATCGTTGTTAGACTTAGACAACATCTACCTGATGATGAAGCAATATATTGATGCGATAAGACGAAAGAAGAACCGAATGAAAAGTAGAGAATGAAAGAGAAATATCGAATGAATGAGAAAAGCAGCGTGTGTGAGATAAGAAAAAGAGTTAAGTTGAAAAGAAGCGATGTGTTAGGTGTAGTCCACTGTACTGTATTATGCGTCTTCTGGTTAAATTTTTATGTTTTCTAATTCGTCGTGAACGAATGTTTTTTGGTATAAAAAAATATATATATAAGTAAATGAATCTATATATATATTATATATTAAAATTCTAGACTACGAATTTTAAGTGAGAAATCAATCAACGAGCTGCGTGGCGGCTGCTATTCTATCTCTCTACGAAAACTCACGAGTGATCGTCTCATGAGTGTGACAATCTAGATGCTTAAATGCATATCTTAGGCGCACATTTAACGCTGAATGCGGCCGAATTAAATTTGTCCAATGCACAAGAGATCATATCTAAAGACACAAGGTGGCGAATCTCGGACGGCCGCATGCCGGCGATAATTGTGCGATCGCGAGTCTCGCAGAAGTAAAATCATTCTGAAAAAAAAGAAAGAGAAAAATAATCGGTAATCGTCCGAGATCGCAATACTTAGCCCGTTGCCAATTGACAGCGTCGAGGAGATTCCACTCAGCCGCGAGTCGCGGTTCGCGCGTATAAAAATCTTACAATTAACTTCTGTAACCACTAGCCCTTTCGAGAGGAGCACACTGCCGCCACGAGACAAATTCAAGAGAATTAAAAGACGAAGAAAGCCACGACGTAAAGAGCTCGAGCGGATCTCGATAATGCAGACCGCGTAGATCTGTATACGGGTGCAATCCGCGCACCCGACGCGTCGTGCGCCATATAATTACGTATATGACGAACGCCATACACAAGTACCTCATGATACAAAACACATGTACAAATGTTCATACGTTTTCAAAATAATATTAGCTAATTAATAAATAATGAATATCCAAGATCGACTATCGTTGCATTAATGGATCTCCCCTCCCACCGTCACGTTCTCTCTTCCGACAACTCTCTTTTCCCTTTTCTCGTCATAAGTGTCTCATTATTAAACATTTTTCCCTGTTACACACATCCGAAAGATAGTGATTTGCCAAGAGGACAATCGTTGTACGCGAGCGAGACGATCGGCGAAGGTATCACGGTAAGTATTCGTGAAGAGGGAAAATTATAGTATAATAACACACACGTGCACGCATACCATGATAAAAGCTGTAGTATTACAATATGCTTGCATTATAACGCATAACAGAGTAATTTATTTAATGACTTGTGTCGCTATTTACGACATTTAAGGCGATGCGGCAAGGCCGTTAAATAATTATCGGCGTTTGAAACACGCAAATTGCTCCATAATAAGTAACTTCTCATGTCGTGACGATGGGGTGAGATAAATCTACACAGGATGTTTGAGGAAACACAAGTATTAGCAGAATAAATTTGATGTCTCTTTCTTTAGGTAAGATTTAATTTATGATTACCTAAAGTAATACCGATAATTAAAAAACAAAGAAATTAAATGTGAATATTTTTGTCTAAAGAATTCTTTTTAATTAATCGAGCTTCATATCGATTATTAATATCTAATTATTAATTTATTAACATAAAGATTTCGTAGAAATAAATTGATTTATCTGTGTTGAAGCTGAATAACGATCGGGGAGTTAAGTATGAATTAGCAGAACACTGTGCCGTCTGAAATCACCTACTGAGATGATTGTTACTCTTGTACACTCAACGGGCACGAAAGGTGTCATGCATGCAATTTCCAGTATACCGAATTTTTCTTGTATTGATATATTTAGAGCAATTTTTCTGACGTGCGTGACCAGCGAAAAAATTATCCTCTCTCCTCTCGATCAATCCTCTCCACCATCGATATTTTTCAACCGATTACCGCGACCGGCTTAACGTACGAAGATTACCACCGCGTTCTCGCATCCCGTGATAAATAGCAAGATTACGAGCTGCGTGTCGGCCAATGAACGATGCCCTCAGCCCGTGGACCATATGTTCCTCCAAGGCTGTGGGATCTTCGCCAGGGCTTGAATCGTGTTAACGCGCAGCGTTTTAAGCATCATTGAGAAGTGAGTACGTTATAAAAATACGCAGAATTATGTGATGTATGGCATTGATTAATCAAAATTGCTAATTCTATTACAGTTTAGGTCTGTTGAATACTTAATTGAAAAATAATTCCTTATAAAAGTAACTGCAAATATTTAAAAAAAGATATTTTTCCGATCAATAAATTATTTAGAAAATTGAGAAAAAATTTTTCTCTCTTCTTCTTGTATTTCATAAATATTCTCATGAATCACTTCTCGTGAAAATAGATCAAATTGATTAGTTCTCATGCAAGTTATAAGAGAACGTGTTCGATTAATGAATCGTATCATCCGTGTGATATAACGACCTGATTGAGGGTTTATATTTTACAAAGCAATTTTCTCAATTAATGAACTTCCGTGATTCGCGGACTGGGATGCGTATCCCAGTTTGCGATGTGTATCCGAAAGATTTTTCCCACAGCGAAGACAGCTGTCGTAATGAGTTGCATCCTCACGTCGTTCTTCCTGCCTGTTCCTGTTTCTTCTCCCTCCCCTTCCATACCCCTGTATTTTATCTCGCCTCGTCCTACTATCTGACGGCGACTTTTTCGTTAAGACGATATATGCCTTACGTGACAATGCAGGTTTCCTTTATCGGCCGGTGTAGTCCTGCGGGAACAGGCCCTCAACGATCCATGTGAAAAGGAAGGGGGCCTGACGAAATTTGAGAAACGATCCCTTCGATGGGCATAAATCGTGGCCGATAAGCCAGGGATAAAGAAGAGCACGATCTTTTATTCTACGCGATTCTACGCTTCAAGCATTCCCCTTCGTTCTGCTTTAGACATACGCGTATCTCGTCGATTGGCTTCTTCAATGAATACAAATTAATCGTGTGTTCTCGATTGCGCGATCAATCTTGAACTCTTTGCATGAGAAACATGCGAAGTCATGAAAAGCAAATTGGATTAAGAAACGTAGCCTACAAAGTATACATAAACTTAAAGGAAAATATTACTGCTCTGAATACAAATACGAGATACCAAACGAAAACATGAGATCCAAGCAAAAATTCAAGCAGTTATAATACATACTATATATCTATCTTTCCTAAATAAATTCTTCGAGATATCGGAACATATTCAAATTACGTGGGTCACGGACCGAACGGAGGCTACCAAGAAGTTATGGGGAAATGCGTGAGGTAGGTCGTGGATGAAAGTTACTGCATCAAGGTTCCCTTGGAAATTCTCGGATACTTCTAACACGGGAGGCCGAATTAGTGTGGCCCATGTTAGTGACGTACGCTCGCTCTCGTCTCGATCTTTTTACAAGAGTTTCACCTTGACAGGTTTTCGAAAGTAAAGAGATACGCTCACGTGTATCCGTTCTGTTATAGCGCGTGACATTCGTCTAATAATCCGTTTCGACCTTCCTTCGTAAATAACAGCAAACTTAGAATTTAAGCAGTATTGAACTAATGAATATTGAAACAAGTCATAGATTTTATAAAAATAGATTAAGTAACAAGAATACTTGCTTTATATATTTTATGTTGCAATATTATTTCTAATAAAATTTCCTTTTTATCACTTATGCTACTTTCTATGTCAAGGCCTCAATTATCATCTTTGTTGCGTAGTATAATCTTCAAATCTTTGCTTTCTAAGAACACTTACTTCTCTGTGAACATCGTTAAAATTTTCTTCTTCTTTTTGTATATTCAATTTACTCTCAACTTCTTTTCAATCGAATTGTATACTAATAATGTAATGCTTTATGAATCAAATAGTTGTTAAGATAAATAAATTATTTAAAAAAATAATGAAGTAATTTATTTTATTAAAAAAGTAAAAATGTTAAAATAAAACCAAATAACGAAGTTAGCTTGGCAAGAAAAGGAACTTATAACACATTAGTATCAAATTCGAGGCAAAAAAGATCTTATGTCGAACATATGGCAAGTCGCGGTGGATCGTTCGTAAGTCACGCCGTTTGATTCGTCATCGTGATGTTGGTTTCAAAATTTCTAGACGGTAGGGTTCCACACATGTGTTGCTTTTTTTATGAAACATTATATAAGGTAACTATCAGAATTTATATAAAAATTATGTAATGAATTTAGTTACACTTGCGAAATGATAATTTAATGTAAATCATTTTTTTATTAATTATGTTCAAGTTTCAATCAGTCTCGTTTAGTTTCCGCTTGATTAAATAATGCGATACATTATTAAAAGCGACATTTCCTGTTTTTTCAACTTACTATGCTTAAACAGTTCACGTGATGTCGTGAAAGCAGTTCGAACGATTGTGTAATCGAGTATACAGTGCAAATAATAAAGACGATCGTCGCTTGTGATTGTTCATAATGGCCACGGTGAAAGTTGTAGAGAAAGTCCGTAATACGTGACGAAACAGCGTGCGCGACCGGACGTAATGCGAAACGGCACATTTATTTTTGAGCAACACTTTCGATCCGCGACGAAAGAAGGGAGAAAATGAAGTGAAGAGAAAAAGAATAAAAATCTTGCAGGCCCGTACGGATGAACGTGATGAACACGGCGTTTTGACACAATCGAGCTTTTGGCAATATCAAAAATTCAACAATTCGAAAAAATGCCGATCAATCAGTACAGATTTTTTTTGAATCTACATTAAGATACACATAATTTTCATGCGGCGGAGTAATTCAGAATTCGATTGAATCGTATTTCTCACGCAAGTTTTAAACTTAACAGTATCTCACTCTACAATATCTACTCTGACAACACAAGATTTTGCATTGTATTTTTTTGACTTGTAAAATTAATAGAAGAACGATATATTTTGTAATAAATATAATAAATTCAGATAATATTCAGAGAACGGTAACGTTTCTCGTGGAACAGGATGGTCGGGGCAATTTTCCGCGATCGAGAGGAGAGGAAACGAATCCGGCGCTCGAATGCACCGACGCGACGCACTCGTGAGCAAACAAAGTCGGCGACGTTAGACGGGATGCGCCTTGTGCATATATAGACGGCGACGCGAAGGGCCCGTTCTCTCTCGATGCGGCTTGGTAGCATCTGCCGACATTTCATTCGCCGTAGTTTGCGCTTCCCAGGCTCCCATGGATGCACCTGGTCCTTATTGGTGCCGGTGTATTCGTCGCCTCTCCCTCGCGCTCCTTTCCGCTCCCTTTTCGGTACTCGCTTCACGAATCCGCGCCACACGGACATGCTCCCGTGAACTTGAATAGGTCGATGGATACGGCCCTGGAGATCGGTTCAATAGCAGAACACCTCGCCGTAGGTGCTTTGCTCGCCGTTCCGAAGATTTATCTGCGTTTCGAGACCCGTACACAAGAATCGACGTTGCGTTCGGAAGGACGCGTGAAAGATACGCTGCGAGATCGATAAATACCGTGTTTAGCCGGCGCAGAATTTTGACAGACATTTCGATAGACCAACAATTTTGATTACACATTTAACAATAAAGTTTAGGGGTCGCGAAATAAATTGCACAATGAATTTATAAAATAGAAACTATTCCAATGAGATAAATAATTTCATTTATGTTACGTAACGAAAACTTATCACGATTATATTATATGATTAAAGTATTTAAAAATACTTGTGTAAAATTGAAGAATTGAGAAGAACTTGTATTTTATGCGCGAACGATTTATTATGACAAATTTTATGAATTTTATATTTAATAACCGTTTCTTGTCGTGCCGATATCAAATCGTCACAATAATAGAAAAGAATAGAGAGAGAGAGAAATATAATAAATTCTATATAATGTGTTTTTAATAAAATAAATTTAACTTTGGCAAAAATTATGGAGATAAAGCAGAAATTTATATAGATTAGGCAATCATAAATTTAAAAAATATGTAACGGTCTATGTGAGAATAAATAATGTGCGTTTACAAAATTTAAATTAGCGATCTTTTATGTGTAGTTTAAGTAAGCATTGCACAATCGAAATGTTTATCTGTCATAAGCAACGGAAGCTTTGAGTTTTGTCCCGAACATGTAGAATATATAATGATAAGGACAGTGAAAATAAATAAAAAACGGTATATATTTATCTCTTAATAATACTTTATTCCACTCTGTTATTCGATTGTTTTTTTTTTAACGAATAATGAGGAATACTTTTTGCATTTTATCTAAAATCCATTTTATGTATAATTAAATAATTAGATATTTGATATCATTAATTTTGGTAAATAAACGTTTTAAATATTTTCTTTCATTCAATGAATTACGAAATAATAATAAATGGTAAAGTGTGATTATGTCGCATATTATTAAACTTCCATAATAATAAGAGAAGATGTTGTTTTCGTGTGTATAGTGTAAAAGTCACTCACACATTCGCTGCATTTCGTATTGATATTGCTCTTCTGCTTCCGCAACTCAAAATCTGAAAAGTTTCACATTTATCAAAACAAAATAAAACCATTACATCAATAATAATATTATGTCAATCTCTTCACAGAAACAACTCCTTTAAAGTTAGAAAAATATAATTTAATATTTTGTTTAGCTTTACTTTATTCAAATCCATAGCAATTAAACACGGAGGAAAAGAATAAAACGGATTAAACATATTGTGCTAAATATTATTTCTTTTTCTTTATTAACAGTATCAAAATTAAAAAGTATTAAACACATATATGTGATGTTTAATCAAGTAAACTAATGTCGAAAAGATAAAAATCTTTTATATTGTTATTTTCACAAATCAGTGCACCAATTAATTTAAAAACCGATTTCCTTTAATCCTGTCATGCAAACGTGACAAATTAACTTACTCGCTGGTCATTATCCTCATCATCTATTGTGCAAGCAATAGTACGATCGCACGGAGTACACTCCATGAAACTGTCGCGCCATCGACGATAAATATCGTATCTACGCATAAAGCAACGGTCACCCAATACTTTTCTCGGCACTTCCGATACTGCGCGTTTACTCTCACGTGATATTTTTTCTGCATGACTCGAAGTCATGACTCAAATACGGCGAGACAAGTAACTGTGACACCGTACCGTAACGATCACAGTATTCATCAATCGATCGATTTATTCTCCTCAATTCATAAGTTCGATTACTGCATTTCTGCACCACCGGACGTCCGGATAGCGCGAATCAAATAAGATTAACATTTTACCATGCGAATTAAATATGACTGTCGCGCCATAACCATCCCGTATATCTAATACATACACAGGAATAAGATCCTATGATAATGATTTCATCGCCAGTCATTAATGAATATAAAATATCCGTGGGATACTTGATTTGTCATGCTTGAACGCGGAATTCTCGGAAGTTGGCAAAACTATCGCGCCTATATTTAGACGACTAATATCATCTCGATATCGTCATCTTCGGTGACCTTTGTGCGACGCGAAACAACCTATACGAAGATTACATCGCGCGGTGTGATTGATACTTTAATAGGTATGTGGCAACATTTCGATAGAATACGTGTCTGACAGCTCGCAGCACGTTGTTGGTGCCTCATAGACCACGAAAGAGTTGATTACGCGATCGACGCGATATAATTTCGAGATAACGCGAAGCGATGTCATTCGCTCGCCGTTCCGTTTTCGGCACTGACCGCGTCGCGGCGTCGGTCGGTTAATAATTATGATATCTCAATACGCTATTATTTAGCAGCGATTGAGATTCGCAATTAATTCGATTATCATGATTACCTTATTGTCCTCAGAAATGAATAAGCCAAATTAATAAAAAACTTCCATTTGTCGACCGAAACTGGCAAATAATTAATCTTAAAAATAATCGTGATTAATATTCGACTAATCACTGCTCGTAATGATTCGTTGTCAGTCGTATGGGATTTTCAAGTGATTACATAAATTTTGAATTATACGATCAAGTTTCATTATATACAACGAAATATGTTTTTGTTTCGTGAATATCATTATTGGAAATTTTTATATTAAATACAGAAGAGAATTAAATCCCATAGCTTAGAGTGGTAGTTTGTTCGCGAGTGCCATGAGTAATTCGAATATATAGAAGCGAATGATATCATTTATATATCTTCGCCTCCGTCTCATCGCTTTCAAATATACATTTGTTACGAGACGGAAATCCACCCCCACGGATTTGCAGGTATTTCGACGGGGTTAATAATCCGTGACTCGATAATAACAATCCGGCGTTGGGGCAGCAGCAAAAATACGACCACCCCCGTCCCGATCCTCGTGTCGGGACGACGATGTGGCATTAGTAAAAACGCGATATTGTCTGACTCAACAGGTTGTCGCCACCCCCGCACCCGCAGCTGGCGGCAGCCGAGTGGCACCCCGCACGCGCCGCTAGCTTTGTATTAAATAAACCTGACGCTGGGGTGATCTCTCTCCCTTTTGTCGGACTTGTCGGACGGGGAGATCCATCCACGTATAGTCCATTAGTGACGTTATTAAGTATCTAATTCAGTGTTTTTTTTCTTGCCGATTACTCGTCGAACGGAATTCGGTTAAGAGTGCTTCTCGTAATAGTTTCACCAAGAAGACACTCTTAACGAGTTATGTCAACATAAAAGATTTCAATTAGAGCGGTAAACGTAAGAGGTCGTAAAAGATTTACTAAGATGTGAATTATGTGAATATCCACGAGATATTGATTAATAATTATTAAACGTAGAGTTGTAAAAATCGTAATAATCGTCGAGTATTAAATTTACACACAATATAAATTTTTTAAATAGGTTTTTGCTGTGGGAACAATTTTTTTACTTAACTTAGTCTCAATGACGTCTTATATTACGATCGTGGAGAGCTGTTTTTACATTTTAGAACGAGCAATAAATTCGGATTCTTGTATATTTCGAAAGAGTATAGTCTGTAAAATGTTTAGGTGCCAAAAACATAAGAGCCACAAATTCTTTTCCTTAACTTTCAGTTTTGTCAACGACATCTTACATCACGGTGTTTTTGTAAATCTTTAGTTTAATGAAGCATAGCTGTCCAAAAATGTAACGAAAATATACAAAATGGTGAATATGTCAGCGTGAATATTTTTATATATTTTTTATTTGTTCCCAATTTAATCACGTTCTAATAGACACCATTGTTTCTTAATCAGAAAAGTTGAAAGGTTGAAAAATCAAATTAGAAAAAAATAGAATTTAACTTTGTCTTAATTATATTATTATTACATTAAATCAGTATCAGTCAATGTTTAAAAAAATATATATTTTAATACTTATTGATATAAATCAAACTACTCGAAATATTGATATAAATCAACGTCTTCTATTAACTATTATTATATAAATATGAAATTTTAAAATTGTTGAGTAAAAATCTACCAATCTTTTTAAGAGAAACCGTTCTCTCTGAACTTCCTATCCATTCTCGATCTCGCAAACACGAGAGCATCATCATTACGAAAGGGTCTCGCCATATGCAATCCACGGTCGTCCTGAGAGCTCGAAAATCCCAATCAGCTGCTCGCCAGATATTCGAGCAAACAAGGGATTCGACAATAGAATTGTGCTCTCTGCGCTACACTCGCGCGTGCTCGGCTGCACATGCGTTCATATTTTCCAGAAACGTTCTCATGTGCATGTGAAACCATAGAAATTTGAGAGCATTGCTAGAATTTCATGTTATGTCGACAAATATCCTCACAATGTTCCATTTACACTAAAAAAAATCCAGATCTTCAGCGTGAAATTTGTAAATCCGTCACGATTTCACTCGATACTCGATTCCATGAAAGACTCGAAAATTATTCTTTTTTATTATTGTTTTCAACTCTAAGACTAGTATTCATAGTCTGATTCCATTTATAATAATTGTGGGTTTTTGTATACTTTCTTCTAAACAATAAAATCATCCATGACTTAGAACAACTTCGAATATATAAAATCGGAATATAAATCAATAAACCATCTTAGAAGGAATGTAACTGTTAGTTGCACATAAACGTGTCAAATAAATTCTTGAGTTACATCAAACTAAAATATTATGAACAAATATCCGTGCAAACAAAAAAAAAATTCTATATTGCCTTGACAAAATACTGAGACGTCACTACTGAGAAGATATTTATTTACAACAAGAAATCTTTTCTTCTAAATTTATGTATTTTTTTATAGTAAGAGTAACCTTTCTTTTTATTTTGTCTTTTGTTAGCTTTAATTTATTGAAAACAATTTTGTCAAAGATTAATTGATTTATGAGATATTTTAGAAAGAAAATCACTTTAACCCTTTCTCGAGAAGTAACAAAAAAAGTTACATTGTGAAAGTGGCTCTTTTTAAGAAAACCGTTTTTTAGGATCCCTGTCCAACATTTACTGAATACTGCATTTCTTAACCCTTTTCTCAACCCTTTTTCAATGTCTCACAGAGCAGGCTATCACAGAATACGTTTATTACTATATTCTTTGCTGTAATTCATCTTTCGAAGCGCCCTAACGTGATCTAACGACAAACCCCCGTTTCGTTCTGAAACCGTAAAAATCTGCGACGACCGTTTCATTCCCCTATTCGTCGACGTTATTTTCCTCTCCTTCTCCCTCCCACCGCATTGATGATCATCCTCAAACACGCACGGACGGTCTCCTCTTCACGAAATCCAACTCTTGCTCTCGGCTCTCTCCCCACGTTCCCACGGAATCCTTTTTCCCAAAAATACGTTCGTTCCTCGCTCGCTCTCCTTTCCTCCCTCTTTCATATATCGGTCCTCTTGCTCTTCCGTGTACACACATGTTTTACGGGGGGTTGCCTATGCCTGGTTAAAGGAATCTGCGTTGCGGCGGAAAAAAAAACTCGCGCGTATTGTCACGGGAAAATCCGTTTTACGGGTAAATCTTGATGGACGTAAAAACGAAACTGGCTCGCTGGGTGGCGGAAACTAAAAAATCTGAAAGTGAAACAACCATGAGAAAAAAAGAACTTTATTTCGGAGCAACAAAATTTCTAAGTATTTCTGTATTTGCAAGCTTAATTTAATTTAAAAAATTACAAATCTATAACATGATCGCATCTATCGATTTTTTAGCACAAATTCAATCAGTTACAAAAGTTATCCAACTTAAAATTTCTTCACATACGTGTGCGAAATTTATCGCATCTGACAACATAAAAATCTTAAAATTTTTGAAATATTGGTTTATTTATTTAACTTCGTGAAATTTTGTGTTATTGAATACTTTTTTAAATGAGTTCTATGTTTTTCTCTCTACTGATTTTGAGATTATGGAGTTTTAATTTATTAACATGCTTTAAATTTTTGTATAATAAGTTTTTGAGCTGAATACTTTTTATGTACACTATTTTATTATTTACTATTTTATTCTTATTTATATTGTTCATCTTACTAGTAATTATCAGTGCTGTGAACAAAAGAGAAAGAAAAATCTCTCCGAAAATTTAAGACGACACTCGTCAGAGTATCCGGCAGTCGGCAAACCCATAAAATCACCCAACCGGAAGAGGATGTCTCTGAGAGGGCGGGTAGCGGGATGCAAGTGCACAGAATCCTGGATAAGGTCCTCGGGGCTCTTCATTCATGAGCGCACTTTGCGCTCCTTCCTCTTCTTCCTACCAATCTATAGGCAGGATATCCTCGGGACTCTTGAATCGTCGACCTACATTCCGCGAGAATGCATCTCCTCCCTTTCCTTCTGTCACCATCGGCTTCATGGGAATGCGAAAGCTTTCTTGTAGCGCAGGATTTTACGTTAAATCATCCCTTAAAGTACAAAGTTTATTTATTGGAATATATTTACCTTTGCCGAATATACAGAAAGCACAAATACAAAAATACTATTTTGAAACACGCGAGAAATTATATTAAAATGAATAATACATAAATTGTAAATAAGTTCAAGTATAAAAAATTTATCTAAGAGATTTAATATTTTGATCGAGAATGTCTAGATTATATTGCTTAAACCCTACCAGAAATCCATTTCACATGCCAAGATTAGAAATTTAATACAAGTTTCTGTCGTTTAGATAAATAAATTTAATATTAATAGTCAATATCAAGATTTAAATATAGATTACATTTTTGTCTTTTTTCTGCAATTCTTTAATTCCGGAGTTAAGTACAAACGAATACAATGCAAACACAAGATTCATAGCGCACTCTGGTTTTCACACTTTCGTATAGTTTTCACGCTTCTGTAAAGTGGCAACTTATGAAATTGATCGAACATCACATAGCCGTTCGAAAAAGCTGAGCTAGCGTATTCCCGAAAGTGGACGAAACACTTTGGCTCAACGAAGCCGGAAGCAGCCGTCGATGTGGCTCAGTACGACGTATGGGTACCTGTGTTTATCGACAACCTGTCGTTTCGACCTGAGGGCCACGCAGAAGGGCAGTCGCCCTTTTCTCTTTGGAGTTTACGTGAGGTAAACTATCGCGTTACACGATCGCAAGTGTGTATCTGTATAAAATTAGTATCGTATCAAAGCTTCAATTATGATATAAAGTTGTATACTAACCCCGGAAAATTACAACCGACTTAAAAATATTGTATATATGTTTCATAATGTTTGGAAAATCATGATTATCAATCACAAAGTGACATTTATGAATGTGACGCAATACGACGATTTAAGGGCAGTTTCGCGATTCAATAGAACCGATTTGTATACGTCTTGTAAATCTAAATCATATAATTCTTGCAAAAGTAATGAATTATTAATATTCGTAGATGCGCAAAATGAAACTTATACCAAATAAAAACTAATTTGTTGTTATATGAATCTGAAATTAAATACAATCTACATTTACCGTGCATTTGTTCGCTGCACCATTAAATATTTAGGTAAATTCTGCGTATCTAGTTATATCGCTCTCGCTCTTTATTCCATTTAGCCACGTATTTCTCCACGGCAAACAGTTTCTTTATTACTGGTTTACGTCCTCGCTGGATCAGATATAATTTCGATAATGTCGTTATCGGACGATCCGACAGCCGCGTGAATCGACGCGTAGGTCGACAGCTCGTAACGGGCTATCGACAACCTGTCGTTCCGAGGGCCCCGGGACTTGGTTAAAGGGCCAAGGAAGAGTCGCTCTCTCACGAACAGGCCCTTACGGAAGGCACCTCCTCCTCTGCGGAGGAAGTTATGTTAAGAAGCCCGTCCAACTTGCTCACAGGCGCACTATGTGCTTCTGTATGTGTGACGAGCGACCTTTTTGTCACTGCATTTCTGGTCGCGTGCCGGAATCTCTCTCTCTCTCTCACTTTCTGTCTCTCTCTACTTCCCACCTCCCTTTTTTTATCTCTGTCTGTCTCTTTTTCTCTCTCTTCGAAATAGGTCCAACCTGCACGTACGAGGGTCAATCGAGGATTAACCTGGTTACCCCCAGGCTGATCACAGGAAGTGACCGGCGACCGAAGCCGCAGGTGCCCTCCGATTTTCTGTGAAATAGGGACACCACGTGTCGTTGAATGAATTGTCCTGCGGTGATGCATTTTTTTACAGCGTATATGATTTGATGATCGTGCGGGTGCATTTGTTACGAGTAAAACTGGAATACGTGCGCGCCATTTATCTTCTTCATTCAGAGTTTACGGCAAATTTATAGGCGTTAAAAGAATTTTGCTCACTGAGCGAAGGAAGGAAACGCATATACTACAATATACATTTATAATAAGACTGAGAAATCTACATAACCTTGAAGTTTATTCCTTGAATTTAATTGAAACTCGCAGTGAATATATTTCCGTTTGCCTCGTATGAGTTTTCAGATTGTTGCAATGTTGCACGTTTCGAAATTCAGTTATACTTTGAATTTCTACGACTACGGAGAGATGGGAGGAAAATTTCGCGATTTTCTATTTATTCGTCGCAACACCTCGCGGCATAAAACATTCTCCGGAACGAGAAATACGCGCGTATTTTCCAATATTTCTCTTCAGATTCAAACATCCAATCTTTTTTTATATTGTCGAATATATAAAATATGAGATACGCATTTAGCGTGTCTAAAATACAATTTTTCTCTTGGCATATTCGAGTGTCAAATATTCAAATAAAAAAGCAATATCTTTTTAGAATAATTTTCACTCGCTTCTTCTTACTGCATGAACTTGGAGTAACTTCTGCGCAGTCGCTTTTTTATTGTCATGAATATATAACTCTACATATCAAACTTATATATAAAAAATATATAATATATATAAATATATATAAATTTTATATATATATAATTTCTTTTACTTTTTCTTTTAAGTCTACTTTCAAATCTAGCGATATTGCATTGTTAATATCAGTTTGTCCCATTCTTTATTTCAAAAAATGTCAAAAAACGAACATCAATATAATCGAATAAATTCCGATAAAATTCCGATAAATCAAATGTCTAATAAAATTCTTTATCTAAATTAAATTCATCATATAATATATATATATACATATATAAATTCCAAGAAAAACATCGAAAAATTTTGAGCGATCCTCGCATCGTACAACATTCATCGCCGGTATCTAAATTGCCAGAGTAATTTACGAGACAACGATCGCTCGGCCATGAGCGCGTCTCATTAAGCACTTCCCCAGTAATTATTACTCAGGATCCGGTATCATTTTCTTTTTAGAAGAGACGCGAGGAGAAAACCGGAATCGAGGGTTCATACTACGTTCGTACGTAATGTATTAACAAATTTCGAAAAGTCGGTAAAAATTATCGCTAAATATCATCTAATAATTTTTTCCATGCGCCGTAAAAATCTTTTATCTCCACGCGATGTAAAAGCACCGCTCCCCTGTTGCTTTCCGTTCTCGTTCGTCGCGCAGTGAGAATCTGCTGCCACGTTGTTGCTCCCAACATAAAGTTTACAAGGGGTTGGAGTAAAATCGGTCTTTATTGGCTTTGCGCTGCGTTTGCCGGAAGTGCCGGGCAGTAAAGCAATTAAATCCGAGTTTCACCCCCGTTCTCGCTCTTCTGCGGCTTTGTCTTCTTGCGGCAGCTGCAATTTCGAGCTTTAAATGGAAAATAGTAGAAGATCGTAAAACCAACAGATACATTTTTTTAAATATCGCATCTTTTTTTTTCATAAAGACTAGTTATGCGAGTAATACGCGTTTAGAAATTTCTATAGCAATAGCGTAACATTTTAATCTTCTGCTTGTACAATCGTCTTGTATGGTATTTTAGATTCACGTAATTAGAAAAAGTATGATAAAGACTTAATTAAAAATTACACACAATTGTTTAAAATTACACACGATTAGTAAGCGCGGTATCGAGTTAAAATGAGTTAGAGTAAAATATAATAACTGAAATTTTATAATATCTCATTTCCATGCGATTGCAAAATACGTTAATCAATCCTGGCCGAATTAGATCGTGCAACGGCGGTACAGTAATTTATTTTCATCCCAGACGTGCGTCTTCCCGTCTCTGCCAGGAAACGTTATGTACGTTACGCTAACAAACATTAATTTGCGCCTCACGGTCGATGTATCGAATTATTGCGGGCTTTCGAGAGGTTCTGCCCTTCCCGCGTCGCTTAGGCCAATCGTGAATCAAATCGCATTAGCCTCGCAGATGCATATTCATGGGAAACGTATGGCGGATTACGCAGGTTCCGTTGCACACCCCGCCTATCGAGCGACGATGGGGTGTTTTGCATTCCCCGCTCGGAAAGGGGTTCCGCGTTATATTTATCGAAGTAAAACGACGCGGTTAGACGGAATTGGTCTTGCTTCCTTCACTTTCTCTTCTCCTTACTTTCTCCCTCTCTGTCTTGTTCCCTTTTGATTTCGAGAACGGTGGTCGCGCCCTCGTCGAACATTCCAACGGACAGAATTTGATCGATTTACAAGCCTCCGCGGTACCGCACGTTAGAAGATAAGGAGTCCTTTCATTTCTCGACGAGAAAAATTGTCTAACGATAGCGAGCATAACTTCGATCAGATGAACAGAAATAAATCACCAAAGATATTATTTTCATTATACAAATGTTCCACTTATTCATCGAAATGTGAAAGAAAAATTGAAATAATCAAATAAGCCTCATAAAAAATATGGAAATATGTTTATTGTAAATGTTTATATGTAAATAATGCATATTATGTATTATAATATTAAAAAATTAATAAACATACAGTTTCACGTTAGTATCGATTAAGATTTTTTGTTATAGTCGGGATATTTCCAATATTGCTGAAATATTTTCTGCTTCACGGACCCTACTAATCGTACATGTATTTATTGCCCGCAATAAAATTTACTCGGTTGCACCTGATGATCCGTGATAAATTGTAGCCGAGTCACCGTCACGGATATTCCACGAATTCTTGGGGGAGAGAGAAACGAAAGGTGGCACGATTATTCCAAGTTCATCGGTCCTCTTCACGAACTCGTGAGCCCGCTAATCCACGCATTAGAAACATCCGAGCGGAGTTATTCAGGTCGCGCGACTCGTTTTCTCCTTCTACGGGTTTCTCTTCAGCTCGTGCGCGAGCACACAGACGCAGAGTGTGTCCTGTCTGATCGCGAATGCTCCTGGAGGATTATAGGACGCCGGAATGACGAGGCGACAGTCCTCCAAATCTTTTTCTCCCCCTTGCTCTTCCTCCTCCTTACAGGCCCGTTCTTCCGTCGGTTACGCGGACATTGTGTCATCCAAAGGATTAAGCGTGGCCCATCTGGAAGCCACGAGGGTCGTCACGATTGCATCGCGAATCATGCGAGATTTTAGGAGAGATTTTAATAACGACAAATCTCTCTTTCGCAGAGAATAAACATGGAAAAGTTATGAAAACGCTAACTCGCGATAACGCAGGACAAATCTTAACACGTTGCTTGGCCAACAAGTTTTTTTTTTTATCACTACGCTACAGTGAAATCATCATCATCATAAACATACAATGATAAAATATTGCATGATATGTATTAAACGAGACTATATCTTCATCTTTTTAGATTGTGCACTTTTTACATTGTTTTTTAATAATTTATGTCATTGTGATTTATGTGATTGTGCACTTTTCATGTTGCTATCTAACAATTTATGTCATTCGAAATTTTATAGATGGCACTTACTTTTTATTAACGCTACGTTTCACAACATTTGGATAGCGCCGGTCATCAATGATCACCAGGACTCCATTGAGAAAACATCAGGTAGTGGTTACCATTCAAGATTCTAACATGAGATATTCAGCCATTTTGTGACACGTAGGACATTTTCATGCTCAAAAACACTCCATGGCTCGTTATAGAAATGAAACGTAGAAATTCAAATCTAGAAAAGGAGTTAACTAGTCTTAATGTTCGTGGTGGCGATAGGAGAAAATGACGAGGCGGGATGCGACGCAGTGAAAAGGCATACAAAAGAAACGCAAAGACACGAGGAACGAAACCCCGACCAGCGACAATCTCCCTCGGGATGCTAATGAATCTCGCCCTTAATGAATCCATTCTGGAGCCGTGTGGAGATCTCGAGATAACGTTGATGGATACTCTCACGCGTGACTCCTTCCAGAGAGACGGCAACGACGACGGGGTTTGTGCTGTCCACAGGCTTTACCAACAAAAGCTATCCCTGAATGTTAAGAATGCAGAGAAAAGAGAGCGTCTCCGCGAGCGTTGGAGGTATGCCATCTATTGATTTAATAATATCATAATATAGAAGATTATTATTATTATTATAAAATAATAATATTCTTCGATTTAAGCTATGTATAACATGAATGAGTTACAAGATTAACAAATATAACGTGTATATCAAAGTTTTTCGTAGCATCAACGCTATAAATTCTACAAAAGATCTCTATACATATCTGATTGATTTAATTTCTGGTATATTATAAATAGAAAAATACTAAGTTTGAGTTTTAATAAATAATAATATTATCCATTTTGCTTTTAAATGTACAATTACTTTTTTTCAATCAAACAATGTCGTATAGGTACATGTATGTACATATAATACTAAATTATTAATCGAACTAAAATAAATTTAGAAAAATTAATAAAATTTGTAAATATAACTGTTGTAAATATGTCTGTTTTAGTTGGCGGGATATCTTATTAATGGTCCAAGCCCTTCGACGTGAATGCGGCTTTATTTGTGTGCGTAACCCATCGAAGATGTGAGTAACATCGGCGCCTTTCGTCATGGGGATCGGGTATTTCTTTTTCCGGAGATTTTTCTTTAATTTAGTCGCGTCGCATAAATCATCAAGCATAGCCGGGGGTTAAAACGAGATTTATGGAATTATGAGACGCTCTTGGAGAATTTACAGAGCAAGACGAACAAGGTGTGTACAGTTTCAATAACATCGTGTTGTTTGTGCAATGTAGTTGTTTGAAGGAAGAAGGAAGAGGGGTTTTACAGAGAGAAGCTGTTAACACACTCCATTTTCAATAAAAAAAAGGATTGTATACATTTATAATTTCAATAATGTAATTACGCATCAAGCAAAATGCAACAGATAGTACAGTTTTTCATCGAGCCAGACAATTGAAAAATTGAGAAGGCTACTACTTTCAAATAACAACTGAATAACAGATAAATAAATAACGCTATAGTCTCGAGTAGACGTGTTAAGAAACACGTTGAGTCAACATTTCATTTCCGATTCCTTCGCGTGAGTCTAATTGCGCGATCATTGGGAATACCTGCGAAACAATCGTACGAAGGCGAGCGTAGGGAGAAGACGAAGAGTGGAGGACAGATAGAGACGAAGGAGCAGCGTCTCCAGCGAGCTCTCGGCCACGTTGCTCACCGGTCTCTGTTATTTGCCGAGCGATCATCGGACAAAGTTTCGCGGAGGCAGCTCGAGTGCCGGCTACGAGATTGCTAGCCGTCCGCGCCGCGCGGCGTAATTACCAAAAATCAAGCAAGAAGACCGAAAAGCCATCAGCGGCTACGGCCGGCGTGCGTTTCTGCAATTTTGGCGCGGGGCCATTGACACGTGTTCGCGCGCACTGAAACTAATACGAAGACAAAGTATATACGAGGCCGCAATGCCCGATGAGAGGGTGGAAGAGACGGAGGGGCAGAAATGGAGAAATAAGAAAGATGGGGAGGATGACGTCTATGCGACGATGTCGTCAGGCTCTATGATGCATGCTTCCTCTGTATGGTTGATGGTCACACTGTATGTAAAATAGACACTTTATATGACCTTCTTTTCGCGTTTCAATTAACATTAAAAGCGGACAACAATAACGAGAGACCTTCTCCCTTCTTCGATTCGAATTTTTCATTTTCTCAATGTAATGCTCAATTTTTCAGCCGATTTTATAAAGAATTCAAGAACAATTCAGAAAATGTGAGGGAGAGAAGGGGGAGGGACATTGCAGTGAGATTAATAATGTTATATTATCTATTCATTTTGCAAACAACAACTTGGAGACAACATAAAAATTCCTAAAGTTGGAGAGGTTCGATATATCTCGTCAAAAGTTGAGAAAGAAGTTGAGTTATAGTGTTTTTCAGAATTTTTTTCAACTTGCAGGCTATTTATATTGAAAAAGTTGAGTTATAATTTTTCAAAATTTTTTCAACTTGCAGACTATCTACACTGAAAAAAGAAAAAGTTGAAATATAATGTTCTTCAGAACTTTTTTTTTCAACTTGGAGACTACACGAAACTTATTTTTATGACATGATATTTACAACCTTTTCTTTACGTTTTACAGCCTCGAGGCTTTAAGTTATATTTAAACAACGGAATTGCATTACTCAAGTATTGCAGGCGGCAATAGAATTTTAGCGACAGGCTAAGAGAGAGAAGCATCTAAAATTCGAAAAGGAGGGAGGAAGAAAGAAACATAAAAACGTCGGTACACAATACACATTGGCGACGACGAGGGGGGAAGAGGGGGAGGCGTCATTCTTCGAAAAGCTTTCGGCTTAGCCTTTTGCTATCCTGTCTTGATCTTCCTCCAATCCATCGCTCTTCTCTCTCACTCATCCCCTCTCTCTATCTCCCTTTCCTTTTTCGTTTTCCTCCGGCGAATTTCCTAACGTTGCCACCCGCTGTGTTTTTTTTCTTGCCTGTCCAACAATGCTCGTCCAACCGTTCGCAGTGACAATCGCACTGAAATCGGTGACGGTTTTAGTGCGAGTTCTATCCATGCCAAATGCGTAGCGGGCTGCATTCAGCTGGCAATGTGTTTCTTTATCTGTCTTTTTGCATCTCATGCCGGTCGCCGCGTGGCCGCGTGAAAACGTATACGTACGAATTTTCTCGCGATATTTCACCCGCGCGCGGACACTTTCCATGGAATCCGGGGGATCGTTCTGTTCGAAGATAAGATTTTGAGGAATGGGTATTCTTTCTCGGATCCGGTCAGCAGTCTGGGTAGTTTATTTCTCACGCCACTCGCGTTCCACTTTCCAAGTTTTGGAACTTTGCGCAAGCGCTGCATGTATTCCCCATATATCTTTAATATTCACTGGATTTGAGTAATAAGCGATATTCTTCTTCTTGCGTGAAAGATGAAGGAATTTGTAAGAAGATTCACATAAAATATCAACTGTACGAAAATATCTCTGTCAAAATGAGAAACGCTACGTTTATACTTGGTAATCCTTACAGTTACATTATTTTACATCTACCGTTGTTTTTTTTTAAATATCCGGGCAAAAGGACGATGCATCGATACGTGCAATAATACAAATGTATTTCAAACGCTACATCTCGATAGCAAACGGAAGAAACTGCTAACTGTCGAGTTTTCATCGCATGGCGTCGCAACGCGTCGACAGGAAATTTCGTTCGGCATTCATAAATATTAATTTGCCCAGAATAATTTTCGCTTTTTCGCATTCCCCATTGAGGTGAACACTCCGTTATAGAAAATTACGTTCGGACCTATAAGCGACAGAACGGAGTGAGAAAGTGGGAGGTTGAAAACAAATCCTGGGTTCTTGGCTCTCTTGGGACAGCGTCCCTTATTCAGGTACGTACATACGTGTGCGACGTCTCTCCTCTCTTTCCGCCCTTTCTCGTTCTCTTTATTCCTTCCATTCTCTGATATGCCGTACGTAGATGGCGGCGAGTGACGGGGCTCGTCGAGAATAACGTAAATAATTCCGACTTGAACGCGAGGTACCACCGACGCGAACGACGACGTACGACCGACGCTCGAAAATTTATTCCACGCTTTCTACGTGGGAATCGAGAGACGCGGGCTCCCGTGACGTTTGACGGAACGAGTCTCATTGTTTCCATAATGAAGCAGCCGATTTCTCCCGTCGCCGTTTGTCCTGCAACGTGGTAGTATCGCGATAAAATTTTGCGCTATTAATATCGCCACGGATATGAGAGTTGACGATATTCGAGAAAGAGCAAGAAGTCGCAAAGTGTTCGCTAAAATTCTTAAACAGATAAAGTATCTCACATTTTAAATTATTATGTTATTAAATTTTTTTGTGGAATTATTACACGTACATGAAAAACGTTAAACATTTTAGGAACTTGTTTTGTCGAGAGAATTACAGAGAATTAAGTTACAATCTTCTTAAGAAGAGACTCGCAAATGAGGAGATTGGAGATTGAATATTATTTGTAGCTAGGCGTATATTTCTTCTTTTGTCACCAAGTGCCGACCTTATCGCAGGAGCTTCTCTGACGAATGGTCCTAATTAATCCGATTAATTTACCGTAGCTGCACCGCATGCGCCCTGTACCTAAGCGCGTCCCTTATCTCCGCGTCATAACCAGGCTTCCTAATTTAATTACATTATCCGCCGCGACGTATTACGATTATGAAGTTTAATCCTCATCGTTGGCCGAAGCGTAACAACGACTAAAGTCCGGCGCAATAAAAATAAATCAGGCGCAAGTCTCCCACCGAGATTTGGAAAATCCTGCCCATTACCGACGGCCGTCGCTAATCACGACTTCGGGGAAATTTTCTCCGCAAATATGGGGAAAACCTCGTTGTGAAAGCAGAACTGAACGTGTGCAAAAAGGGGAGATACAGAAAAGGTGGAAATGCAGGGTGCAAGCTGCACGTGTTCGCAAAATGTCCTCGGTAAGGCTGACGGCAGTTCCCTATACACACAATACTCTTTACGGCCACGTCATGGAGGGTAGAGAGGAAGAGGGGGTGGAACGGCGCAAGGACGTCATTTTTCTCATCCCCGACGAGCCTTGCGCGCAGAAATATGCTCGCATGGTTGCAATTAGTCGAGCGCCGAGCAAAAAGGAGAATGTCGAGCGTTCGCCGCCAGGAAGTAGTTGTTAATCTTCGTATGTCGTAATGGTGGACGTAGTAATGTCTCTCCTTATGAAAAGTGCATCTCGGCGCACTTAGCCGTGAGTATGAGAAAGAAAAAAAAACCTTGGAGCGGATTTTCCCTTTAACGCGCAAAATGGATTTACTCTTAGGTGTTTACGTACTCTTGGGCTATACACGCGGCGCATACAGGGTGACGTTAATTACGCACTTTTAACGGTTTATCCATAATTTAATCAAGGCAAATCTCTCAATTAACTTTCTGATTGGTGTTTCAAGTTGAAATGGCTCGACATTAAATTGAAACATTGTCAATAAAATATTCAAATTATTCTAAACTTTTTGGGAGTTACCTTCATAAAATGTTATGGTTTATCAATCAAAATACATGTTAAATATTAAATAATGTTTTTCAAAATCTTAATACCATATAATTTTTCTCAAGAAAAGATGTAGGTAAAACTGCTGCGATTTTTAAAAGATCACGTTTCTACGCAAAAACGGAAACTTTTGAAAAGCCAAAGTCTAATCCTTGGAGACCTGAACAAACAATACAGGATGAAGCCTGTCAAAGATGACTAATGATGCGAAAAGGACTTAAAATGTAACAAAAACTTGAATGAGAGAATTATAAAACTCGCAGTGAGACGAATGTCTAGGAACTAATGATTGCACGACATCTCGACAAATGACACTGATATATTCAGTCTTGCATTCTAACGATAAGATACAATTTATCAAACTGATTATGCGAACAAAGAAAGAACTGTCAATAATTTTTTTCTTATTTTGAAGAATATAGTTCGAGTAAATCATTTAGAAACATAAAATTGTGAACACATAAAAACTTTAGACCCTAAAATGAGATTTTATAGTTCTTGAAACGGAAATAACTGAAACGAAAAAAATTTTGAATGCAATAAAATAGTTTTACAATTTATGTTTATTTCTAGAAATTTTCAAGATAAATGTAGCTGTGTATATTAATTTTTGTAATTCTCTCGATATTGTTTTACTGTTAATTATCAGAAATTTTTTTTTATTTTCCCGCTATAATATTTTAATATTTTAATTCATTTGTAATTTAATATCGCGAGTTATGATTTATTTATTTTCAGTTTATTTATCTTCTTGAATCGGAGAACTGCGCACAATTTCGTCAGGCACAACGATCTTCAACTTGCAAGCTCCGCAAGCCAGAGTTCCCGACGTAGGAAGAGTCCAGGGATCTGAAGGTGGTGGTGGCCGAAGTGTGTGGCTATCGATCACTGGTCCACCCCTGTGGGCGATGGTCTCTTCCTCGCTTACTCCCCTGTTTTCTCTCGCCCTTCTCTCCCCTCCACCCCAACCTCATCCACAACCTGCTCTTAGCCTCATCCCCTCGAGTTACACCGAATTTACCTAACGTAGGCGCGATGGCCTAGCCCCCTTCCTCGTATCTTCCTCGCCTCATCCTCTTCTCCCTTCCCTATCTCTCCCTCGTATACCCCTCTCTGTCTTCCGCACCGGTTCTCTCCCCTGGTGCCAACGTCTCCATAGCCCTGGACCCTTTGAGAGCTATCCTCGAGGAGGTCTAGAGAGGTTAGATCGGGAGGGAATGAGAATGGAGAGAGGGATACAGTTGAGGAAGAGAGAAAGAGAGACAGCGCTTGTTATGGACGTGATGGACCCTTCGCTCGTCGTTGCTCTAAGCGAGCGAGGAACGGCGAGGGAGGGAAGCTTTTAGAGCTTGGAATATTCACGAGACCAAGGCTTGGACAAGCGAAACACGTCTCTCCTACGCGCCCTCGATATCCTGCTTCTTTCGATGTTGGCGCCACGAAATCAAATCGAGAGGGTCAAGATCGGATAAGTTGATTCCTAACATCCTTGAAGGGCGTGTTGATTTTTTTCTTCTATAAAAAGTATCACCTATTGCGATAATTAGTCAGTATAGTATCACAACTAATCGAAATTATTCTTTTCGGATGTATATGCGCGTATAATTAATCCGTCGATTTTTTGGGGGGAATTCTCTTTTCGTTGGAACGAAAAATTCTTTCGGAAAATGTGAAATTTTTGTCAGATCGTCAGAATTTCTCGTGTTTACCCGGATGCGCCAATTTTCGAGACGAATCTGCGCGTTACCGTAAATCCGACTGTCTTTTGATTTCGTATTCAGGGAACGTGGTAGTGGCGAGTCGCCTATCTACCTCCAGGACACAAGCTCTAGGAGGAAGGACTTCCTTGGCAATCAACGGCGGTCCGCAGGACCACTGTTTGCCTTCGCGCGTGATTGGCGCCTTGCTTTGCCGCTCCTGTTTGGTCCACCGTTAAGGTTCCTTCGCGTCTACACGTTTATTGACATTTTCTGTGTCGACAACACATAGAACTTACAGGTTCGCTACAGGTTGATTTAAGTATAGAAATTTAGAAGAAACGTTTATTGTGAAAAACTATCTCAATCAATATATTTATATTTGTCAAGTAATTTCATATATTTATAATATTAATAAAATATAAATAAGATTAATAACTTATAAATAATGCATAATACACAAAACGATCAAATTAAGTAATATTAAAATGATTTCTTGCTTCATGATAAAGTTATGACATAATATTTCACAAAAAGTGAGAAAATAAAATATAGAAATTATTAAATAAAAATATAAAAATATCTTCTCTCGCTCGTTTCCATAAACAAAGTGCACATGTTGTTAAATTTAGAAATTATTAACTCATCCTATTGAAATGTGTGCAGTACTTAAAAAATTTTTATATCAACTATATATCTTGTCACATAAATACTACAATAAATCATATCAATATCAATCCTTATGTATGTGAGTGTCTGTATTTACATTACGGCATGTAACAACCATATGTTTAAGGCTGCATGCACACATATGTCACAAATATTTCCTCCATGGGAAGATTGTCTGAACACACTATGCATACGATTGTATGACTCGCTATTTTGACAACGGCACCGTCTCTCTCAGACGTGTATATACGTCTCAGGCTTGTCGGTTAAACAAAAGGACACACGGCAACGGTCTGTTCTGCAAAACGACCGCGATGTAGAGGCGTATGTGCGCGCAGCTTTAAAAGGACCGGCCGCGCGACACGTGTAGCGTTGTACAAATCGTGCGCGGCTGAAGAAAGTGGCCACCATGTGTTCCTAGGATTTATAGAGCTCCTTTGGAACTAGCTGTAGCCATCCACAGCATACGAGAATTTTCCGAAGCTATATCGTTCCACGCGTGTGCGATGGTCCTTCGTGCGTGTATGGCGTGCGCGCACGAACGCACATACGTGTACGCGCGATATGAGGTCCTGTAGGAATTCACCGGGGGACGTAAATTCTCCCGTGCTCTCCTCTCTCTCTCTCTCTCTCTATGTCCTCTTTCTCTTTCACTCTCGACCCTCCTTCCTGTCCTCTCTCTCTCTCTTATTCTCCTCTCGCTCATAGCTACCCTTCGGGTGGACTTTAGAGTCCACCCCCTTATAGCCGACCGCTCGACGAGTCACCCCATCTCTCTGGCCATCGTTGCTGCCGCCTCCAGCGACAACATTCTACAGTCCGGCGAGGGTGACCACCCCTACGAGAAACGCCGACCACCGCAGTGACGCTCAAGTGCTGAAACTCTTCGATGATAGAACTACGAACCATGATCGTCTTAGATGACACTTTCTCGACTTGTTTACGTAAACTTACAAATATTAGTTAATGTAAAATCACCTAACAAGATAGGACTGCAAAATAATGTAAGATACTAAAAAACTATTAAAAAAATGAAAACAAAGGTATGAAACTTTTGAAAAATGTTACCCAATGTAGATTAATTAAGATACATTATGTCGCATGTTATTAAATTAGTAAATGTTAAAAATCCACATTTATTGTTATGTTTCTTCTACTGGAAAAATTTAACTAAAATCAGACTTAAGATATGATATAATATACCTATATATGTGACATGATAAAGTAAATGGATTTTGAGAGCCAGTTTAATATTCTTAAGATCATATTTCTAATCAAGATTGGGATTAGATGAAACTTAAGATGTTATTTGATTTTTAGAGAGGATCATATGCACATTAATTAAATAATACTCAAGTATTGAGCCGGAAAAACTACGGATCACTCCAGAAATCTTAAATAATAAATACAATAATTCGAGATCGATGCAATAAAATAAAGATTCACACATGCATTACAGCTATAAATACAGAACTCAAATCTTACAGACGCTCTACAAGTATTTGTCTTCAGTGTTTTCTGAATTTTTATTTCCGCACAAGTCATTTTCAAGATTGACGTAAAACGTGGAACTGATAGATCGACACAGAAAGAGCCGGTGGCGATATTGATAAAAGCCACGTCGCTTAACCGGGTTCATTCCGCGCGCTCGCAAATTCCGCTCACGTACGCGCGGAGAACATCCTGAGCCCAGTAAGTGGCGTATGGAGATATCCAGAGGGGTTCGGATAACTCGGATGGTTCGCAAGGGGGTGCCAGCAGGATGGCGCCGAGAGAGGGGAGGGAAACAGGTGGACGAGTGTGGGGGAGCAGAAAAGACGCGAGGGAGAGGACGACCGGCAAGGACGAGGTGTAGGAAACGGAGAGGAATGGCGCACACGGGGATAAAGGCAAGGGGTGAGCGAGAATGGAGAATGGGGGTGGAGATGGCATCGAGAAACGCGGACTTGGAAGACCGTTCTCTGGACTCTCGTTCCATGTCTCTCCGCGTCACCGCTTCCCCCTCGTCGTTTCCTCACATACCCTGTATTCAAACTACGTCAATACTATTCGGGTATTCTGATGCGTGGAAAAAGGGTCGAAGATTGTCGCGCGAATTGAACCGGCCGTATCGGGGCTTATGTACGAGATTCTAGTTGTTTTAAGAATAGAGTTCACATGGACTCTAGAAGTTGCTGGTTGACATATTTGACCCAAATTTTGCATATCATGCAAAACGAAATTGTTTAACTTTGATTTTTACTAGTTTAAATGTATAAAAGATTTGCGATTATGCTTAATGTTAACTAATATCTGTATCGTTCTAAAATTAGTGTAAATATATATCAAGTTATCCTTCGATATGAATCGTCAATTATTCCACAATTCAATTATTTCACAAAATATGATCTGTGGCTGGCGCCACAGAGTTGTTGTTACCGGTCAGAGTAGGGATTGGCATACTGACACAGTAACGTCCTGCATTATTAACCGGCTAGAGAAAGAGAGACAAAGCTCAAGGACGTGGTCGGGTCGCGCATGGAATTGGCTTGGAGCAAAAATTAGGCGGCTGTCGCTCGAGCGTGGAATCCGCGACTCGCGAGCAGACTCGACCTTCGGGGCTAATGGGCGTTTCCTTGAGAATCGAAGCACTGAATCGCCGAAATCGTGGACCAAAATCTTTGCTTAACTCGAGACTCACGATACAATATTGTTCTATGAAATTATTGCACCACCGATAAATATTAATAATTTTGAGAAAAGCAGCATGTCGTTTAAAATTGAATCACATTTCAAACTCAAAATTGTTTACATATTCTGAGAAACAGTAACACTTCTTGGAAGAAAGTTTAATATAACACGCAGCCTTTTTTGTACTTCTTCGGGTGTCTTGAAAAATTTTTATCTTGCAAAATTCAAAAGCGTGTATGATCGAATCGTAGTTCAAAAGACGCGGATATCGAATTGAGAATAATGTAAGAATGAAAGGAAATAGGATGTCGGAAACTTGAGATATCGTTCGGAGCGGAGATAAATATTTGTGTTATTCTTTTTTCATCGGAATTTCGGTGTCGCTACTTGTGGCATCAATTTGTGACGGGGGACGAAAGAAGCATTCAATTGAGACGGAGTTGTTACGTAAAGAAGTACAGCTGTTACTTTGCTTCTTTTCTTTCGCGAAGTCCTGAATTTATTTATCTCACGGCACAGCTTCCAGGCAGGATGGGTTCCGAACCTCGTTGTTTGCCCGAGACAAAGAAAGCGTTCATTAGGGAAACGCCATTAGCGGCGAACTTCTTTTCTTCCTCCCCCGCTCCTTTTCCTTCTTCTTGCGCCTCATCTTTTTCGTTTCTCTTTCGAAAGAACGCGTCGATACGAACGCGAAATTTTTCATTTGCCAACCAATCTAAATCTAATAAATTTCATATAAATATAAATTCTTCCATTTCACATAAATATAAATTTCTAATAAATATCACATAAATGTTATAAAATTATACCTAAAGGTCTTTGTAATTCTTTTCAAATATTATAAAATTATTATATAATTAATATAATATAATATAAAAATGTACATCTAAATTGAAAGAGAAAGGAAAATTCATGCATTTGATCAACAGTTAATCGAAAACCGGGAAACACGTGCGCGTTTCGCGGTCTCCAGCTCGCGTTCTCATCCGACATGGTTCTGCCTTCGCGATACTCGCTCATTACTCGCTTCGTATAACGACTTGCGATCGCACGCTGGCTTTCCTCTTCCTATCTTCCCGCTTGTCTCGAAGTCTTCGTCTGCAGCCGATTGGAATCGACCGATAGCGGCGACATTGGCGCCGTAAATTACGACGATCGACGCTGGCGTTGTTCGGCTACGTCTACGCGGGGCTGAAGAAAGCAGGCATCTCTCCGGAGTACTTCCAGCCACGCGTAGATACCGCGGATAAGGTGAATCCGTGTCGATTCGCTCCGTGGCTCGTGTTCTTGCCTCGGCCTCGCGAGATGCCAGATAAATCCAGAACGAGCGACGTTGCGTACGAACACGACGTAAACAAAGAAGCGAAGATACACGCAGCTGGAAGATATGTACACGAAATATGACGTTTTCGTTCTTTACTCTATAATCTGTAGAGAACGAAGTCGTATACACCAATTTAAAAAGAAATGCAGCTTCGAAGAGTTTCCCTCGAAACTTGAACGAGCCTTGGATTCGTGGTGACACAATTGATGGTCTATAATTTAAACTGTAAATCGTGCAATTTTCAATTTTTCGGCCACGTCTATTACGTTACGCAAGAATGCGATACACATGAATGACCGTGTCGAATGTCCTTAATCTCCGATATTTGCGTGGTGCTTTACGTGTGTGTCGAGGATGTTCTAATCAAATATGGATTCGTTCCGCCTTCGGACGCAACATTATGTTGGTGAACTCCGAGCTCGAACTCGGAGATTAGTCATTGACGTCGGGATTTCTCTCTCTTCTTATTTTCGTGATCGATCATCTGCTGTAGCCATCTGCGACGAAAAATATATCACCGGCAGGTGAGGCGAGTTTCGTTCTGTGAGCGTGTTTCCGCCTCCTGGACCGCCTTTGGCGCGCAGCGTTGCAGCAAGTGCGTTTTTTCACCAAAAGCTTTTCCAAAATCTCGTTATGGGAGGGGCCAAATGAGAAATAGCATTTGCGGTTGTCATTTTTAAATAAATAAATTAATACATTTACATTTTAAAGATTCTATTTGAATCGACACAGTTGTTTATAAAAAATCCAATTGTCTCTTTGACAGCAAAGAAAAAAAAATGAATTTTGAAAAGCAGAAGATGGAACATATTTAAATGAAATACTTTATTCGCAAAAATTATACGTGGAAAAGTTGGCGTGAAGAATTCGTATTAATAGTGATATATAATTTATGATCCACTTTTTTAAAAATAAATTTCATATTTTTTAAACACACAGGACTTTGAGTTTCGACAGAATAGCTACATATAATTCCGATTGTTGAATTAAAATTCTACTGGCGTACAATTTGACAGCTCATAAAACAATCTTGCACACGGCATTCTTCGCGTCTTCACAAAAGAAATTCTGCAGAAGAAGTTTATGGCTTTTGTGACCGATATCACAGTAGGCGGTCCAGAGTATTCGAAACGCCCAGATTTTCCTTCTTCGCAGATCTCGCTCGTAGATAACAATTAAAAGTATCTTCGGTAACGTAGCGTCTAATTAACGGTTCTATTTTTTATTTCCAATTTCTTGTGGCTTAAGTGGAACGTTTATCATTGCACAAGATGTAAAACAATCCAAAGAACGACGAATACAACAGATTTCTTGCCTCAAATTTACTTCGCGATTAATTTCTCAACAAGTTAACAATGTTTATGTTCAGTTTTTTGGTAAGAAGTTATATCATTTAAATGTAAATTAAATTTTAAAATAATAATCTTCATAATTTTTTTTAAGTACAATTCATCTCTTTTATACGATCCCTTAAATATCAATCTCGGCGCGCCGTTTAATTAAACATGTTTTCCCAAGTAGATTACGGTCCAATGTGAAGAAAGAGTGACCGCACGAATTCTTTTTATCCCACATTGACCAGCATTTAATTTGGAAACACCGTGCAATTAACGTGCCTCGCTTGAGCCGCCGTTGTCAGATGCGCGAAGCTAGGATAGACGATTTCCATGTTTTGTTGCGCCTTTTCGGACTATTCCGGCTATCGAGAGGGTGGAGCGATGTCGAGTGACGTTGACTGACGTCCCGACGGACGTTTCTCATTATTTTGAATAGTAGAAAATCAACGAGCCTCCGGCTCGCGCGCACCGGATTCGATCTCGCTTCGAATGGCCGAAGCCGACGGACCGTATCGACTAGTACAATACTTTTCGATCGTATAGCAACGCTTTTCTTGGAAGAGACACGTATAAATGGAAAATGTGTGAGAAACATAAATGACTGCAATTGTTTGGTCACTTTCATTTTTTTCTTTAGGAATTCGTTACGCACGTAACGTCAGTAAAGCCTTATTTCTTTCCAAACTTTCGCTTATTTTTTCAAGTGACTAGTGTTTATTTAAAAGAAATATTTACTGAATCAGTATTTTATATATATTTATTAGAACACTGTTATTTATTAGAAGGATAAGATTGAAAAAAGAAAAAGGAAGACCTGTACTTTATGTCTGTTGAGTTTATCAAATTTTACACGCATCTCAAAGGTACAACATAAATTACATTTATATCGTTTTTTCAACGTTATGCATTTTAGGGTCTTAAATATTTATTTTTTATTTTTTTCTTTTATACTTTATAATATTCCTGCCTTCTTCATTAATTAATGTCGGAATAACACAGGTTATTATCAAACCTTTTGAAATAACAAAATAAAATTGAAAGAGCAGCTAAATATGGACGGGAAATATGTTACTTCCAGTGGGAAATTATTCCGTCGGCAATACATCAGTATGGCTCAAGACGGCAGAAAATCTGTATTCATCCCCAGCGAACGTTAATTGCTTATGGAACGAAGGCGACAGCTTTTAATAGAATGGATATAAATGATAGCGATTTGATCTCCCCATTGATAGAACATAAATTTTCTCAAACTTGTGCTTCCCTCGATGTGCTTCCTTCCCTTTCCGCGTTACCCGAAAGCAAGAGAGAAGACTTCTGATAATTATTTCCAGCGACGCGCGCGACGTTCACAACGCACGGCGACGCGTACAAATCTCATCGGGTCTTTTACATTTTCCCGTGATATTTCAATCCGAATTTGCATTCCCCGTGGAAAATCCGTTCAGGATTCTCTCTCTCTTTCTCTTTCTCCTCGTTCCGCCGTGAGGCATGAGAAATGTGCCGCTTCTTTTCCGCTGCCCCCATCCACCCACTCACTCCTCTTTCTTTCTCTCTCATCTTCCTCCCTTTCGTACACCGGGCCGCTCTCTTTTTTCCTCAAAATAAACCCGAAGCCCCGCTTCCATCCGGGCCACGAATACTAGGCGGTACATATATTTCTTCTATTGTCTAGCCTCGGAGTTTCCTATTGTTTCTAGAAATTTATCGCTTCACGGTAAGTTTGGTCACGCAGAAGCGGGTGCTTTCATCTTGAGGCGCGGATGAGGAGGAAGATCAAGAGGGTGGGAGAGAGAGAGAGAAAATTGGAAGGAAAGACCGAATAAACGGCGGTGGTTGCTAGGAGAAAGGGTGGCGGGGGCGAGGAGAGGAGGAGATAGATCCAACCGGCGATAATTAGTACTTCTACGAAATTATTTATGCCCGGAATAAATCAGGGGAAAGCTTAATTGCTTTCCACCACGGCTGACGACGACGACGACGATGTTGAGCGCGCGCGCGCTGATTCTTCCTCTTGTCGGATTTTTGTTTTCGTCTCGTCGCGCGGAGGCGCGAGAACGAAGAGAAAATCCGAAGAGTTATTGGAGGGGTAATCATTCCGGGTACGATTATTTTGTACGGAAATTTATCTCGCCCATCGCGAGGCGCGACGGAGGCCATATCATATTTTTTCCTCCTCCTCCCTCCCCACCCTCCGCTCGACTATCCTCGGATAGTTTTCTCATTTTTATTTCGCCACGCTGGATCCTCGCAGACTCCCACGGCAGCCGCGTGAACGTCCGTGACGCATCGAGTCATTAGTGGTCGGCGCCGATATGATATATCGACACGTCGGGTTCCTAATTTCGTTCAGTAATGGGTTACGAATTCATTATCGCGCTGCCCGTTTAGCCTGAAAAAATAAATCCCATTTCCGTTAATGCCGTTATTTCAATGGTTGAGTAAGCGATGTAAATGAGCTGCATGGTCTGTCTGCAACAGCGGCCATGACCAGGACAGACGGTCAATTTTATTTCGCTTTTGTGGCCATCATCGCATTTTGAGGTTAGGATGCAACTCCGGCATTTTGAGGTTAGGATGCAACTCCGTTGTAGCATCCCTACCTTGTTTAAACCGACTAAAATTTATTGATATTGAATTTTGTTTATAAGTTATAATTTTGTTTATGGAGAACATTATTTTCCCGCGTTGACAAACGGCTTGAGAGGTATTATCTTTTATGCAGGAGCGATTAGAAACTCCGTTCGTGGAGAGTAGCTAATTTAGTGATCTTGAATTTGACAACGATCATAAATTTAAATTTTAATCTTACTCGGAGAAACCTCAATTTTCAGAGGTAAACGGGAAAAGGGAGACAGAAAGTCTGACTCAATTGGCAGACGTTAATGAGACTTTCCTATTGACTCCGAGATGTGTAATCATCGGTCATAAAGACTTGCTGGCAGCATATTTGTAAAACCGCAAGGAAACAGGCGAAGAAATGAAGAGACGAGAAAGGGTATCCCTTTTTTTCTTTCTTTCTCCCGGTTTTCTTTCTCTCTCGTTTTCGTCCTCTCTTTCCCTCCTTCTCTCTCTTTCCGTTTCTATTTTTCATCAAAACTTTTCTGCAAAAGTTGATTTATACATTTCGAAGACACGATTTTATTTCGTAAAGTAAAGGAAACGTCGACGTAACTCTTCCACGATAGTGCGTTCGAAACAAGGGGGTGGGAGAAACTTCGAAGGGCTCCGTGTCGTGTGGACAGCTAAAGGGAGCAGAGGGAGAAAGCCTTGGCAACAGGTTTCACCCCCGTGGCAGCTACGATGCACTCTTTTCCCCCTGTGTCCTACGTTCCTTTCGAAAAACATTTGCTTTTTCTCAGGCATGCGTCTTTCGCGGGAAACCGGTTTCCCTGCGTTAAATCCGCCGACGAGTTTCCTGCGAGTTTTCCTCCCGTCGAGTCTTCGACAGACCCGCACATTTATCGTTTCTACAAAATGGTGCGCTCCATTGGGATGCAGAATGTATCGATACGTCACGCTACGTGGGGGAGGGACTAGCCTAAGTATACAGCCAAACGGTTTTCTACGAACATAGATTAGTAAAGACTTTTGAATTTTTAACAGTTTCTTTTTCGTTTAATTCTTTTTTCTTGTTTTAAACATGTTTTGGGGGAAAATCATATGAAAACTTGTACAAAATTGACAGAAACACGATTGATTTGTTAAGAAAAATATATGATAATTATGTATACTCAATAATAAACATACTTTATTTTTGTGTTGTTAAAATAATATAATGCATAATATTTCAAAGATACATTACACAACAAATGTCGTGTTGCAGCAGACAAAAAAACCATTTTTTTTGTTGTTTTTAACAAAAAAAGACGAAACATCTGTAAGAATGCACACCCAATGACCGCATTTTTTTCTTTCGAACTTGGAAGAGGAAAGAAAAACTGGAATAAGCTGACGGGCAATGGAAGGAACATTATGGGAGAAGAAGGCAGAGAAATCGAAGCCGACATTGTGGAAGTCTCCTTACAAGATCGTAACTTAGCCACTTTAGAGTTTCTTGGTTCGTGGTGCGCCATTAGGCGTTCTCAAGAAAAATAAATCTTCCCCGCCAGGAATTCCACGTACCGTCCAGTCGTAGTGCGACTTGGCACCCCTACTCGAACAAATGGACTCATCCAGTGGGGGTGACTAGTCCAACCATCCCTTCCTCCTTCGCTTTGCCGTCCTTTCAGGTTCTTCTACGTGGAAGATTCTCGCTAAAAATTTCTCGAAAACATATCGCACATTTAACATTCTTCCATATCGCTATTTTCATCCGTTCTTTCACATAATTATGAAAATTACTTAAATTCGATTATTTTTAGTATGTAAAATTTTATTAAATAGTTATTTAGATTTGCGAAAGGACTATCGTTACTTACTTATAACACATTTATATCGTACCTACAGAAATATACTCAATGCAAGTTGCAAAAAGAACCGAGCAAATTAAAAACCATGACTTATATGTATCTTACTTTGTCGAGACACTATCTTATTTATTAAAAATATTCATTAAAATATTGATGACGAATTGTAAAAGCTCGATTTCTGCGGGAGTAATCGAGAATATTGTAGAACGAATTTTACAATGAGGTATCCTACGTTTTTTGTATTTCTCTAGAGAATAAATCTACCAATAGCGCACTACTTTTCTCTTCACAAAACAGGGATAATCTATTAAGACACTTAAAAGTGAACGAATTCGTAAAGGGCCCGGTGCAGTGTGAGCACCTTTGCGCGATCCAGCGCGCCAATACGAGCGAGAAGATGCGCAAGATAACAAGACGGGCGAGCAGAGATTGGTTGGTTCTCCAGCGGAGCGTGAATGCGTGCGGATGCTCCGACAAAGGGAGACGTCGTGCGACGCCGGAAAATTTGAAAAATAATCCCGCTGTATCCCATGTCTCCACGTCTTCAGGCTCCAACTGGTCGCCTAGCGAATATTTTCGTCGTGCGACGCCTGCGCTTCTAGCCGAATGAATGGCCCCGCACAATCGTGGCATTGTCCGTGCATGGGAGTGCACCTTGATGCACCTTTCCTCCCCCCTTCTTCTCTACGGGGGGAATAATATTTACTTCCGGCGCGCGCAGAGAGGCTTCCTCGCCGTCGTCGTTTGCGCGACGCGGGACACCGACGGCTTTCCTTTCGCGTAACGTGAAACTCTCCTTCCTCTTGCGCCGACAAGGCAACAAATTTCGCTCGCAGTTTTCACGATGCTGGAACGACGACGGGGATTGCGGCTCGCCATTCAGGACGACCGTCGCGAGAGGGTGGCAAGGGGTAAAAAATTACACGTTCCCAATTTAATCGGATTTGACGGACACGCCCCTGGGCCCAGACAAATTACGCGTCAATGCGTACTTTTCTCGCCGCAACCCCCTTTTCGGTTTGCTGGTTATCCGCAGGGTGCAACTGTTGCACTACCGTCATTGTATCCCGTGTACGCTGTAATTTGTACGCCCGAAGCCTTTCTCATAATGGATAAGAATAGTCTGGTTTATCTAAATGTCAGAACGCCGACTAGACCACGTAATTACTTCGAACGGTTTCTTTTGATTATCGTTAAACGCGTGTACGTTAAAAAGTTTGTAACGCGAATTCAAATTTGTGTACTAAAAAATTTATATACATATTATATATTAGGGATATGCAAAAGTTATCATCACGTATAGATGGCATTGTGAATTATTTATATGAAAGTTGTGACACATGTTTGTTAGATTATGTCAGTATTGATTAACTTGCATAGAAACTAACGCATAATAAATCATATTCATTGACATAACCGTTTTTAATTCGTATGAAGATGGAATTTGATAAAATGCATATTCGTCATTGCTTTTTTTTATTTCGTCAAAGCAAAGCAGCTTGCAAAAAGCAAAATAAACATAATGTATATAACTATACATTTTTATTTCAATACTACATTTCATGCTTTTTTAGTTACTAATATAATTTCCTCAATTATCATAAAAGAGCGTTCTTAAAAATTTTTAAACTGAATACATGAAAACTATCGAATTAAAATTGCACAGGATTATTAGGTCTGTTTTATTTTCACTTTCGGAATATTAATATTATAAAGACACATTTTCGCAGAAGTAATCAGGAATATTGTAGAATAGATTTTATGCATTCACATTTCTTGCGCCTTGTGATGCTCGGCACCTCAATCCATGAATATTTTTACAGTCTCGCGGGGCGTCGCGATAATCGCGAGTTTGAAGGAAAAAATGCGCATTATACTACAGCGCGCAATTTTTGCCGACGTGGTAATTGAACGTACGACCTTGACATTAACGCGGCGAAATAATGAGAGTGATCTCGTGGGCGCATGAAGAGAAAGAAAGAAGAGTCAAACGAAATCGCAAGCATTTATTGTTGCACGTAAGAAGCAACATTGATGTACCCCATGGGCATCACCGACAATGATAGAGACAGAAAAAGAGAGAGAGAGAGGAGCTAAAAGTGCAATCTGAGTTGCAAAACGCAACGGAGGCATGAGCAGGCATTACGCTGCTCGCAAATTACCACGGGGGTAATCATAATGCGATCGTAATGCAATGCGAATGACTTGATTTCCAGCACGGGAGCTTCGAACGTTGCGGGACAAGCCGTCATCATTGCGGGCAATTAGTGATTATCGGCGGTTACGTGTAATTATTTGTCGCAACGCAAATTCGAAAGTTCACAAATTCGATTCGACAGACCGACGTGAACGTCCACGTCTACGCGAAGTCGAAAAGCCGTCACTGTCATGAATGTGAAGATCACGAAGCACCAAGAATTGACATAAATTTGCACATTCGCGTACTTGCATAATAAACTCGCGATACATTTGCATAAAAATTAATGTAATTCAAAGCAATCTTATTCAAACGTAATTATTATTATATTTGATTTTTTTGTAAAAATTATTACCTTTGAATTTACAACACAAGTAAAGTGATTTTTCTTTTTCTTTCTTTCCGTTTTTTTGCGACAAAGCTAATTATTTCAATATACAACGTTATTAATAGATAATAAATATGTCATTTTTATGCGTAATAAAATTGTTGGTCAATGCGCGTACAGCGTGGTTTTACTATCTTACTGATTTATCGTCGTCGTGTGGTTTTATTGTCGCCAGTTGGTCTCGTAAAATAAAACTCTAATGCACACTGCAACGCTGCCAGATCCTGGGAACGCATAGAAGAACGCACTTTCTGGGCACAATCGGCATGTATCCGTCACGTTGTTTTGAGCGAACGTTTTCGGCTGGGATAGTAAAGCCTCGGCGAGCCGAAGAAAAGCAGATGAAAGATCCTCCGAAAAGAGAGGCGAGGAGAACCGAAAGGAAGAAGTGGGGACCTTGGAGGAGCCTGCACCTATACAAACAGGGCACGCCGAAAAAGCAAATATTTTGTTGTGATGCAAGAATGCACAACGCTGTAAGCGACGTTGTTCACGAACTACAATGCAAGTCAAAAGAATTTGCAATAATTCGAAGAATTATCAACTCCAATCGCGTCAGTTCGATCCTGGATTCTTCGACGCAATCTGCGATGTAGTGCGATTAGGGGAAGTTAATCTCCAAAATGTCTTCCTTCGGCTGCAAGAGAGCGTAATCTGAAAACTAATATTTCTTCGCCTGAATTTCTAAAAATCGCCAATATCATAATATTAAATTTAAACATGGTATCTAGCTTACTTTGAATAATCCTAGACGAAACAATCGCGATTATTCAATTCAAGAGCAAACACACTCGAGTCTTAAAAAATAAATGTTGAAAAAAAATAAAAATCTTTCAAATGTCCAGTCCAAATGTTCAGTCCCTAAAATTTTCTTTTGGAATTTTGCATTCGCTAAGGTTCATTATTATTCATTTCCTTTCTCAATTTGTCACTGCAGCGAGTTTTCACGATGTTCAAAATAAAACGCAGATGGTAAGAGATTTTGTAACGTTGCTTTTAGAAAATGATGAACAGGCAACAATGCAAATCCTTACCACCCGCGTCGGACCATTTCTGTAACTAGACCTGAAAATCTTTCGAGATCTTTTGAAAACATGTTGGTCGTGAGGAAAACTGCTGAGTCATTTGCTATAATTTCTGAATGTTTCTTTAGATCTCTCCGATAATTTTTTACAAATTTCCGATCTGGAAAATAATTTATTCAACAAGTTCAATCTGCTGTCATATTAAAATTATCCCAATTTTTTTCCTAAAAGCTAAAATTTATTTCCATCTTCTTTCAGGTTAATTTAATTTTAAAGGAAAGGGCAGTAACTGACGTCAAACTGGCACAAATGATATATAAAATTAACGTTTATTACGATGTTTCAACCTTTGGTTTAGGTTTTCTTCAAATATATCTAAATACGTTATAAAGGAATGTTACACTCGTTGAAGGCGCAAAATTATACATATTACATTAATAACTTACTTAATACGCAGTCCAGTAATCAATAATACAAAAATTAAAACATTGATTTCCACATAAATCGGTTGAGATTAAGATAAACATAAAAGGCATCTGTTGGTGACAGCGAAAAAAGGACTGATTAAGTAAGTTATTAATGTAATATGTATAATTTTGCGCCTTAAACGAGTGTAACATTCCTTTATAACGTATTTATAGATATACTTGAAGAGGACCTAAACCAAAGGTCGAAACGTCGTAATAAACGTTAATTTTATATATCATTTGTGCCAGTTTGACGTCAGTTACTGCTCTTTCCTTTGAATTTCCTATCACTGGCAAAGAGAAGATACTTGCACAATTTAATTTTATTTAAAAATTAATGTCATAGTTAAAAATCATAGTTAACACATTTATTTCTAGAATTTTAATTGTGCAATAAAATTATTCATGTCATTCAGGAAATTAATTTAGAAAGTACAGATTTATTTGGAAAGTATAATAATTAAGAATTATATTTTTTATTAGAGTAGAGACTCCCGATACGTTTTCCTCTCGCTATGCAAAATGTCGGAGAACGCCGTTACTCAACGTCGATGGCGCTGCGTTCGTTCGAATTCAGCCCCCAATACATTAATCCGACATGACGTTTGCGGTGACCGTGACCGTGACGGTATGTCCCGGCAGGACGAACGGAAAGCGAGACGCCGAAATGATCCCATTTCCGCGGAAATCGCTGCGTTTCACAAAGCGCGACTTATCGGGTGCGCGCGCGGTGGTGAATGCAACTGCGGCGGTGGCGGCGGGCGGGCTGTTGCAACCTGTTGCGGGTGTACGGCAACGGGCGGTATAAGGACGTCGTAAACGTACAGTAATAACGCGAAACGGGGAACGGGGAGTGCCGTTAGTAATTTTAGCGTTGCATCTGGCGGGGGTTTACGGCGCCGCGGCAATGACATTTTTATCGTCCGCGCCGCGGGAACGTCTTCATTTGACCCGTCGATGGCTCTCTCTCCCGTTCCGAGGACCCGCGATTAAAGTCGCGTAAACGTAATTGCGCCCCGATAATCGGGGATACGTAGATCGTTGACACGTACTCGTTAAGCAAGTTCCATTAGCACCATCCACCGATACCGATAGCGGGGTTCGGTAATTTGAGAACGAACGTTTATGACCTCGTTAACTTCGCGTACACGCATCATAAATTGTAATAATTGTAAAGCAGCGGATGACATTTTCGATCTGCGATCACGCCCTGCTTATCTTGGGACACTCAGGCTGTCATTGTTTTTATCTGGGTCTCCAAGCTTCTATTTGTAAAATAAAAACATATGATAAATGCACATATCTGCATTTGTTATACTCTCTATTATGTATTATTTTATCTGTTTTTCTTAAAATGTTTTCTTAAAATGTTCGAGATAACAATTGTTTACTTTTAAACTTTGAAAATTTATGTTAGACTATTATTTCTCTATACTAATTTTGAGATTTCGACCTTTTGGATTGTTAGCCATTTTTTGGGGAGTTTTGCACGTTTACCACGAAATGTTCGTGTTACATTTTTTTTCGCGATTACATCTAACCGAGAAATGGTTCTTTGAAGAACAATGTTTCAAATTGTTTCTTGAGATATTGTTAACTGAAGTCTCGTAAATTTTACTTGAAGTGATAATCGAGAGAAAAAATACGCCGGTTAGCTCCTTGTGTTTCGAAGCAATATGATGAAAGATGTAAAACGCAGCGCCGCTTCTTCCAGCGAGGTAAGCAAATAAGAAAAAGGACAGAATAGAAATCATGTAGTCACATGAAGATTTTAATCGGTGTCGACCACAAGAACACTGACTCACTGACTTGGCATTTAGTCGGGAAACGTGAGATCTTACAAAAGGTATCAGCTAAGTCTATCAGTCTATATAATAGCTTTCAGAATTTTTTGATCAGATATGTGTTTTCAAAGATGATAAAACGAAGCAAATGAATCAATTTCCTGTTTTCATCATTGACAAGCGGCGTAAGATTCAATTTTCGAAACATTTATTTTTGGTCATATATGAATATCATATTTATATACAAAAAGATGTTCAAATGTTTCTAAAATTGTTTAAAAAAATAGCATCTTTATATTTATTTTTATGATTTTGGTATTCCTTTTATTTATTTTTTGTTTATTGTGTTACATATTTTTTCGTTTGCTCTGTTTCTTTTTTTCGTAGTTATTATCCTTAAAAGCTTTCCTGTGCATTGTGACAATCTCAGCTAAGCAAGTTTGAGCAGGTTTGAGAGGAAATTTCACACACCACACACACACTTGTTCTTTAATATCAGTTTCCCTTTCACACAAAATCCTCAAAGATACTAAAAAAAATTCCTACATAATGATACAACATTCTCAACACGTGGCAGAGAATTGTACAATATTGCAGACTTGTGATGTTCAATGGCAAAACTCGAGCTCCAATCATGAATTCACATTCTGGAAACTTTTGGGTACATATTCATAAATATAAATATAAATGTAAATTTATTATGATACAATGACTTCTCTCTCTCTCAAAAGGAGACTTACATACGTTTCTGGGCATTAATTTTCTAAAAAATTGTTTATTTCTTTCTATCACATCTTTCTACCGTTATATTCCAGAGAGGTGTAAAAGAGTAAACCTTAAAAAATAGATTTTTAAATTAAAAGTGAGATATTTTAAACATTTTTTAACCCACTTAAAGTTGCGATTTCTTTGTGTTATCATAAAATTGTGAGTTTTATTATTATAGACACAAGATCTTATTAAAGATCCGGCGTCTCGTGTGCTGCTACTTGCTCGAAATCGACTGCTCGAGATCGATTCGTCACGAAATCGCGTCCTCGAATGGTATCTCGGGACACGCTGTAATCGATGTCGAGCTTAAGGAACGCTGAATGAGTTCCTCTCTGGAGATAAGCGGCAAGAAGGGGGAGGGAGGACGAGAGATCCAGAAAGGCACCGCGTGCACGCGGGGAACGCATTATATATGCGATCAAAGAGGGAGCAAGAGCGCGAGTACATGAGAACATGTCGGACAATGGCTGTCATCTCATTCACGTCAAGTGAGCTCGAGGACTACCAACTTCAGCTGGTGCTTCGTAGCGTGGATCAAATTGCGTCTCAATTCGTGCACCGACTTTTCTTTTTAGCGCCGCCTTCGTCTTCTTCTTCTTCATCTTGCTCCTGCCATCCCCTTTCCCTCGCTCTCCTCTTCACGCGCGCACCGTTCTTTCCCTTTCTAATCTCGCTCCATATTGTGGCCCGTCCACGAACGAGAAGTCGTTCAACCGTGCGCGACTGGATCGAAAGACGAGGAGGATGCGACCTGAAGTGTCACGTTGGATTCTCGCCGAATCGCAGAAACTGCGCAGCACCTTTTCCGATTGATCTGACGGAAATTCACAAGGCCATCCTCACACGGTACTATTAAGACACTCTCTGGAAATCAGAAAAACGGAAATGTTACAACAAATAATGAGGAACGGTGGATCTTGAGAGTTCAAACGTGGTTGCACGTGCATGAGTCAACTTTATTTAACTTCAAATTCAGTCACGTTAATTAAAGAGCGTGAAATTTTTTAATTTTTTTTTAATTTTAATTTACTTACTACTTCGTGTGTCGATACACACGGTAATAAGTAAATTAAAATTATAATTGTTAATTAAAGTTAAATAAAACTAGCTTACGCATTAAGACTTGTTACTTATTAATTTTAATATCGAGAGTCTACGTTTTTTTTATTTGGAAATGAATATACTTCATTACTTCGATAGCATCTCGATATTTTGTCGAACATCACTTAATTTCCATCAAATTATGAAGGACCTCGAAAAAACGATCTTACTAAACTGATCTTAAAAAAAAGTATACGCTACTCAGATCAGATTTTTCTTCATCGTAGAATATTTTGTTTCGGACTCGAATCACCTTCACCCGCGATACGTTTCGATATCGCAATCGCGCCATTTACATCGAATAGCCTCGCGTCGACTCCGATATTAACGCAGGCTCATATTTCATATTTAGGTCCGAACTTAGGGAAGGCTCTTCTCGTAGACCGGTGGTGCATACCGGTTCATCGGAATCCGAAAGATTTGCAGTTTCATGCACAACGTTGCCACGATCGCCGCCTTTTTTCTCACTTTCTCCAACACTAGCGTCTCTTCTTCTAATTCTTCGTCCGCCACGAGAACGTGTTTTTGATTTCTTTCACCGTCTTTCTTTTTTTCTTTAATTCCGCGCTATACATTTTATGCAGCACGTTACGCATACTCTCACGCATGCAGCGACTCGCAGTGTGTATACACACGGCAGCATCGCCATTCAAATTGAAGGTTGAATCAACTTGTAAAGTCATTTAATTATTCAATGTACTTCTGAATCGCCGAAATCAAGGACTGCCACGTAAACCTTTTAGCATCGCATGTTGATGCAAAATATCCTCATTAATTCCAAGTGAAACAAGATAACGATGTATTAAAATTGTTTATGCGCCGAATAAAAATCGGACAATCGAGGAGACAATGCTGATGTAAGTTTAAAGAAGAAACGTGAGGTGGGCGGATTATTTCGAAACGTAAAATATTCCATGAGATTCAGTTTGTACGAAAAGAGATTCTAATTTACATTTACTATTAGAGTTCACTGTTTGTTGAAGATAACACAAAAATGTATTGACTGTGTCTTTTTATAATTTATATTGCTTGAAACATACATCTGCATGTGCCGAAGGACATTTACTTACTTTTATTACTGAGACGACGCCAATTTATGACTGTTATATATTTTGGTGCATGTCAAGCATTTATAAAGAAAACTGTTAAACAGAGTTCGGTAACAAAAGCCGAGGCGAAAACTCTTGGAGCACGATTTAAAAGAACGAGCAAACACTGTCCTTTGTTGTCTAGAATCAATGCACGACGTGAGTGCTGTTAGACGTCTCCAGACATCTTTCTAAAATGTTACATTAATTTAAGTTTTCTTCATTTATATTCTGTTACATTAATTTATTTATTGTTTATCAATGCTCAAGTCTTTTTGCGCGAATCGTCGGAATGTTGTTAGAGCGCGCCTCTAAATGTTGCTATAATTTGAAAGTCATACGACAATATTTTACTGCTCTAACTTTACGTTGCGAATGAACGCTCATGTGGGTCTTCGGGATGCTGAGTAAAGGGTTAGAACCTGTATTTCACGGAGCCGGGGGAGGGAAAAGGGGAACCGAGCGCCGAACGGCGAATTATTCTGCGACGTCGGCGATCACGATCTATTCCCCGCGGTACGTTAATTCTTTTCTCGGGCCCGGCTATTCTTCTGCGATCGCGGGGCACGCCGCGAGTCGAAACACGTTCCTGGAACGCCTATTCATCGCGCCGGATTTTTCGGACGACGCCGAGTTCGGCGAGCCGGAGAACGCCAGGTTCTTTCCAATCAGCGTCAATTCAGATTTCCAGTCTCCCGCGGGTACGCGGGGCACGTGGTGAGCCCTGCTTTTCCAGCCGCGATGGCCCGGTCGCACCGGTACCAACATGCCCGGGGTTCATTAATAAAGACATCGATATGCTTGGTATGAATTTAAGTGGCGAAAAACCGCCGCGAGAATATCGCGTTACACGCGTGCGAGGAAAGAGTGAAGAGAGAAGCAGCTTTCTTCTAGTTTGCTTTTAATAAAATAATTGCACATTTTTTTAGTACCAAATGAAGCTACAATTATTCAAGGTACAATTAAAAAAGACGTACAAAATATATGCAACCTTCGCTAAGTTACTCGTAGGCATTTTTAAGTCTCGTAAATTTACATATTCACGAAGATGTCTTTTGACAAGAATTAGATGAATTTTATCAGAATACTGTTACATAAAATTATTGTGAACAAGATTGAGACAGTTTACAACCTCAGGCGTTACCTTCGTTCCCATGATGTCACTTAAGAGGTTTAAATCCTATTGTTCGGTGTTTTCCCTTTATTCGCTCTCTTTTATAAAATTTTACTATTTATGTACATTTAATGATTTTATAAGGTAATATACAGTAAATTCTTTCCTCTTATACTTTAATAAAATTTTACAAATTTTTACCCGTCTTATTATACCTCTATAATCAGAAAAGATTACTATTGCACTAATTATTGGTTAAAAACACATCGCGTAATTTAGCGTGCTAATAAACTAGCCCGGTTTTTCGGGCAAGGTGTATGCCCCGAGCCGCTTTTTCTCCGGCTACTAATTCTCTAGCCGCTAGTAAAAAAGCATCGTGTAAAGCGGGACTAAAGCCGAGGCTGGTTCCGCTCGGAAGAAGCTCGGGTGCCTCGAGTCGCCATTAATACAAGAGCTTTTCTGGGAAGCGGGGCGCGAAATTTATCGGGCAATATAATTTTATCGTTTGTGCTCGCGACGCGATGTAGCCGCTTGTAACGTCGAATCGAGCGGGTGCGAGCGCGCTAAATAATAATCGATGCACCGGAGTTAACGTCCGAAGTTCGAGAAAAGTCATTAGCTTCGGCCGACCGAGCGTTAGATTATTAATGGAGCGAGCCTTGCCAACTACCGGTGCTTGCCGACGTTTGACGTATTACGAGAGCGTTGAATTATGAGGGTTGTCGTTTTTAACTAATAAGCAATACCGAACGCGTATTGCGTGCGAGTGTGAGCGCGTTCCTGGATTAACCCTTAACCCGCGTACGTGTCATGAACTATGACCGTCGGATATCTGAAACCTTTGTGGGTTGCAGTTGCAAATTACCAGCAAATTTTATTCTAATTAACAAAGAAAAAGACAGAGAGAAGGGTCAAAATTAAAAATAAAATTTTAAGCACTATTTTTCATCTCTTTGAATAAATAACAGTAAGAACAAACGCGCCTTGGCAGTTTACATTTCAATTTTTTATATTCGTATTTAAATAGCCGATCCAAATCTCGAGAAGACATTATTCTCTCTGCAATTTAAATATTATCATTGAATACATACAATGCTATAATTATGTTCTAAAAAAAAAATTTGTTTAATCCTTAACGATTACGGGTAGAAGAAAACGTCGCGGTAAAAAGAAATTCTGAAAATCGATTTCGTAATTAGACCCTTGAATAATTTAATACGCGGTGATAATAAAAAGTTTCCAGAGTCGAATTACGGTGCCGTATAATCTTGGAGTGCCCGAAAGTATCTTGCTGCTCCGGGCGATAAAATGTCGTGGCTTTAATCGAGGGGAACAAAGGGGACGATAGAAATTAAGAAGAAAGTGCTCTCCTATAAGGAGATCCGCGGCCACCACGGCACGCCGCGTCGCCTCGGCCAAAGGTCGAGAAATAACGATGCTCCTTATGCGAAATTATATTTGCATTTAAGACGATAATATCCGCCGTGGCGAGCGTGCAGCTCTAAGCCACTCTCCTCGTTATATTAATCGCGACGCTACTTTCTCGTAGATGGGGAATACACGCGGTAAGAATTCCGATCCGCGCCATAAAGAGGGAATCTGAAGCTACACTTACGCATAATATTTTCTCGCAATCGTAAAGTCTCGCGCCCTCGCGATAAATTCCCAATTTTATTTGCGCCGCGATCCAAATTCTTATCGCGACACGGTGACAGCTTTTCGTTTTAAGGACGGTCCAACGAATTTTGTCTGTGACTTCGGCTGCAATCGTTGACTTCATACACAAAATTTGGAATTTATTTTTAAAGCCGTGCTTCTTAATAATACCTAATTTCATAGGAAATTGGATAATTGCTCGATGCACCGCCTTTTTCAATTTAATAGCTGTGCAATTAAGTAAAAAAGTTAACGTTTTGATAAAGTGACGTACTTGAGATTCCGTTTGGAATATTAAATATTTCTTTAAATTTTTTATTTCAAAGTAAAACTTTTTATATCAGATAGAAAGATCCCAAATAGCTTCGTTTAATGCTGAACATTCGCATAGGGTTAAAAAGAAATATTGTAAGATAGTACTAAAAATTTTTAATAACACCGCATGCTATACGAGAGTGCTCTCCTTCACTTTCTCTACTTTGTCGGCTTGAGTTTCACATTCGAATTTTTCGTGCGCCGGGATTCCTGACTTTGGAGCATTAAAACGTAACGTCACAAACCGCGTGGCGCAGAAAAAAGAGGTTCACGACGCGACGAAAACTGGTTTTGCTCTCTGAGTCACCGTCTATAATGACGAACCGCAGGAACGCGCTGGAGATTCACCGCTCCGCTACGCGACTTTTCGTATCACAGTGAGAGAAACGGAGACACGCGTCGTGAGTATGTTATCGTGCGAAAGTGAGAGGAAGAAAACAGCTGAAGAGAAGGAGATGAAGAAAAGAGAAGAGAGATCGGACCCTAGGATGAGGAAGCATGGTGAGAACATGGCTGTGATTTCCGGTCGTTAAGACGTCCGAGCTTGTCGAATAAACCATGTTAACTTCTATACTGAATCACAAACCGATTTATCTGCCGATCGATTCAACATTATGAATAACCATTTGCTTCTATACTTTTTTTTTGTTCTGATCCAGCAATACATATACATATATACACTAGAAAATGTGTTTACAGATAAGCTATGCAGATAAGATAGCTAAATTTATGGAATAAGTGTTTTCAAGGAACATAGTTATATATGTTTTCGAAGATAAATCAAGTGATAATTTGTATCTAAAATATTAAAGCACTTAGACAAATACATATATATATATATATATATATATATATATATGCAGAATTATAGATTTATCAACCTCGTTTATATAATAACAATTCTTTTCATGCTAAATAAACGCGGAATTTCTATATTTTAGTATAGATGTTGAAACACGCATTCTAGATATCATTAAAATCTAATCACGTGAAAAATGGCGAAGCATATCTGAACTCGAAGTTGGAATTCCGCTAATTCGTTTCCTTTTTCATATTTCAATGAAGCCAGAATTCAAAGGCATGGTGAGAATGTTAAAGATATAAGATTACAGAAATTTTTGTTACATTAGCATATTTAATTGCAATTAAGTATTAAATTAAAAATTAATGATATTTCTAAAAAAAATGTTTAAAAAAAATTAATTAAAAAATAATTTTCTCATATAATGAGTGGAAAGTGTAATCTTCTTCCGACGATGAAGAAATATTCATTTCAGAAAGTAACGGTGAATTACTTCGATGTTAAAGGCCGCGTAACTACAGAACCGACCTGCCTCGTCCTGGGAAATGAGCGATTTGACCGAGGGGAGGCCGATCCACCTCCATCGAGTTCGAGTTTCACTCCATTCGAACGCCGCGAAGCTCACTTCGTCGACTTCTTCTTTATGCAACCTCCCCTACACTTTCCAAAAGATAGATACCCGTTAGACGGTACAAAAAGAGGTTCCGAATTCAAGGGAGAGCGTGAGAAGAAACGAAGTCCCGTTATCCTTTGCAACCCTTTCAGTCTCTTTCGTCAAGCTTTCTTCTTTTTTATCCACGGTAGAATGGATGAAAGTTCGAAGAGAGGTTTATACAGATTTCACAACAAATCCCAGAATTTTCCTTAGGATTACAAATCCAAGCTACTTTCTGTAAAGTGACTGCAGGAATTACGGAAGTATCTGTTATGCAGTATCTCTCTTATTCACTAAATCGAAACAAGATTTCAATAAAAATAAAACACTAAGAATCAAAACGATGAAAGTTAATTAATAATTAAATTAATTTTATGGTAACAGCATTATCACGATAGTTTGGAGTACTTTCTGAATAAATACCGCACCCGAGTATCCGTTTCAACGCTAAATGCGTGTGTTCTTCAGCCTGTGATAACGCTGAATCGTTCCCATTAGTATCGGATGCTAATTGCGGAATGTGAGTACCGGTTCGCGTCTTCGCTTCATAGCTAATCTTTCTGGATTTGTCAAAACGCGAGATACGACGGCTTATCAGCTCGGCTGTATCTCGAGCCTGCTCGTAATGTCGGCCGAGGAAACATCGCGTATCCTCCCGACGAGAAGATCGCAAAGGCGTAATCTCATAATTAAGATAATCTTATTTCCCGAGACGCTCTCTAAGAACGGCCGGATTGTTCGCGAGGATATTAGAAAACCGCCTAAGCAAGGACATTAAGGATGCGATGCATCTGAGGGGAAATTATCGATAATGCTACGGTCGTTTTCTCTCATTCATTACATGTTATCATGGAGATAATAACAGTACTGGCCGGCAATATAATGATAGCGGGACGCCAGGGATGTTTACCTTATCCGTTCAATCCCCATGCTCGCGTTCGCAAGCATTCATTTTACGTGGCGCAACAATTAAACGATTCCGGGGGTTCTTGGCCGTTTATGTCGTTGCGAATATCAATTATCGTTATTCGCCCTCGCGAAGTCTCCCTGATAACAAAATATCAGCTGTCTACCGGCGATTTATCAGCGTACGTCAACTTACGGCGACTTCCGAGCAATTAGAAGGACATTGTTAGGAATTACGGTCTTAATGTAACCCTGTCGCTGATTTATCGCCCTGATTACCGAGGATTATGAATTTCAATCACGCGATGACAATTTATGGAAGCCGATTTTTGATGACTTACGATTCAATACCTCCTTTATACGAAAATATCGGAATCTTACGATAACGTCGCTTTAATCAGGAGAGAACAATAGGGGCGATAGAAAGAGAGTGCTTCTGCGAACTGTTAATTACGTGTCCGATTAAATACATATCTCGTTTCGTTATATAAAACGCTAAAGCTGCCTCTTTAACTCGACTTATATTCCGACCGTTTATACGAAGACGATGACTGATCTATAAAATTCACAATCAGCGACAACCTTGGCTTGAGTAAACTCGTTAAGCGTAATCGCGCCCGAACGTGTCGCGGCCGAGATTGATCGAATAAACGAGAACGAGGCCTCATTTCTCCCGGGGTATAAATATGTCGTCAGCGGATTACGTGGAGTAACCGATTTCACGGGTATCCCGCCTAATCGCGGTGGTGTTCCGCGTGCGGTTCATGAATAAAATATGCGGGCGCCAGCGGTCGCCGCCGTCGCCTCTGAGAGAGTGCCGAGAGCTGGACCATTCAGACGAGACGGAGACAGTGAGAGAGCAAGACAGAAGACTATTAACTGATACATCATAAAGTGCCGTTTACGGTGTCGGCGCCGTTATTATTCATGAGCGAGCGTTACGACAACGACGACGTGACATCGCGAGCCCCGGCGTAATGAATCCCCCGTAATGAGACAGATGTTTGCGAGCGTTGAGCTTTTGCACTTCCAGGAGAGCCCGCTGGATTTACAGGCTGCTGGATTCCTCATGTTCGGTCCTGGGTGGACTCTGAGATACCTGAGACGACGATGGACGAACGATAGGAGCGAGACGCGCTCCAATTTTGCGCCAATTTATGTCGAGATAAACCGTTGCGTAATGACAGGGAAAGGAGGCATATCAAGTTAAATACATTGTTTGGCCAACCTAGATCCAGATCTGACCGTATAGGCGTTTTAAATTTATTCTTACTATTAAGTAATTCACGATCATGAAGTATGTAATATTTGTTTAAATACATTTATTGTTAATAAGTTTAAACGAAATGTTCGGTTTTTCACAGTGTAAATCATATCTTCGTATTGATAGCGATAATTTTATAACATGTGACAGGAGATTTTAATTATGTATAGTTTAGTAAAATGTTTCTTTATGCGGGCTGATGAAGACTCCGTGAAGTCGAACGTTCCTAATGTTTGTATCTATAATAAATTCGTTACGTTTAATTTTAATGTCATCTAATTGTTTGCTCGTTCCTTATTTGACCTTTTTATCCTCTAGATTGTTAAATACATTTAGAAATTGTTGTCAAGTACAACGACAATGTTAGTGAGATCATTTTACGACTCGCTCCGACGATTCCAATGAAAGACGTAGCCTCGTGCTGCGTTGGATTTTAATCGAATTTATAAATTCACCGGGAATTATGCGTCGAGTAATTCGTTCGACGTGGAATAATTCATCCTCTGTAATTACCTGAGCGTTTCCCAGCCACGCTTGGTCCAGACACGTTCGATTATTAATTGGCTTGTAATGTTTAATTAACAGTGATGCGTATGAAATCGGTAGACACCGCGAAAATACCGTCGGGATCCCGTACGAGATCGTTTTGCGTACGGTAAATTAAACGTGGAGGAAGGTTTCTTGTATCTGACATTTTTTTATAATTTGCTAAGAACGTGCTTGAGACACAGACACGCATAAGTGTTTGAACTGCAACTTCTCCTTTTTACTCGGAACATTGTTTGCATTATGACGATATTAATTATAATAATAGCTTACTTTGAATGAACCATCGATTATCATTATCAATAAAATTAAACTCATTTTGTCTTCTTCAGCATTACTCGTCTAATATAAATCTTCTTGCAATCTAATTGCTCATCTGTAATAATTTATTATGATATTGCATTATCGATTGCATTTAATCGTTGCTGTTAATCACAAAAATCATAAAAACGTCGTCAAAACATCGAAGGAAGCAATTACCTATAATCTGTGGTGTGACAAGCGAGTCTCTCTCTCTCTCTCTTGCGAGTCCGCCTTGCGTATTAATTTCCGCAAATGGTTTTAACAATCGCGGCATTATCACGGACATCGGAAGCTACGCGTACATACTCGCGGTGACGTTCATGAATGAACGAAGCTTACGGTGCAGTATTTCCCTGGCGCGATGAATCACATCGTAATGAAACATCGGACGTCGCGCTCGCAGGTGTTTGCGCAAGGTGAGATTGCGCTTCGAGCCACCACGATAATAACCGCAATATTATAACGGCCACCGAGCTACCATGTTTATCGGCGATCTGTCGCATTTGCATGCGGGAACGAGTGCGTACGAGAGGCACTTAACTCGAATGCCCGGTGATCGGTACATATAATTTTCATTGCAATGATCTCGCCGTGTGATCTTACCAATTTGTACCACGGCTGAAACACCGACATTCGCAAAAACGCACGTACACGTGAAACGAGATTTAGACGTAGAAGCCCAAACGAGATCTAGATATTTTAACACTTGGCTGGTTGAGACTCTATTATTAGCGGTTTTGCGAATCATCGAGTCGAGAAACTAAAGCTTGCCGTTAGAGTTTATGTTAAACACTATCTCGGAAAATTGAACGTCGTTGAAAGTGCACGTGTTGTTAACCCCAGGCTATGACTTTCAAATCGTATTAATATTTGACAAATTAATACGTATAGATTATTATAATATTCGACGTCCATCAATAAACTGTCGATTTAGGAGTTAAGTAAGATTTTTTTATGATATCATTATATAAATGAAATATAGAAATTTTTACACTTGCAAATTTGAAAGATAAGTATTTTTTATTTAAATCCAAGCATTGGAATTTTCAAGGCACTTTATTTACAAATATTAAATTTAAGTGTTGTAAAATATAAAAGACATGTGTTATATTATCATTACACACAAAGATTCTGTAGAATGTTTCTGTTCAGATATCATCAGATTAATATTTATCATCATTTATTTATATATTTTGTTTTTCTCTCAAGGAAAAATGTATCATGATAATTCCTATTCATTAGAGAAATGTTAGAAATCCCTCCATATTTTTTCAAATTAAACATATAAATCATATTGGTAATCAAATCTAATCTATTCTTAAATAAGCGTGCTTTGAATAGAAAACTGACAGTATCTTTTTACTGTAACGTTTCTCAAAATTATCAGAACATTCCATTTGTAAATTATCGACAAAAACTTGTTTGTTTCTTCTACTAAATTCACAGGACTCAAGCAAATATTTCACTATTATCTAAAGTAAATTGTATAGTATGTTTTTAAATCTTCTTATCTTCTCTTGATAATTCCATATCTTCCTATCAGGACCTATTAGGTTTTTGTGAGAAGTAGAATCATAAGATATAAATAGAAAACAACAAAGATTTATTGTTAAGAAAAAACAATCTACAATAGAATAAGCGACTGATTCATCGACCAATGATTTTACCTTCTGACTCATCGACTACCTTCTGGAACGCAACAAAACGTAATCAAACTTCACGAAGCTACCCTTTGCACGACTCATGAATTGCGGCAAGTCCCGCTGTTCCAGATCGGCACTGACGGTTGCATCCTGGCTGCATCTTACTTTTTCGCGTGAGGTGCCGGACGAGTGTCTGGGTTGTGGTCAGAAACTATCGAACGAGGGCAGAGGAAGAACCTCGTCGTCCCTCGGCACGTGGCGGTCGCGTATTTCAATAATAGCAGGAATTAAAGCCGGGGCTTCCTTCCTCGGCCACGTTCCGCTTTCTTTCCTTTCTGAGCCCTCTACCTACTCTCTTCTACCGGGTTCTTCCTCCTAAAGGTCCTTTTTCGGTACATAATCGAAACTAACGCGTGCCCCTTGAGTCCCGTGCGGGACCTCAACCGCGACAACTTTTGCCACACTTTCTTGCGGCCTCCGGACGTTCTGCATTCCACCTCTCTCTCTTCCGTTCCTCTCTTCTTTTATTTACCTTCCTTTTACGAGAATTGCTGAACATCGATCTGTACAAATTACGATTCTGTGCCGCTCTCTATTAATTCTACTAACTAAGAATAATCTGATATTACGCAAAAGAAAATAATTTTGATATATTTGCATAATAAATGATAAATTGCTATTTACCATGTAAATAAAAATCATAAACACTTTGATCTTTTAAATTTTTGCACTGCAACATGATACGATTTACGAATCTGACGTCTTATTGTAAAAAAGCTTTTTTCACATCTCTAGAATAAAACTAAACTTTTTCTTCTATTCCTTTTTGTGTTATCTATTGCATGAATTCTGCAGGTAGTCCTCGTCTAGTATCCTGATTACGAACGGCGGCAAACATCCTGATGAAACTTCCATCTACCTACCCAGTTTCTTTCCCTTGCCCAGGTAGACGAAGAAATTTTATTGCAACAGGTTGTATCATTGGTTCAGTGGCCTATTGCATGTACCTGTACGCATCCTGTTGTCAAAACATACGTGACGTAGTCTTCGATAGTTAGTTTCTTTGATTGTAGGTCAAACTGCTGTTTCGTTCACTTCAGGCTACTGTTAGTAAATAAGATGACGACTGACCTGCAATAGTCACTGACCGCGTAATTACGAACGAAAAAAAGGCCGACACTTTTACTAAACCCGTACAACAATTCAATAAGATGAACACTACCTGTGGAAACTACCCATTCAAGAAAAGCTGGCGCTAAATCTACTACACACCTATCAAAAAATTAAATATTATTCATAAGTTGCATTAATATATATATTTTTATAAAACAAAAAATATTTGTTTTAAATAAAAATTTTAAAACAAACCTGCATACCTTTTTCACTATCGAGTCTGGAATATTTTTTTAGGAGTGACTTTATATATACATATAATTCTCAAATATAAGTTATCAAGACCCGATAATAGCTGCGAATTCTTGAGATGCCAACAACTATACGTACGTAGGTGTATGTGTGTATGCGAACGCACACTCGGCCACGTGATAAGTACTAGCGTCGCAACTTCCACGACGGAAGAAAAATTGAGCGGCCGCCTTCGAGCGTGTTCCTGGAATTGAATCAAACAAGTGTTACCACCCTCTTCGAGTATAATATATCTTCTAACATTCAACGGAGGGACCGAGATGGATAGCTCCTGTGTGCCAGGATATACCTGATCCCACGTGGAGATCCCGCGCGTCTTGCGATTTCCTTTTTTGCGCTGTGCCGTTGCACGTCGCCGAAATTAATACTCGTACTCCCCTCGAAGTCGACCGTGGTATGTGGATTTTGATACTGTATTAACGCTTTCCTCGCGAGCGACGTGCGTATCCTGCCGGTTACTCGTGTCATCTACAAATGTCCGGGATTTATTTTAGAGATAGTTCGCGAGAAAGACGTAGCTGTCTACATTTACGCAAGTACCAAGGATAATAGGCTACGGAATGTAATAGAATGTAGTAGATTTGGCGAATATATCATGAAATATTGTACATTTTGTGAGAAATGAGAAAATGTAACTTGTTATATATTCTGGATATATATTCTGAAATAACACACAATGCAGGTTTCGAATTTATATATTTAAGAATGTAATTACATATACTCTCTTATTCTTCGTTGGAAACTCTTGATTCAATGGGGCGATCAGCAAACGTAATCTATGCACTTACCAAATATTATGTATCACTTATATGAGAGAACATTTTCGTTCTCATAAAAGTAAGCCACGATAGTAGATGTCTTATCTCGTACCGGAGATTCTTCCGAGAGAAGATCAATAAATCGATAGCCGAAGATGAGGAGTAACATCGATGGCGCAGAAGGAACGCAGAAGGAAGCGAAGGAAGGAAGGGGGAGGACGAAGGGATGCGCGGGGGTGTTCCTCGAGAGCTATAATAGCACGAAACATAATCCCCGAGTGAATCTAACGAGTCCTGGAGGAGCGAGCTGAACATCGAAAAAAAGAACCGTAGAGAAAAGGAACTCGGTGGTTTAGGGCGACGAAGAGAGAGAATCTATTTTCGAGTGTTGGAGCAAAAAGGACAACGCAAGAGAGAGAGGGATGACAAAACAGCGGGGGATCGAGATAGAGGAAGACGAGAAGAAAAGGAGAGAAAGAGAGAGAGCAGTCTAACCAGGTTTGGCGCCTCTCCGATCATTCTTCAGTCTAGCGCAACGACTCACCGGCATTTTTTGCCGCCCTAACAGAAGAGACGTTAAAATTGCTCTAATGGCGGACCAAAGAGAAAAGCCCTGCTCCAACAGGTACTTATCTTTTTCCCGGCTTCGTGTGTCCCATCGCCACCCCTAATCGCCGGTGTTCCCTTAGAAACGTTAACGACGTCGCAGCGCCGTGATTCCATTTGAAGGAATTCTCTTTTGTATGCTGTTCAATAACTTCTGAACGATAACATCTGTAATATTGCTAGTTACACAAACGTGTATTATATCTTCTAAACGATAACACATGACGATAACGATGCATTGTTAGGAAATTACAGAGAAAAAGACTTAAGAAATGCTTATCTTCTAAGATGAAACATTTGCATAAAAATACCTTTGCGATAACTTTAAATATTCATTTTGACAGCGGAAGAAAAGAATCCTAGAAAGACGCGTTTATTTACATTTTAATGCAATTGTCACTTAACATCACAAATTTCTCTTAGAAATATTCTTATAGCAGGAGCAGCTAGATTTTCACCTCAGAATATTATTTACTAATCCGCTTCAGATTCGCATTGTGATTTACGCGTATGTATCTCTATAATCGCCTTATTACTACTTTTTCCGCTCCTATTTTGTCTCTTATTATTGTCAATTAACCCGGTCGCGGTGAGGGATCGCTGAGAGATCGGTGGAGCGTAGCAAAGGGAGGATGGTTGAGAGTTATATGGACGAACTATAATCCTCTAAGACCGTCGTCATTATGTCTACATCGTGGGTACGCGAGTGGAGCCCATTATCTCGTTTACGTCACGAAGACATCGTCTCGCGTTCGTGCCCGGTGCAATTCAGAAAATCACTAAGAAATAATAAGTCAGCAAATCTCTCCCGGGCTGTGCGGTCCTCTCCAGCCGATAGTAATTACCCAGCGGGATATGTACGTAGAAATATCTACATCGTTCACCGGCGAGTCACGAGAGATCTTCATACCGCAAAAGTCTTCCTGCTTCGCAGTATGTCCCTTGTATTTTCAGGGTCGGCTGATACCGGCAGCGGTTAACCAGTACTTAACTCTTGGTTTCTCGGCGCTTATTGTTATCTTAAGCCTCTGATATTTATCATCGGGTATCTAAAGAAATTATACTTTTTCTCTGACAACCTTTAAGTTTCTCATGGAATTAGGATTATCGTCTTTCGTTGCTGAATCCCAAACAATAAATAAATATTTACACAACCTATTGTATTTAAATAAATATGTCCATTCAAATTAAACATCTCTCTCTCGATATCGTTATTCATGGATTAATCTCTTTGATACTTTTATTTATGGTTTTATTTTTTTTAAATATAAAATATTCAAATTTGATTATTTATTGCGATTGTCGCTGCGCAGTCGGCAGCGATAAATATTTAACGGGTATCAACTCGCTCGTGGTGGTAAGCAAAAAGGAAATCTATAACATAGGTGGCATAAGTGGGTCACTGTCGCTTTCAATTAGGCGCGAAGCGGCGTGCACGAGCGGCAGAGGAGCTTCCTTTCGCGCATTTGGCGGCGACATCTCAGACGGGCAAAAAGCGACGACCCTCCGCGAACCGACGTCTCGTTCTCCCTTTTTCCATCTCCATTAGGCAGTCCCTCCTTCGAGGGATCCGAAACTTTGAGAAAGGTCAGACGAGCTAGCGGCGCTTCTGCCTTCCGCCTCAGCTCGTTGTCGAGGATGCTGTCATCCACGATGTCACTGTGTCACACCATGTTCGTGTTATAAATGTATCCTGTATTGCCTTCTGAACAAATTAATATTCGATCTGGCTTTGTTTCACGTGCATGTAAATCTGATAGCGTAGCTTCAGTAATCAATCAATTTAATAATACATGTTAATGTATTAATTCTCAACTTTTTAATCGTCTGCGTATTATTGTTCGTTAAGGATACAATAATATCAATCTTTACTTCTCTTCGTTATCATCTCACTCTGCCACGTAACGAACTATAAATATTGTCACACTAAAGAAGGATTAATCTTTATTTCCTTTTCATCAGTCTTCGGGGATAAATCTGAGGAGATCAATTTACGCATATAGCACGTGAGTATGATCCGCAAGGTGGAGGGTCCCCGCGAGGGATGGGAAAGGATGAAGGAGAGGGAGGGTGAAGCTATGGTCGAGATCCACGACCATAGACTACGGCGATGGTCATGGTGAAGAGATACACTTTTTGTGGGTTTCTAGGCCGCTAAAGAGCGAATGAATGAACACGGCTCTTCGTAATCCATTCATGCTTCAAGAGGGTTCATTCTCCCTCCCCTCTACCTTCTTGGAGATGGAAGAAGCAAAGGAGAACGACTGAGAAGAAGAGGAGAAAGAGATGGGGAAGGAGGAGGAGAAGGAGGAGGAAAGAGACCCCTCATCTTGCCGGGATCCTTCCTTGTAACTCGTGCTGTTATATTTTGTTTGTCTGCTTCTGAGGAACCTTCCGGACCTCTTCTCCTTCTCCGTCTCCACCCACTGTTCCTCTTCCTTCTGTTTCCCCTTTTCTCCCTTGTGTTAAACCTCACTTAGACCCTGGAATCTGGGTCAGATTATATATATATATATATATATATATACATACAACTTGTTGAGGCGTCGGGCTCATCGAGGATATCTGGGCTATCCTCGCACCTCCCTCGTTGGATGCACAATTCGCAAATCAAATTACACGCCGGGGGTCGTCCCGTGGCCGGCGCTTGTTCTTCTCAGAACAAACTTCTGAAAGTTTACTCGGAGAAAATAGTTCTCGCAATATCGTTTAGCACATACAAGGTCTCTTGCCGATAATTTCTCGTTTATCTATTTTGGAACTTTTGTTTCAAGAGTAGAAGAACAACCTGCAATTTTCATTACGAATACATTTTTAACGGATGATTAATTATAATTATTATTCGAGATTATCTCTCTTTCAAATTACAGTTCAACGAATTTAAAACTACTTTCTATTTCGCATTAGCTATTAATTTTGTTTTTTATTTGGCTAATATTTCTGTCTGTTTCTAATTTTAGAAAGAAACCATAACTTATGCTACTTAACGTGTAGCACTAAACTGCTAAACTTAACCGTAACTTGTGCTATATAATTTTAGTATTCATGAAAACATCAATTTCTAATATTTATTTCTTTTTTATATTTATCGTACAATGTATTTATCATTTATTTGTTATATCCGACATTTATTCCGTGCTTCGTGCATTCTTCTTTTTGGTTTAGCGGTCCTTGCAGACGCAATGGGCGCGAGACACACGCGATTTCCAGACGTGCCCAATTAATTCGGCAAACCCAGCAATTAGCGAAATTATTAATAAAAATCCTAATGAACCTAAATCAGCGGTGATAGAAGCCTTCCTGTGCGGTCGGTGCTGGGCCATTGTGCTCGTAATGCACGCTTTAATAAGCGACTTTCGAATTGCATGCCAATTGGCGGCGGCACTGAAATTTGACTGATGAAAAGAGCAATAGGTATTATTTCATGATAAACATCTATTTTGCGAAAACTTCATGCTCGCTGGATGAAAAAGATAAATTTTTTAAAATATATATTTTAAATATACATATGTTAAAATTGCAGAATACAATTCCGAGAAAGTATTTGCTTATTAGAGTGTAGTGTTTCTCTTTGTAATAATTAATACAATTAATACTGATTATATTAGTATTATATTTTTATATTACATTTATCTTATATATATTATTGATTATGAAAATTAATCTAACAGTTTCGCAGCCAGGTGGTTTAAGAAAAACTAGAAAAGACATTAGTAATTAATTATTTCAAATTGTTGAATATTTCCATGAGTCTTTTCTCGGTATAACATTTTCAACGCAGATTGAAATTTATTCTCTGTCGAAATTGTCGGAATCCGAAATAAATCAGCCCCGGAATAAACCGCGCGTTAACAAGATACGTGCGTTAATGATGTTTATTGTCGAGGCGTTCATAAAAATGGGGAGATGCAGCGAGCGTCTCTCTGGCTTTTCGTCCGATAGGTTACGGACGATAATAATTCCATGCGACGTCGAGACGAGAGTAATTGCCGGAAGGAAGGACCGGATACCGTACAGAGGATACAGGAGGGAAGAGCCGGAGAAGAACGTGGAACGCGAAATGGCAGGAACGTCGCCCGTACGGAACGAGTGAGACCACGCACAACTAAGATTATATTCTCATTAACTCACCTCCGCTATGAAGCAGAAAATTCATCGAGACGAAAGGAAATTGCTCGAGCCCAGAAGATACAGAATATTCGATGCTTTCGGGCATCTTCATCCGATTATGTGAACCTTTTGTCGAACATCTGACAGATAAAACAGAGAAGTAACCGAAAAAATCGAAGCATTCTCGGGATCGAATTTTTTTTTTAAAGAGCTTCGAGATTTGTAGAAAAGAAACTAGTAATCGAAAATAAGTGAAGAAAAGAATAATAAAACGTAATTATTTACTTGAATAAATGGATGTGATCGGAACTTGTCAGAAAATATTGATATGCACTAACCATGACCTTTGAAATTTTGTTAAAACATAGAATTCGTAGCCGAGAAGTCATAGAGGTTCGTTTTCCACTCGGCTAGCGCGGTTCTGGAGATTGATGGAAGCGAGGTTAGTGACGGGGAAATTGAAATTCTCCCTCCTCCACTCGGTCCCTCGATCGTGAGAATATATACCGGTGAAATTGTAGAAATGCCGAACATATCGATCGCATTGAAATAAATGAAACGAAAATTTGAAACGGATGCACGTCGACTAACCAGCTGACGAGCGGACGGAAGCGAAGGAAAGAGTCTTATTTCACCGACGATTGCGCATACGATGACTTTTGTTTTCCACCAGATTTGTCGAGCGAATCTCATTCTTCGCGTTTATGATGGAAATCTCTTCATTTGTACGACACGACGTGATAAAAATAAATTTCTGAGAGACCGAACGTAAAAAATTCGAATATAAAATTGAATTTCAAGCGATTGCGGCGGATTTAATTGAAGATACATCACGTCCACTTTCGTGGTCGAGCGAGGATTTATGTGGCACGTGAAAAAAGGCGTCGACGCCGGAAACAAAGTGAGAAGAAAAAGCTGCGAGAGTGTAAAAAAAATCGGATAACAAGAGAGCCACTGTGAAATCCGGCGAGCCGACGTTGGCATAATCGAATTATTCTTCTTACGAGTTAACATGTGCGCCGCCGTGACGTCATGTCGTTTCGAGATAAGCGTCGAAAAGGCACTTCGAGATTAGAGGAGGAATTTTTGTCGGCGGCCGAGTCAGCGAGATTTCGTATCTGGGAGAATAAAAAGAAGAGAGAGAGGAAGAGAAGAAAAGAGAATTCCGTGGAAGACGCCACGAAATTGGCAGTTTAATAAAAGGAGCCAAAAGGAATCGACTGCCATGGATCGATTCGAGACTGCATTTTCATCGTGATAACGATCGCTCATCAAGGATGTATCTACTACTTCTTTTATCTCTCCTCGATTTCTTCCCTCCTCTCCCCTTGTCACTGCTAGATTTCTCAGGGTGATAAACATTTTGGAACTGTCGTTTTCTTCATTATCTCATCGGTCCGTTAACGAAATTCGTTTGCAACAGATAAACGGTCGTGTGCCTAATTTATATGTATGGCTATCTCGCAGAGATCATTAATTTATTTTACTTTTAGACGCGATCTATTTAGAGGTATTCAACACGGACCATAAAAACCGCACGAATATAAACTGGTTACACTATTAATTAAATTCTCTCAAATAAATTTTTTTTCTAAATTGATAATTGCGAATATATTGAAATGTTAATGTGTATATTCGCATATTTTTGTTAAAAAAATTATTATACTTAATATTAATTTTGCTATTATAAATAAATAAATAAATTTTCAATAAAAGGCTAATAAAAAAATTATTCTCAGAGTTATGGAACGATTGTCGAGAAATGTTTAAAAAAATCGGCAGAATTAATCGACCTATTCAAGCTAAACGAAACCTTATCTCCTCAAGTGAGAAATCCACTTAAGGGACGAATTTAGTATCTTAATTTCGAACTCTCTGCCGACGTGCTCGCGCATTCAAATGAATTGCATTTGCTAACGACAAAATGTAAATGATTTATCTCCGAGGTAATAATATCCAATTAAAAAACTCGAGGACTTAAAAGACCGCCGAACCATTTATAGCATTCATATAGATTGCGAAACATGCGAAGCATGCGAAAAGCGCGACAATCTAGATGCACAATTATGTGAGTTAAAGAAAGACTATTGTTAAATTAATTAACGAATAGCCGCAAACGAGGCTATTCTTATTTCGGCATCACGACTTTAGCAGAATCCGACTCCAAAACACGAAATAAGCGAAATCCCTTCTTTCTCCCTCTTTATCTCTCCTCTATCTTTTTTTCTCTACCAGCGCGGCACACACAATCAACATACCAATTCCCTATCTTGGTACTCTCCCCTCGTCTCTTCTCCTCTCGCCCTGCGTCTTGTTATATCCCGACAGAAAAGAAGAGAAACGCGATGGAGAGAGGAGGCGTCGCAGTCTCATCAGCGGAGCACAAAGTCCCCTTTGTTTTCCGATTCCGCGATCTTCCGCGAACGTCGATTGCGGTCGACGCGGCCGTTCGCGCGTTTTTGCACCCCCGGCCGACCGGGTGAACACGTTAATCGATGCCGAGAATAGGGAGAGGCAGACGAACGAAGGCGAGCGAGAAATAGAAAAGAAAAGCGGCGGAAAACTTGAAGCGACCGAGCGAGCAGGATGAAAGGAGCAGGATACGCGGTAGGGTGGCAAAATGGTAAGAGAAAGTCGAAGAAATGATAGGGCAAGGGAGAAGAATGGGGGGAGGCGGCCTTACGTACGTAGGGTACGAGTTACTATAAATATTGCAAAAGGGATCATTATTTATGGTAATTTGATCCAAGGGAAAGGACTCTTTGCGATTAGAACTTACACGCTTTCGCGTTGTTTCACGCTATCCCTCCGCCTTTCTTGACTCTCCCTTGGCGATACGCAAAGGATAGTTATTTTCGGACGAAATATCGATCGTCATCCTGGCTCCGTCATCGGATGTGGGGTTTAATTAGGCGATAATCGCAGTTAATGAGTTTTTCTTTAGGTTCATTTATGCTGAAATTACTGCAGAAAATGCATTCTTTGGAAAACTTGAAAAATATATATGCAGGAAGGTGAGTGTTGATTATACGATGTCAAAAGAATCAAATTAATTTTACTAAATGAAATGGACTCTTGAATTTCGGAATTGATGTAGTTTAAATCTAAATGTAAATAATAAGGAAAGATATATAAAAGAAGGCGGTGACAAGATTAGAGTTGTTTTTTTTTTAATCAAAGAAAGAATACTATCTCACGGAGAAATAAATCCCGACAGAGTAATTTACATGTAGATGTTGCGAAAGAATGCTGCGAAAGACAATGATACTCGCCGATGACTTATACGAGTCATTCATCTCGAAATCATTATAAGTCGTATTGATCTCCGCTGATAATTTATACGAGCCATTTATTTCAAAGCGATCGTGTTTTGAAAGTCTCGCTAAAGTATCGCGTGGATTTGCAAGCCCGCATCTCATTACTTGTTTATTATATTTCAAAAATTGATTTACGACTCACGTGATAAACGGCTCCCGCATTGTTCGGCCAAACGCTTATTCTACCGGCCGTTATAAAGTAACGAAACTTTTGACGGAGGCGAAAAAACGCTTTGAGAAGCGTGGTGGTATAATCTAGCCGGTAGAAAACAGAAATTCCATTACGGCGCGTTAAAAAGGTGAACGATGCAATCGCGTGCATAAAGAAAGGAATACCGCGGAGAAAAACCGCGGCGCGACTGTGAGGCGGCCGGAGCGAAGAAGCGTGGCGAATAAAGTGGCAGGACCAGGAGAGGAGGCGCAGGATAAAGGGGAGTAGAGGTCGATCCTCCGCGCAGGATCCGCGGCGAAATCGGCGTTCGGGAACGGCCATGAACCATTTTCGCCCTACGAAGAAGCGAGCGAGCGAGCGAGCGAGCGAGCGAGAGAGAGTGAGAAGGGGGAGAAGAGGGCAAGAAAAAGAGAGAGAAAGGGAGCGCAACGCGGCGCAGCACAGACAAAATAAAAATGCGATGGCCGCCTCGCGAGAGTGGGAGGAGGACGCGGTAGAAGCGGAGGAGGAAAGTGAAGAAGAATGAACAGGAGAAGAAAGAGAGAGAGAGACGGAGACGAGCCGGCCAACTTCTCTCACCCGGTTTGGGCCCAGCTTGGCCTTCCATGGAGCCAGCCTAGACGCGCGATTCTCATCTCGCGCGCTGGTCCACCACGAAACTCGTACGATGATCTCTCTTTTTCGACTCCGCTTCCTCTTCTTCTTGTTCCTCTTGATCGGCATACTGCCCTCTTCCCCCCCTTCCATCCCTTTCTCACCATTCCGTCTCTTTTCTCTTGCGCATCTCTTCCCGTGCGATCGAAACCGAGGAGAACCGAAAGGGGTGATAAGCGGGTTTCGCTCTTCTCCTCGTCCTCCTTTTCCCCCTTCCCCTCGCCCGGCCGCGATTTATTAGACGAGCTAATTAATAGGCCGCCTCGGCGTATCTGCGCGTGTGCTCTCTCGCGCGCGAGCATGTTCGTAGAAATCGAATCGACGATTGCGATTTATTGCCCCGCGCGCGAGAGATTCACGATTCCACGGGCGGTTTCGCCGACTGGCGCGAGCGCGATCCTCCCACTTACGGTTTTCGGCATAGGGAAAGAAGAAGCGGTTTTTGCGGCGAGCGAAATCTAGAAACTCTTCGTCAAAGATTGCGCTGCAGAGAATCTTCAAGAATATGAAAAAATCTTCTCTTCGCCAGTGATTAAAGACCCAAAAAGAAGGGTGAGATTTGACAGCAAACTGGCTATATAATTTCTTTATTTATATCCACTGTGGATATATCAAATGCCAGTTTGCTGCCAAATATCACCCTTCTTTTTAAATCTTTTTTTAAGAATTGTGATTTCGGTGCTAAGACAGCTATTTGCTGTATCGCGATATGCGCTGAATAAACCGAATGGTTTTAATTAGCCCTTACTCTGGCAAGTCAAAGGCTACGAGTAATTATCGAAAACTTTAATTGTGTAACTTTGTTACCTGCAAAAAGTTGTATTTGTGTTGATTTATACCATGTAATTGTTAAATAAAATTTTTATGTTCCAAGTATTTATTTTAAAATATAGAGGACAGAATGTGTATGACACTGTTAAATATGTGGTCAGTTATATTAAGTTAAAATTTTATTTTCCAAATACTTAGAATTTAGAAACAGGATTTATGACTCACCTTTATTTGCCGATTTCTAGATGTCTTTTCAATTGAAATTTAAAAATAGCGCGCAGGAACTTAATAGCTTAAATTTATTAAATACAATATGATGAATTAAATATGACATTCCTACATGCTAATGAAGTTGATATTCGCAAGAATTAAATATCGGCAATCGTACAATATAGCAAAATTTAAGAATGTTTCATGCCAATGCTATTTCATTGGCTTTCGGCATTTTTGTTTAGACAAGTCCCGAAATTAATGGATCTTCGCTTCTTGCAAATTATTGTGCAGACTGAATTGCTAATTCGATACTCGATCAAAAAATTCGTTCTCACGCCCGTTGAGCTTGTTGACAAAAAACCATCAAGTTATCGTGTCAATTACCGTGAATTTACTAAGTTATTCTGACGCACTTATTTTTTTCTCTAAATTTACATGAAGAGTTCATTCATTATGAAAAGACTTTATTAGTTTTTTTAAGTATTTTATTTAACTCATTTACTTACAAATAAAAACAGGACTAATGCGTTATTAAGTATACGAAAAAAAAAGATAAATCTCAGAGAGAAGATTAGTTCAGGCGCGTGCGAGCAGAAACTTTGACAAACTAAAAACACCGAAGGGAGCAGGTAGGGAAATCATCGAGCTATTATGTGCTTTATGTTATGTATATTTAAAGCCACAGCGGAGCATCCATCGTGTAGAACACGGGGATCCCGAGCGAAACACTTTCGAGAGGAAACCCACGCGAACTAACTTCGCGTTTCCGGCCGTTCCTGCTTCTCGCCTCTCGACGCTGTTTTCAAACTCGTGTCACGAGTAGTGAGTCGCACGCTATTGCAATTTAGCGTGAAGTCTAACGTGGCGTTCGCACCGATGGCGACGCAGCGAGCGTCGTGCTTCACCGATTCCTTCCTCGCGTTCGATGGACCTTGAAGATCCTTCTTGCTCCCCTCGTTCTTCGTCCTCCTACCATTCTCCGCCTCTTCATCCGCTCGCTTTTCGTCGTCGTCGTCCTCCTCCTCCTCCTCCTCCTGCTCTTGCTCCTTCTCCCCCTCCTCTTCTTCTTCTAGACTCTCGTCCTCTGCGACTTTGCATCCTGACCGACCGTGATACTTCATCGCGATCCGAATGGCGTGAGTCACTTCCGGACTCGGAGTACACGGCGGAGTACGCGGCACCTCTGTCCTACTGCAAATGTTAATTCGTAGATCCTTCGGTATCTCGGAGCATATGCAGTCGTCGTCGGTACCCTGCAGATGTCGAGTTGATCCTTCGTGGCTTCCCGGTCCTGAAATTCGATAGTTCGAAAATTTCGAGGTTTGCTCAGCCGCTTCTGCTAAGCTGGCCTCTCGCACACCAACTCGCACGGAAAAATTTCGATAAATCGCCAGGGAATCGCGAAAGGCGCCGACACGATTTCAAGGTCCGTTTACGGCGATCCTGCGGCGCACGTCCCTGAAATCCGATCTCGAGTTCTCACCGACTAGGATCGAACTTTAAAAGTAAGCGAGCTGTAGATGCTCCGAAAGACCTCTCACGGAGTAAGTCGAGCGGAGATAGATAAAAAAACGATGTCTCGTCATGGATAAAATGAGCAAAAAAATGGTAATTAAATGTAAAGCTGATAGATACAAAGATGTAGACTTTTTATGGTGTTCTTTGTGTGTGACATTCTTATAATCCACGAACACGGCCAACTCCAAGGACAATTAAGTCATAATGAATCGACTTGAAGGCGACATCATCCGGGTTACATTTCTGATTTAATCCGAAAATCCTGTTCTAAAGATTCTGATCGTGAGCCCGAGCAGAAGCAGGGGTTACATTTGATCCAGAAGACTGCAACCCTATTTTCTCCTATGTAACGCATAACATTACATAGGGTGTTACACAATATGTATTTCTTCCTCACTACACATGTGTTCAACAAATGTGTGAATCTGATTTATTTTAGCCTAGAAATATTTTATTATATTAGAAAGAGTTTTTGATGTCGTTGATGTTTTGAAAGTCATTAAAAAATTTTAGAACAATCGAATATTATGAAGCGCAAAGTGGCAATGCCGTTATCTTATGACTAACGAGAAGATATAAACTGACCTTCGATAATGTTTTTCGTGCATTCCTCGAGGGTAGCAGGTGTTTTCGTGCATTCCAAAGATTCGTTGTCCTTTTTGCTACTGCGACGACTTTTCCGGAACACGCTTCTTTCTACATGGCCCTCCTTTTCCCTATCCTTTCCAATCTCCGTGACCCTCTTTAGAAACTCGTCTAAGATATCATCCTTGTCCTTCACGATTTCATTGGACCTATCACGTCTCCGACGCGCGTTTGCTTGGGACTCTATTAAAGGGATCGGCGATTCCGGAAGTTCCAAGGATACTATTGTTAGGAAAGCCGGATTCTCCTTCCGAATCCTTTCCAACCAAGATCTATAGCTAGATACATAGATTAGATAATAGAAAAATTTTAAAAAGTAGATATATAGTTTAAATAAAAATAACATGTGTATGTGTGTGTAATTTGATAATAATCTAGTTATGCTAGTTATTTAAATGTCACTAAACATGTCACGCGTCCAAGGTGAACATAGTGCTTTCCATATTCAAAAAACTATCTATCTTTCATAAAATATCGAGTGAATATAATCGAAAATATTGTAACTTTCGAGATTGGAAAGTTTCGACGATAACATAGGGCATCGAAGAGAGAACGCTCTCATATAAAATTCGCGAAGAAATAAAAGTGAAGACATGACTCTTTCGTGAGACGGTGAACGTAGGGCCGCAGGGCTCGTGTCACGACGAAGTTAACAACACTTCTCGCTTCGTTCACTTTGTAATGATCGCTCACCACGATGAGTACACGATGTGGACGGCGCAGAAAGGGTTCATAACGACAACGAGAAAGGGTACTCGCCCTCCTCAACTTCAGACAACTGGATAACTAGATGTGATTGCGGAGCCTGCAGGGCACGACACTTCAAAGAGGAAACGCCGAGAAGAAAAGGATGCAAACTTGAACAGGACAAGAAGGAATAAGGGAAACAAAGTTCTTGACGGAAAGAACGATCAAAAGTGAAATACGAAAAGGAGACCGAGATTATTCTAAGAAATAAAAAAAATAAAAAATAAAATAAAATGTATAACAGGCAAAAAGAAATAATGTTATAAAATACTTGAATACATAAGTTGTACAAAAAAGAAAAGAAAATAGGAAGAAAGAAGATGTGAAGTTTTTGGAGCGGAAAGTAATTGAAAGTGAAGAGCGAGAAGAACAGATGGAAAAGGAAAGGGAAGAGGATCTGGAGGGAAAAATTTGGAGAGAAAGGGAACAAATGAATGGAAAATGTGAAGAAAGGATAAGATCGAAGAAGAAATTCGAGTGCACGAGGAAGAGGTCGGGAGAAAATATTCAAGAAGAAGAGGAAGGCCTTGAACTTCGAAAATGAAGGCGCAAGAATGGCCGAAGAAAAAGATTAAAAGGGAGACGAAGCGGAGAACTGGTTGAAAGAAAGGAGGTCTCGAGAAGATTACGACCTTGAACCGCAAGTTGAACAAGAAGAGGGGATGAAAAAATATAGCGAGAGCAAAAAGGTGGACTCGCGCGATGGAGAATGAAGCGCGGGAAGAGCTCGAGGGGAAAAATAATACCCTGGACACACCGAAAATAATCATGGCGAGAGATGATTCGGTAAATTTATCAATGCGGCGCGGTTGTTGTCTTATTTCTTACGTTCGTCCGTTCAGAAAAAATAAATATTGCAACTACAAATAAGTTATAATAAAAATATAATTTTTTTTTATATATAGTCTTGTTGACTAGACTTTATTAAGGATAAACTAAAATGAAATCGAAGTAGTATTCAACGAAAAAAACAAGAATGCGAATAAAAACAACGTAGAAAATAATATCAATGCGGCGCATTGATAAACAGTGAAAAAACAGAGTCAATTAAAAGAAACTATGTTATTGACTTCTTTAGGAAGGCATAAATAATGTTGGACTTTCGATACATAATTTATGTCGGCGTCACGGAATACGGAGTCATTAACAAACATTCAAGTTTACATTTGTTTCAAGGTTCTTTCAAGTCTGACATAACCGGACAGTTTATGTATGAACAGAATAATCGCATATTCTTAGTTTTAGTCTTATCACCAAGTCGATCGGCGACACACCGTTCGTAAAGACACTTTCAATAATATCAAGAAGAAGAATTCAAAAGACTTGATCTGCGATCCGCAAACTGCTCCAGATTACTGAATTGAGCAATAGCTCTAATTGCCGAGAGGGCAAAGAGCGTGTTCTACGAGGCGTAGCCGGTCGCATGGAAAGACTTCCAGGGAAAGGAAGGAGAGAGAGCACGCGCAGATCAAAGGGAATACAAGCGGAACGTGGGAGGATTCCAGGGCAAGGGCCCGTTTCGCGGGAAACGAGAGCACGTTCCAAAGTCACAATAAACTCGGTAACATTGCCCGGATCTCGCGCGGAGGTCAGGTTCGTCGCGTTGCGGGGAAGATTGAAGACGAAGGAAGGCGGCGCGAGGCGGAAAGGCGAGGCGGACGCAGCGATGGCGAGACGGCGAGGGAGAGAGAGATCAAACATCGATGATAATGACGTACCGATACTGCTCGTATTTTAATGCGAGAACCACTTTAATAACGTTATGATGCCGGCGATCGTCCGTGAGGCTTTATTAAGTCGCAACGATCGTCCGTCCGACGGACCGACCGTTAAATTTTAGTACGTTTAATTACGGGGTCCTAGCGAGTGTTCATCATGAACAGCGCGACTTCGCTAGGCTCGCGTGTACCGGTCGTTTCGAGAAGTCCGACTCTTTAGCACAACTACGTTAATTCGTACGTGGTCGACGTTAATCATTCGATAACCAGACGAACCTGATTAATTCTTCTGCTTTATAAAGAAGAACGCTGAGACGGCAGAATTTTAAATTTATATTAAGAAAATCTTATTACTCGAACAGTTTTCTCAATGTCTATAAATAGAAATTCGCACACGTGGTATACAGTACAATCGAACGATGTGTTAAAACACGTTCTTCTCTAAATATAGACGAAACCCGCGAAAATTCTTTGAAACCAGTTCTCGATGGCTTAATTGCCGGTTCGTATAACAGTATAAGCGGTTGGAGCTGCAGGTGTCGAGATTTAACTTGTCACTCATCGGCCGCGAACTGATCGCGACTCGCTAGCAAGGATAACTGTAAACGAGATTTCTCGACGATCTCGAGTCCCAGTTAGGTTTACTTTGATACCTCGAGGATCCTCTCGGCAAGCGCGCGCAGCCACTACGAGGATGACAGATATGGCGCGCCGGGGACGGCGACCTTGAACCGGACGGTTCCCTCCTCCTGGGATCCTCGAGCGTTAGGCGCCGAATGTAAAGTCCTGGCACCTCCTCCGCAAGGTGATGTCTTCTCCTGTACGAAGCCACAGTGACTAGCCCAGTCGATTCTCACCATCGATCATCCCTCTTCTTTTTAGCGCGGCAACAACGAGCTCCGAACTTGGTCCAGACGAGCGACCTTGAACCGCGGCCGCGCTTTCTTTTTTCTTGAAGCATCCGGGCGCGATCTCGCGCGGCATCTTCATCGAGTGAACTTGACCCTACGCCAGCCTCGTCGTTTGTCACTGCCGTTTTCCTCTGGAACTAATTGGGAAATTTTTTTATAAGTTTAGAGTAATTATATCGAATCGTATCATGGTTTTTGCTTAAAAAATCGTTGTAACATATACCGCAAAAAGTTAATCTGATCATAAGATTTTTTAGATTAAAATTTTATTATTGAAAGATAGCAGTAAAGTACCAGCTAAAGACCACCACAAACTGGTTTCACTAATTTCGTGTTTGCATAAACAGATCAGAACATACTGTTTATTAAATAGATTTGTTATAAATATTTAGCTTCAATTGTTGCTATTCGTTTCAATTTTAAATTGTCATATTAAGTTCACGAGCTTTTTAAAACGCCGCTTTTTAGAGAATAAAAATTCAACGGACTGCAATAATTAGCTAAACAATCGTTAAAAGAATTAAATAATATCGTATTAATAAAGGATCGATAAAAAAAAAAACTGAAGAGAAGCCGAAGAACGAGAGACTCGTAGAAGAAAATGTATGGTATAAGATATAGAAGAAGGGCAAGAGTTAACTGTCGCCCTGCAATCCAGTCAGTCAGTCAGTCAGTCTGTCAGTGAGTCATAGCCCCGCGGCAAGTAGCTGACAGTCGTGTGAGCGAAAACTAATCTATTCCACACCTCGATTACGTTGCCGACCGCGGGAATTAAAATTCAGAATAGCCTGCTAAGCAACGCTTTAATGCTGTCCGATTCTTAATGCGGACCAGGCTGACGAAGGGGCCCGGCCACCATCACCACCTTCCGACACATCGGACCACCCGCTAATCCGAAATGACTCGGAATCGCCGGAATCGCGGCACAGATCTCACGAGATACGATTGACGAATGCGCATAATTAATTGGCGCTTCCAGAGCCTGTTTTCAGAATCCAGGAAAGTTACGACTGCGGAAGACAGGTGCTGATTGGACACTCGTTGATCCCGCATTATTACATCGCGTAAAATACTGTACTGTTTTACAAATTGAGTAATATATATGTCGCGTCTGTAAATCTATAAAATACTATGATGTTTACTCCAGAGATTACAATTTCAATCATTCAATCATTCAATTCATTCATTTAAAGCTACTAATGCTGAAGTACTCATATTTTTGTGCCAAGTCTTTATAAATTTAATATCCTATATTCTGGCGCCGGGGTATATTCATATTTGACTAAATTCCTACTATATTTCATGCGATATATAACACGACTCTAAATAAGGGGATGTCGCAGAAGTATTTACGAGGTGCGCAATTTATGGTTGAGCAAAGGCACAACGGGGCGAGACTGAGATCGTCGTCGCGAGAAAGTGCAAGCTCGTGTCTAATCGAACGAAATAATCGAGTCCATGTAACCCGAGCCTCACGAAATCCGTCAATCCATGCTCGATTAGCACGACGAATTGATAATGAGGCGCGTTTCAACTTTAAGTCAGTTTGTCAAATCGTCAAGTTTGCTATTCGGTCGTCGGGTAAGACGAGGTCGCGTTTCGGGAAGAAAAGGGAAATAAACGCACGAGAGAGAGTCCTCCCCGCGATTCCGCCCGGCTCGCGTAATTCGATCCGCACGAACACTTGCGAAATTAAATTATACTGCCTGGACACGCCGTGAATTTTAATCGGCGGTTTAACCTGGTCGGATCGCTCTGTTGCATAGTACGATCGTATATCGATCGTATATTTTCGCGATCATAGGCCCGCATTCTCACCGTTGCAGTTAACGTTAAACGCAACCATCTGACTCTCGTCTCGCGCCGTGGCTGTGCGATTTTCACACAGGCGAAATAAAATTCAGAAACAGGCAGCTACATTTAACACTGAATAAAACGAGTCTCTTGAGCCGCGTTTGAAAACGATCGTCGGTTCGACTTTTTGTACTTATTAAAATAAACTCCTCGAGCAGGATATTCGTTACAATAATCTTCCTCGAAGAGAAAGAGACAGAGGACGGAGCACAGTGTTTCTTTTTGTAGTTTAAACGTCATTTCGTTCTAGATCTTCATCGTTTTAGACTCAACGGCGAAGAATCGCGGAGAATCGTCTCCCAAACTGATACCAGTGAGATTCGCGCGCTCAATCGGCGCGCATCGTGGGTGGACCACCAGAAACCGACGCGTAATAAGAAACAAAGACGCGCGGGGGAGGCGAGAGACACCGGTAGGCGAAATAAAGAAGAAGAAAAAGCACGTAGAGAGAAAGATGCTGATCTCTTCGCGGAATATGTTTACGTTAAAGGCGAGCCCGGATGGAAAAAAAAGGATGGAACAAACCGCAAACTGCTTAACGAGTTCCGCGCTCTCCCGCGTCGTCTTTTCTCTCTTCTACACGAGCATGCGGTGGTACGCACACGCCTGTGTACCAGCACGCGGTAGCGATGGAGAGGTTTGTCTTACCGGTATTTATCTTGTCTTTTAAGCAAAACTAAAAAAAAAAAAAATACAAGTCAGACATCTTCTAGTTAGAAAGAATTTGCAGGAGTAACAAGACTGAAAAGCTCGATATCTCGAGTGAACAAAAACAACATTCATTGTTATCGGTGTTAAGAACAACGAGGAAACGTTGTGAAAGCGTTTAATAAAATATTGCATTGTAAAAGAAAAAAAAAACTTTCTAACACAAGTGGTTCGGGAAGTTCGTTTGAACGTGTCCGATTACATCGTTTAAGATATTCTTCATCTAATTTAAGACCAACAATTAAAATCGATATCGATTTTAAAGTTGGCGATTTTTTTGCATTTCCATGTCCGACAAATCTAGCCGGCGGCACGCAGATAATTTGCCAGACGGGTCGATAAACAATTGAAATTTGTTTATTAATATTTACTGGCAAAGGAGAGTTTGAGTTCGTTTAAGATAGTTGATCATAATATGTAAATCGAGAACGGAGCAGTGTTTCTTTTTTAAAAATAATGGATATTAAAAAAAAAAACTGATTGTACAAACTTGACTAGGAACTTTCGTCGTTGCAGTCGAAATAACTCGCGAGAGTATCGGCTCCATCGCTACGTCGCGATTCCTCACGACCACCTGGACGCACGCGGACTCACACGTACGCGAGGGGGGTGAAACGAGCGAGCGCTGTGTACGACCCCCGGGCGAATTTTAATTTTCACGAGCGCCCGTGTATTGTCATTAGACGGTCCTCGGACGAAGGATAAGCGAGGGTTGCAGGGGGACAAGTTGCAAGGTGGGGAGTTGCGCGGCGGAAAGTCAGGCCACGAGTTATAGAGGGGGTGGGAGGCCACGGTGTTATTAGATTTCTTGCAAATTACTCGCGCGTCCCATTAACGAGTCCCATCTGTCTGGATTACCCGGACGGCTTGGGCGAGCCTCACGATTTAAAGCTGCCCTCCACCACCTATTCTTTCTTCTCTTCCCGCCCGCCCTTCAACACCCCTGCTCGCCGATAACTTCCGCTCGTGCAAAGAAACGGGCTAGACGGCAATCAAATTGATATTCGTTAGGAAGAATACACGCGGCCGAAGGAGGAGTGAAAGAGGGGAGTGGTTAATCGATTGATGGATAGTTCGACTGGGACTTTATTATACATTTTGAAGGTTGAAACGGTCTCACACTTCGCAGGTATAATTTCCTTACTTTGCAATATTGATTTACGAGATTTAGCGGTGAATGCAGTGCACTTTACGTTAATCTTTATTCTCAAGAGATAAATGTGAGATCTCGAGCTCTAAGCAGTTTGGCTCAAAATAATAAATGTGCAATGGAAGATTGATTCTGGTTGGACGGTGCCACGGGAAAAAATGAAGAGAAGCGAAACGGGTGTGCTGGACAATGAATCTGCCCCGGTCGGCAGCGTGGTCCACGTAGCCGAATTAAATCAGTTCCAGGAGCCGGTGCGACGCGCGGAGGACCACCCAGGCGATCGTGAGGTCCGCGATATCGTATCGATCTTCGCCGTGACCCGAAGTGCAAGGGCGAGAACGAAGAAAGGGCGGAGTGAAGGGAAAAAGAAGACAGCAGGAGGAAAAAACAAGGCAATTTCCGAAAGGAAACACGTGAAATCGATAGTCAACCGACTTCGCCTATGCCCTCGGGAATTTTACGACTTTCTGCCGCGTGGAAAAGTCACGACCATGCGAAACTTCCTCCGCACGTGGAAACGGCCGAGGGAAATACGACTGGGAAAAAAAGGGAAAGGGAGAGAAAGGGAAAGAGAAGGAGATAGTAGAGGCAAGATTGGAAAACCTCCGAGATGGCTCGCACGTTAAAACTTCCTTGTGCAAAATGTTACGATACCGAATTTCGCGCGCGTAAAACAAGCCATTCCCAGATTGAGGTACGGTGCACTGCGGCAAATTTGATGTGCGTTAACGCGGACGTTTCCTAGCTCCACCAACGTGGAAATTCATAATCTGCAGTCAGTACAGCATTAGCAACAGTGCCAAACATGCTAAGTCCGGTAACGCACGCAATTCATGCGCTCATTCGGAACACTGTGCCGGGATGTTCCTCGTTTCGTTTGTATGCAATTCGCTTCGCACACGTTGTAATATTTCGTTTCAAAGACGTAAAAATAACTTGTCTCTCTCTCTCTCTCCACTGGACGTGCAACGAAAGTGGCAGAATACGTAATTAAACGGAAAAGCAGACAGCGTCGTATAAATTATGAGACGCAGCGCAAAATCTAGTTACGTTATTATAGCAGCCATCTTCTTCTTCGACTCCGCAGAGAGAAACAATTTAAAACCCAAAATATAAAAATAAAAAATTTAAAATCTATAGAAAATGTGTTATTGGAAAACAGCACAAACATTATTTATTACATTAATATATTTATTATACTAAAATCTATAAAATTATTGTAACTTTAAAACAGTTTATACATGACTATATATAATACGTGTTGATTTTTATTTTTGTTGATTTGCCCATCCAACTCTTTGTTCTTTTTTGATTATAGAGAAAGTCTAGATAAATAATATACCGTTTCATCCTAATCGATTTCGTCCGACATTAAGCACTCGATTTGAACGGTGCTCAGCGCGATAAATTCCGGAATTTCGAAATCCCCAGCTCCCGAATCTTGGGCACAGCTTATTTATCCTATCAAGGCCAAGGGCCTCGATCGGATCTAAAGGACAGCGCTCGCCGGTCGAGAAAAGGAAAGGAAGAGAGAGAGGATTTTACACGTTGTGGTCCGCCTCGCGCGAACTAAGGCGTCGCGCCGACCATGTAATTTCGATTCGCTGTTCCGCGAAACTCGCCGGTAATTGAGCAAATTGGCAATCCTGCCAATCAATCGCCAAATATCAAGGATAGCGCGATCGTTCTCGCGTGTGCTCGCCTTGCTTGCTCACGATCCGCACACATTCGCGCGCGCGCCGCCGATCGCTCCTGTCATCCTTTTGCCCAGCAAACTCTCCTCGATGTATACATCCAATCGAGAGATTTCCGGGAAATAAAAAGGCGGCGGCGTCTTACGCAACGCGATTTGTTGCGATACTCGACGCTCGCCTTCGCCGACCGCTTTTGTCTCTCGTTTGCCACCACCAATCTATGTCAAACTGGATGGTAATGAGAAATAATTCCATGTGCCAAAATATAAAGATTTTAAAGTAATAGGTAGAGCTGTGTAGTGGATGATTATTACATAGTCCGCTATTCCACAAATTGAGGAAAATTCTGTAAAATCAGTCTTATAAAAGTAGGAATAAGTAAAAAAAAAGTATTTTAATAAATGACTTTTTTCCATGGCTTTCGATTTTTTACTGATCTTAATTAAAGTAATCTCACGGTAATTTCACGAATTATTCTGGTGAGATAAGGTGCAAAAATCGAGAAGAATTATTTATCATTCTCGTAAACACTTTTATTCTAAAGATTATAAATTATCATTTTATTTTTAAATTAGGGATATCAAAGGGAAACTCAAAAAATGGGTAGAAATTAAAATAAAAAATGGGTAGGAATTAAAGTGGAAATTAATGTCTTCTCATATACCTATTAAGAAATCCGTAAAATTGGTTTCGCTGATTTCGCCATGCTTAACACAATTCCATCGATTTTTAATTTATTTCGGTCCATACTCAAACGATCATCGTTCGTATTTCGACGAATTCGTGAATTTTAAGAAAGAAACGTGTCTAAAAGTCGCGTTACGACATCTGAAGATCGAAACTGAGGGAACGCTCAACTTCAAAGAATTTGAAGTTGTTTTCGAAAGGAGAGAATCTTATGGTCCATTCCATTCCATCGTTGGACTAAGCGAGACGCGCATTTCTGTATTCGAGAAGAACAAAAAAAAAACGAAATACGCGACGACGTTGCTGCATCGGAAATAACAGGATTAAAAGTTTTTCGGTTTGGTGAACGCAGCCGATCGCATTAACTTCCTCAATGCCACGTCTCGTTTTGTACGAGTGCGGTCAGTTGATTGTCACGTTTCTTTATTTGACGTAACAATGGTTTGAATAAACACATTGGTAGCATAACAAAAAGTAATAGCGTATCCCCTGTTTTTTTGTGGATTAGCCAGTTTTTTATCGCTTAATAATTATAGAACTCGCGGCGGCCGTTGAAGCCCGTTTTCGAGAATCGCGTTTTTTTCATTACGATCAACAGTATCGCTAACAATGTAAGAAATCATTAATAACGTCGAACGGTAGACTTGACGTTTTTTCGCACTAACGATATGTAAAAAAAAAAAAGAGGGATCACGAAAGCCAATCACGTAGACTATGTTGCGCAGATCGATGACTTGCACGACGCGAGATAAAGTCATAATGCAACAGAGCGTTCGGCGCTATTTCGCTCTTGTTTTCCGAATAGCTGCAATAACAGATGACTCGACGAAAATCTTGTGTTGTAAAAAAACATGTTAACATTAATTGTGCGGCAGAATTCGATGGTTCAAGCGATGTCGGCAGAATTTTGTATTGTAGTTAACGCACTTAATAATTACACTATAGTTACGTAAACTTATTATTTGAATTATTAATTAAATTAATATATGTCACTGTAACATAATAATTTTATACTAACCTTATTTTAAACTACACTGTCATATAGTACTACTACTAGTAATCTAATAGTGGTTTTCTATGAAATTGATTTATGTCGAAAAACTTCTAAATACGCTAGAATTAATCATTTATTATTATAATCACCAAATCATCTTTTTAAAATCAATAATTTATCATCAAAGAATATTACATACCAGCGTGATTCATTCGTCTCTTCGTTCACCAGCAAAAAAAACACTATTCGAGCCCGTCAAGTGCCTTTTTTTTATTAACTTTTATTGGGTTTTTCGTCGACAGGTCAATGTCGACAGTTGATCGACATATCGAGTAGCTCCAACGAGAGCGACATTAGCACGTGATAGGTTTACGCACCTCACCACCGATAAACCGGTCGATACCGGAGACGGAAACCGAACAGGAGAACGGTGCACGGGGTCGGTCAAAAAATGAGGGTTGCTTCGCGAGTCACGTCTGAGCACGGACTGGCGTGCTCGGCCTTCGGTGTGCGACCACCCTCGCTCGGGCTCGTATTATCGAATGGTCTCTGTGTGCACACCTGCCCGACATTTCAATATATCTATATATCCTGTACAACGAATGCCTATACATGATTACAACTACTCGCGAGATTGACAAGGAAACGCTCAGACTCGTTCATTTGTGAAACTTCACGTTACGCTGAATTCAAAAATTTTATGACACCATTTTATGACATCTATTTACTATGTGTATCTATTTACTTGTTCCTTTCTCCAATCTAATAAGGTACATACACACTGAAATGTCTAATCTCGCTGATAATGAATATTCTTATATAAATCGTAGATAATCTTATGCAAATCTTATATAAATCTTAAATAAATCTACGTAATTTATATTATTAATTGTTACTGTAAATGGAACGTTCATTTTCACTGTAAATTATTGGCGAAAACGAAGAGTTTATTAATAGCTCGCCACCTCGCGATACTTCAATTGAGAGATTGTCACGTCGCCTGGAAACTTTTCGGATCATTTTCCGGCGATGCCTTCCGTGTTGGCGACCATAAAACATAGCCGCGACATCACGAAACCCGGCCGACTTCTCGGCCTCCCCTCGTCATCCGGCGGCAGGATAATAATTAGTACAATTAGGGGTGCAGGGTGGGACGCGTGCGCGCGGGTCCCTGCAGCGGATCCTGTAAACTTTCAGCAATAATTTACAGGGCTTTTAGCGACTTGGCAGGAAACAAGCCGCTACCTTGAGACTTACGAAGCCAGGCTTTTCCGAAATTGCACGAGTTCATCGCACGATAGCCCTTTAATATTCCAGAATTAGCATTATTCATGACACCGTGATTTTTACTCGTCAACGATCTCTGACGTCTCGGACGAGCTGTGCTGCAAAGAAATGCAACGGGAGTTATAAAATAAAATTTAATATAAACTTGGAAATGGAACAACTGACATTTTCTTAATGTTATATACTGACATATTCTTATTTATATAAATAAATTAAATCATTCTTCATCTTCCGGCAACAAATTGTGTCGTTTTATAAAATTATTGAGATTTTGGGTTAATGGGTGTCAATTATTCTCCTATATCTTAGTTTTGTATAAATGCATAAATTGTGTGTTTCCAAATTAATTAACGTACGCGCGTTAAAGAGCAGAAATTTGTCAGATTCCGTAGAGATTCGCAACGTGCGCGTACGCACGCGTGAGCAGCGTCTCGCGTTTGCGAAGAGAAGGTCCCTGTACTGCTGTCTGCCACCGCATTATATATGTACGTATACACGATATTATGATACCCCGGACCTCCGGTTGTAACGTTGTTGCGCCGAGATACCGAGAGGGGTAACTACCGTGCCTCGTGTTCCGCGTTTTTAGAACTCGAATGCGCTGAAACACGAGTCGCGTGAGACGCCTTTCCCTCTTTCAATTCGATCGGTTAATTATAATCGCGCGAATGAGGGTCGGCGATGTTACTGTCGGAATGTCAGTGATGAGCAAGGGGAGAGGAGTGATTATGGCGCGCGTAATTGCGAAACTAAGAAGAAAATTAACGCCGACGTATGGTGTACGTTCCTCAACGGAAACGGACTTAATTCCTTTTACACCGTATGCGTTCTCGGTTGTTGGCGAATTAAATAAGTATAATGATAGCGTGAGAAAAAGCTCGACATGTAAACTCTCGTACTCCTCTACAGAAGTTAATTTACTATAAATTTAATTTAATTTATTTTTTTAATATTTTATATATATATATAATTCGTTAATTTTCTCACCTTGCAATTTTCAAGAAACTACCTTTGAACTATATATGTTTAAAAGAAATCTCAAATCTGTTAAAAAATAGATATTGCTTCAGCCATTCTTTAAGGTATATGCAGTGAAACATTATAAGAATGAATGTGGAAGCTAAAGGTAAGGCAGCTAAAGAAGCGAGATAAAGGTCTCGGTTAGCAGCTCTTATCATCGATCGTGCCGCAAAGTTGAGCTGCGAAATGAGCCAAATGAGGTCGATATAGCTAACGCAATCTACGTGCTGCCAAGTGGCGCGATTCGCGCGATAATTGCTTGCGAACTGGCGAACCTTACCTCCCTTTCACCCATCTCCCACCCTCGCCCGGCTCATTCGGAACAGCTTTTCGCTCACCCATCACTCACGCGCTCGTTCGCGACTGCTCGTTCTACTGACAATCCGAGCCCTCAAGAACCAGAGCCTGGCACGAAGAGCTCCATAACCCAAATCGCTTTCTTCTGAAGAACAGTTTGCTAACACGTCCGCGCGCGGATCCTTCTTGTCCCGATGTTCAACTGGAAACTACGCCCCGGCAATAATCGATAATACCTAACGAACCATAGCTTTTACTTAATTTGAAAGTAACAGTAGTATTGTACAGGTTTTCAAAGCTCTAGAAATTCCATCACAGATTCTTCAGTTGTAAGAATCCTACTGTGGGACGTTAAAATATTCTCTTTCGGCTCCTTCAATATTATTGATATAATATCAAAATATTACAACAAATTTTGTGTAATGACATAATAATGACTAGTATTGCCAACTCTTTCTTCGGACATTTTCTATTTTATCAATGTTAAAAATTAAGGAGGAACTTCCAAGGAGCCCTAATTTTTCCCTAATTCTTCCAAGTTCTTCTCGAAAATGAGCGATTCGTATAACACAGTTACAGGCCATTAAATGGCCGTAGTCGATGAGACACCCTTGCTATTTCATCGTAAATCACGGAAACGACATCGGATAGCCGGCCGGCTGTCGTTTCCGACGAGCTCGTGAGTCCGTCGCTCGCGCTTCGTGCAAGTCGCGTGCTCTGCGATCGTAACAACGAGCGAAACGTTCAGCCGTGACGCGAAGTTATGGCTCGGCGCACGCGACGAGACTTCAGCGCGGCGATTTTCTTTTGTCACTCGTTATTACTCCGTGTCGTGCCGTCGTTAAAAGTGACGTGGGTGTCGGCCGTTGGATGACTTTTCTGCGCTCCTTTAGCTCTCCGTTTCTCCTAACTTTTCAGACAACACGACAAAATCGATACAGCACGACAACGGTGATAAACACCAGAAAGGGGAAGGCTTGTTTCCGTAGAAATAATGTGGAAAAAATTGCGAGAGGGTTGTTCGCAAAAATTAGAACATTTAATTTTACTATAAATATTACGTTCAGAATTTTCTCATGCTTCATCAAAGAAGATTGGCGATGTTCCTACGCGTTTTACTTACAATTCCGATCGGCGCGAGTCTGGCTAAGTTTCTCCCTTTATCTTCGGGGAGAAGTATGAAAAATTACGTCACGATGGCAGAGGTACGATTTACGTTCGCTAAATGCGGCATCGATTTTAATTACTCGACCGGGCCAGATTGACGAGCCAAAGCGAAGACATTTCTTCTTCTGCGATGGCATCGAAACGAAGTCTGAGACGAGAGGTCGTAAAGTCGTCCACGCGGTCTCGAGACATTTCACATGAAACTCTACGCGCCCATTAAAAACCAATTCCCAGAAAGCGTTCTAACTAACGAACGAGCCGACTGATCTCGCTAACATAAACTATTTTTTAATAACTGATAATTTTAATTTTTTTGTGTGCATATTGAATGGCCGCCCCATCGGGATAAAAAAGTGCCACTTTCGGCCCATATTTGAAACGCGCGTCGTTAAAACCGTTGTCGCAAGAGTAAATATTTTACTGTTCGTGCCTTTACGGCTCAGTCCTGTCTGAATAATTATGCGATCTATGTATCTGTCCGATAAGTGTATCATGACATTCATTGGTAACGCCCTTGAAAGTGATATAGCGATACCAGGCGTTGTAAAAGACTAGAAACATAAAATTCAAAGTCTTTTATAATGAATCCCTTCTTAATGTACTGTAACACAATAAAAGTCGTTTAATTTTACGATACTGTTTTTAAATTTCTGTACTTTGCTGTATATCAGGAATTTTACAGTCTGTTTCTATATTTGTTACGGATCACATAAAAGAATTCGCTTTTGCATTCACAAGATTCGAGATTTCGATAATTCGATGCTTACTTCTAAAAATTATTCGAATTGTCTTCTTCGCATCGAGATAGCAATTGTTGTTTTTTGGGTAAGAATTGTTAAAATATGTCAGAAGTACGCAATTATTTCCTCGCACATTGAAAACGACTTATCTTGCATATTAACACAACCTTTTAATACTTGTAACTTCGACAGAATCAGCGAGCGAGAATCTCACTGAAGCAAACACTCTGTCTTTTATTCAACCTTCCTAACGTCACAATTTTTTTAGATACGCAAGCACATTAGCACGAAAACGTATTTTACAAAAGGAAATAAAATCCATTGATTTCGAAAAAAAAAAAAAATTGACAATTACGCACATTAAATCTTGTCTAAAATAGAATTGTTGTTTGTGTTTCATTTTCAAAAATAAAATGTTAATATATTTCTATTATCTTTGTATCTTATTTTATTATATGCAGTCAGTCGTCGCAGAAGAAAATTGTCGCAAACATATATAAAATTTACGGAAGCAAGATTCAAATCGCAAATATTTTCGAATGTTTGACTAGCTGCCGACACCGAGGTCAGATTTCTCCCTTCATCGTGACTGAGATACGATTATGTAACTGTCGCATTACATTGACGCGATTTATTGAGCAAATTTATTAAGGAGCGGGACACACGTGCGCTCAAGCGTTTATTGGATTATTGCGCGTGTGTGAATTTACGTAACGCGGGGGAGGAGTGAATTATGTTCGCTCTAAGCGAACAGCTTATGGCATTTATTAGAAGTCTGAGGGGTGCTCCAGAATTACGAGCTTCCAGTCGCGGGACTCTCGCTTTTTCATTTATACGCCCGGTAAACGGCCGGCCGTTATCGGCCGACACCTTGGTCGGTTCTCAAGAATTTACTGCCAACCGAGGGAGATGACGGGACTGTAACGATTACGGGAGATAATTTCCTACATAGATACCAGATTCTCCGACGTTGTCCGAGAGAAAGCTCCGCGAAATAATCGAAGTACCGCCGATTTATAAACTTATCTTCTGTAACGACGTCATTTTTTTGTATTTTTCTATATATATTTTTTCTATAAATAAAACATTTCAAAGAAAATATCGAGAAATAACGAACAGGTCAAAGATAATGGAAAGGGATATTCAATTTTATGTATTAGAAATGTGATTATCAGGGTAATATATAATTATTAATTAAAAATAAATTATTTGACAAAACAAAAAGTGACAAAAATTAGTAAAAGTAATATTTAAATTAGTCACTGCAGTTAAATAGCAAGTAGCCGTGAAGTAAATTGTAAGAAGTAAAGCAAAAATGGAAAAGTGATCAAAGCTGAACTTATGAATTCACTCGAATTTGCCATAATTCATAACGGCAATCGATCCCATTAATTGGAAAATTTTGTATGTAGAATGAATCGCAGAACGACTCCGCACGTCGGGGACGTTCAATCGAAAAGTTGGCCATCGAACGTGATGCTTTGATCTGCCAAGACTTCGAGAGGGCAAAAAGGGCCGTTAACGGTATTACAAAGAGCATCCCTCCCTGTTTCCTTCCCTTTACCTTCTCTCTCCGTTGCGAGATCTCGTACAGGAAGAACCTATAGTCAGCGATCGGATTGGCTCATTGAATTTTAAAATCTCAAATAGAGTTAGCGCAGACATCAGACGATTCGAGGGAGTTCGCATCAAAATGCAGAATATCTTTTGAACGATTTACGACGCGCACATTTTAAGGTCTTCTGATAGAGATTATAAATATAAGGTGAAAATCATATTGAAAAAAAAATTATGATTTTCCTCTTTTAATTTCTTTTCAATTATTACAGGTAAAGATGAAGAAAAAATAAGTTGATACGTTTTATTAAGCGTAGTAGTAACGACCGATTCAAACACAAAGCTGGTTGTAAAAACAAAATACTTAAGTTTCAACACAACTTTCTCAAAAACGTTTTACTTAAATTTATTTTTAAAACAATATTTATATATGTAAGACTATTTTTTTGTAATGACTTGATAATTGCGATATAAATTATACATTCTTCTTTTCGTATGTTATCCGTTTGTATTTTTACATTATTATTATGGTTATTATTACTCGTTAGCCATCACTACGAATTATTAAACATTATTAATTATCTAACATAATTTGTATGGAAAAGAGGTTTAGGATTATAAAATTCATCGTCGCATCTGGAACGTCGGTCTCGTAAACCCAGTACCTAAAATCACAATTATAAGGGTCAATCATGGGAATTCGTAAGGTGGAAGAGTTTACCACACAGTAGCAACGCCAGGCAGCATCAAATAAATCGTCCATCGACCTAGCTAACGACACCCCAAACATATCTCTCGTTGGGGTAGGCTAAGTTCTCCTCCCTTTTTTGGAGCGAGGGTGGCCTAATTCGTCATAACGTTCTTCCTATCCCGGTAACTTTGTCATCAGGAAGCCTTATCTATCCCCACCGTCGCGTCGTCGCCGGACTTTATCGGCTGTTAAATTGCCGTTCCGTTAACGGCCGCGCCGGAAGAAGAAGAAGAAGAAATAGAAGAGGCACAACGGGGCGTCCGGGGGGACGAAGGCGGGACGCGGCCAATGGATTTTACGACGCGATCAAACGCGTCCGACGCTAATTGCCTTCTTTTTTTTTAACCATCGCCGGCGACCCACCGCCGCACGAGGCGGCGGAATTCGCGACGCGGGCGTGAGTATCACGGACAGTGTGATTTCCCCAACCGGAAGTGAAGGCTGACTTTGTAAAATTTCCACCGATTGGCTATTAATTGGTAATATTAACGAACGGGTGTATTTAACTGCACGACCGCTGTCTACGTGAAATGCTACCTTGTGCTGCAAATGAACCATCTACCTGAATGGACGATCGCCATCGCGCAGTAAAACCAACTAATGGGTCTAGTAATATCTCTAATATCGGTGCTCCATAACGTTTAAAGTGATCGTTAACTGGATAGTTCTTGATCGATTCTCGAGTTTGTGAAGTAATTAGACGATTAAATTATTTGAAATTATGTACTATTTTGTGTTTTAACACCTTTCTTTGCAAAGCACGAATTTTTCGAGGCAAAAGAATTGTTTCTCTTTATCACATTTGCATCTTGCACACATTGCACTTCTTACATCAAAAATCATACAATGCAATCTCAGCAAAATTCGCAGAATAATCCTTATTCTGAATATCTACGTGAAGAATGTTTGACTGAACAAAAAGAAAACCGAAAGGAAAGATAGCACGTATCCTAGTTCAACGAGCATCGAGTTTCTTTTTAACACGAGATCTCCAAATGAATTCGACATCGACAAGGCAGAAGAGACTTCTTTTCAGTCTTTATCATAATTGAACAACTTTTTGCTATGTAACACACATAGTCTCACTAATGCTAAATTAGCGAGGAATCCTGGATGAAGTTACGTTTACGTCGTATTCGCGACATTCTCCCGATTCCCTCATTAAAATCGCCGCTGCATTCCTAACATTCACGCGCGTATTTTGAAGCCGCAAGTGAGAAGTCTGGGCGCCGATGAAAGGGCGCTCGGCAAACCTCGCATGATTCGCCCCAATTATCCCAACATTTACCCGAACTGCCACCGCATAGCCACACGTGCAACTCGCAGATGTTGGTCGGCCACACGCGAAAATTCGTACGAAAGTGGCTCGCAACGCTGTTTAATTGCTTGCCAGAACCAGCCTGCAACGAGATCGCTCGCGGCTGCTTGCTCACGAATTTGTATATCTGAGAAGTACACGTTGTCCGATACAAGTGTGCACGTGCAATGCACGTCACGAATCTAACAAAAGTTGGTGAATGAGGACTACGGAATTCGAATTAGTTGAAATTGGATTACGATTCACGGGTCGAAGAAAGTGTAATAATTATACATAAGAATAATTGCTGCCTGCTCATCATATAAATGGATAGAAGTTAAAATGAGTCGGAAACGATTGGTGAAGTTCTTCGCAATTAATTTTTCATCCATTTTCCACGTAATTGTTGTAATTACATGTCGAGAAAAATTGTGTTGAAACACACAGCATACGTAATTATCATTTTAATGGATATTTTTAAATATCTATGTATAAATCCAGAAAATAATATTAGGATATGACAAGTAATAATATTATTAGAATAACGAGTAATATAATATTGGTATTGTCAATTTTGTATTTTATTTTTTTTTGTATATTATAATTATTACTTATTGATTTTCAATTATTTCTGGTCTGGCAAATGAATTCTTAATTTTGATGATTGGGCTTCTTCATGATACAATTACAATTCTTACGATTCAGTAGAAGAAATCATTTCTTGTAGATGAAATCGCTGTTCAGTAAAGAAGAGGTATTTTGATGTGTTGAGCTGAGCTCAAGAAATCGAAACTGCCGATCTTCCGCCTTCCTTGAAATTTCAAGGGGTAGTCAGTGGCCGAGAAAGAGGAAGAGAGCGGGGTGGCTTTAGGTGGCGCTCTCTGGCGTTGTTTCTGCCAATCGATACGGGGTTTCGAGGGTAGACAGATCTTCGAGATGGGGATTAGGGTGCGGCGACGTGCGGAGAAATCGTCGTCGTCGGCGGCGATGGTGGCAACGGGGGTGGAGAAGCAACGGGGGTGGAAGGAAGGAACGAGCGGCCGTGGAATCGCGAGGGTGAGCGCGGAGCCAGGCGGAGGTTGCAAAGAGGTCGATTCAGCGCTGGACCAAGGTCCACTCTCACTTGCCGGCAGGGAGGGGAGAAGACGCCGGGACGAAGCGAGGGTTGATGTAGAAGGGTGCAGCGCGGGGGTGGCCTTAGTGGAGCCGTAGAATGGCGTGGCGGGGGAAGGTGAGTGAGAGCGAATCGAGAGCGAGAGTGAGTCGGGCTGCCGAGCCGAGCCAAAGGGGGTGAGACGTCAAAGGGTTCTCTCGCCCGGAGAAAGTGAACAGTGGTGGCCAACCCAGCATTCGAGAAAGTTACTCCCGCAAAACCAATTTTATTATTCAAATAAATAAATGTAATGTGCGTATTAGTCGCGATTATGATAGTAGCAATAATAGAAACTATATCGCGCCATGTAACTGTTGCGAAATTTATTGTAATATTGGGGAACATGTACTACTTAATGATATAACTTTTGTTTGTTGTTAAAAATTGAAAAAGGGGGAACAGTTATTTCTATATTTTATAAAATAATTTAATTAATATTTTTCAAACCGGTTATTTGTATTTACTCAGTTCTACAACCAGATTCAACGAGGAATGCGCGACTTCTCTGCCATTGGCTTGTCAGGACTAAATTGCAGCGACTCTTTTAATTTTCGGATGTGACTCGGAACGTGCAATTGCACGTCGCATAAATTGCTTGAGTGCTGCAGCAACGCACAATTATACTGCTCACGCCGAGCACGCAAATATTCAAGGAATAGCAATCAACCTTTAGTTTTTCTCTGCTGACTGTCGATTTTCACGCTTTTTATTACGTACAGAACAAACAAGTGCATCAGCGACCGGATTCTTATTTAGATGTTTTTATTTTTTAGGGATATGTTTCTTACTCATGTCTACAATAAACAAGAATAATTGCAATTTTGCATTAAATTTAATCTTATTGAAACACGCATGTTACATAAAATATTACTAAGATTAATAATAATTATTCAAAATTATCTTATTTAAGTAGTAAACTTCAGAGCAACTTCGAAGTTAATCTCTTCTGAATAAAGAATAAAAAATCTAGAAAGATTTTTACTTATATATCATCTTTTTGATATTTCAGTTCGCTAATTTTACACGAGAAGTCATTCAAGAAGCTATTTTGGGATTAAATCTTTTCAGCTCCAAAAAGCGTGATGCAGCTTCTTTGAAAGACACGACTCCATAAAGACGTTTTCAGGAGAAGACTGTTGCGTTTCAAAGAATTAACGATCTACAATTAAGTTTGATTGAAGTGGAAAGGATTAAGTTTCGACAAAGAAAGTCCTACGACAGAATCCGGTGCTTTTATCGGGTGTGAATATTCGAGCACAGAGCAAAGTGAATGTAAGACCTTAAATAAGATCTCCGCGAGACAATATGAAAAGTAGGGGGTGGTGAGAAAATTTTTGGTTATTGGACGACCACATCGTAGATAGAATCCGAAAGGAGAAAATGTCCAAGAGGGATTGGGAAAAGACGAGCATGCAAATGGACCGACCGGTCGAATTTTCTCGAGGCACGTTCTCAGAGTACACACACACACACACGCGTGTGTGTGCGTATCGCGGGCGTATGTGTCTGTAAACACGCAGGGGGTGCGCGTCCGCGCGTCTCTCTCTCTCTCTCTCTCCCTCTGTTTCTCTCTTTTGCGCTCCTTGCCTGGCTCCATCGTTTTCCCTCTTTTGGATTCGTTTGCGGACACGTAGAGCAACGTATTCGAGAAGCGAGCGGCCATCCTTCCTACGCGAGGCAAAACTAAGGGGAAATTGACCGACGTGCAGTGGTTCTCCGTGATCCAGGAAACTGCAAAGTAACCGGCTTTGATATTTTCAAAGAGAGTAGTTAATTTAATCCTAAATTCCGCAACTTTCAAACAACGAAAATTGTGTATCTGTTTTAAAAAACATCTTAAAATACATTCGAGAGGAATTTTTTTCCAAAACTTTTATAACAGTACATCTGTGATAACGTTAAGATTTTGTAAACTGCATTAAAAATTAGGGAAAGATTTTTAAATTCTACTTATAAAAAAATCGAAATAGTATTTCAAATTAAAATAGTGATGGCATTAGTTCAAGGCATTTTACGAGCCATATATTGATACAATAATTTTAAACGAGAGAAAACAAAAAGAATTTATCTGAAGTAGACTAATAAATGTTATCTGTAAAAGTATATTTATTGAGGAATTATAAGAAGTCTTTTATAAAAATTATATATATATTATATAAAATTATATATATATTATATAATATGCTAAACTTAAGATACGTCTTACTTGTTATTATAGAAATGAGACTAAATACAATCAAGAAACGATCATCACTATACAGATTTTAATGTCCTGACGTATAAAGAGCAAGCACGAAAAATGTTATGTTATTTATTCTCGTCAATAATCAAAATATAAGTAAAAATAAAATTCATTTGGCAAGCTCCAATATGCTCTCCAAATAGACTTCGTTTAAATATTCAGAGTCTTTTTGTAAATTGATGATCTTCTGCTGTGATCTAATATATGTATATCATTTCTAATATTTTGTAAGAAGTTCAATATAAACCCATCTCTTTGAAAGACCCTCTAAAGTAAGATCTAAAAGGATATTAGTAAAAAAGTGATACGACATCGAGAGAAAATATGGTATCGGAGCTTGCCAATTCTAAACCTGAAAGTTTGTTATATAATTCTTTGCTGTTGTTTATGCTACTGTTAGTCTTAGGAACACCATCGGTAATGATTTTCTGTATGTTCCTAGATTATGAAGCGCTATATTAACAGAAGAAACTATGATTCTATAGCTTAATTTCTCTTTTGGATTTTAGAAAGTCCGTAAGCTTTATAAAATCTCCATACGGAATCAATAAATAATCTCAAACAAGATACCATTTTTTCATAAAATCTTTGTTTTTCATTGATTATCTATCAATACTATTTCATACTTTAACTAAAACAAAGTTTGATCTATCGTAAGTCTTCAAAGCGGAGCAAAAAATTTTCTTTCCTGCGAAAGCCTCAGCTCGTCTCGACGGATGCAAATCGCGAGGGTTTGCCGAGAGGACCGGCCAAGAGGCCGCGGTGGGACGAAAGGAAGGAAGAAGGATGGACCAGCCGCGGGGGTGCAGGGTGTAGAATGGCTCGTAGGTAGGGTGGCTTGATATCGGCGAGAAGGTGAGTTTCGGAACGCGATGTCCGGCCTGGTCCAGCCGGCAAGGGAGTATTGATCTAGGCTCAGACTAACCCCCCCGGGCCCCTTCTTCCACCCTCTTCCTCGGTGAACCCCGACTACCTCCTTCGTCTCCTCTAGCCTCGTCGCGAAGCCACCCCTGTTCCTGGAGGTCGCCGAGACCGAGGGAGGAAGAGAAAGTGCGGGAAGACAGGGGGTTGGGTGTGAGGAATGGTGGTGAGGTAGACACGAGGAGGGTTGAGGGGCGGCAAGAAGGGTGGAGGACCTCGAAGTCCGGCTTGCCCGAGCTGGCCCCCTCGGCTCTCTACGCACATTCACTCTCACCTCCTACACCTCCGACCGCCTCCTCTTAGACACGCTGCAGCGGTGCTCATCTTCCCGTCTTAATGCAGGAACGAGCTTTCTTACGAAAATGGACTCCAAAAAGTATAAGTAATTTAAAAAATGCTAGCAACTTTGTAAATCGCGAGCTAGAATTTTTAATACTGAAGAATAAATCTTGAAGTATCCTTACTTTAATCCCTGTTTTCTTTATCATCCTTCATAATTCTGAATTTTTTCTGTGTAGTTAATAATAGATTTTATACGATTTTACTATGTACAGGAATACTTTTCTTAATTCTTCTAAAAAGTGACCCAAACTATCTGCTTAAAAATTACAATTTCTCAGTATCAGTATAAGATTTGTCAGTAAAATGCTTTTAACACGACCTTGAACGTGACTCTACAACTCGGAAGCACGATTAGCGACGGCGTTTATGGTCGGTGCACCAGTAGAGCGAGCGACGATAACGTCGCAGCGAGTTACTCGAATCCCAATAAATCCAACCCGCCCTTCGCGGTCTAGGAAGCCTGCATGAGCTCGCTCCGAGATTAGTATTAATTTATAGCGCCGGCAGATAGGATAGAATGCGATGGTGGCCGGCGCTGGCCGAGAATGGGAGAAGGGCGGAAAGTGAAATTTCGTGGCCGCCGGAACAGGACCGGGCCGCCATTTCCATTTTCCACGCTGATAATTGCAAGCTGAGAATTCCGCTCTCGCGTGACTACGGACAAAGTTTACCCTGCTTCCCAATTGTGTATCGCGCTCTTTTATCAAAGTGATAAGATAATTAAGTGATGAGCTAACTAATTACAGTTATTATTAATTAATATAACAGTTATTATTAATTAATTAATAATTTAGAAATTGTTTCCAAAAAAATTTTCTATTGAAAAACGTACGTATTTGTCGGGATAAATGATGACTGACCGACTTGTCTCCTGACTCAGTTGCGTAACATCTTTTATCCTTTGCGATTGGAAACGTGCAGGCTTAAAAGATTGTTTCCCCTAAGGTTGAGACATACCATAGCCAGTTTGCGGCTTTATCTTATTAAAGACGTAACAGAGATGCCTGCTAGGGATGGCACGTAACGAGGGAGAAAAATGAAGAAAAGACGACAACCTACCCCACGAACCATCGGTCATCGTCCAAAACCTCCCCGTCGTTTTTTCCTCACCTTCTGCGATATCACCCTGTAATGAATCTGTCTCAGAGCTGTGAGATTTCATTTCCTTCCCTCTTCCTGAAGGAAACAGCGAAATCATTTTTACGATTCTAGACTTTGCAAGATAAATGATACCAATTTTTAACATGTTTATCTATAATACACACACACACACACACATATATATATATATATATATATATATATATATATTATAGATATATTAGAATTTTATTTCTACTAGCTTGATATTCATGCTTCGTAAGATCTTTGACAAATTATTATTAGAACATTATGCAACATCTTTTTTAAAACTCAGTAACATCTGATTAAAAGTAAAATGTAAAATTTTTTAAACAACAAAAGTAAACATGCAGGAATCTTGTCCTGATGTATCTACTGTTTACGTATCTAATTGTTGAGAGAGAATTCGCTTTCTCGTACGGCGATAAGAGAGAACTTGCACTATCCCATTAATCGAATTACGACGAGTACATCCTCAGAACTTCCGGCCGCGGTATTCGGGAGGAGTATCGGAAGTCCGAAGTCGTCGTGGGAATTGAAACCTCTCCTGAGCGGGCGGTGAGCCGTGGTCGAAGAAGCTTGCAAGGGACTCCGACCCACGAAGGAACCCAGCGATAGCGACCCAGTCCCGAAGACTTTGACCCACATCATATCGCTCGTTTTTGCTTCTCCGCCTCCACCACCTTCCGAGTTCCTTCCCTCTCGAGACTATTATCTTAATCCCATACATCCTCTTTAAGAGACCTGCTCTCTCAAAGACCATCTTCTCGTCTCAGTGCTGATCTTACCGTCTCACGTGTGTCACGCTTTGATTTTTCTTCATTTCTTTTCGCGGATCTTTAATTGAAATGTGAGAAAATTATAAAACAGACCTGCAGGACAACCGATTACTATTGACAAGTTAATTTAATTATAACGACTTTATAAAATAACTTTTAATTAGAATTACCATACTAGACACAAAGTTCTATTAATTTCGACTTATCTACTCGCAAAGATTAATTTTACAAATACAACAAACACAGATAATTAATTTTGTTTTCAACAGAGATGGGTGAATTAATTATTGCTTGGACGGTAAACAAAATAATAACGCCGACCGCAAACAGGTTCTTGAAACACATGTTAAATTCAAAGTGCCGTATTACGCACCGGAATGGCATCCACGGTGAAATTTACATTCACACGATATCGTAGGCGGTAAAGAGGAAGTTACCGCAACGAGCGGTGTCATTTTCAAGGTCGAGAAGTACGGGCCCAAGAGCGATAGCGGGGACCACCAGCGGTCCGCCATACATACTGACCGACATTCCTGCGGTCGCCGAGATCCTTGATGGAGGATCCTAGATCAGGAATCACTGCAATTTCACACGCGTACGATGAGCTCAAAGAAGAGATCGCGAAAAGTGAAAAAAAGAAATTCTTTCGACAATTCACGGTATTTAACATTGTCGAAAGAATTTCTTTTTTTTCTACATCCGAATTTTATCGTAAAAAAAAGATTAAATTTGATCTCTAAACGACAAATAGTTGTCGATCATAGAAAAATAACTCATTACCTCAATCCGCAAGATTTTATTGATGAAGGGATTCCGAAACCCGTCCTTCATTAATATATTACTATTAATATATTACTATGACATCTATAAATCGAAATGTTGATATATGAAGAAGGCAATAACCTGTACTCTGTGTTTTCCTCGCATTTTCTTTTCGCAAAGAGCGACTAAACGTTTATCCAAGTTTTATGACGGAGTAATGTGAAACGCTTACACGGCTGTAAAATCAGCCTATATGTAAATGGAAACGTTTATAAGAAGCGACGTGCGTCGCGCCGGAATAATTTACGCGTTCTCCCGCGGACTTACGAGACGCTTAAAGTGTCTCGTGACAAACTCGGGACGTCTTCCCTCTTTTCTCCTTTCCACCCCGGAATCTTAATTCCGGTAAAACATCTTTCGTATCGGCGATCGTAAAGCTGGCGACACTTCCGCCGCAGAGATGAAGGGGGTGGTAAGACGACAGGGAGATAGAGGGAGGAGAAAGAGGACGGAGACGAAAAGTGGCAAGTCGAAACTCCACATGACGAAGATGTGCGATCGCGACGTCAAGAGTCGAGGGTGCGAACGAATTTATGCTAATTCAGTCCTCACTGAACTGTCTGGTAATCAAACTTAATTGACTCTCGGATATATGAACTCGTTTCGCGAAGTCGATAAAATCTGGCGGAAAAATTGCCCCGGGGAAAAATGGCCTCCTGAGGTCTTTTCTAATTTCCATTATTTTGCTTTTTATTAATTTAGGCCTGAGGACTCTTTTAAAGCCATGCACTTGACAGTTTAGTCTTAAGATTAATTAAAGAACGGATCAAGCTATGCAGGAGAAGATGATTACATTTTTTCAAAGGAATTTCGATTTTGAAGATTAAGCCAATGTCAATATTCATCTTTTGAACTGAGTATTTACTGAAAGGATCATTGGAAGAAAAATAAAAAAAAATTCCATACATTTTTCACAACAATGCACTTAATACTTAAGATTAACAAAATATCTTTTGAAATACAAGGCGGAATTCTTCAAAAGTTATTTCAACTACCTGCGTAAACCCTTTTCACTGCTCCTCACGACTTTACAATGTTGCTTTAAACAGCAAATTTTTGTATTCTTCTGTATAGCTTTCAATTTTGTACAAATGCTACTCGGAAATGAGCTTGCAAAAAATGCGCATAATTCTCTCTCTCTCTCTTCTAGCACTTCTATTATAAAGAAATAAAAATATCGTTAACCGAGAGGGTTTCCGGATGGATGCCACGTGCATGTTGGGCATTTTGCCTAAGTAAAATAAAAATATCAACTAATTCTTGCATCTTTCAAGAAATCTCGTTCTCTTCTTTCACTTAAAATATTTGTCGAGATCACCTCGTTTTGCTAACGATCTTTCGCGACGCGACGAGTTTGGCACGTTCTTGAGCAAGTGGCGCGATTACCAGTTTAAAGTAGCTAACGTCGGCGTCGCCGTCGTCGTCATCGTCGGCGGCAACGGCGGTGTCGGCGAGCTCTACTCCTCGTAAAATTATCTGCAATAAAATCGTGATTTACGTCCGCGTTCCTGGAAAGCGGGCCGCTCAAACGCTTCATTCCGCGCTGCGCTCCTCGTCCTCTTCGCTCGTCCACTCTTGTAGTTTCGCGGGGACGTCGAGGTCGAAGACGACGGGAACGACGCCTCTCGGCGCACTCTGACCTTTCTCGGGGATAATATAATATATAACATTGAGAGAGCATCACGCGTCGTATCCATACCGTTCGTTTATGGTGATTTACGAAACGAAATTCGTCTTTTATGTTAACAAAATGTTACCGTTAGGTCGCGTCTTCCCTTATCCTTATACGCAATAAAGTTTGAAATTTCATTTCCTCGAGTTTGTCAAGTCTGCAGTTTACTCGTTCAAAGCTCGTTCCAGCTTCCAGATTACAGCCCTTAAAATTAATTGCGCCGTAATACTTTTATTAATATTGAAATCCGCGTTGGCGGATCTGATAGACTATAATCATATTTTATTGACGCAATTTCATCGCGTCGCGGGGGTCACGGGGGTTGCGCCGAAGTTACGGCTTTTCGAAACGCCGGACGCAGTGACGCAACAAGAAGGAGGAGGAGGAGGAAGGGAGAGAACATTTTATGCTCGCACGTGGGACACTTTTGCAGAATTTGGAAAGCAAGAAAGACGGGAATTTCGGAGGGAGCTCGCGCACTTGATACCAGCCGAGAAAGTAACAGCCTCCACCTCGATCCCCTCGACCCTCTTGCTCGCAACAGCTACGCGTGTAAACGCTCGAGGGTCGCGCATGACGTAAACGCAATGTAGAACGCAGGACTGCCGTAAGTCGTAAAAAGAATCCCATAAAACGGTAGCTCCCCGTCCCTTCCCCGCGCCCTCGGCAATTTCGTATATTTGCGTCAATCTTCCTTATGTTATGAAGTAGGACACACCAAATGTGTAATACGTACGATCGCTATAACTTCGCAGAAATAGCGCCCCTACAAATAATTGTCCATCGACATTATTGCTTAGAATATTATTCATCGAGTCCCTTGGCGATACTTTATCAATAACATCTTCGCCGACATACTCTTGAGAAGCGTTTAAAGACGCGAATGTCAAGATCGATATGTTTGACACATGTTTGGTACATTCGTAAACGAGATAAGAAACGTGTAGTTATATCGATAATCCGGAAGATTGACGCGGTTCAGCAAGATATCTAATTACTTTTATAATTTATCAAACAGTTCCTCGTCTTCCGTCGAATTGTGACATTTTTATCACATTAAACTCACAGTGATAAGACGAGAAAAAAGCCGGATTATTGAAGAAAACAAACATGACTTATGTAATAAGCTTTCCAATCTCCGATTTACTTTCTTACAAAACAATTTAAGAATAACAATTTTTGCGCAACATATTCTTCTATTATCGCGTTGGAGATAGGAAAGAAATTTCTGATAAGATACTTGTAATACCGTGAATATTAAATTTAATATGCATTCGATACATTTCTGACTTTGCAAAGATTTCATTTGTACGTTAATCCGCAAGGAGCGTGAAATACACATAGAAATTCGAACAAAATTATTTAGTACTAATATCCACCTATTGACCTATTGTTTATTTGATTATAAAAAGGTCATATAGGAACTTGAATTCAATTAAAGTATGAAATATATATTATAGATTCATTATGTGACTCATTACTTGGTCACGTTTTTCTCTTTCTTAAAAAAAAAAAGAATGTAAAATTGTTTTATTCAAAGTACAGAAGGAATAAAGACTGAGAAGTAATTCGAAGCGAAAATTGAAATGTAATGTAACTTGAATCTCGTACTGAACACCTAGTAATCTCATGTTTTTTTTTTAAGAAACTTCATTCGCTTTATACATGTAGCAATAAGTATTCCATTTATACGAATGAAATATTCCGTTTGCTAATCGATTTTTCTTCGAACCGATGTCAAATGATTAAACATGGTTCTTATCACCAACTTTTATCGGGCTAACTTAATTGCGGACCGGTCGCGACAAAGAATCGCCAACAAAGAACGCGACAGATGAATTATGAATCATGCTCGGTGACGCGAGGGCTATCGTTAATGTATTAGAATAAAAAAGGGGAGAAAAAGAAAAAGAGAGACAGAGACGGAGAATATATCGAAGCGAATATTCGAGCCGGCAGCCACAGTTTTACGGCGAACCTTGGCGGCGAGAAAAGCTGGAAAATTCAATACCGCGCAAGTTTATGTGCATCTACAAGCACGTCCCTCACACACGGCTTGAGAATATTAAAAACGAGGGCTTTTTATTAAGGCGCTTTTATGACCGGAAGCGCGCATCTTTTTGCCACTTATATGTCCGCCGGCAGAAGCACTTTGAAATTTTAAAGGAGAGAAAGCAGGAAAGAGAAAAAAAAATGAGAATCATGTTAAAAAACTTCATGTAAAAGACGAAAAAGTGCAAGATATAAAAAATAGATAGATCTAATAATTTATATAAAAGTATGATAGAAAATTTTTTAACTAAAAAAACGAAATTGCATTTTTCTCACGTCAATCGTGCGTTATCTTGTAACAAAATAAAGAACTTCAGATGCGATTTCAAAAAATAGTCACCAGAATTTATTAAAGAAATCATTAAAAGTATTGCAACGCGTAATTTTTATAGATATAAATATTTTTCGTCATTTTATCGTTGTTAATCGAAAACAAAAGGCTTCCTAAACTTCTTCTTCATAACCAACGGTTAGTATTACCGATAGTTAATAAAATTGGAAAGTATCTTGAACTATGTAAAAATATAAAATAATAGATACATATGCATGTGTGTGTTTTCTTTGTCATATTATAAAATTATTGTTATAAAACGTTACAAAACTTTTATGGAAGTGTTTTTACGAGACCTTTGTTCACCGTCGGTAATTGGAAACTTACAGAATCCTCAATTTTTATGTTAACAAACGTTATAAGTAATTGCAAACTATTTTTAAGCATGAAAATTGCGCTTTTATCAGTAAATACGTTAAATGTTCTCCGCAACGCCGATATGTAGATAATTTAATTTTCAAATTTTGCGTTACTGAAGAGGTCTCAGTGAACCGAAACGCGTCTAACGTATGTATAAGTTTATTGCGAATTGTCTTTTTATGTACTGACTGTAATTTACTTGACTAACTGATATATACATATGTTTTTTGGCTCTAAAAAAAGGCTTGTTTTATTTCATGAAATACGTTAAATTTGTATAATAAATATCAAACATCAGATGCGGCACGAGGGAGAGAAAAAAGAATGGTCGTCGACCATTGAAATATACCAAAAATTTATTTACATAAAAACATGAATATAATACCTATAATATTTCAACTGCTGCGCATTTCTTTGTTCGCTCGGTACGCGTTATACCTAAACAACTGGCGTCGGGTCACGAAATAATGTCAGTATTGTCACAATTTTTTTAAACACACCTATACAGAGTGTATCCGAAACAACCTGCAATATGACCTAAAGTCTAGCTGTTAAGCTACATCGAATCGATCTGACAGCGATGCAAAACGCAGTGTTCGAGGTCTCTCGTCCTCGCGATAACTGACCGAAGCGAGCTTCTCGAGCCGAAACAATTGATTAAACCAAACGAAACGCAGTGAAGCTCCGTCGTCGCAAGATTCTTCCAAAATCTTCGAAAGCTTACACTTGCCTGTCTCAATTCGCTGCTCCCTCGCAACAACGTAAACACGTTTGTAATTCATTGTTCGGCCGCGCGACAATAATTTTTTTCTCGTGGTACCATTTCGTTACAATATTTACAAAATTATTACGGACGACCTAGAATAAAGGGTCGACTCAAAAAGCTTCTCGTATCTTTACACAAATATTCTTCAATGCAAAAAAGAAACGAGAAATTTCTTTCTCGTTCGCTAAACCTACTCGCGAAAATTATTTTTTAATGAAGAAACAACGCGTAATGAATGACTTCGTTACTCTTGGTCTTAACTTGACAGATTTCGACAGCATTAATTAATCTTCTAAGTCGACCGCAAATACCATGATCAAAATTTTATAATTTCCACTAGTAACCGATAATCATTGTTGTGCTTTTTTCTTCGTTCCCTATAGATTCCAATTGCACTAATCGCGAAAGCTTCAATCAAATTATTGTTCACTGGAAATTGACGGTCGATTAACTCATCCATTTCACGAAAATCAAGCGATGGGCAGCACGCGTACATCGAATACTAAAGCTACCTACACAGATTGCCTGGAGTGTTCAGCTCGGCGAAAGTTCCTTAAGGAGTACGGATACAAAAGAAGTTTTTATCTCGGCACGCGCCAGCATTCCCAACGAGTCCCATGCCAGTCCCTCTTTCAATTTACTTGGAAGTCGGCGACATGATTCGCAACAACGTAAAAAAAGTATATAAACTTCCATTAGAATAAAAAATAAAATTATTTTAAAGCGCTAGTAAATCATATAGAGATGAATTTCATATCAACATAGAAATTAAAATAAGTTTAAAAAACAAAATGAAACTGAAATATAAATTAATATATAATGATATAATATTATACATATATAATATAGTATATATAATAATATAATTAATATATAATATATTAATATATTATATATTAATATATAATATATTAATATATTAATATATTATGTGAATATTATATGAATATTATATAATATTATATAATATATATATATATATACAATATATGCATAATAGTATAATTAATATAATATTTTAATTATATATAAAATTAATATAAAATGTACTGTCAAAATGTTTTCGACGAATTATTAGAAAAATAAGATTTCCGCACTCCAAGTAACGTAGAGATAACACTGATACTCGCACTCGCGGGTAATATATTTTAGAAATTCGTATGAAAAAGATCATTAGAGAAAGAGAGTCTCTGTAAAGTCGATATATTAGTCTCAAAAATGCATTTATATTATTGGTTCAGTTTGATTAAACCGCGCGTAAGGCGGAGATATAGTTAAATCGACATCGACGGTTCCACTTTAAGTTAGTCTTTAGCTATTATTAAGTAATTCGATTGTGTTACAGTACGCAGATTCGTGCTCGTTTATGGTGCTCGCTCGAGGGAGCACGTTCGGTGCGAGATCGTGCGGATCCCTTTGAAAATTGGAAAAATTTTCGCGCACAGGCACGACGTGAAAATCGTAAAAATCGCACGGTTGCATTGAAAAATGACGCGAATTCTTTATAAAACTGGAAAATCCTCACGCACAGACACACACGGTATTTTTTTTTAGAAAATTCGAAAAATTCTCGCACGCAGGCACGGCGTGAATATCCTTTTTAAAAGATTAAAAACGAATCAAAAGTGACCTGTCAACCAGATATGACGGATCGACAAGTCACTTGTGGCAGTATCCCGCACACACGCAGCATGGATTTTAGAAAGATGAAGAGGATATGATGAATTCGTGAATTATCGTGGATTATATAATCTCGGAAGTGTCGAATACTTGAAAAGTTAAAAATGATTTGTCGGCTCGATGAATTACTGGTCGATGAATTACTTGTGACGTTGAGCTCTGCAGTTTCCTATCCATATACTCGCGTATAATACTACGACGAAATATTTCTGTATCAAAATTTGTAATTCTTTACTTACAAAATACTTTCTACGGATTGAATGTCGCACGAACGGGCTTTCTCGAGCGGCTACCGATTTCGTATTATAAAAATTCGACGATACAGATGCTCCACAAGTCCGAAGAGTCGTTAACTTTCAACATGCAAACGTGATACAAATCGAGATATAAAACTACATCAGCTACGTGACCTTGAAAAGGCTCGGCTAGTCGTTGCTGAAGATTCCATTGGTGATCACAAACGGGAAGCTACGCACGATATTGTTCCTCGTTCATTGGCTAGCGCGACAATCTTCACGATCGCTCGACGCACATTTCGCTTTCTCTCCGGTCGACGATGTAAATCGCACGCACTTGGATCGCATTTTTCTTCGTCTAATTCTAGAAATCAGATATTTATAAAGTTAGTTAAATCGCCAAAAAAAAAACAGGTCCAGTGGATAACTAGCACGTTCGCGTGTTAGTTATTTATAGAGTTATCTAAAGAATTTCTTATTATTATTTATCTAGTCTCCACAGGGTTAGCCGGTTCATCAGAGAGACTTGCGAGAATTTCGATATTCTTATCATTTGATCCGCCTGACTCTAAGACTGTTGTCGTCAAATTTTTCCATCGAACGAAAAAGAAACGGAAAATGGCAATAAATCTCGTGTCCTCTTTGTATCACGAGACGGCACGCGCAGTTCGCTCCGACGACGAGCGGGCAAAATTACCATTACGTATAGTTCTATTGGGTATAACCGATGAACATACGAACAACCGTAAATCATCGTGTCCACATCGTGAAGTGTGTGTTCCGATTGTATAATACAATTACACAAATACAGCATCCAAGTCGATATAACGATGTAAACGCGCGTACATATTTAGTTTATATACATGTATACCTATGCACAAGGATGTGATCGCAAAAGATCGCTCTGGTCGCACAGAAGATGTTCGATAAAGTTGTTTTCTTTACTGTTTGCAACATCTGCGAAAATTCAGATCGCTTCCAATTCGAGCTGAGATCAATTTCGCTTCGCGGCGACTTTCTCGGCGTATCTTCGAGCGCAGCGGTTTACGCGTTACAGAACATGCGTTCCCTTTGTTATCATACTCTTTGGGGAATACAATCCGAATCATCAAGCTTTTTATTTCGAAAAATTCAAGAAGTAAGCGAAAACTCGAGAAAAATATATATAATATATTATATTACATTTTTATTCTCATTTATTATTATAGAGCGCGAATTAATATTTTCGCGATACTTCCGAAGCAACATTCTCTCGAAGCAAAATGCCAAATGAATAACTTTTTAATTAAATATCGAACTCGCCAAATTAATAAAAATTATATTCGGACACGATTACTTCTTTGACCGATAATTATTATTTTTTTTTTACTCAAACTTGAAAATACTTCAACAGATTATATTCGCACATATACCTTTTTTATTTTATATTATTTATCACATCCAAGTATATTTGAGAAAATCGTAGACGAGGCAGTTAGCGGTTATTAAAATTTACGCACAAGCAGAACTCTCTCTTGATTCTGCATAAAATGATCGGTTAGTCCCTACGTCCTGCCTTGAAAAATCGTGCGTTCCGTCGCGTTACTTCTCATCGCCTCCTCTTCTTCCTCACGCGATCCTTATAGATCACAGGAGCGTAATGGACACGAGGCTTATCATTTATATCACATCCTTCATATGTGCGGCAGTGTTCCTTATATGTTTATCGGCCATAACGCCATCGAATCTCTGTCGCGGGCTCGAATTCAATTTATTTCGTTGCTCGATTCAGAAGAGCGTTTATATCATTCATCTTTCGGTTCGTTTTTAGCTCTAAACGGCAGTTGCGTTACGTAGATCAAGGAGAACTTCCGGTAAGGACGGTTCGTCGACATTCATCCCCTTGTGATTTGTCATGATAATCTCAAACTTTTCGTTGCTAGTAATTTGAATGGTTTCTTCTCATTAACATCCATATAGATCCTGTCAATTCAGTTTCTTTTCAAAACTGAAAGAGTCCAAAAACCATATATATTTGACGAATATATTTTCTTTTTAACTTCCGTGCGTGTATCTTTTTCTCTCCGACTTCTCATTCGATTCTCGAGATGCAACCCAGCAATGAAACCATACAATCTATTCTTTACCGAAGAAGCATTTATCTTCTCCCATTGTCGATTCTTTCTTGCAGCAGCGATGGACTCAACGTACCCGATATCCCGACACAGAACAGCGACGAAATGTCGCGTCGACAGAGCCGTCCTCCGCCTCCGTTCTCATTCCTTCCACCAGCCACAGAGACAGCAGTACCATCGCCTCTCGGGATGGGGCTGAATTATCTGCTATTGTCAGTGCATCGCCCTGGTGGTGGTCAGATGCGTGGTTTCGGCCCTTTTTGGCGGCGGTGGTGGCGGTCGCCTCTTCCCGGCGATTGCGTTGACGATGTTCATGCTGCGATTCTCATCGGCAAACCTCACCGTCGTCTGCCGGGCCGGGCTGGACGCGTACTCGACCGGTGCGTGAGGATCCGTTGCGTAGACATTCTCGTACAGGTTGTCAACGCCGTAATGTTCCTGCACCCAATTGGACACGTTGGTCTCCCTGTAGTCGGCCACGGCAGGCGGCGGGTCCCGAAAACCGAGCACTTCGTGCGGCGTCGTCGTCGAGTCCAGTTTGCACTTCTGCGCGACCTGCCACTTCTTCCTCATTACTCTTTGAAGGTCCTTGAGGAAGTCGCCCGGTGCCTGATCGGACGCCGCCAACTTCTTCGGCGACGTGAGCCTGGTGCTGTCGGATCTTCTTGGCGGCGTCGGCTTTCGTTGTGGCAACGCGGGACTGCCTGGTTCCTGTTGGGGCGGTAAGTTGAATGAGATCTTCTTGCCGGTTCCAGTCTTCGACTTGGGCGACGTCGGTGGTTCCTGAATGGTCACGCGTCGTTGCGGCTGCGGACTGGAGGCGGCCTTCAATTCGGCCAGATAAGGCGGCGCCGCGTAATGACCAGTTCCTTGTTTCATAGCGCTACGTCGGACGGTGTCCATGTTGGGATTCGGCCTGATCGGCTGAATCGTGTTATGGTGACCGGACTGGTATATCGACTCGACCTTGGAATTTTGCCGGCCGAGACTCTGGGAATTAGTGAGTGGCGGCTGAGTGCCATAAGCCGGCGGTGGCACAAAGGGTGGTGGCGATGTGAAATTAGGTGAGTTCGGGGTGTAGGTCGGCGTGCTTGCCGTCGATCCAGGATAGGAACTGTGCGGAGAAGATACGGAATTGACGGAATTGTTGTTAGCATTATGTACGTTCGGGGACGCGTTCGAATTGTAATTCTGGACCGAGTTGCTGTTCAGCGCGATACTATTTGTGTACATTTGATTGGATTGCGACCTGGGGTTGGGAGTGTGCGTGGGCGTGCTCTCGGGAGTCACAGAGTTCGTAGGGGTGGACTGCTTGGGTCTAGCGCGACGTATCGTTCCAGTCTCACCGACGAGCGGGCTGGGCGGTGGGGGCAGAGATGCGAGACTCAACGAGGAGCCTGTGAGCTCCGGCGTGTTGCAAACCGGAAGTTCGCCGGGCGCTGGCGGCGGTGGCAGTGAGTCCAGTGAGAGATTCGATCGGAACATCTCGGGAGGTGGCGGCGGAAGTGGCTCGCTGTCGGATTCGACTTCCTCGGCAACCCTTGACGGCGACGGTGGCGGTGGCAGTGAAGTAATTGAATCCATCTGTGGAACACAAATTTGTTCGTTACATATAAACTTTAGAGGTCACGTTAAATTCTCTAGTGATATAAATTACCATGCACACTTGTATCGGGCTCGTTGGCGTCTTCGATTCTTGACTCTCTGATCTGTTGTATCCCATAGGACTCGCTCTCTCCCTCACCGGCGTGCCGGGAGGCACCGGACTAACGGGCGTCGCGTTTCCAGATCTATGATGTCTTTTCAAAGTTCCGGATCCATCAGAATCAGTGCCGCTTCGCCGACGACTGTGTCTTCTGGTCAGCGTGCCGGATCCCGAGTTCGTCGGACTCGGACAGGAGTCCGGCTCGTCTCGAACAGTTTCGCCGACCTCTTTCAATTGCCTCGTAATCGACGTGAGAGGCAACTTCGGATTCATAGACGGCTTCCGCTTTATCGTGCCGGTTGGAAACTCACCGCACTCGAAGGCCACCTACCAAACAATTAATATAGAGAGAATTAAATAATTGTGTCCGGTAATTGTTACGCGGCAGTACTAGTCGCACGTAATAATAATGTTTTTTAATGAATTCATCGTTATTATAGCTATTAAATAGTATTCAATCATATTCACCTCGCAACTACTCGGTGCCCCATCAGATAGGCATCCGCTGGAGCTGGAGCTACTCGCTCTGCTCAGCCTACCATCATTGTTGTAGCTCTGCCGTTGTTCCGGATTATAACTTTGTCTTTGACCGTCGTATTGCCTTGTCGTGGCGACTGTCGTTTCGTTGCTGTGCCTCACATTCTCCGCGAACTGTCTAGCATTGTCATTCGTCGTGTTATACTGAGTCTGATTTGGCGGAACAGCGATAGAACTGACCGAGCACGATCTAGCATGTGCTAGCAAGTCCAAGTCTTCTTGCGCCAATTCGTCCACGAGCGCCCGATAATTTTCCATCAGCTGCCTGCCATACTTTGCCACGCGGATGCCAACCATCCATCGCTCTAAAGACGCGTTATCCTCTGCGCAGAGGAATTTGATGTACTTGGTAGATTTTGGCTGTTGCAACCGTGGATGCTTGACAGCGAAGCAAAAATCAGTGGGCGCCTTGTATTTCTTCCGCCAACCAACGCCATAATAAACCTGGTTAACAGTTTAGCAAATTATTCTTTGTGGAAATCAACTTGCATATTCATGGCTGAAGAATTTTGTAGCAAATAATTAAACAAGAAGATTTTACGATAGAACAAGGTGTAAAGGATACAAAATGCAACTTGTTAAAAATTATCGAGAAAGAATAACGTGACAAACCTGATTAACGTCGAAAGTCGCCAGACAGACGAGATCTCGAGCAGTGCGTGCCTTTTCCTTGGGCCAGTAATAAAGACCAGAGGCTCGTAGAATGAAGTGATACCTCTTCCAGCCTTTCTTGCTGTCCGATTTCAAGTACAGCGGACCCTCGACCTGTAAGCGAGTGGTAATCGATGCAGAGGAGAAGTGGGATGTATGTCAACGAACTCGTTACCATCGTTCAGTCCGGTTGCCAAGACGCAATGAGATCGTAAACACGTCTCTCCGCCGCTTACCTCGGGCACGCCGACGTTGCTGCTTGAGAAGAACTCCTCCAGTAGGATATTTCTCGAGTGGTCGTCGTACTCGCCGCCGCCGCGATCTGTAGGGCCGAGAAGAAATCGCTCGGGCGTGAGGAATAGCTGTGTTTTATCCGGTCTCTCGACGAAAAGCAACTTGTTTTTCGAGTCCCTGGTCCACAGCAGAAGATTCTCCACCAACAATTCATGGTCCTCGTAAACTCTCTCTGAAATTTTTATATCTTTCTCATTATGTATGCCGTTCTCTGCGAGTTAACATCAATAGTGCAATAAAATCATCTCCCGAGGCTTGCGACATACATATACCTTTTAAAAAAAGTTCCAAGCGCGAAAAAAATTATCATTCTTACTGTTGGATTGTAATGCGCGCTATATGTCGTAAAATTATATAATACAGACATTATATATAAAATGTGTTTATTTAATGTTACATATATTTTAGTAATAATACATAAATATATAGAAAGGCGTCTCTAGCAAGTATCGATAAAAAATAAGAAGCATTAAAAATTAATGTTGCGTGTGAATAATGCCCGTCGTGGAAAAATTGTTGCGCCACCAGTCTAGCAATTAGCAGTCGGCAAATAGAAGATAATAGACTCACCCATGAAGAGATCGGGCAAGTGCTCCACCACGGCCCACTTCGGATCCATTGGCACGTGGTTTTTATCCGCGAGCAACCTACACACGTGCGCGACGCTCATCCCTTCGTCGACCAGGAGGCTTTTACCGCTGCCGTCCAACGTAAACGCTTTGATGAAGAGCTTCTGCACGCTCGCCTCGCGCATCTTCTCCAATGCCAGGCGGATCTTCTCTGCCTTCGCTCTGCTCGCTGCATCTCAAGAGATAATTACAAACAAATTTACTTATGATGCATGGTCCCATTTAACATAGATACAAATAAAAATAGAATACTCGCTGTCCGATATTTTAAACGGACAAAATAGTGCGTGTAAAACACGAAAGTTTGAAGAATCGGGATTTAACAAAATATAAATTGACTTCAATTAAATCGATGACTCAATTAACAACCTGTACTTATCGATCGCGCTGTAAAGTATTGAAAATTAACACTCACCGACAAGCTGGTGTGGTTGTTGCTGAGGAGCTGTGTGCATGGCGGTCTGAGGTGGCTTGTGTCCGGAACCGCTACTACTCGCCGAACTTTCGCTGGACAGCATGGACACCGTGTCCGAGAACGCACTGTCGTTATCGGGACTATCAGTGCGTATACCTATAAGAATAACAATGTATGTAAAATGCATGTAAAAATAAAATATTTCAAACTTTATTATATATTAATAAATAATATAAGATTTTTATAATATAAGATTATAATAATTAACTCTAATCCCTCCAACATTTTTTCCGCAACTTAATCCCTCCAGGATATTTCATGTCCAGTGCGTTTTTCACTATTTTAATAGCTTCAAAAATTTCAAAAATGTTTATTATCTCTTAACCTTCAACTAAAAATCAATGTAAAGAAAACAACAATTATTTGTTGAAAAACGCACATTATAACTAGCGACCGTTAGAAAAAGGAACGACCCTGGTTGGAGGGATTGGAGTTAATAATGTAAGGTAGATTGCTATATATGTGTATAATTTAAACAACAAATAATTTTAATTACACTACAATAAGTGTGAATAATATGTCGCAAAAAAATTTCTTTCTGTTCAAACGCGTACCTCCTTCATTTTTGATGTCAGTGCTGTCGCCTGGATTGATCCTTGCGCTGGTGGGTCGTCCTGGCCTTTGTGAATCTGATGCAGGAGTGGCGGCGATGTCACCGTCGCAACGTCGTTCCAAGGCGCACAATTCACCGAGAATCGCGTCCAGGTCGACATCCTGGGAATCTGCCAAAAGCACCATCCATCGTGTTGTATATTTAACATTGGAAGGACAAATAAAAAATGTGCATTCACAATTACAAAGAGAGCGATATATAAAATCGCTCTCTTTATCGAATTTTTAACACTGAATTACTAAAACATATATATTTTTACAATTTAAAATTGTATACGTTATTTGACATAATGTAATAAATTTTCAATCTTTGTTCATATATTTTCAATATATTCTAAAATATATATATATATATATATATATATATATATATATATAAAATAATTATGTTATTAAATCTATGTTTATAGAAACATTACGCAGGATACAACATGAAGATATTTTACTTCCTGTTACTCGTGTTATCATTTTATCTGCATTATCTCTTCGCGATTATTCATCAAAGACTTCGATTTCTCAAGAAACGATGAAGATAAATTCGAACGCATCGCTGTCCTTATGCACGCTCGTGTAATGTATACGTCATAATTACTACGTATTGCTATCTGTATGTTATGGCACGCATACATGGAACTCCTTGCAACAATTAGCGAAATTAGTAGTCGGCAATTCAACCGAGTATCTCACACGCGAATGTCCAGCACGTGTACGGCACACATTTGCTCGAAAAACCAGGCATAATGTTATAACACATGATAACATTATTATATACATATTCTCTTTTCGAAAATGTGTGCTGGTTATCAATTAATTATCGATGATACATTTTACTGGAGATAAGAATTATCAATATAAAACAAAGAAAACAATGCGATTCTGATTCGCATATAATTATAGCTAATCCAGTGGGGCTAAAATATAAAATCGTAAAACGCTTGAAGAAGGAAAAAAAGAACAGAAAAAGAAAAAAAATAAAAGAATTATTTTCAACTGAAACTAAAAAATGCATGTAGTCATACTCACTTCGAGGAACGTTTCGTAATCACGTTAAAGTGAGTAGTAATATGAATTTGTACAATTCACGGTAGGCGTGACACTCCGTCGGGTCGCAAAAGAGCGAGCGAGGACACTGTCGGAGATGCCCCTTTTCGCACATATCAGCTTTGCTGATACCGTAAGTGGGTATTAAGTCGAAAAAGTGCGGCGCGACGCGATTAATTGATAATGTGCGAATTAGTGTCAAGACTGCTTTCATGACCAACAAATAAAGTCGGCGAGCTACTCAAGAAAATTATAAGCATATCGTGAATCTTTGTGTAATTTTATAACCAGTCAAAATGAGATGAAAAAAATGCGACATTAATGGCAAAATATAATATTTAAAGGTGAGAAAGCATTGTGAGAAAACACACATCGCTGCGACTTTCTAAATATCAATACAATAATGTAAAATAGAATTATACATATTGTACTTTAGTGTCGAATTATATATTTATGTTTAATACTGAAATAAACTTACTTATTTTAATCACTTAGTCTTGGCATAGAAATATCAAACAAAAGCAATGCTTCTTACTCTTTGATCGTACGTTCTATTACGTCTTAATGATTACAGCCGCATGCAATTTAACATGTAGTTTTCTGCAACTTTTCAGAACGCGACTCCTCAGCCGACGACGCCGCGATCGTCGGTGGGTGACGTGCACCCCGAGGAATGCGAACGATATCGCCGCACGGAATTGTCACCGCGAAACCGCCGACGTCGACGTTGCGAATGCGAAAGAGAAGCCCGAGGAATCTCGCGAACGTTTATCATGCAGATTCGTGCGCTCGTCGTCCGCCTCGAATTTCTCACGCGTTGGGGAACTTCGAATTAATTATGGGATATAATTCCAGTTGATTTGCATTCCATAGATGCATATTTGTCATGGATAGAGAAGAAGTTCCTTATTCCAATATACGTGCGGATTACATGAAATTAATATCAGTTTAATCCGCTTTAATTTGCATCCTTGTTAAATACAAGAACGATGCCGTCACGCTTAAAGTTGTATCGGATAATCTTTGTGCGGGCTTCTTGCATTCGTGACGGTGAAGAGTTGCAATCGCGTCGTATTGTAATACCAAGTGTAAATGTATCAGCTTTGAAGAATTAATAGGATTGGTGAGATGATATATATATACAATTCGCAGTGCAGCATTCCTCAAACTAGTTACGAGGCACGATTGAATGAAAATGAAACCGGGGTGTATGGCGCGTCTTACTTTCTACGAGGCGCGAACAACGCACAAGTTGCACGAATCGCACCCAGCGACTACCGTTACGATGAAGTTACGCATACGCATCGTGACTCAGTCAACTCACTCGCAAACATGGATAAACCTAACCGGTCATCCGCATTCGGAAGAGCATGGACGGGAAGGTGAAGTCACGGCTTCTCGACACGATCATCTTCCAAGTCAGTGATGGGAATTCACGATGGATGAAGAAGCAAAAAAAAACAGACTCTTAAAAGGAAAAAAATGTAGAAGTCCAAAAAGTTAGGCATTTTTCTTTAATAACGGAACCAACTTTTCGTTAGGGAGTGACTAATTTGAATTGATAACAAAGGAATTATGCAAATTTTTGTATAACTAATCTGTCGGAGTGTAAAGAGCGCGAAGTTGTGCGTTAACTTTAGACTAAGTTTGTCTCGGGAAAAATTTAAGTCTCGGCTTAATTGCCAAGGTTCACCGTGGAAGACCGCCCTAGATAATCATAGACCACATTCTCAACTTGTGACGTTGTGTTTGCGTGTAAAATACAGAAACGAGTAAAAATAATAGTAATTTTCATCTTCTTTTTCATTTCCATTATAAAGAATATTTATTTAATATTTTTTGCTAAATACAATTGAAAATAATTAAATAAAAACATCATGCATATTGATAGATAAAATTTGAGAAATTTAAATAAAAACAATTCTAAATCATGTTTCCTGTGTATTTTTGTATTCTTAAAGGGCACTGAACCTTGTTTTTACGAATTTTATTATATACTTAAAGCTCTAAACGGTTTTACGACAAAGTTCTTGTTCTTTTTTAGATTTGTTACGGTGAGATTTGTGATAGTTTCACCCAAGAAGAAATACACGTCCAGACTCGTATCGATCCACTTCTCTGCGATATGACAAGAGGGTAAAGAAATATAAGAAATAAAGGATTGGGGAGAGGCACAATGCCGGCTTTTACGGCAAGTCTCGTGGCCATTATCGGGAGGGGTTGTCGGAAAAAGATAAATGTTGAGTAAACACGAGAATGGTCGTACACAACGTATCGTCAGATTTACTTTATACTATACATTCCGTGGAGAGAGAGAGAGAGATGAATAAATTTGTAATAAAAGCGTATTGTATTCGTCATCTATACTCAATATAAAGGGTCTCTGCAACATTTAGAGTTAAAAAAATAACAAAAAACTTGCCACAAAATAAATTAACATTTTAAAATTATAAAAAATAAGTTAACAAATAATTCAAAAGTTTTCATACGAACTGTAGATCTTTCGAAATTCATCATATAAAAAGAAATTAACAGCTTCTAATTATGGAGAATGTATTTTTAATTAAAAACCGCCTGCAAAATTTATGCGGCTTTGATTTAATGATTCATGATTATCGAAAGATAATATCTTACAGAAGTTAATTAAAAACCAAATTTTAGTTGCTATTAAAAATTAAAGCATTCTGAGCATCGCACTCAAACGTTTCTCTGATGAGATCTGTTCAAAAGAAAATGGATAGTTTCGTGTCAAATTCATGTGTTAATTAATCTTTAACATCTCGATTATATGCAAGCTGTGTAAGTGTAAATAGCTGTAAGACTCATAAATAAACGATTTATCAAAATTGTAAATTGAGGAAAATAGCGATCATGAAATTTTGATTGAATCTGTTGTTTCTGCTGTAACAAGAATTGTCATAAAAGACAACTTTTCCCTGGCTTTCTAAGCGAAGTAAATTAACACACAGATGAATGCGTAAGTGTGACTCGCCGCTAATTCACGAATTCTCGTCGTCGCGCGGCGCTAAATTACTGTAAATTTAGTCGAGCACATTGCCATGGCATGCTGTTGAAAGCTGCGTTTTCCTTCGATCTATGCCGAGCTGTTACATTTATCGAGCATCGTAATAAATTTGTACGCGAATGTTCAGGCGCTTAATCGTTCTTGATTGTTCAAATTCTCGCTATTATAATTAAGGCAACTCGAGTTTCATCGACACCGTTGAAAGCATCATTAATTTTACTGTTGTTATTAAAACCGTTTATTTCTTTGCGAACCTCGAAAGTATATCTCGCATTCTTGTTAACAATCTCAAAAATGCAAGTTGACTAATCTTTTTATTTTAATAACAATTAGATAAATAACAAGGATAAATATTTTTATCTGTTTCAAATTTTTATTACTACGGCAGACAATTTTGATGTGTATACCTTTGACTGTGAGGTAGCCCAATATGCTCTCGTTGCTACCGAAATGCCCGAGCATCTTCCACCCTACCTGCCGAGCGAGGCGTTGATCCTCTCGAGCACAATCCCGTTTTCCGTGCGATCGTCAATTAGCATCGCACCCCAATGAGCTCTCATCGGAGCGAAAGAGCATCGTCATCCGACCATCGCCACGAGCGATCACAACGTCCACGTTTTGCATAATCACTTTTCCATTTAAGCGGAAACCAATTTACCGAATTGTCACTTCACAATCGGAGACGATTTCAGGTCGGCATAACGTGAATCTTTGCAGCTACACTGAAATCTCTATCTCGAAATGTCATTCGAACGATTAAAGACGCCACTTTTAATCGCTTTCCCACCATTAGCTACTAGCAATTGAATAAAATATTAGTTGTCGAAAGTAAAGAAGTTATATCGCGATGAGAAAGTCAGATGGATTTTCAGAGAATAAATATTTTCACGTCATGGTAATTGACATCTAATCAGTATTAAGTAAGTTGTTCCGATCTATCTGTATTAAAACTATAATTATGTCAAAAGAAAATTCTTAATTAAAATTAATTAATCTTCTAACGTATGAGAGATCAAATTTTCATCTTACCAAGTAATTTCGCAAACGGCGAGGATATGTCCGTATCATACGTGACTATATTTATTTTTGAAAGAGCAACCCAAGATAAAATTAATTTTTCGATTTCTTTATCCACGACAAGTGCAAACTATACGACACACAGGGAAAGAATTCAAAGCGTACGGTGGTTTTGACCTCCCGAAGGTGCATCGGAGGGTTAATCCGGGGTCCCCGATCAACTACACTTACAACGATGCACCATCGACGAAGAAACACGAGCCACACAGTGAACACGATGCGCACATCGCGTGCGACGGCACTAGACTAAAGGCCTTAAGGTGAATATACTCGCCTCTCGCCGCGAGTTTTCCGCGCGGACGCGCGTCGCGCCTGCGTGTGGGTGCCTCGTGTCTTTATGTATCGTGTGTGCAGTTTACGCACATTAAAAAGGGTTGAGAGCGCACCGGTTGACTTACGTAAACATCTATTGACTATAAATAAAGCCTCCCTCAAACCGTGCACCATTTCACCGTTCAAAACGTTTCGTCAATCTGATCGTACCGGGTTGCGATTTTTAATCTTCTCAAACGTGCAACGATACCGACACGCCTATAATTAACTTAAATTAACGCCTATTGTACCGGTTAAAGAGTTATCGATGTCTGAGGCATGAGAACCTCTGTGAAAACTTCATGGAATTTATGGAATCCTTTTGATCGCGGAGATTCTGTAGATAGTATAGGATGAATCATCCAGGAGGCTTGAAATTTATCTTGGATTTAGAAAAATCTCCGTACACGAATCACAATCTAAAATGCCTCAGAATATTTTTAATATGGAACTTTATATTTCTCTTTAAAACTTACTTAATGATATGTTAATAATTAATAATTAATTATTATTCGTCAATAAATTTCGTCATCAATGCAACGACCATCAAAGCTTACTTGCCTTTAATTAAATACTTGCACTTCAAGTATTGCATTTATGTCACGCGGTAGATGCGTACGCACCATTATGCGTGAGAAAAGGTTGAACGCGCCATTGCCTTACGCAAGCTTTTATGAACACCATAAATAACACGGTATATCCCTTTAGGATGATAAAAATGTAATTTTATATAATAATATAATAATAATATAATAATAAATATAATAATAATAATATTATGGTGTTACACATTGTACACGCACGTGTTAAAAATTAATATTTTAAATAATATTCTCAAAACGCATTCTTATCGCGCGTAATAATAATTGTGTTACACAAATTGGATTGTAATAATCGCCGAGCTTCGATTACGAAACATTGTTTAACGAGTCGTGCACAAATCGAGCATCGAGCCTACCGTGATATCACAATAAGCGACTATACGGACCAGAGAGTTCGTATTGATTAAAGTCTGGGCGCCAGAGTGACGATTTGATAAATGGGAAAGACGACGTCGGCATATGAGAGTGCACTAAGGCGTCCACTTCGCGTGTCACCGAAATGGGGGAAACAGTCATCCGTTAGGAGCAACGAACAACGCAGAAAAATAATAAATTAATATCGACTACATTTATCGGCATCGTCTCGCGAATGTGATCATGTCAGTCTTGTATCCTGCGCGAAGGATATTAAATGCGAAAGATATCTCGGATATTTATTATGCGATAGACATTTTTATTGTTTATTTAACAGCTCACTTTGTCATATTACATTATATTATCGCGCTGTACTGTCGTTAAAACATCGTAACTCCGATCCGGTCGCAAGTCCCACGTGCGACGCGATGTAATGTCACTTTATAAATATGCATCATTTCAGTCCAACTGGACAGCTTCAATTTCCATCTTTCAGCACTCGTTTAACGCGTGCTCGAAAAATCTTAATTTATGCACAAAACAACAGTTAGCACGATCGGATAAGCTGCAATTAGAACGAAGATCTCTCGCGGCGATCAGCTTCGCTTTTCACCGCGAGCGCGGTCAACTCTTTTTTTACTTTCCCCGATCGCGATCGCGAACGAGGAAGGAAGGAAGGTTCGTTCACCCTGCCGATTATGCGAATACGCAAACACGGCTCGATAACGCAGTAACCTAGATTAATCGAGCTGCATAAATCAACTGAGCCGTCGCGGTGCGACGCAGCGCGCTTCTTCGACGGCGAATATTTTTGCGCTATTTTCGCAAACACTCTTCTCTCGCGCCGATAAGCTCATAAACGCCAGCTTAACTATATAAATCATACTTAACCCCTTTCGAACCACGTATGTGATGTAATATGATCAGCAGGTTCCGTCGGACGTATTAATTCTAAACTGATCTTTACACCGTATATTTTCCCGAGATAGAATTACGCGTCCCGCTTAATTCTTTGGATTATGCGTATACCTTAGACGTATTAAAGTGTTAAAACAAGGCATAAAACAGAGATACATAAAACATTAGATCGCTTATTCAAGAAATTATCTGTGATATCGGCGTTTTATATCAATACTTTTTAATTAAACAAGTCATCTTGTTCTCCAATAAATGTCTTCTGCACCTCGTGGGAATTATATAATATTTCAACTGTCGGGCTCCAGCACGATTGTTAATTAAAATAATTATGCACCGTTTTCCACCGAACGTGTCTAATAAATGTCCGCACTCCTGAGAATATCTCTACAAAGCTCGGTAAATGTACTCCATCGAAAGTTTCTCGTAATTTAATTTGATGTTTGAAATTATATTGACGAGTAAAAGTACTCATTTTTTTTCTCAGCAATTGCAAAAACGTTAGAAAGGTGTGACTTCACGTTTAACGTTATTGCACGCAGCAACTTTTTGCTCGTAATCGATTGCACTCTAGCTGCTGCAGTCATTGCGCAACTTACTTTCATTGCAACGTGCTTTCATCTCAGATTGCGATCTTCGTATCGAGAGTGATATCTCTGCTTTCTGAAATTTATTATTAATTCCAAACTTTCGACCAAAGTTTCGTTCTTTCGTAAAAATTTAATTACGTGCGATAAAATTTTGAAAGACTTTTGCAATCGCGAAGCTGCGAAGAACATACGTCCTCCGGCATTTAATCATCATTCCGCGGCGCATCCGAAATTCATCAAAATCAAAACCCGGGACACTTTCGAGCGCCTCCTTCTCCGCAATTAAACGGGCGTAATTACTAAATTAATTATCCGACGAATCGAGTACGAATTTAATCGATCACCCCGACAGGTCTCGATCGAGTTTTCTGGACTGCGAAGAAAAAGTGGAATCGATTAATTAACGCTCGCGCGTACATGTGAGGAGGGAATGTAAGTGCGAGTGTTAATGAAAGTGCAAGAGGGGGAGGGAGAGGTAAACCTAGCTTTTATTGGCAAAGAGTCCGATCGACGCGACGTTCATAGCTGCATTTAACCCGATTCCGATGGTAGCTGGAAACCGGTTGCCGCCGTCCGAACGAGATGACGGATAAAAGCGATTAACCACTCGCGCACCGGTTCGTTTTCCGCTCAGGCTGTTTTCCACGCGGCGTGAAATCGGAAAAGTGCCGGACGTCGATGCACGCGCTCGCTTGTGGCTAATACATATTTACGCACTTGCTGAGCCTCGCACTTTCTACGAGATAGCGACCGTAGTGGCTGCTGTTCGCCTCGACGCCCAATAGAAAACACAACTAGAAAGACTTGAGGAGATCGCCGTAGAGTCGGAAATTTTATACTTCGCAATTTATTTATTTCGCTGAAACAAATTGCGAAAGGTTTGCTATATTTATGTTTATACATTACAATGCAACGCTGCCTCCATACAATATATTGAAAATTATAGTCTACAATCAATATTCTAATAGACATTTCGCGAACTGATTGACTTCGCATTTTTTCTTCTTTTTTTTTGTAAAAACGCTCGCGGTGAGATTTCTGCTTGTTCCTAATTGGCAGTTGATACATCGCGCGAAACGAACGACACTCGCAATAGACCTCGCGTGTCGTAATTACCACGGCAATTTGTCCGACCTGCCGGCGGGCAAATTGATTTCTGCCAATGTCGATGACGGTTCAATCGGCGTTTTGCCGGTAACTGTATATTTTGTGATTGTATGAAGACAATTCTATTTATGCGTGAATATTCTACATTAACTGCTTACCCGTGTTCATTTTACTTCATTTCACTTAATGCAATTTCTTCTGTATTTCCATACACAAAATGATATTCTAAAAATATGTATTACATTTCCATTTACAAGTCTGACATGGTTGATTACGAAGCGTTTCATGAATTTTCTTTCAAGTTTAATTCATTTCATTTCTATTTTCATTTCAACTCATGCCAGTTTGATTTCTTTTTTACTTACTGTTAGCCATTTTTGTCTGAAATTAACAGAGTGTGTATTAAGAAACGACAATATTTCTATGTTTGAAAAAGATATAGAAATGTCTGCTCGTATAAAGCATAAAAATGGAAGATATGAAAAAATAATAAAGGGAAAGATAAAGAGAGGGGATTCCAAGGTTACGAGCTACAATTGCGTGTCCAAACGAGCTTTGTTTAATTAACTAATGAACCTCGCCCTTCGTGACGTGACTTGGCTTTGGCTCGACAGATGCACCCTTCGTTGCGTGTTAAGTTTTATCGGAACACACGTGGATGCGCCGGAATGGAAAATCGCTAGTTAAACATGAAAGAATTATGGTAATTGAACCATTTGCATCTTTAACCCGCGGTCATTGCATGACAATCTAAAGGAATATTAATAAACGACAACAATTCTTCAATCATTATGAAATAAAAGTCACATTGTTAATTAATTTATTATTCTACCCTCTCGATAGAAAGAAAGTAGCAAAAACATTGAAGAAAAATGCACAATGCATTCTCGTTTCTTATTCTTAAAGAAAGCAGTTGTTAAGTGAAGAACGTATTTCATTATTTGCATAATTATTTTTCTAGAAGTATCTTGAAGTAAATCTTTGCCGTAAGTTAACCTCGTCCTACTATTTCCTCAATGTCAAGCTCGGTCGCAAGAGCGTTGTCAGATTATAAAAAACAATTTCTCGGAGAAAATGTATTAAAGCGTTGAAAGGGAGTCTTCTCTTTATAGTAGCGAATATTGTGTGGAGGACAAATGGAGAGTGAATTCAACGGGCATTCAAGGAGGAGCCATCACGAGCTGCGGCGAAACTCAACAGTGGCATTAGCGTAGATGTCGAATGGGGGAAACGAAACATTCGCCGTAGCATTCGCAATCCCGAGGAAATCGACGGCGCCGTTGAGACGGCTGCGTGCTTTTTTCGCGTGCTTAATAAAATTTTGACAAGCGTGTATAACATGCCGTTAGATTAAATAAGAACGTGATGAAAGAGGCATTGTTTTTTTACAACGAGAATTTATGAGTACTTATTAATTTAAGAGAAGAGAAATTATTAATCAAGTTTATAAATTACGAAGCAAAGTGGCAGCAGGAAGATTTTCTTCTGGTTATTTTCAGAACTGAGTAATTTCATTGAAATGTAATTCCATTATTCTATAAAATCTCTTGTTAGAGTATTTCACATAATTTAACATAATTTACATATTTCATTTTCATATTATTTTTCATTCTCATATATTTCTACTATATAAAAATATTTATTACTGTCATATTAATATATTTTATATTCTCTATATTCTCGATTATAATACTTATAATAAATCGCAAAATTGCTTGAGCTTTATTAATCGAGGAAAAAAAGAATGCTAAGAAGCGAAGAAGTCCAAGTCTTTTTCTTTTCCTCGTGAATCTCGAATCTCACGTGAACAATCGTTTCCGCTTCTCTCAGTGAAATAATCTAAGTTATTTTTTAATCAAGAAATGAACTATTGAACCGTTCGTTTTGTAAAATATAAATTTTTCTTCCGAATATCTCACTTGATAGATACGCTTTTAAGATGAAATTCAGGCAACGTTCTACGAATAAACCTAAATATCTCTCGACGAAAACAGCGGAAGAAGTAGCGCGCTGGAGTCATCAAGGCATCACACAAAGGAAGCGAGAAGGAAAGAACGAAAGGAGAAGAGAAGACGGGAAGTCTCAGTGAATATTCAGTGAGCTGCACAAGGAAGCGGATGATGCGGGGGTGGCTTAAAGAGAGATGACATTAAATGGGAACATTAGTAGGGATGTCAAACGAGGCAATGACATTCTCTTACTCGCCTATAATTTTCATAATATCCGCCCTGAGTCTTATAAATTTATTCGTGACTTGTTTACGCCTATCTCATTATATATCAACGTTTTCTTCTCATCGGCGTAAGAAATATTTCTGTATAAATTTTCTAGAGAATATTCTATCATCGCTCGAAACAAAAAGCAGAATTCAATGATAAAATTATATATACACAAAATTAATTTGAAAACTCGTATATTGAAAATCGATCATTCGTTAATAAAACAATTCGTAATAGATCTTATATTTACAATCCTAAATTAATTTATTATTAATTCTTTCGTGTTACAAATAAAGTATATATTAAAAATTCTACAAGTAATAGGAGGACATTTAAAAATTAGTTTCCTCAAACGCCTCTAGCAGTCTCGCGTTTAATCGACGAGAATTATCATCGCGTTGCTCTACGCTCGAATGGAAATGTTTGACGGTTCAATATGATGATTTATGGACGAACGAGAAGGATTGATGCGTCCGTCGACATTGATCCCGTTAACAACAACGGTCGTTTCTATCCTACGGATTCTTGCAAATCGGCAGGAGCATCCGATAAAGTAGCATCCGGTTTCGCTCAACATGACCGTGCGAGATAAAACAGCAGATCATTTCAATGACGATCGCAAGCAACGTATAAAATTACGAAGCGCTGAGACACAGAATCGTGAATCCCCGTGGAATAATCGAGCGGACAAAATGGTTAGCTAGTAGGTGAAGTTGCTTATTAGAGATAATTTCAGCATTTCAAATCCCAAGCTATAGACGACGAAGGAAATTGCGCGAAGGAAGCGCACTCTCTTTGCATTCTAAGGTTGCATTCCAAAACGTCTTATTTGAGGAAAATTTTACTCAATTTCTATAGTATATGTGACGTGAGCTATAGAGTATTGAGTAAAATTTTCCTCAAATAAGACGTTTTGGAATGCAACCTTAAAAGAGAAGGAGAGTTCAATTAAAATTCGCTGTTTTATTAATTTTATTACTCGATATTCAGCAGAAATTTAATAAAGCCGAGCAAGAAAATAATATTTATAATGAGGATATCTTATAACAATGACAATAACTATAAAGAATAAAAAGATATGGCGGATGAACATTGCGTGAACAATGAACAAAAGATTTTAATGAATTAATTAACTAACTTACTTAACCGACACACTTTGCTTACTTTTACAATCAGCGATCTGCTATCTCATTATCTTCGCATAATTCAAGATTTCCTATTCCTTGTTCTGGATTTGATTCTTCGTTTTTTCTTGTCGGTGATGCACTCCGCTGGTTTTGTGGTCATTGATACTCTCGGTGTGTGTGTGTAGCCTCATAAATAATTAAATATTCCGTGTGGCACACCGCATAAATTACTCTTAGCGCGTTTAACGGATAATTAAGTCTTTCTGCACGAATAAATTACTTGTCGCGCTTGAATTCGCGGTACCAAGCATCGCTCGAAAACCTGGAAACTGTATCATCTACAATTCACTAATTAATAACGGGAGATATTAAATCGAATCCCCCATAGAGCGGATTAAAAACAATCGCAGCGAAAATCGAAATGTAGCAGCGAATTTTGCAACAATTATTTTTAGGTATTGATAAACGGTGTAAATTGAATTTTTAGAGCGGTGTTAAAAACGCAAGTTAACAAGCGGCAGTTATAGCGTGGCGCGAAATGTGCAAACGGTTTCATACGATTATCCGAAAGAGGAAACGTTGAAACGTGCGCGAGTAATAAAACCGCGGGCTGTGCCCGGGGTAAAACCAGTGAAAAAGAACCGTGAACAGTCGCGATGCATTAAACATTCCCGCCGCGTTTCCCGACGGTGTCGTTCACTTTGTCGACGATTCGTACCACTGGCCTGCGCCTTATTGATATTCTCCTCGTAACGACGGTCAAAACTCCTCGCAAATAGAGATCGAGATCCGATTACGCTAATACACACATTATCACTAATTTAACGACGTTATGTGGCCGCTGGTTATCGCTTCGCGAAGCCGCACGCGATACGCTCGTGCCAATTGTATGTATCTTTGCAATAATCGAAAATTAAAATTCTGCTGTTGCAATTAAAGCGATTTAATACGGTCGGTGATGTTCCATGGATGAACCATCGCCGATAATTAGATCCTCGCTGAAACTTTGTTTTCCGACCAATTCTGAACTTGGGGAAAAGTTCTCTCTCGGATTTAAGACAGCGGGAAAATCTGTTTCAACGTTAATTCCGCAGATTTCGCGTGAAACCGCGCGACAGAGCAATCATGATGGATCTTTCGGTTTTCCTATCACGAGCGAACGATCATTACGATTTCGTACCCTTCGAGGATGTTTTACGATCGTCTGCGCGATCCTTGACTCTTCGTTTCGTCGCACCGGTGCTACCGTAATCGTAATGCTGCGCTTTACGAGCACTTTATTGTGCGCGCGTGACTTCGCGTCGATTCACCGTGATTTAAGAATGGCTCACACGGGAGGATATTGCCGGTGAATCCCAATACCGACCGTCTAGACTCGGTGTTGCTCACCCAGGATGCACGAGCTTGCAATATTGGTTTAACGACGGCCAGGTAGAGCGGAAGAATGTCCTCGAGTCCTTGCGAAAGCACCGTCGACAATGGAGACCATAAAAAACGATAGCGAATATTCGAAATCTCTACGACGCACGATCTCTGTTTATCAGGTTGATTGAATTTTTATTTTTGTTTAATATATAAGACAAATTTTCTCTGATTGATATATGAAATATTTGGGTATATGACATATTTAGACTAAACGTGAATATTTTTTTTATAGATATACGGGCTTCTCAATATTAGTAATGGATCACGATATACGGATATGCCAGAAGAGTAAACGAGGAAATAGGAAAGACGTAGTTTCGCGACGCGGAATGAAGCGACGCCTGCTTGGCGTGCTATTTTAATGTGTAGATGATCGATTAAGTATTCCACGTGCGGCAAGGCGCGTAGTGTAATTGAATGCACGTCTTCAAGATTTTTCACGCATCGCGAAACCCGAGCATCACGTCCTGAAAATACCGTAACGAGAATTCCGATGGCTTAAGGTTTGTTTCATGGTGCTTTACAATCTACCGACCGTCAGCAGTTCTCAAATTAGAGTTTCATTTTATATAATGTAATAACATTGTCCTTTTTGCGACATGTGTGCCAAAGAGTATCAATTTTCACGGATATTTTTGATTAAATTGTGAATTTACAAAGATATATATATATTTTTTTTTTCGAATAAATTTTATATATATATTTTTTCATTTGGTAAAGAAAATGGAAATATGTGTGAGTCAATTAAATTTTATACAAATTCTGGATATATAAATAGAATTGTAGCTTAGCGTGTTAGTATAAACTCCCAAATGTTTATAGTGGAGAACGGCAGATGAGCACCTCTGTCGTACGTGATGTGTGAAGTACTAAGGTCATACGCGTGTCTCGCTTAAGGGCTTACAGTTCCCAGATGAATCATTAGCCGGAGAGGCAAAAATAATAAGCCCATCTCTGCGATAAATTCGCCGCATTATATATAACTCTCGATCTTCGCATCGCGCAACAACGATATTTTACCGTATCGATTGTCCGCCCCCAGGTTCTGCATCGTACGAGTCGAGAGCTTGCAGGCAGCAGCAATGGAGAGTTGAAGAGAGATCGCTGTGGCCATCACACGCACGCTTCTTCGAGAATCGGCCCGCCTGCTCCTCCGCTTATAATCGCGTTTCGCGTATTTATACTCGTATGCGTGCGTGGGCGAGAGTGAGGTATGAGAACAGAAACCGAGAGGGAGAATCGTGACTGTAACGGCGTGTATAATGAGAGGGCAATATGCGTAGAGCCACTACGAGGCACATAAAGCAGAATATTCATGCTGGTACAAAAATCAAACAAAATGTATATATACACGTTTCGTTTAATATCGCGGTATATATTACATCTACGTGTAACTAAAAAAAATATTACAGACAAAATTCAATTCGCGTAAGCTAAGAAAATTAACAAATTAAAACTCTCCTTTGCTAGTGAATATTAATAAACAAACTCCAATTTTTCTTTGATCCGTCTGGTCAATTTTATGTGCAATTTCCATCTGCATAGTTATATGTAAAATACACTTGATAAGAATACAAACCAGAGGTCAAAACGTAGTGTTAACAATTAATAATAAAATTGGCCAGACGAGTCGAAGAAAAATAGGAGTTTACTAAGAAAATTAGTTTTTAAATGGACAATCGCGAGTGAGTATTATTATTGGAAGTAGAAATCTCTCAAAGGAACATATTAGATTATACGGACGATCAAAGTCAACCGCAAATTAATTTACTGCCGCTCGAGAAAGCAGCCAATCGACCAAGGCGTAGAGTCGAGCCGCCAGTGGCTGCCTAAATCGGAAATAAATGGCCGAAATAAATTTTTGCGACAAGGAGATATGTATCGCGTCTCGTTAGCCGTCTCGCCGATCGATCTTTGTCACGCGATTAATGTCTTGTCGGAGCGAAATCTGCGTAGGGGCCGCGCAGGAGAGAGCCGCACAGGAAGTGCCTGAAAAATTCACGCACCACGGGAGACGACCTCTTCCTGCTTTCGCGAAATCGAGGAGGAACAAGCGCGAAAACTAGAGCGCGATTCATCCAGGGAGACAAGATCGCGAAAGGAGCTGCCGATCAATTGAGAGGGGACGTCAGCAAGCTTCCATCATTTCTACTTGTGAACATGGGACGAGGAAAATCGGGAGAAAAATCATCGGGCAGATCAGAGGATTCGAGAGAAAAAAAAACGGCAGAAAATCGGGAGAAAAATCATCGGACAGACCAGAGGATTCGAGTGGTCGACACACGTCGTTCAAAGCGACTTTTTGCCTCACGCACTCGGAGACGCATCTCGAGTCTGGCACGTGTGAAGATCGCCGACAGATTGAGTGACTTTTCCGGGTGAAAAGCAGGATAAACTCGTGTGAGTTAGTGGTATACGAACTTACCTTCGAGATTCGCCATAGAGAATCTGTAGCTGTCGATCCTCGGCGTATTGATGTCCGAGTTGAAGGGCCTGAGGGTCGCCGAGCTCACATTGTCAAGACCCTGCAACACGAAAGATAGGGAACACGTTAGCTTTACTTCCATTGCGATCGAGGAATGCGACTTGCCATAGCGTTAAGCAAACAAGGGCAATGACCTGTCGCGACCATCTGTCCTCTCAAAGGATTCCTAAGTTAATGGAGAAGATTAAAAGTGTCATTTATATCCAACGATTTAATAAATTTAATAGTAAATTTGTACTGCACAAATATTGAAACAATAACATTGCATAATTACACAATTATTGTAAAATATATTTTTATATGTATTTTATATGTATTTATATGTATTTTAATAAATCATAAGTATATAAGAAAACGCTATTCATAAGAATGCTATTTCTCCTTTTCTTACGAACACCGATCTTTAACTTCTTTTAATTTGTACAAATTTCATACATATTTAGATGAAGCAGACAAAAATATATTCTTAAATATTCTTGAATGTCTGAATTAGCAGCCACGAAAAACATGATGTACCGCGTAAGAAGAAGGTAATATTCAAATCGAATCCGCGCCGAAAAGTAATTCTGACATTTCAACCTTTTCGTCTTAGAAATCCAAGTCAATCCGTAATCCGTTCGAAATCCTTTTAAAGTTTCCAATCCCCGATTGCGGATGAGATTTGTACAATCGGAAGCATTAATGCACCCGCATTCACAAAGAAACTTCGTACACGTGCGATTTTTTTCTGTTCTTTCACAAAATAAAATAGTTGAGCTATACTATCAATTGTGAAAAGGTACTTTGTTTGCATTAGAGAAATTTAACTATTAGATGCATACGTCGAACATTAAGTTCTCGTGCAAAACCACCGAGTTCGTTTAATTTTCGCGGAATAATGAAAAAAATGGATTATATATATATATGATAGTTGTATTCGGGATCAACAAACTCTATAAAAATCTTCTCTTTACATTGTGTCATAAAGGATCCATTTTTTTCTATCTTTAAATTTTTATATTGGAATTCAATTATATTACTATGTACAAATAACAGAAATATAGTTAGTAGAAAATATTAAAATGTTAGTATCAATCAATTTCTTTTAATCAATTTCGTGGGGTTTATTTTTCTTATTGACAATCCATAAGTAGTATAGAGAACATTTTCCATTACCGAAAACATCCGTGGTATGTTTCGGTTTTCACGGTCGTCAGAAGATCATCAAAAGATTAATCGAAACAGGAGAAAAGAGAGACGCAACTTAATCTGTTTCGAAATTAGTCCCTGCCAATCGTGATAATTAATCTTAAGAAATTTGCAGCTCGCAATGTAAATTATTCATATCCTTACGATAATATATTAATAAATGTAATGAATTTTTAAAATAATAAGAAAGTTGATTATGTTATGTTGTACATCTCGGTAATTTTTACATGCATTTAAGCATCTATTAATGTAAATATTCCGCATTTTAATAAGAATTTAATAAGAATACAAGAACAGCGTTTATTTTCAAAACTGTTGTTACGGAAAATGTTCCACTTTAGATCTTTTAGTACTTTTATTAGAGATAAACTCTTATTAGAGGCAGAAACTTTATTTTTAACAGCAGCTTCCGTAAGATAAAAATAAGTAGCCTTTGTGTTATCGTTAAGTCGGTGATACGAAGTTGATTAGCCTTTCAACATTTTGCACGATAAAATCAGCGATGAGCAGAGACGAACGTTGTTCCTCAGTTTCTAAGGATAGCGTCAACGAATAACGTGCTTTCTGTAATCGTGCGCGCGCGGCTGCTTTTATATGGTGCTTTTACAACCTGACTCGCATGCATCGATAACCTTAGAGAGGTATGGGTTATGGTGAATGACCTGGTGGTCACTACTAGGTCACTGAAGTTTAATGTGCGAACTAGGTAGCTCAATATGTAAATAGACCACCTTGATGTCAAAAGGAAACTGGCGCGCCATAAATTGTCTAGAAGGATTTATAAACAGCGCCAATAGAAGCGTGAATGCGCACAAGTACGCATTGTTCTCTCTGAGCATTGCGAAATTGTAGTTAGCAGTCCGGGAGTTCGTTTAACTATAAATGTTTCTGATACTTCGTGTGTGTTAATCGTACAACACGTATTTCAGAATATTTGTTTCAATGCGTACAACAACACGTAACACAGAATATTTGTTTCAATGCGTAACCACCAGAGATATTATATTCGCGATTTACAATTATAAATTGCATGCGATTTCCACTGTGGTTTGCAACGGCATTGTACTTGACGTAATTTACAAAATATCCAGAGAGAAATGCATTGAGAGAGTAAGAGGAAAAAAGATTCTTAGGAACAAATTTTCCAAATTATTAATCATGAGCTTTTATTAGAGCTTTCCTTGTGACAAACAGTTATAAAATAATTAAGAAAAAAAACTCGCGCGCGCGCGTTTATCTTAAAAGAATTATATTGCTATGCTCCGGTGCGATCTTTCTCGAACTACCAAATTTTTAATTGCATTTTACACGCACGATCCGTGTACGCTGGATGTTTCCTATCCGATACTCGTACTGTATCGGCGATGAGCTCGGTGTGGGTGTGGTGAACGACCCGTTAACCATCATTCGGCCAACCGACGCAACAATTAGATCCGCACGGATAATGCCGGCTCTTCCTGTAACGCGAAACCCGCGGACGTTATGCCTGTCTCTCGTTTCATGCGTATTCCCATATTCCGTACTATCAGAGTGCTTGCATTAAACCTTGGAACACCGAGCTCGAGCTATATTTGGTAGTTTTTAACTCTGCACTTTATCGCGGTCTTATCTTAACACTCATTGACCCTTTATTCTAATCTTCTTCCGACGTAGATAAAATTACACAAATGTAAATGTATTGTAATAGTAATAAATCAGAGTTTCTTGATACGCACAAAATATTATGAAATATTATTATAGTGTTGTGATTGTAGATGCATTGAAGAAAATTTAACGATGTGCGAAATTAAAAAATACCACGAAGATTGTAAAGAAGATTAAACCATTTCTCGAGTGCTTCAAATATTTCATTTTCTAAACATTGACTTTTCAGTTTATTGCAATATTATCCAACAAGAATGAGTGAAAACGAGGCGTCGTTTAACTTCAAAACTTCAGCCAGGCTCCTTCGGGACTTTTATTGCCGCGCAACGGTTTGCATAGCCAAGTATGTAAATTCCTTGATGCGTGTATTATTCGCATATTCCAATGCGTACTCACATCTTCCTGCGCCTTATGGCTCTTCCATCGAAATAGCCTGTCCATTTGGCAGGTGGTAGTGACTTCCTCAAACTTCACGGAAGATCATTTGGCTTCGAGGATTTCGCGCGACTTCATCGACCCCTGGATGTCTCACGTGGACGGCTTCATTAACACTCGACATACTTCGATTCTGGACGAGAACGGCTCGTCGTGTAATCATCCTCTTTCAACTCTTTAAGAAATCATCATAGTGTTTTCAAAAGCAACAAGATGCTGTTATGATACACCGTTATGATACCTAAGCTGCCAAGAAGTCAAAGTCGGTTCTGCTAATACCACACTATTTGCGATCTTTTTTAAAAAAGGAATCAATTCAAGTGCCTGATTACTCTTAATCCATTAATAGCGGCACTACTTCTCACTACAATTTTTTCGCTTTCGTGACTTTATTTATAACAGATTTTTTCCGTTGGATAAATGTAAGCGTGTGAAATTGTATAAGAAATTTTTTCTTCCGCTTTTTTTAATGTTAGAGGATTTTCCTGCAGTCGAAGGGCAATCGGGATCGATTGATAATAGTTCTATGAAAAAAATTATCTTTGAGCTACAATCTAAGCCATACTGTCTACAGTCATTATTATTGCTACAATCGTCGCTTCAGGATTAACTATTTAGACCGCAACGCACAGATTGAGGGGAACGGACGGCTGGGAACGCGCGGACGGACGCGGTATCGCGGCTGTCGTTGTGATACGAGCACTGGATGCTGATCCGCGAGGGATTCAACGTGGAGGCCGGTGGGTTCGCATCCCACTCGCCCTCTCGATTCCCTCCGCCGCATAGAGGACGGCGCCGAGGACCTCTCTTTCTCTCTATCTCTCTCTTCCTCGATTCCTGGCACGAGAAGCGCCTGCGCGCCTATCGATTCCGTCGGTTCCCGCAGGAACACCGGACACAACGCCTTGCTTCCTGCGTATCGCTCTAGTCAGGAGTCACTAGAGTGTCCTCGATCTCTTTGCCGACGATTGGAATTTTTCTTTAATCATTTCCTTAATCAAAGAGAACTTTCCGAGAACTCCGAAATTGTACGAAGGTTCTTCAGAAATTCCTTCAGAAAGAGGCACAGAACTTCTGATAAGAGTGCAAAGCTACTTTCAATTTTTCGAACTTTAAAAAATGTAAACTGATATAATCCTTGAATGATCTTTGATTCTGTAAAACTATTAGTAACAATATTATTATTAATTTTAGATGTTGATTCTTCCTAAATATACATAGACTCCAGCTTTTATATCTTAAGAGAACATAATAAAAGTTTCAAATCATTTAAATCACATTAGCATTTTAAGAGAATTAAATCTTTGATAGAAATTTATTAATTTCGTTCATTCATAAATATTATTATTATGTTAAATATGCAGGTTTGAAGAGAAAATTTAACATTTAAAACTCCATTAATATTAACTTTGAAACTTACAATTTTAGAACAATTTACACAATAACAACTCAACTTTTCTATCGTTAAAAATTTACTGTTTGTGTAATCCTCTGTTTCATTAATAACAAGTGTGTTTTGTTTGTTATTTTATCCTGGCACGTAAACAAGCTGTCTTGTTTGCAACCATGATTGCATACATTCACACCCCCTGCAGCAAGAAGTTAGAACTCGAAGTTAATCCTTCCACCGAGTTTAGATCGAGAGGGATGATTTTATGTCGAGCGAGATGATTCGATCATTCAGCATTGCCAATATAATTAATAATATACATGCTAATACATCACATATATTATTAAAATATAACGCTATAATTTTACATAATGTTTACATAATTCATCTAAATTTTATACAATGCAATAAATAACTTCCAATAAATAACCTCCAGTGCAATAAATAATTTCCTAATTAACTTTTTCCTTTTGACGAAGGAATAACTTATTATCGATCACTTATTAATATTATAATGGAATTATAATGGATTACCGATATAATAATGAATAATTAATATATTTAAATCACATGCTTATACTTGTTTAACTCTCAATTCTTTTTAGATATTTGAAAAACACTCTTATTTTTGTTTGCTTTCCCGTATGTAATAAAACAATTGAATTGTCTCTAACAACATACCAAGGTTTGATTTTAGAAGAATGGCTGTATTGTGAAAACCATTTATATGCATGCGGGCAGCGTGTTCAATAAATGCGTTCATAAGGGTGAACTCGAAACTCTCTCGCGTTGATTGCAATTCGATTCTTCCGCCCCGAAAAATATCGTCCGCAAACATTTAACAGAGAGAATTATTTAAGCTAGCAAGTTCAACGAAATCAACACGATATAAAATCATCTTTAAACTTCAAGTTTATCTTTAAACAAAGTTAAAATTTAGTTGAAAAATTTGCGAAGCTTGCAAAGTTAACGATTTCGCGCGTAATTTCGCAAAGTGGCTGAGAACGGGGGGGCGGCGCGGTATTCTGGTCTAGAAATCCCAGAAACGTAGCAGAAGCAGAGGATGCAAAGGGAAAGGGTAATTATAGACTCGTTGCCGAGGCCGGACTCCCTACGGGACTCTCACACTTTTCCTTTTGCAAGCGACGAGAAAAACGAATCTGATTCGAAACCGAGGCCACATGTATCTTCTTCGCGCCTTTAATGCTAAATGTAGCTCTGATTTTTCCTGCATCAAGATCGAAATATCTCAAGGAGAAACTTCATTCCTTTAAGTATGTTTCAAATATTGGAAATGAAATGGTTCTTGTATCTACGATTCAAAAAGGACCTTGTATCTTTCGCAGCGTAAATGAGTTTCAATTTGTTCAATATCTAATTTATTATCATTGAATAAATTTCATATTTCGTTTAAAGAATTAAAATTTCGAAAATCTTAAATGTGTTCAAAGTCTGATTTAAAAATAATATTCATACTACATTTGTTAACTGCGGAAATGGTAATTCATATGAAATATATACAATGACTTACTACAGAAGCCATAGTCGTGCGGTTTGAATGTGCTTCACGATCCGGGAAATCATCTTGTCGAACGTCGTTCTTCGACAGAGAAATATTCGCTCAAGGGACTGCGAGACACGTGAAAGATAAATATGCGTCGCGACGACACACTCATGTGCTACCTCCCATCACGTGTTTGCATATCTGGTACGAAGATGCATTTGCGGATCTACACGATGTCTCAAAGCCATGTAAATTTTTATATTTTATAAGTTCGAGATCGAAAAATCAGCTCGTTGAATTTGAATAATCCTAAGCTTAATCTCCATCTCCTATATAAAATTAAAAAATAATTTAAGAGAAAAACTACATATTTTTTTCATGTTCCTGAATCATATCATATTGTTTTTACCCATTCGTCATAAGACTTTATGTCAGTTTATTAAGATTTTTCTTAAGTTCAGAGTTGAAATTCAACGTGACGAAAGCAGATCATCCTGTATAATGATGTGTGCACACATATACACGCATACACAGAACACACACACACAAATATGTATTGATAGAGAAAATCGATCGTTATTCACCGGCTTCTCGTACAATGTACGTTGCACATGCATGGACGATGTCATCGCGCCTGCTTGAAGATAGAATATTACGACGCTTTTCAGCGGACGAGTGAAATCTTGATAGGCATCATGAGAAACAATACTCGCGTAAAGTACAGCGATGCTGTTCTCTACAAGGCAGAGAAATAAACACTGGAAGAAATTCCGAGGTAATCTGTGTGTGGAAAACAGAAAAGAAAAGAAAAGAACCCGTCGTCCTCCACGCTAAAGAGCGAAAACAAATTTCTTTCATTAAAAGTAATTATAACAAAAGCAACCAAACCGAATTCACAAATTATTCGCGAGGCTATGATTTAAACAAATGACGAATTAAATTGGCAAAATCAATGTAAAAATTCACGATAAGATTTTGAAACATCCTATTATCAAAAGTAGAATAAAATTTATAGTAATTCCAATCAAATATCCTGAAATTAATTTCAGGATTATTTCACTATCTGGATTTCGAAATTATAATTTTATTTTTGCTTATCAGATCGTGAATTACAGAATTGCTAAGCAGCTGTTTCGGCAATCAGACAAATTGCATACTTCTAACTCCACCAGCCTATCGTCAAATTCACGGGAAGTTACGGTCCGGAAGAAGCGTTTCTTTCAAGTTCACCGCTTATCACCGTGCGATCCTTGTGAGGGAACGAGGAACATCCTGCTAGTTTGTGCGGCAAATTAGATCGACCTAGTCCCTAAAACCGCCACCCCGATGCTGGTCGAAACTTAATCGTACTGTTCCCTTAGTTACGTGGGTACCAGCAGAGATTCCGACGAGTTCCAATCAAAATAATTTGTTAACATCCGCATTCGTATGAACGGTTAACTTGTTCGTCAGTATGCATTGCAGTGCCGACAGTTACAGAAGATATTACATATATAGCTATGTTACATTACTTAATCGCTTATTATAGACTCGTATCGAAAATATAATACGATGACATCGATATACCGATCAAACTTCTTTGCAACAATAAGTATCGTGACTAACTAGAGATTATAAAAAAGCATTTGAAATAGTGTTATTTTTCTATTAATAACGTAAAAAATATTAATGTATATAAATAAAAAAACTAATAATAACATATAACTATAAGAGAGATATATTTCTATCTCTGAAATTAATTCATTCAATTGTGCCATTCAGTTTTTCCTGATTACTTCATAATCTAAAGATTACTACTAACGACTTCCTTTTGAATGTTTGATAAGAACTTTTTTGTAACAGTTCAGTTGAACATTTTTCTATTTTTATCCGTTATCTTTAACGTTTTCCTTTCTAGGAGTATGTGAGCATGTGGGGAGACCGGTTCTGACAAATGAGATTGAATCTTCAGTTCCGGTATAAAAAATGCTACCTTAATATTCATCGCGCTGACTCGATGTCGTCTTCTGTTATCTATCGCGACAAGGGTACCCGCAGTATCATCAATCGCGGGTTCCCTATTAAGTATATCAACAGCGAAAGGGCGGGTTTATGTGGATCACATTTTACAAAAGTGTTTTCTAGCAATGTCGGATGTTATTAGCATGACTTAATGATTCTATCTAGGTAAAGAATTATAATTACATCATTTATTACATCATTAATCATGACAATTATGTATCAATTAAATACGTGTGCTTGTTTATTAAAAATACTGTAAGATGCACTTTTGCGATGTTAAAAACGTAAAATAATCGACGTCACGTGTAATTTTAGAATTTTTCAAAGTTTATGAGGATTGATAATACATGATAACCTGACAAGTAAATTAATTTGTTAATAAAATCAACAGATAAGTAAAAGAGATATTTTATATTTGTGTTAATAAATATAAAATATATCTTTTAAAATAATTATCTTAAGATTACTAAATATAAAGTGTACATGTAAAGTTCAAATATCAGGCATGTAATTCAATATAGCACATTGGCTAATTTCTCTCATTTATTTATGTTTTTACACCTATTTTACTGTATCTCGACTGATTTTTATCACTGATAAAAACATCTTTCAAAATCAAAATAACAATGTCTACAATCGATGATTTGCAACTTGAAAATGAACAATGCAATGTACAATTTAGAGATCACTCGTAGCAAAAAGTGTATCTCGTGACGAATGTTCTGCACACGCATCCTCATGACTGGCGTATGTCTCCTTGAAATGACAGCATTCGAATTTGCTCGATCGAATTTGTGATAACGCGCGTTTCGGTCGAGCTCGTATTCGCTGATTCGTGCTTTATCTTCGATTCACCGCCGCGACCGGTCGCCCCGTCGAATTCGTTCGGGTCGGGCATTCGTTCTGATAAAACGGTGTTTGAAGAACCGGAACGTACGGTTCCGGTAACTCCGGTTTCTAGTAACGATTTATCGGTCACACCGGTAGCGAACGATCAACGTGTTCTGAGCTTGTAAAATATATATCGACAAGATTTATATAGACACCGTAAAAGTTCGCAAGCTCGTAAGTTCCCATGACTTTTGAAAAAATACTGATGAAAAAACCTGATGTAAAAACTGCACTCTCTATTCGCATACGTTAACAAAATATAGTTTCTATAATAATTTCAATAAAATTATACTCATGGTCGCAATGTATCTCACAGATATATCAGATTTCCCATTATTTTTCTCTGCTTCTTCAAACATTTTTTCTTCCATTAGCATTTGGCTCACAGACACTAAAGTACATAAAAAACAAAGGACAAATTGATAAATATTAAGATAAATCTTTAAAAAAATAAATGTTAGTGACTTGAAATAAATGTACCTGAAATGTATTTATTAGATACTGTGACTAAAAAACGGGTTAAGTAATTTATGCTAGATAAGAGATAATGCTTTTGATGTTAATGATGTTATTGCAAATTAAATTGAAACAATGCAATTAATTAATTGATTGTCATATAATAATATGTCTGTTAATTTGGATATCTATTCAATTATATACGTGATTTCTGGATTTAGGAATATTGTAGATCGTTAATTTTGCCATGTTTTGATATGAAAATTTAATTTCGCGGAGTAAAGGCCGGAGTAAATGACCACTTGGCTGATACAGAAACGCCCTAATACTGCTAATGGACACGCGAATCCATCCGCATCGAAAAGAGATATAAAAAAATGACAGGAAAAAGAAGAGAGAACTCGGCGAAGTCAATGATACCACTATGTTATTAAAAGAACCACGCATTGAGAAGCTGTCTTTGCCCCAATCCGCTGAAATATCTAGCGGCGGGGTACGTGAAGATAAATGCAATTACTAATCTTACCATTCGCTATATCCGCCTTTCACGATTGTACTCAATCGCACGAATTATTAATCTGATCTGTTCTCGCTTACTCGAACGTTCAAGTCTTTGAATTAATCTATGTTCAAATTCAAAGTTTACGATTGAAAATTATTAAATATAAATGTAAGAGACGTTCGATAAAAGACTCGCAGGAATTCTCAGTATGATTTATAGCTACTTTTGACAACAAAAATATTGCCTCTTCTTCAAAGATTTAAATTTATATTGTTAGATTTTTTGTTAAATTTTGTAACTGTTTCCTGCAATATCTCCTCGTTTGATTTTTTTAAACCAATCAGCCATTTGATACATGGGACGCAATTAAACCGAGATATATCGAGATATATCGAGACAATATTTTTTTCAGAGAGTAACTGACGCGATATTACGTCGCTTCGACGATAGCCGACTGCGATAAAAAGCTGACGGAATCGTCTCGTTATAGAACGGCGTGATAAAGGGCCCGGTTGCCCCTTGAACCGGCAAACCGCTACGTCCCTTCGCTACGATTTAACGAGCCAAGCGTTAAGATTGGCTTCGTTGGACACTTTGCAGCCCCTGCATTTCTCGGTGCAGCGCGGTTGTGCGCGAACCGTACGGACGCATCGAAAGAAAAAGTACAAGCTGTAACGCTACCGACGATTCGCGCGTCCGTGCGCGTTTTCCCTCCTCCCCCCCGATCCTTCCATGGAAAAGGAGAAAATGTAGTCGGAATATAGAAGTACCGTTATGCCTAGTTGACGGCTCCGGCGTAACAATAGACAAACAGGATGCCAGTTATCTACGCAGCGTGTAGTGATAAAAATGTTTAAGTGTCATCGCGTTTTTGCTGCACGTCCTGTGCCTGATAATCGATATTAATATTTATGAAAAAAAGGGTATCACAGTTGAAGAAGGTGACACTAGCGAGAAAAATACCTGCGTGTTATCAACAGGAAAATGTCAAATAGAAAGGTAAAAGACAATTAATTTCATAAAAATGCAGTTAACGACCTGCGTAGATAAATAAATTGCATGTGTAAGATATCTCGACTACACAAGCATCCTATGACGAAGTCATGTCAAATTCATCGCATCGATATTAATGTCATCGTATATTAGAATTTAATATTGGACAGTCGATATCAATATTAATCATCGTTCATCAAAATTCAATACTGATATCTGCGAATAATTTATGCGCATCCAAAATAGTAATATTAAATTGTGTGTATTGTGTAATGTGTCGACAGTAAGTACGTTGAAGAAAAAATATATATATTTTACAATTTTTATACACGCAAAATACCTTTTCAAGGGCATTTGTCTCACGAAGAATTGATTTTCCTTTGTTACGCTCCTTGATACAAAACTGAGTAATATCGAGTAATAACGAGAAGAAAAATGTTCTGGTTTAATGCCGTTGATGTTAGCATTAGAAGGGTGGATTTATGGCGGTTGCTTAATTAGCGGTGACCCAGTGATTAAGCAGCTCGCTCGGGGCGAGTCGAAAGTTTTGCGATCCATAATAAAGGATACCGTTATAAAGCCCATAGCTTCGGGGTATCCGCTGGAAATTAAACCAGCGTCTCCACGACCGTTGCACGTGGGTGTACCCCGTGGGTGTGCACATTTATGTAAACGGGGGTCCTTCCTCGCTCCGTGAAACACGAGGCAGCTCCGTAATCGCATCTCCACCGCGCGCGGACACAACAAAGGTACCATTACCGCGGTAATTAAAGTCGTTAATTATTTTATAAACTACATCAAACTGATTAGCGGGGATCACCACTACTTCCCTCACGGTTGTTCTCGCTATTGCGTTCAGAATCAACGGCACAAACGGAGCTTAGACTCGCGTGCGAGCGCGAGCTGTAAGTTTGTCGGTCAAATTTACGCCTCGGCTTCGCCTGGCACGCTAAGATAAAGAGGAGTTTTAGTTGTCGGACGTTCTAATTTCAACACGTAAAATCCTGCGGAGCAGCCGGAATGTCGCTCTCAACCGAGCTGTCTACAGAAACGCTCTATTCTCAAATACGGGGGAGATTTCCTTTTTTTTCTTTTGGTCAATTAAAATTTAGATCGGATTTTGTAACCCGATTTTGTACATACTAATGTAGCTGCATCGTTTTCACGAAAGGTCAATAGGCGCGAACCTAAGTAATGACGCAAACGGTCTCTCGCAATTTCCCGTAGCTCTCTTCGCGACCGCCTTCGGCAATTGGACGATATTGGATCCGTGCAGAGCGGAGAATTGACTCGTTTCGCGGAAGTGGGTATTTCGCTGGCGACTCACGCTCGCTCATAGATGCTCCAATTCACTCGTGATTGCATCGAACGTCAAGCAGCAAACCGTCTTTCCCGTACAATCTCCTCCAGCTCGTTGGTAGTGATCTTAATGGACGCGCGCGGACTCGTTTTTGCACTCACGAAATGTCATTTGACATCGCGTGTTTCAGAGGGAGCATTTAATAGAAAACTAACTCACTTTCTCACGTTTCCGTGGAGTTCAATTTATCAGTTTTACAAGCTGCTAGATTCCAAATTGACGCCGAGAAGCGTCCTACTTCATGCATTTGAAGTGTTATCCAGTCGCAATTCCGTAACGTCGTAATTTCGAGCGACTCTATTCTTTTCTCATTATCCTAATTTTCAGATTGCGAAAACATTAGCAAAAAAATTTTTCAATTTGCGAACAATATAGATTTAAAAATAACGGTAACGGTTTTATATCGAAGATTTTGGAAAAAGCGAACTACGAGTCGTCACGACTCCCTTTCGCCTCCGCAACGCAATAGCTTTCCGTTCCCCTCGCTGTAGTTTGCAATGAACTTCCGTTCGTCAGACACGTCCCATCGCGTATCCACGCATCCCAATCATAGGTCTGTGGCCCGACGTTGGTTTAAATATAGCCGGCTCCTCTCTCTATAGTGTCGCCTTACCTAAAAAATCGGACTTATTGGAATACGACAGGAAGTGCAGAGAAGCCCTTATGACATGCTCACAGCTTCGATCAGCGCATTTATTTTTATTGTGAATCGAGGTTAATTGTGATACATAAAATTTGGTAACAAATTTCTACACATTAATGTGGCACTTTGATTGAAAAGAGACAAAATTTGTGAATATAATCGTAATTGTGGATTGATGTAATGAAAATCGTAATTATTACATTTCGAAAAAAAACAATTTACTTTTTATTATGTTTTAGATTTCTCTCATTGAATAATTTTTGTATTTATGTGTATAATAAATGAGAAACAGTGCAGCTGTTGGTTATACGTATATAAAAATAGAAGGGAGAGATTATATACTCCGTTCCCCGAATATAACGGGAAACATATTGGACTTATCCCTTAAAAACCAGTTGCCGGAACCAAAAGCGGAAGCAAAAGTATTGGCAAGCTGATCTCGAATTAGGTTCACCGGCTGTGTGTCACGTGTCGTTTGTCACACGAAAGAAAAAAAAATTCAACCTACAAAAGCCGTCACGAAAATACAAGCGGATGGATTACGAAAATATCGAGAAGATAGTGTTTTCCATTTCGTTAGAGAACGGCGCTCTTTGATAGTTATTTTTCCATTAGCGCGTTTATATTTGTTCTTATTATCGTGAACGTATTGTTCTTTCCAAATATCGCGAAAATATTGATATACATCCTTTTCTTTTTATTAAATGAACATCAACGGTGTGCGGATTGGAGGTGATATAATTCTCGCTTGTATCAAATCCAACACTGGGTGATACAATCACACATGATTTCGTGTAAATGTGGCAAAAATTACAAGTCTTACTATATCGATCGAGGAGAGAACTCGCAAGGAGAGCGAGAGAAAAAGAGAGAGAGCAAAGTCGCCGATTATAAATAGATCACGGAGTGAAGAAAGACCGGCGGGAGAGTCGGTTTCTATTCCAGGCCGACCATAGGTTGGTCACCTCGCCGCCACCCACCGGCCCTGACCGTCAAAGAAACTGCATCCATCGTCGCACGCTGCGTTTTTGTAAGAGAGACGAGAGAGACAGATATTACGTTTTTATGAGAAGATATAAAAGAAACTGGAGGGCGAAATGCTATACTTGTTTACGGCTCTCATAACTCGGGTACACATAATAATAAAGATAAGACAGCCACACGAAGGACATCCGTTCTGGGTCATCCAAGATAAATCATCCCGGTTGGACTAAATGTAACAATACTGGACTATACCAAGAAGATAAAAAAAAATAACAGTCACGAAAGCAATCGGCTGTACCAATTAAACGAATAAAGTTGCAAAGTCACGAACGTAAAAATTTTAATTTGCGAAATATGAATGTTTGTGTCATCATTTAGCTTCGTTAAAATTGGACGTTAAAATCGAGCACATCCGTTGCGCAATTGACATTTCCACGATGAAAAAATCGCCGCAGCACGGATGAAAGTTCCAGGTATACTATTCTATTCTAATACGGATTCTATCTCTATTCTATTCTAATGTTCCGCAGTGACGTCCTGAAATAAAGCGACGACCGTGCGTGGAGAAAGGGTGATGCGGCGCAGCGTCGCGAGTGCGGATAAATCTTGGCACGTATCCGCGTAAATGTCCGCGCGACGATGCGGCGTCTGGACGCTCAATAGCAGATTTCGCGCTTGAATCATCTCCGACCCGAGAAAACGCCTGTCTCGACGTATGATACATCATCCGGACGTTGCAGAGCTCACCTCTCGAGAGAGCGATGACTGTAACGTATGTAACATTATTTCTTTTATCATCAGATATCATTTTGCCTATAATGTTGTCCCAAAATTACAATTATTTTTTATTGGATTCTACGTGATTTAATTAATTATTCAACTGTCGTCTTTCTTTTTAAGAGAAAAGTTATGTAAATAAGCGTACGTCACTCTACTTACCTTCACCGAATAATGGACCAAAATGGACCGAACGCGTAAAGCACATTAAATAAGAAGTAAAGAATAAATTGATTTTTACACATTAAATACCTTTTCCTTTCTCCTTATTTTATATCGCGGTTTTTAATTTAAATTTCTTTTAATCGCCGTTCCAGCTCCCCTGCTGTTTTTTTAATCATCAGCTCTCATCTTGCGTATAATGTATCTCAGAATTACAATTATTTTTCATCTAAGTGATGAAGAGAAAAATTGTGGAAATCTTTTTTTTAACGTTTCTCAAAAATACAGCTTGATTTATTTTATAACTCTTTATAAAGTTTCACGTGCCGGAAAACGCGTTTGACTTTGATGGCCGGAAATTACATTTATAATTGTCAGCTTTTTCGAAATATTTCATCGCTGGTTATCATAAGGAAACTCTCCTCAAAGAAAGTTTGTTTCCTTTTAACATTGCAGTATACGTCGTTTCACGTTGCTCGACCTTTGAGACCTGCCATAAGTTTCGCCAAGATACACCCTTAATTAGCTTTCTAGGAACTTTGCAGCATCATGTAGCAAGCACACTCGAACGACGCCGGTAGAGCATAATTTTTATGTCTGGGATAAGCGACATATAAGAAAGTTATTAATATGCGAAGGGAGATATTTCAGACGTAACGGTATACATGTTATAGTTTTGAGAAAGTTGAACTATTTCTCCTTGTCTTGTAGAACAAGTGAGAAATTTATTACGTATTACGCTGCACAATTTAAATATTGTATAACACATGTTAGATATCGTTATTAAAGATTTATAATCGATTGTCCCACTGGTAACACATAACTCAGAATTGCTGGATCGTAGACAAGTATTATTTCCGTAATAATAAATAGCGTCGGTCAGGCTCCTACAGCTTTCGCCGATCTTTAGGACAGGACCCGAATTCATTATCCAGAATAGAGAGAGCGAGAAACAACTCCCCGGCGACGGACCCCCGACGAATCATCCATGAAAGAGCCGTGAGATTTCTCGAAAGTCGGCTCGCACAAAGTGCGAACCTTGAAAGCCGCGTGAATAAAACCACAGCGATGTAACCGGTGAAGCTACTGCTGAGTCATCGGAAGCGGCAGGAAGGATCAACAAAGCGGCGTTTAAAACGCGCGGGTGGCCGATCCATTTGCGGAATCCGACAGCCTTCCTGACGAAGTCAGGTCGATCTATTCTGATGATGAGGAAGCGATTGATCGCAAAGACCTCCCGTGTCATTTACTATTATAGGCTTGCTATATGTATTCTCGTGTTGTACTCTCGTAGCCGCAAAAAAATAGAATGCAAATTTTGTGTAACATGACCTAAATCTTAAAATAAAACTTGTCGTTTTATGAATCTTCAATAAACCGGTCTTCAAATGCAGCGACAATAATTCAAGCAAAAATATTTTAATTGCAACATTTAGAAGCGTCAACAAAACAAAAGAGTAAAAAAAAACTAATATCCAAAAAAATTCTGCTATATCTTTGTAGTAGAAATTGCACTTTGTTCTGATCGTAAATCATTACATCATGTTATATTCGTGGAGAGTGAAGTTGAAGTGTAGCGTGATATATTGCATGATAGATTGTCGGCGTCTTGAAATACCACCTCTTTTTATTACTGTGGCCCACAGTGTTTTAGGGAACGTAAAATCGAGTGTTACGTAAAGCGATGCATCGACTTTACATGCTTCATCGTTGTTGAGCTGAGTGCATGGGTGGTGAACGTTTTTACTACCATCGAAGGGCGAGGCCCCCCAAGGATTCTACGAGCGGCAAAGGGTCTTGAAAAGCGTGCTGTACCATCGTGTAAACGATCAGGAGGGATTTTCAAGAACTCGATTTTCTGATCATATCCCGAGATTCACGTTGAAAAAAGCGCATCGTAAAAAACGTGACGAAAAACTTATGGAGAAGCGCTAAATAAATCTACGATTTTTTTCGGTATTTTTTCGGTATTTTTTCACACTCTCTCTAGAAAACATTTTTCGCAATTTGTCGCTATTTGTCCTATCGCACACGGTTATATGAAAACTGATAAATATAGGTCCCAAAATGACGTAAAAAATTTAAATTACATTATAGAGGTAATAGTACGGTTATGCGTATCTGTATTGTCACCAAAGCTTAAATTGCTTCAAAAGCGCAAAAATCTATTAACGTCGGAACGAAGTTATTGTCAAATGTATATTGTGTCCACAGAATGCAAACCGCGTGCAGCAATAATAAAAATAATAACGTCGCAAAAATACCTTTTTACGAACGCGTAGTATTTGTAATCATCTTCTTTGAATAAAATGCAATGAAATGAATATTCAAAGAGCACGTCCGCGCTCGCCATTGCAACGTGACCGAGCTATCGATAAGGTTTATTATTACTATGCGATATTAAAACTCCGTTCAGTAACTCGTCTTCTTTTCATCGTATTTCGGGATCTTTTTCCTTCGGGACTATTTTCTTTAAACAAAATTTAAAAAAAAAGCTGAGAAATTCTGTTGCGCATGCGAATGGAATAAAATTAAAATAAGCTTTTATTTATGCACTTTATGTAATTGTAGCTGGCGATTTTCTAATTTTTCGAAGCAGTCGACAAATGAATCAATGAGTATCTTTTGCGCAAGTAACCTTGAAAATTTATTTCTTTGGAAATACTTATATTTTTTGAAAGGAAGAGCTTGGGAGACACTGCTCGACACGATCCAGACGAGCCACTCTATTCATTTTCATTCTGATCGCACGCGCAGCACGGAGGCGACAAAAGCACACCTCGAAGAGGAAACAGCGACGGACTGTCTGGACAAGCGGAAGTGACCGCTGGCTGATGATACGGTCCTCTATCCGTTTAAACCGTGACCGTGTAATACAATCGCTGCTTTCCATCTCTTTCAATCTTAACTCAATATCACTATCTTAAGACGTGTGTTGTTTCTCAATAACAAGTCTCAGTGTGTTGTTGTTCTTGTAAAAAAAAACTAAAAACAAATTTTGTATTTGTGAACAAATTCCAAACTTTTCTGTACAAATGTTACAATGTAATTTGTGTAAAAAAATATATTCATAAAATAAAAAACTATTGCAAAAAAAAGAAACAAGTGTGTTTTTATCAATTTATATTAATCTCGAAAATCGAAGCATATTTTAAGGAAGAAAGGAAGAATCAGCGAATCTGTAAGCGAAAAAATAAATATCAGCATTTGACTGTTCAACTTGAACATACTCTACTCGACTGCTAATTTAGTGCTGCTAACTTAAGTGCTCCGTTATTTCAACTTGGCTCTTCTCTTCTACCTCGCTACGGAACAAAACCACGTGGCGCATTTCCCGCGAGGAACATAATATTGTCGCATGCTCAGTCGATGCTTACGACTGCCGTAAAACCCGATATACCTCCTCACACATGTTGCTCGCTCACTCCACACGACAGGGACAAGAGACTCCGGTATTCATCGTCTCGTTTTCGAGGACTACTAGACGAAGAGCTGGCTCGCACACCCACGGCCCTTTGATATTTTTACGCGGTTAGGCGTGGCCCCGTCTGACCCCCTCGCCACCCTCGTCGTGACCCTCTTATGTGAGTCCACACGACGGGAACGAGCGAGTAGAGATGCCGTTTGTTATAACTTATTGTGCCGATGCGCGTGGCTCGTCCCTCTGTGTTTACGTTGGCCGTCTCGCCCACACACTGCCCTCTTCGCATTTTTCACCCAGTACATTCCGCCCCGTGTTGTTGTAACGAGGGTTGTTGGTCCGGACAGATCTGTTTCCTTCTCCCTTCCTCTTTTGCTCGAATTTCAATGTCCACTTTTTATTTTCGTCAATGGTTTAAACAATTTTAATGCCGTCTTGTTTATTTTTTAAGAACACATCATTCTCGAGAAGAAAATTTTTTGCGAGTTGTTTATCGAAACCAAAAAGTTAATTATTTCATATTTAATATTTAGAAAATTAAGGGGTTTTAAAAATACCTTCTTTCTTATGTAATATTTTAATACGGACATTCACTGAAAAATAGAAACTAATATTTAAAAAATTAAAAACTAAAAATTTTTTGATTGCAAAATTTTTTCTTGTAATTAAAATATTTTTTATATTTAATTTCTTTCTTATAATTAAAATAAAAATTATCAGTTTCTATTAGACTCCTATAATATATCTAAACGATTCCATAATAAATCAATCGGGACATAAAATCATCCGGACAATGTCTGATTATATTGATCGTCTCTTTTCGAGAGCCGCGTGAAACGGCCATGTTTCTCCTAAATTTCCAATTAATCTCGGGCCACCGGGGACACACGTTGACGATAAACTTGCATTATCTACCCCCAACAGAGACGCAAAATTTATTCCGCCCGACGCGGTCACTTTAACGTTGCAGCCGCACGCAGTCACCGAGGGAACGTTACAGACTAATCGCACTATTCTGCGTGCGCAGAGAAGTTGCGTGCCTCCGGAATTTATGCACGAGCACGCACCAATGTTGCCATCGTGCATACTGTCCCAACAAATTTCCAGAAACATGTTCCTTTTTATTATGAAAAAGCTTTCTTCCCGCAGAGCGAACAACTATGCTGCGCTTCAAAGATGAGAAAGAATGTACGTATGGGATAAAATTTTAAAAGATGTTTAATTAATTTATATTCAAAATTATCGTTTTTGGAATAATTGTGTATTTTCAAAGTTGCTTCTTAGAAAATTAGAGGATAAAGTAATTGAAGTAATACACAATAGCGCAAGGGTAAAACGCGTGTCGACGTTCTCGCCGTCTAACAATACCGGATTATTTTCAGGAAACGTCAAATAATTATTCGCTCTTGAATTGTAAAGGCTCCAGCGAGTCGTCTGTAAACGGACACCGTCTCGCTTCGAGTTCTCTATACACGAGTCTAACAGAATGACTCGTGACATAGCTGGAGGGCCCTCCAGAGACCTTCGTTAAGGTGCCTCTAAACCCGCCTAATCCGAATATAAGATATTGTATTTTATGGCGTAATCCAGCGGACAATGCGTGCCTCGAGTCGCCGCCATTCTGAGGAATCTTCCTAAGCCCGAAGAGAAAACTTTGAGCTGGAAGGGAAATAAAACGCGCGTCGTTTTCGTCTTAGAGACTGGTTTTCACGTTAATAGCGTCATCGGCTATTCTTACAATTCCTTCGCGCTCGAACGCGCTGCAATAAGATGCGAATCGACCGAGCCGAACGTTAAAATCGCGAGAACAAGGGTGCGCCGAGATAACATAATCGTGGACGTTCAATTATAAATCAAAGTATTCGCGCGTGACCACCTCTTCCTTTTATCTTACGATATACAGACTCGTGTATCGAACGTCAATTTCTCGCGATTGAACGAAGAAGGTTCTCCAGCTCTTTTCTCGTGATAAATTTCAAATAGATTTAATTGATGCTTTAGTAAAAACACCAATAGCTCTTAAACTGCAAGATGCGAAAAGTTTCGCTATTTTCTCGGAGGGAAAAATGGAATAGTAAAATCTTCTGATAGACATAATTACATAAATGAGGATATTCCAATAAAATTTTTGCTAAAAGATTCTGGATCGGTTAAACGTCTCTGCGAACGTAAGACATCTTGTATACATGCGGTAGTCAATATTGACGGGTTTTAAATGAACTAAAATTAGATCTTCGTGTAAGAAAGTTCCTGGGGTCAATCGGCAAAAACTGTGTCGACCGTTGTCAACACTGTTCCGAGACAGCTGCGACTTTGGGATAGAACCTAGCTCAACCGATGAGGTTTAAAACGAAGACAACCGATCACGAATTAAATGCAAGCCACGAAGGCAATTTGCCGCGGCAGCTGCTCGACATCTGCCGAGTGCATTCTGCTCGTAACCTTCGCGATCTAAGCGCGCAAATAGTTCTAGTTGGACGAAGATCGCGTGAGGATTCGCGCCCCACGGCGTGGCGACGATCTTACGTAGCTATAAATAGACGGAGATAAGAAAACAATCAAGAGTTAGATTTGATTAAATCTCTACCGGTGAAAGTATCATTTCAATAAAATCTCTCGTTGCTGTTAGAGATTTTTAATTAAATTCTGCGCGAATCATTTATCGATTATATGTGCATTTACAAAGATACTCGTTTATACTGAGAACGTATAGAACAGAGAGAGATCTAACGATAATCGGAGGATCTGTACATTCTCTTCCAGCTTACGGAGCTTGTGAATCTAATAGTCTCTAATCTATTGATCTACGAACGAGTCCATAGTAATTTATGAGCCAACAAGTTTTTAGATCAAGCGACCTATAAATTTATATATCTGTAGATAATTATCTGTATATCGGTGCATCTTCAAATTTATCGTCACATATACATATATAGATCCATAAACAAGCCGAGTTAATAATCCACGAATATCATCTATAACTTATACATAATCTTCTATTATATGCAAATGTATAAACAAAAGCAATTTGATTAGTCAGCAATCAATATTAAAGAGACTTGATACTCTTGTCTAAAATTCTTACATTTACTATGTTCCAAAAACAATGCAAGTTTTATTTTACTAATGTTAATTTTTCAGAGTCATTTGGGATGAATTTCCCTTTTCAAAATCGAAAATTGCTAGCTAATATAATATAATGATACGGTTGACAACGATCAACCGCGCCTACAGGCACAATTATGTAGTCAAAAGCACGAAAAAAAATCAATCGACGTTATGTAAGATATCATCAACGCGGGCGATGAATATTCTGATGAGGGGGGACCTTTTTTAATTAAGCAATAATAAGCGCGGACATCTTCGCACGTATCTACGCATCTGAAACGACATCAGGCAATTTTGAGCTCGATATCGGTCAGCAATAATTGCTTATATTTTTTTAAATTAAAAAATATAAATAAGAAATGAGCATCAGCTCTCGCTATCCTGCACCATTTACATCAAACGTATCGACACATGATCTTATTCTTCTTATCATTTTAAATTAGTTAAATGACTTTTTAAATTAGTTGTTTTTAATTGTCACTTTTCTTCAAATATTTATTGTGTTATCGTTATAAACGTATGTGAATGTGCGTGATGCATTTCAGTATCTGCAACGTGTTGAGCTCGGATCCATGAATTCTCTAAGCTCAAATGACGATCAGTCCCCCCTACAAGGTAATAATTATACCGTAAAGACAGCGTCGAGGGACCTCCCCGGATTCGTGTCAATGAAATCGTCTCGCCGCCGAAAATAAAAATGCCCACCGGCGATAGGGCGTGAGACCGATAAAAATAAATGCAACCAGAGGGTGCCCGGAACCCTTCGCGGTGATAATAGATTGAGCAGTAAAGACAATCTCTGATCAATGATTGCGAAATAGATTTCATAAAACAAGCTGAAAAGAGACGATTCCGCGATATTTCAAATCAGCAAATAGCCGGAAAATATTGGTATTTAAAAAATTCACGAAACAGATAGAAACGTAATATTAATATAAACTTCTAAGTTAATATCCCCCCAAAGCTTGCGACTAAAGTATTGTAAATATATTTTGGTCTATCCTGTACATTCTCCCGGACCGATCGCGACCCACAATCTTTCCGGGTCGCGATCGGCCGGGCATCGAGGATAGCGATAGCTTATCGACCGTTCGATCTGCCCGAATCAAATTAGTCAGGCTTGCGCTTGCGACAGGAGGAAGTAAGAGAGCGTGGGAAGCGAAAGCGAACGGGATTAAAAACGCAAGCTGCATGGCGTGTGTGTGCGGGAACTTTGTAACTCGGTGCGAAAAGCTCGGCAGCTTCACGTGACCGAGCATGGTCGACTAGATCGGTTGACCATGACCTCACAAACTTTTATACATCCCGTCCGCCTCGTTCGCTCTCCCTTCTCTCTTTCTTCTTCCTTTCTGTTCATTGGTTTTTATTCACCTCCGATAAATGCAATGGAATTTTTAACTTTCGCTGAAATTTGCAAAATGCGAAGAGTCCCGAAAACTAGCAAAAATTGTTTCTTTTTAAAAATCATTTTTCTATATATTCTATAGTTAAAATAGATAAAATAGAATTTCGTGCAATTTTCTAATATTCTACATGTCACGAACATACAAATCGGATAAAGTATCACACTCCCCCAAGTACCTACTCTATCACTCTATTACATAAATATACATACTTTCAGAAACAGATGCGCGGGAATTCAGTGGATCTGAACAATAGACGAACTGCGATATGTTAAATATCGAAGTGCCTTCGCTTGTATAGTGTCCATGGGACGCGAATCGCACCCTGGCACCTCGCGGAAAAACACATCGTGTTGAATGACGAGCGATCCGCGAGTCTGTCGAGTGTCTCGCATCACTCGTTTCGGTCGATTAATCCGGCTTGAGTGCGATGCGTCGTCGGTATTTCCGTACGAAAAAGCACCCCTTTTGTCGAGTACGAACACAGCGGTGGATTGAATGCCGGGCAGGAGAAGATCCTGTAATCCTCTCATTGTCTCTTCGTCGTCTTCTTCATCTTCGTCTCCTCGCGATGATGTCGTCCTAAAGCGATTATTCTGTCGAAGATGTTCGAGTGCGGGGAATGTTCGCGTACGAAATTTATTCTACATTCACAAACGACATCCAATTAATTTCGCCACGATAACATTTACTTATGTAGAATTAAACGCAAAGAAAAGCTTCGAGCGTGCTTCGTTAAACGTCTCCATCATTTAAGCGAAATGTGATATTTATAACGATTTAATTTAAACAGAGACGCAGTTTTTGTCGATCGAAACAGATGTTTATTACGCCGACCCTGGACTCGAATCGGCGACGCAAAAGGACGCGAGAGGGATCCCAGCGAGAGGAATCACACAAAAGAGCAAGAGGGCTACAGAGAGATAAGTACTGCCCATCCGTCGGCGCACCCATTAGAGACACATGTGGTTTTTCTGAACAACGGATCCGACGCCCTCCGTAATGTTTCCTGAGATAAGAAGAGACGACTCGTGAAGGATTAACGCTCCCAAAAACGCATAGCGTGATTATGCCGAACAACGCATCGGTCAGCATTCTCCATTTAACGTAATCATATAAAAACCAGAAAAAATAGCCTCTTCAAAAACACATTATTTTGCACAAATTATATAATTCAATAACTCAATAACGATGTGATTATCAGCTTAACATGTATAGTGATTGATGTATTCTTTTTTTAACGTATTTATCGCGTTCAAATGGAAATCAATTGTATGTACATTTTAATAATAAACTCAGAGGAGGATAGGATACACTTAGTTTCCAGTAGAATCGTTATCTCCGAAGAAACGTCGCGTTTCTTTTTGCTGACGAATACAGAAACGCAGAAACGGAGAACAACCCTAACGTATTCCGATGATATGCGCATTTTTATAGCTCGCGTTTTCATTTACGCTGGCGCGGCGTCTCGCGTTACACTCTTATTCCGCGTCGGGGTTACAACGAGAAAGATGATACCCCCGACCAGCGAGGTTATCTTGGCGATTGCGTCGCACAATGGAAAGAGCGCGAAGTGGCGTCCATTAAATGCGGAATGGCAATACCGGAAAGAGAGGCGACAGTGTTTAGCGTAAATTCTATTAGGCTGTTTACGACGCCTCCTCACCTTATAATATCGGTAGTATCAGACTAACACTCTCGACGTGTGCACGAAGAATCAATAACTTCGCGCGTTAGTGTGATAAAAGGATTTGTAGAGAAGAATTTAATTAAAATCCAGGAAGCTAACGACTTCTCGTCCGCACCTGATTAATACTTGTGTGACAATTCCTAATTATAACCTAGCTAATTAATGGTAAGATGATTCTATAAATCTACCAATCTACCAAATCCTATAATTACAAGATGATCCTATAATTATAATTATAAGGGCTTTCGACTAATGTTACGGGATTTTAATTGATACAGCATCAACGAGAGATAATCACAAGGGCGAGGTTTTGCAACTCGTCTTGGATAATGCGACATTTTTAATTGACTGCGATTTTGGAGAAACCTTGCGGGAGTTTTTGTGACGGTGTGGTCTCGTATTGGGTCTCGTTGGGCATCGATTCTTTGGAACCTCCGCTTTGGAGTCTTCGCTTGGTGATAAATGGCATTCCGGCGCGAAGAGACCTAATCAGCTCAGGTAAAAAGTTCCTTCGTTCTACATATATACGAATTCCTGAAAACGACAACGGTACCTCTCGATTAAATTTACGATTTACCGTTGTAAGTCAGTTGACACACGAATTGTTTGTATATTTGAGATAGAATCTTATTTCTCTGTCATGTCAATATGCTGTTACAGCTTTTATTAATTATCCTTGATAGATTGCGTTCCCTTTTATCGTAGTTTAAGAATCTTACAAATATATAATCCGATAATTACAGACATTCTATATGTTTTATTTTGATATTTGATGATGATATTATATAAATAATTTGCTAATTCCTTATTCGATAAACTACTTTTTCGCTCTACATCGGAAACACATTGCTACAATATTTAAAAAAAAATAGAGAATCAAATATTAAAGATACAAATAATAATGTTTAATTAGTTAAGCGACTAAGAAAATGTTGAAAAACGCATCACTACTTAATTTTGTTAATTTTGTTTTAATTAAGTCTGTATAGTTATCATGTATATAATACTTAATAAAATCCACGAGAAACATTATATAGTCATTATTTCTTCCAAAGCCCAATCGTAATTGTGCGTGGTGTTTTTAATGAACTTAGCGTTTTCGGTATTGCGCGCACGTTTAAACACAACGGGCAGATGTTCATTTAAGTAATCCGCCAAGCAGAAACAACGTACGTGGAATCGATTCTCCGGCTTGTTCGTACATTTTGCGAGGCCCGCTCGAGAATTCCGAGACTACTGGTGTAAAAACCTCGCCAACTTGGCGTGAGTGAACGATTATTATTGCCCGGCACCAGACTTGAAGAATTCCCATGCTAAGAACGATTTCAAATAAAGAAATACCAGAAGCACAGAAGACATACGAATTGCAGGACATCGTGCAAACCACAAGACATGCAAAACCAGGAAGAAGGAAATTCTTCGTAAGTTCTATATAAATATATATAGAAATAAGCTATTCTCTCTTTAGAGTTGTCCTCATAAAAATATTGTAGATAAAATGTAGCAAAGGAACGAAGAAAGTAAACTTCATGATTCTCGTTTCATTGAAAAAATACCATAAAGAACAAAAACTGAATCTTTATATATATTTAGAGAAAGATCTCAATTTTTTATTAATTATCTCTCTACATATTTATAGATACTTCAGTAGAATAATTTAATACGTCATTATATTAGGAGTCATATTAAACTTTCAATATATAAAATATATAAAATCTCGATTATAAAATGATATATGTGTAGAGAATATAATATTCACAATCGGAAACATTTAAAATATAAAAAACATGTAAAAAAAAAAGACAAATGGGTCTCATTACGAGCTTACGAGAAGCTCGTGCCAATTCCCTATTGTAGAAAATAAAATAAATGGGAGTTCCTCGAGACGTACCTCGACGATAATTCCGGTCGTGCAGCGTATCGATCGATTGAACAATGACGCCAGATAACCTACGCCCCCGCAATCGCTAAGGGGTGGACCCGAATCACGGTCCCCTCACTGTCTCTGCAATAATGATCACCTGAAAGTGCATTCCCTCATCTACGCATAGCCAACACGAAGACGTAAATCCGCCTTCGAAGGGATCGAGCCACGTAATCTCGTCCCGACATCGAAAGCTATCCGTCAAATCGCATGAGGCAGATGTGAGATTTTCTAGATATAATATTGAATAAAAGATGTTTCGATAACAAAATTCAGAACCGTATTTCAGCAATGAAAAATCGAATTCTCCTGGCTGACGACTCAATCCGATGCTGTCATATCTTCTAAGAATTTCCAAATCGCAAATTAAATTTAAAATAAAAATTTCAAGATGTAGATTAAAATTATGAATTTTTTAAATTAAAATTAAAGTAATATTCCTTTCGGAATATCGAAAAAAGTAAAATCTTATTACCCTCTATACCCTTGGAATTTCGTTAAGAAAGAGCTGGTTCTCCAATTCCAGAACACATTACGTATGTAAAATACACATCCTCCTGCGAAGATGAAGGATAAGGTAAAAAGAATAAAAATAATGGGATTAATGCGTTCGCCAAGCGACCGTGATGACACCCGTGCCTCCACATGTGGATTAGATCTCTTTCTTGTCTGCACCACGTGTGGATTAGATTGTGTTCCTTTTATTTTGATGTCAGGCAGTGTCTATCCCATTTACTGTGCAAATGAGGGATCTAACTATGATGAAAGTACGAGTATTTTAGTTCTCAAACAGTACAAAAATAAATTCAAATACATAGAGAAAAATAAGAAAATTTCCATTCTCTCTCTCACATACTTTAAGATTAACTTAATGTTTGTTGGAAAATTATTATTCGTATTTTCGTATTTTGTATTATATTATTCGTGTAATACGTTTTCATACAAATTTACTTTAGTTTTATAAAACAGGAATTTTTCATGAGTTTTTACACAAAACTAACATTTACTTTTTAAAAATTGCACAGAGTTACTTGAAAACTAAAGATCTACTAATCCTTCGTGATCGAATTTTAAAGCTTTCCATTGAAAGAACAATAATATTTTTACGCGTTTATAATGTAAAAGATGATAAAATATAAAAATATTAAAAAAATAATATAAAATAAAATTATAAATAAAAAATGTGTAATAAAAGAATTAAAAAATAAAAAATTGAATAATAAAGGATACAAAATGAGCACTCTTTACAGTCAACTCACTGTTATTCTCAAATCGCAGGCACATAGTCGCAAAGTAGCGACCTACCACCCATACTTCCCCGAAACACACAATACGTTCTTTCTTTATTGAAATTCGACTATGGCGACATTGATCGTCCGTAACGACTCGTTGCCCTCGAAAGGCAATGGCGATTCGACTGCGGAGTCGTATCGAGCATGAAAAGTTACAATGATGGGCACCTGAACTGCACGCGCCCAATGGTGCATCTTTCTCCCCGCTGTCGCTGCGGATTATGATAATGCCCGTTTACTCACTGGCAACACGGTAGGGTCGACGAACAGATTCGGCGACTACAGGGGAGCCAACGGGTGGCGAATTTCCCGACGCGAGAGACGGCCAAAAAACAGGGGTGGTAGCATCCTGGATGAGTCATACTTCATCCCCGACGTGACCGGTGGGGTGGAATGGTGACTGGTCGCCTATCATCCCCCCGTTTTCTGCCTGCGGACGAGCTCCGAGCAACAGACACCCTCGCTCTATTTTGCTCTCTCTTTCTCTTTTTCTCTTTTCGACTCTCCATCGATTCTACCTTGATATCATTTTATCTCTACCTTTTTCTCCTTCCCTCTATCTTTCCGATTGAAATTATATTTCAATCTCCGGACAACTCCATTGTTTCGGTACGTACTACTATAGTACAATATACAATATTTGGCAACCGTGAACTTTGTCGTTCTTATCGTACGACAGAATACACAAACTTTCATTAGTTAATGTAAATTTCCAAGAGCTAAACTTCATGAGTTTTGTCGAGTTTGATGTTGAGATAAACTTAGATTAACACAGGAGGAAACTCAGATATAAGCTTTTGATACTTTGAGTATGTATATTAAAGGAAACTTTTAGATTGGTTTCCTTGTCTCCAAAAATTTGACGGATTTATTTAATATTCACTTTTTTAAAAAGTGTTTACAATATTAATTATCAATAAAAAATTAATCATTTCATGACCGAAGTGTGAATCCGTTGTAATTTAATAATAATAAATAATTGCATTAATGAGTATTTCTTGACGCGTTGTCACCGAATTTTTTGCGATGCACGCGCTTGATAAATTCAACTTTCGTGGTAAACTTTCAGGGAAGCAATTTTGCGATGTGTATCGCTCACGAAGCGTTAAAACGCTCATGTCATACGACCCATTATTCCCTTTTGACAGCAAATACTCCTAACTATTTAGTCTACCGAGCTTATCTACCGCTGCCTACGCTACCGCCTGTCTCTTGCGTCTTCCCGCGAGTCACTTCCGGCCGATACGATCGTCCAGTAAGATAACAGGAAGTGGATTGACGAGATACCGATGCGCACGCAACGGAAGGCAAGGTGGAAAACTCGTCAAGTATTCCGTTCAGGAGACCTGTATGTTTAATCCTGTCGAGGCGAGGGATCGATGTTTCGGTTTTGACTAACAAATTTCCAACTCTATAGCCGATCCTCCTTTTCCTCCTCCTTCTCCCTCACCTCCTTCTCCTTCGAGAGCGCAGCTGGTGCTGAATCATCGTAGACCCTCGAAAACACCTCGGCGTTGCCAAGGTTTCCGAAGTGGCTTCGAGTAACTTATCACCTGCTCTTATCAAGATCAAGAAGGGAGAAGGAGAGCAGGCGGTCACCGGAAAATGGGAAATTCGCACGAGTTCCATAAATGCCATTCACGCGATCTCGATAATCACTGGACGTATCGACCGGTAACTTCTTCTTCCCTTAATTTCCGGCCAAGTCGGCATGTCGCCAGGATCCGTCAGAAATTGCCCTAGACTGAGTACCATTATCGCGTCCTCTTTCAGTCGCGGATTCTTTAAAGAGGACGAAGTTCTCGTTTCTCTTTGACAGAAAGTTTAAAGAGAAGTTCGTCCGCGTTGTGACTTTTAAGTTTTAACTTCTTAAAGTTAAATGACTAGTTAAAATTGCAAATAAAAAATTCTTCCAGTCTTAAATCGTCATATTACTAAAGTCCTAGTTGAGATTAATTAAAAAATTTAAAAGCTAAAAATTTATGAAAACCAGATTATCATTATTTTCAAGCAGTTAGATATCACAAAATAAATATAAAGAAAGAATGACACGTGACTGTCGCGATCGTCTCGATTTTCTCGCATAATTTTCTGATTTATCGTTGTGGGCGGCTTTTTGTGCCCGTTAAATGTTTGCGCGTAACGCACGCACGTTAGTTCGCATGCAATTTGGCCCCGAGCGAATAGAGTGACTCCGCCAGCAGTTAGTAATTCAAGCGGTCACTTCGGAGGTAACAATGGACGTAACAGTAGATTCGCCGTAATTTTACACTCGAGCCCATTTTCTCGTAGCCAGTTAAGGCTGATTCACACGACATTATATTCGTTAACGACACGCGAGGCAAAGTATCCATATGTGAAGCAGAAGCCACATCTGTTTACATGGTATATAAAAAAACTATCATTTATCAACACAATGTAGGTCAAAATAGTTGCTAAAAAGGATGTTCAGTAACTTTCGTTACGTTTGGAGTAATGGACTTTGATATTTCCAAACGAATATAATTTATGAATTTGTAACTTTTTCAAATAAAACAAAATTTTTGCTGCTAATAAATAAACAAATAAATAAATATAAATATTAAAATTAAATTAAAAATTAAATAAATATAAATATACAATATTAAAATTATTATATTCTAATGTTATAATAATATCAAATAATATTAAGATAGCATTGAAGAGTTATTGTGTAATATAAGCTTCAGACCACATGCAGGTTCGAAACGAGTGACAGGGGTTGGGGAAAAGGGATAGCGGCAACACGTAACTGAATGGTCTAACGGTCAGCATCCGCCCCGGCAATTACCTGGAGAAAATTCGATGCTCTCTCAAACGATGCAATTTGAGGGCGCAACCATGACAGATGCCGCGGTAGATCGCGGAGGGAGTTCGACAATCTCGCGTGGAGAAACTCGCAAAAAACCGCGAACGCAATGATTGTTCGCGTAATCGAGGGGACGATATGATTGCGAAATTACCACGGACTCACGAACTATCGATATTCGCGAACGTCGACATACGCATTAAGCCAGCCGCCACGATTATTGCATCCATGGCAAACGACCGATAACGCCGTTATTATTAACATTCATGGACGTGTCGGGAGATACGACGAAGATCACGATGCTCGTTCGTGTACGACCGTTATTAAAGGAGAGTACATCTCGAATGAGGGAGACCTCGTACTCTCCAAACCGGGATATGCAAATTTCTACCTTGATGCAACGCCAAGCGAAGAGAAGTGATGATATTCGGCGATGGATCTTTAACCAATTTACATTGTGCGATTGCTATAAATACTAATTTTACCTCGCGTCGATTGCCATTTTGATCAAGCGGTATATTTATATTTCAATAAAGTGCGCATATGTAATGCGATATAATTAATACATGCATCAAGCCTCGTTATATAACCAGCCCGATAAATATGTATATTAACACCGTTATCTCTGTGTAAGTACAAAGTGCGCTTCATGATGATTTATCTTAAAATTATTTAAAACAGCGATACACTTGTCAGCAAGACGATCGAATGAATTCTTCAAACGATCGCAAATCGAGCGTGAAATCTCACCATTCCCTCGTCTATCGCGTCTTCCTCGAAGTAACACTCGTCGTCGTCTTCCGGCGTCAAGGTATTAGGGGCTTCTTGCGGCTCCTCCTGCTTCCTTATCCAATCCATGACGAGATATCCTCGTTTTCTTAGAATCTCAGGAATCGAAGACGTTCGAGTAGCTTGCAATCAACCTCAGAATCACGTGTCTCGAATCATCGCCCTCGATGCGTCCGTCACTTTCGGTTCGTCGCCGAAGAAAGGGAACGAGAAACGGAGTATGCGGCACGGAAAGCACGAGTTGGTCTTTTATCATTCATCAACCACGCTCCGATTACGCGGAAGTTACGCCAGCGACCGCGGTTGACATTTGCGAAATGTCAGGTCTCCTCCTGCCGGCCGGCTGAATATCGTGCTAACGAGAAGAACACGCTTCTCGAGATTGCGTCCGAGAGGGACGCGATCGATAGTGCACTTCTCTCGGTCTCGCGGGTCGCACGTGCTCCGCGCAGTACGGCTTGCCGGGGAAGCGCAGAAAAATCAGCAGACACGCGACGATCGCTAATACTCCAGTTTGCACTCTCGTCTATGTGTTATCTCGAATTCGCTCGTCGGCGTCGCGTTCGAGGACCGCGTGAACCCGAATTGGAAAGGAATCCTGATCGATCTCAGAGAGCTCTTCCACCTGCGACCTCAGCGTCGACAGCGAGTTCGTCGACACTCGTCAATGCCAATTCGCGAACTTCGGCGAGCCAACACTGCCGTGGAACTGAATTATTATCCTGAAGAACGGACTCGAAGTCGATCTGCGGCTTGCCCAATTACGAATTGACGTCGGAGAAAGTGTCGTACGTTGTGCTCATCGTATCCAATTATGATTCACCACGGTGAGTTCACTGTTGCCTTCGTCGACGATCTTCGAAAGTCCAGCTCAAGTCCATCAGAAGCAATGGTCGATATGGTCGATGCACAATCTCATCCAATGGGGAGATAAGCGAAGGAAACGGCGTCGTTAAAACTGCAAGGCAACGATGTTGTTACACGTCACGCAGTATAGATGTATATTTTATATATACATATATGTACGTAAAAATACAAACGACAGAATCGCGAGATTATGCGAGAGACGCGCGCAGTCTCGCATGTGCACACGAGCGAGCCGCGGCCGCGGTGCAGCTGCAACTGTGTGTGCAGGCTGGGAATGCTGGAGGTGGTATGGAGGCGGCTCAGTGGGCGCACTCGCTGCCTGGTCTCTCTGTTCTCTTTCCCTGTCTCTCTTATTCCATTTCGCTCCCTTTCTCTCTCTCCCTCCATTCTGTTCACTCTTTTCCCCAACCCTCGACCGTGTTCCCCCAAATAGTCCCCCTTTCTTCTTTCTCCCTCTAACTCACCTCATCTGTCTACTCCCTGCCCTGGCTTCTCTATTCACCTCTCTCTCTCTCGTTTTGCCTTCAAAACCCCCGCTGGGTCTCTCCTTCTCTTCCCGAAGGGACCCTGACTCTGTTTCTGTCGCTGTCACTCCAGAAAACCAAGCACTCGTCTTCTCACTTTCTCTCTCTTTCTTCCCCTTTGCCTTCTTCCGTCTGCTTCTTCTCGAAATGCCACGATTGTATTTTTAATCTTGGAAGATTAAGTTTTCCCCACCTTAAAATGGCACCATCTTGTTACTATTCTTGATGATTTTCCCGCGCCTGTATCTTTTCTTTTTCGAAATCAGCGTCTTCTTCATGATTTGTAAAACTTTGTTTTCGCCTGATTTTTTTTATTCACTCCGTTCACCGATCCGACTCACGTTCTCACTAAGATTCAATCGTCTCCTTTCGTCGTTACAATCAGAGTCGCTTATTCTCATCTCCCTCTTTTTTTCTTTCTTCATGTTCTCTACCTGCTCTCTTCTCACGTCTGTGTCACGACTTTCTCTTTTCTTCTCCTTAAACACTCGCATTATCTCATTCCTTCTCGTTCCAACTTGCATTCCAAGTCTCCTTATTCTCCTAGAGCTATCTTCTCGCTCTGCGCCTCTTTGTTCTTCCTCTCGCTCTTTGTCTGAGGCTGGTTGGAAAGCAATAGACAACAGATAAAGCTAAACAGAAAAGAGAAGAAAACGTAAAAGAAGAGTAAGGAAAAGAGAACGTCCCAATGAGGGGGTGATGGTCGAAGGTTCGTCACGATTCTTCATCTCTCTTTACGCAGCCAACATCCCCTATAGAACCTCTCTCTCTTTTGGTGCCTCATCCACCTCCACCATGACGCATTCTCCCCCCTCTGTGAGTTCCATGACCCCTTCTCTTCCGCACGTCGCTGCCATGGGTTCAGGGACGATCCCTCTTCAGTGGAGACCCACGCGCTATCCTGGGAGATCCCACAAACGGCGGCTTTGTTTTTACAGATTCAAATCCCCGTCGCTTGGGATCTAGTTAACTCGTTGATTTTAATCTTAAATATATAAACGGAGGGTTCTAATCGTAAACAACCGAGTAGATTTCTTGAGAAGATATGTCAAGGATACTGCACTTCAAATTTTATTTGTTATCTCACAAAATAATTTTGATAAAGTAATAAAGTGATAAATCAATTTCATATCTTGATCAAGGGATAAATTATTTCTTCCGACACTGTACAATACACTTTTACAATATATTGTTATTTTCAGACAAATTTTCTTCAAATTATAAAATTAACAAATAATTATTTACTTTGAACAATCAAACATAGCAACGAGAAATTTTCTATTTGTTTAAAATTCAAGTAGCGTTCTAAAACTGGTATTAGATAATCGGCCTCGGATGCATGCTGCCAAGACACGCGGTAATTAATTACGCTGGAGTATGCAGCGGAGTATGCATAGCTCTATCATCATGGTAGGTTGAGAAATTCTCTCGCGCGAGAGAGGCCGTACAATGTGTAGGTACCCATCTCGATCTTGTATATACGGTACGTTAACATCGGAGACGAACGCAAATATGTCTATCGTAAAATCGATATTCGACGACGCTTACGAAAAACATTGCGTAAACGACAATTTGGCGGTCATGCGTCGTTGCACAGTAATGAAGTGTGGTACATCCCTGGATTCCCTGAAAGAAAGGGAGCAGGGATGAACGTTGACTTCTACCTGCTCCGAAACTGCTTATCTTTAAGGAATCCCGATAGGACCGTAAACAGGCGACAAGTCGTCTCATCAGTTCTCACGACATAGTTTTTAAAAATTGATAAATATTTTCGGGCAAAATTATCACGCAGTCTTTTGAGGGGTTTGCGACTCAAGTCTCGTTAGTTTCCATAGAGATCCACTCCTGAACAGGAGAGGACCAGCGAGTCCCATCAAGCGCGATGAGAACGTAGAGCGCTAACCTAGGGTACAAGGCATAAGAGAGAAAGGGAGAGAGAACGAACGAGTATTCCTGAGAAGGATAAACGTGTCGCATGAAACGAAGAGAGATGGTTCACAGTAACGTATCAAGTAATTTGCGGAATGCACTCTTAGAAATAATTAGATATGCTATCTCATTAGTTTATGACCTATTTATCTTTATATTTCTTATTTTCTTTCTCTCCTTATTTTCTCTTTTAGCTGAAAACATTTGAAAATATTTTTTCAACTTAATGACCGATAATGTAATAATAAATACAATTTTGACCGACATATGTAAAATTATTTTAAATTTTAACCGTGCTCCAAATATTCATACAATACAAATTTCCACACAATTGCTTGAAAACATTTCCTGTCATTGTCATAGATGAAGCCAAAAGAGAGAGGAGTTCATCGTTCGTAACTTAATAAAATCTTTTCCTAATCGTACAATCATGTGATGACGCAGCGTTATAAATCCTGAGATTTTTCTCCCTCAAAATCGATCATTATTCTTGAATTCCTCGGTGTTACATCACTGAATCTGATGCAAGGCAGAAGGAGAAGGAATGACAAAAGGGAAATCGGTGAGGAGAGAGAGAGAAAAGAGTGAGAGAAAGGAAGAAGAAAAGAGGAGATAGGGTGAGATGAGAAGGGTAAGAGACGTGATGCTGGAACGTGTGTTAGTCACGGGTTGCCCATAGCAACCCACGCGGTAAATGCACGCGTTATGGGCGCCTCATACAGGCCACAATATACAGAGTGTCTCAGAAGTTAGTTTCTCCGAATAGCAAGTAACAAAAAAGCTATTCGAAAAATACATCGACACCGATATATACATATTTTTTAATCACACATGATTAAGAATAAAATTTTTGTCGACTGGAGAAACAATAAAGATTTCGAAAAATCAAAGAAAGACCCACCCTGCCTGTCGCACTCCGTATATGTTGAGTATTTACGTGTGTACGTCGCAAGCGGGCGCGTGCGAGACGCATTACACACGCATGTGTTGCCGAAGTTAATTGATTTCACCTCCATCGGCCGGCACGATCTGGCCACGCAACGAAACCGCATTATCTGCTACCAGACGCAGATGCCCGCGAAACATGTCTGTCGACTATCTGAGACCGCGGGGGGTGAAAACTTCATGTATCTCGTGTACTCTGTTCGATAATCTGTTCTTTAGATCCAACAAGTCAAGACATTTTTCGGATATTTGATAGACGAAGCAACTTATTTTCGTAATATCTCTTAATCTTAATGATCGTGATATCTCTTAATTTTAAAAATCCTTATCTTTTAACTTAGCTATACTCTCTTTTAAATATTTAAAAAAATGTTAAATCCTCATTTATATAAAATTCTAGAACAATAATGCGCGTCTGGCGAACAGTGTACAAATTTTATATCGAATTCCAGCGTGACTCTATATGAAAGAATAGCATGATTGCGATTTAATTCGATATTGATAGATGTACAATTGTCTATGATGTGATAAAAATTTAACCCTTCGATACCGAGCACTTCAGTTATTTAGATATGGAAGAAATAGCATGAAACATTTTGGATCTTCTCGCTGCGTTTCTTCCTAACGATCGGGTATTCCGCAGAAACGTGCGATTGACTTTCAACTAGTTTTTCTACGGCAAATCGATCGACTAATGACTAACATTATAAGTGAACGCAGTATGGAGCTCAGAGTGACTGAGGTGCAGTGAACGTATCAATGTACGCATTATGTTAAGCAGGCTCAGGTAATGCAACTTTTTTTGCCTTATTCCTTTTGCAAGCGAATCCCTTGCGTAATACAACTCGCTCGGCGAGCCGATCGTTGGACAAAGGTTGATATGGTCGCAAGAAGCAATAAAATATCCGGCTAACTTTCATGCCGCTGCACCTCGACCTCCTGTGTTACGCGTGTTATCGCGATATCTAAAAAATATTTTTATTTTTTTAAGAGAAAAGTACATTATTTCTTTCGAACTGAGAATCATATTTCATTCCGTCGAAACCTACAAGCGATCCATACATACACAAAGATTCAAATTAAATTATATTTAGAAAAATTTTATTTGATAAAATTCTATTTGAACAAAGTCTACTTCGATGGACGAATTAGATAATTTTATGTATCCTAAAGAATTGTTCCTAAATTTAGCCAATATTTTTAAACTCATTTAGCAATAAATGGTCTTTCCAGTATCGCTCGATTTGAACTTATAGATCGAGTTTGAACTTGTAGATAATTCGTAATATTTTATTCGACTTTTAACATCTAGAGGCAACAGTTTTGGTATACTCTTTAGAATGAGAAACGTGAAGGCGGCAGCCGGAAGTTGAAAGATCCCGTTGCTTGGAGAATGGGATAGTTGTTCGTATAACGAATTCGACAAAAATTTCGAAGCCACACATAAATTAGACGTACAATGACTGTATTCGGTTCAGCGTCTTCACGCTGACACTCCGGAGGAGGAAGTTTATATCGCGTATAAAATTCCCTCAGACTTTTCACTCGTATCAATAAGATAAACCCGAAGTAAAAGAGAGAAATAGAATCTAACTGTTATTAACGTGGCGCGCAACGAGTTGTCGATCGATCAAGCACGAACCAAGAAAATGCATTAGGCGTTTCGAAAGCCCGCGAACTCATCAGAGAAAAATAAAAAAACGGGAGGTCGCGACGGGTGGGCCCTTCTTTTCGACATATCGTCCTTATTCGCACCTATCTGGAGCCTTGTGCCACGAATCGTCTCGTTAACTCCCACGCTTGCGAAAGAATTTGGTTTTCGTGTCCATTCTCATTCCACATTCGATGCTGCATCCGCATTTACATACGAAGTTAAAATGTGTAATGTTATGTAGATACTGTTGTTTGGTAGAATATAAGGTCAACGGCACCTCAAATATGCTTGCTCGCACGTGTTTTATTTCAACTGCGTCATTTCGTTAAAATATATCAAAATATTATTGTTTCGGCTTCAGAAAACGAGTTAATCAATCCATAATTAATTCTAAGTTACTTATATTTATTATTATTATTAATTATTTTAGAAATTCCATAAATTCTTAAAAATTTGCAAGAATCCTATAAATAATATACAAATAAGCCATAAATAGTTAAAATAATTAAGATACTGATGATGATTGATGTTCGGTTAACTGTTCATAACTGGATTTAAAAGAGCAGCTAGAGTCAGTTAATCAAAACTATCGATGTAATCAGAGATAAGAGATATTCGCTGCACTACATGCTTGTGTTATTCGAAATTCGCAATTAATCAGGTCGTACCATAAGAAGCTTATGCAATGCGCTTTCGTTGCACCATCGACGATTATTCCACTGTATCTCACGTTATTGAACGCACGAAAGCGTCTCATATCCCGCGAGGTACAAGCGTTATTTCGTCAGTGTGTGATGACACTTGTACCCGTTTTCTCGTCTCTGCTCAATTCGACTCTTGTCGTGATAAAATAGCCGACTCAGGATTCGTCATGCTCACGTCGCTACAAATTTTCCGCGCGACTTGAAGAACGATTTTGTCCCGATTTTGCAATTTTTAATACTTTTACTACCGACAGAAAATTAATAAACTTCTGAATACTTCAGTACTGAATTAAGTACTTAATTAAAAATTATTACTTCAGTATAATTAATGAATTTTTCTATATTCTTCGATATCTTAAATTTGTCTTTAATTTTTTATCTGAATATCTCTTTCCATTCGAAAAAAGTATATTTTCTTATTTCTGCTTTTTCTCAAGCTTCTGGAGGCGTGTCGAAACATAAGAATTGCAATAAATTGCTCTTTTCGCAATGCTACGGAGCAAAATTGGTTCAAAAGATCGCTTATCTCGACGCATTGGCCGACTAGCAATTTCATTTCTGCCGGTCGACGATTTGTTTTAATCAAGCCGTTATCCACTCTCGTCCCCTGTCCCCGTTGTTCTGTTATTCACACCGGTTTGCGCCGCCTTCAATTTGCGGCGCCGTTTCTCTGTAGAATATCTTCTAATAATCGCTAATTAGAGTTAATAACGTGCACGCCAGCCGCCCGCCGCGTCGTATAGCATCGTCGAGAACGATTCGCGATCGTCTAGTTTCCAAGAAAATCGACGGCAATTTAATAACGAGAAAAGAGAGAGAGTGAGACTAGAATTATGATAAAGTTATACTAGAGAAAAACTATTTGTACCGCAATAACGTTCATAGCTTCATCTCGTAAATGTTAGCGTAATTCGTATATAGTAATTAAAAAGATAGAAAAAAAACACAGAAAAGGTCATTCATATTTGTTATGTAGAGACGCATAAGTGAATTTATAAGTTTTTAATTTTTAAGTTCACTTATTTTATTTTTTATTTAATTAATTAATAATGGGAGAAAATAAGAGTGCAGAATTTATCCATTTATCCATTTATCGGTCGTTCACTTGTTTTTATTAGAATAAATGCACGACCTTTCAATCCTGATGTTGGCTGCGTGTTTTGCACTTTACAAATAAATCGATACGCAATTCGTTACATAGCATATGAGTTACTCTTTTTGTTCATGACGTAGCGGTACATGATGCTCTGATAGTTATTTGAATGATTAGCTGGAAAGCGGAATTTATCGGGTAAAATTATCAAATTAATTGCAATGAATACGAACGAAAGTAAATCGAGCATCGGGATGTAAATAACATCTGCTGATCACTCACAGATTAATAATATAGTAACAACGTCGAAACGTACCCGCCGTCGGGTGTAATTATAACAAAATTAACATACTAGATGGAGAACTAATTGCGCAATTGAAAAAGGACATGTCTCGTATGAAGGCAATACAATTTTAATAAAAGGCTACCAGCATTGCCAACCGGAAGGTAAAAAAAGCGCATTAAAAATAAATTGTGTAAAACAGAGAGAGGATATTTTTTACAAGGCTCAATAAATCTAGAAATAATTTGTTTCCGGGACAAAAATCTCCTTCCCTTCAAATTTCTAATTTCAAACATTAAATATTTCGATTTTCAATAAACGTCTAAGAATTTCTAATCATATGTATTGCAAAGCATTTTGATTGACATTTTGTTAAAATATAACAGATTGATTAATATATTTTTGTGCTATAATAAAAAAAATTGTAAAAATAACGCAAGAAAAAATTGGACCTTTTATCATATCTTTCCACAATTTAATTCTAAATGAAGAAGAAGAATTGCTATGAGTGACTCGATAAATAATGCAAAAACAGTTTTGCCGTTTTGATTGTATTAGAATAAAACATATTCTTACCTAAATAAATTTTAACTAACACTTCACACGAAGCTTGTCGAGTGGGTTCTAACAGAGACCTAAGGGCTATTGACTGAGGGAGGGAGTCCTAAATCGCTGCGGCACGATACGCAGGAATGCGCCGGGATATCTCGCGATGCGGAGAAACGAAGAGGATAGCGGAGGAGGATCTCGCGGCGGGAGGACAAAGAAGACGAGAAAGAGAGAGAGAGAGGGTGGGAGAGGGAGGGAAAAAGACAGAACGCAAAAAAGGAGCGGGTTGAAAAAAGCGAACAAAGGGCGGCGGAGGTACACAAATTGCAGCAACGAAAAAACCACACGCGTTCTCTCCGTAATTCCAATTCTTTTTTTTCTTCTTTCGAGGTGAAACTATTGTCTTTATACGAACTTCCTTAGAAATCTCGCGATTTGCCTACAGGCTCGGCTTCGCCGATTACAACTCGCGAGCGATCTGGTTTCGCAAATGGCAGGAATAAACCGCGCTGATTAACGCGCTGCTTCACTCGAAGAGGTAAAATTACGCTTGACAAACAGCTGAGTAACTGCTTTGGTTTCTTATTCTAGTCAGAAAAACTGGTTCGTTTAATAGTGCTACACAAATATTTTAGAGTTCGAATATAATGACCGTGCTATATTTAACAAAAATAGAATATTAACGAAAAATAGCGATAGATAGAATAAAATATAATAAAAATAGATACAGTAAAATATTTCTTTCATTTCTTTTGATTTAGAATTTATAAAAAGATAAAGACTACCGTACCTTCCGATGATAAAATTAAAATTCCTCGCATACCTAATTAGCGAAAAACAATGGCTATAAATCTTATCAGGTATTACTGCATTGCGTATATTTTCATAATTATCATGATTAATTCTAAACGAGCGAATTAATATATATTAATGTTTCTATCACATAATATCAGAATTAAATAAATCTTATCGACCCTGAATTGTTCGTATCGTGTATTACTTGCTGACTATAACAAGTTCGAGTACCTGTACCGGTCAAATTCCTCCACGATGTCCTTGACCGCAGACAAAATTTCTTCCTTCGGGAAGGAAGGTGCGTTCGGTCCGGCGCAAACCGCGCAACGAATATTTTCACGTTAACGTACGAGAATCTCGCAAAAAGGCACCTCGCGCCCGTACTCGTTCTTTATATTTATGTGCATATTCATGAACTTATTCTCGTCAGTTATGCATTAAAATATTCTCTCTACTTGGAGAAAAAAACCCCGTGGATAACGGCCAATCAGCGGCTGGTAAAGAGAACTACCCGGATAATAGGAGTGAACGACATCGAATAATTGTGTTTACCGTATATGATATTGATCGCAATTAATTTCTATGGATTTTGCGGCTATTACACTCTATACTAATGGAATTAAGTTCGATTAAATTTTTAAGAACTCTCCGCAACATCCAATATATAATATCTTTGATCCAAGATTAAAGCGATTAGATTTCAAAAATATATAAATATTTCCGAAAGAGAAATTCCAATTCTCTCACCAAGCTGTGTAAGTTTTATTATACTCGACAAGTCAATGTCACAATTTTCATGTGAATCTTCATGTTATATTCTCTTTCATGTTTGGTGCTTTAGAAATACGACCCAACCCTTCTCGAAAAACGACACGCACCTTTTTCCGGCAAGCGAATAATTCCGAAGGAATGAATGCCGTGACGGCGTCGAGTGGTCCGGGAGAATCCGCTGGAAAAAGAGATCGGATCCGACAAAAGGATTTCTAATGGACACTGGGCATCTCGCGGAATACCTTATAAGGTGAACCTCGAGAGAGTCGGTCTTTGCCTTTCGGTAGAGACAGGCACTACGAGAGAATCCGAGGTGGCGGCGCCGAGGCGCCTCGCCGCTGCCGGATTTAGACCGAAAAAAGAAGTACCGCGATGCTTTGGGGAAGAACGAAAAAAACGAGAAGAAATGTGAGCATCGATACCAGAAGAATTGATGTAGCGATCTCCGCGCGTTTAAATAATTCAGGATAAATAAATTTTTAGATCTCAAATAATCGATAAAAAACGGTCGAATATTAGATTGCTGTGTTCTTGTCGTCGGAAGACTCCTGACGAGACAAGTCACTAAAAATCTTATCTTATCAGTCGCGCTATTTTTGCGAGCTTTGTTGTCGAAAGGAATACACGAAATCACTAATTAATGGACCAAAGATGTACCTTTAGCGCACGACGTTACGTTTAAGTTAAAGTTGTAGCGCCGTAAATTATACGGACAAATGCATGCATACGAATACGACGCGACGCCGTGGTCGGCATACATATGCAAACTCCATGACGCATTTGTATTCATGTATGTAGATTTGAGACGGTTCGAATCCTTTGAGGATCAATCGGCTGACTAGTCTATGCGACGCGATGTTCTTAACTTGATGCAGTTAACAAGCTGTACATTTGCGTTTGCATTTCGACATGTTATCGATTTTCGTATAAACAACTATTTGGTATAAAAATTTCAAATGCACAATTAAAACCACTGTGAAACAAATACAAAAGAAATAACAATCGTGCGATTACAGGCCTTGGATCTCGGGATCTTGTTTCGTGTTAATGCATCAGAAATGAAACGTTCGATTAAACAACTCAATACAAATTATCTTATTTTTCCATGAATTCAATCTGAGTTTGCAATAAAATAAATTTACTGATTTTATTCATAGACATCGTAAAAAATATGTCTCATTTTTTTACAAAATCTTCAAATTTAAATGGCAATGTAGAATTCTGTCTGCATCGCAAAATCATTTTTATGATAGATCGCGCGACATATTCGACACATACAAATTTCCATGCGATAAATAATTCCAATATTTTCATCGTTATTTTAACTGTTCTTGTCTTACCGTATGCAATAGGTTCTTGATCAAAGGTCGAGCGGTGGTCCTCGTGGACTTCGTTCTCCGCACAGACACCAAGTTGACGTCCCTCGGGCCCGACATTATTCTCGGCATGGTGTTCGATCTAACCAAGCGATATTCGTCTCCCGGATGTCTGCTCCTCTTCTTAAACGTGCCGCACAACATGTTCGTGATGTTTCGTTTAAGCTACCCAAGCCTTAGATCCCCGCCGATGTCATCCAAGCAAGACCGAATGTGTTCAAACTATCGCACGAGTCTCAGATCGAAATCTCTCAATTGTGAAAATTGCAAACACTAATACGTTTTAAATGTAATCATTTGCGATTTATATTATTAAATCATTATCGATATCATTTACAAGGCTATCAAACACCATAGAGTTTAGAAAGGTCCGCAGGCTGCAAGTCTCTAGGCTAACGAATCAATTATTAATCAATCTCGACGAGATTTATCAATCACAAGATAAGAAAGCACTTTATTTTGCGAGCACTCGCGAAATCTGTCTTGATTTTCTAACTACAATTGTTATCGACAGTGATTAATTAGATAAAACTCCCAGTAAATTGAATCAATGCTTTTCCGTCAGTTTCCTTGTAGAAAAAAGATCCCTTATACGATGTTATAAAAACAATCGGAATTCACGAGCACAATCTGTTTGATCAGGAAATGTCCTTCGAACACGCGAATTCCTTCGAGCGTAGATATCCAATGTTTTTCTTGGCAGAATACGACGACGTCGTCTGCAGATTCCTGCATCTATTTAACCCTTCCCGCTCCGGCCGCACCCTCTGCAACTCGACTGGTCCTTGTTTCGATTATCCGCTCTCTTTCTTTCACTTCTGATCGTTCTCTGCTTTCGACGTTTTTCTTTCGGATCTTTTTTCTTTTTCTGCAACCACCTATGTCTATGTTATTAACTAACTGTGGTAGGCTCCAAAATCGTTGAGGTGATCGACTTGAATCGGACTGGAGTAGTAACCAGATTATTGGTCAGTCGCGATCGGTCGAAGGTTGTCGACTCGCGCCAGGTCTCGACTGCTCGAAGACTCACAGCAGGATACTTCCTTCCCCACTACTTCTTCGATTCCCTTCACTTCCTCTCGATAAGTTTCTTCGGCGCGATTTTTATCTTCTACGAGATTCTATTAGATCCCACGCGATTTACTTCCTCGAGTTACCAAGTACGTGGTGTAATTGTAAAACTGTAAACTTCTTTTTTTTCTCCTTCTTCTCTCGTTGTTGTTGCTATTGTTGCTGCTGTTTCTTCTGCTCAATGTGACGGATGGCCCCGCACCTGAAGCGTTCAGGCGCGTTTTCGGGCTGCTCGATATTTAATTAACGGAATCTCAGTCAGCTCGAGTCGCAGTGAGAGCCGAGAGTCGACTGAAGGCATAAGGCTCCGGTTGTAGGCTCGTCGAAGGAACCCCACCACGTTGATTTCAACAACACCCGGCACCCGGCCCGACCGGACGACCCGGTCGCGTGGCGCTCGGCACAGATACACAGTGTCTCTCAAAATCATCTTTAGACTTTCAAACCTGCGCTTCGCCCTCATTTTGAAGCGATCTATTTCCAGTAAAGCACTTTATCGAGGATCTCGACAGTTTTTTTAAATAATAAATATTTGGAGAGAAAATAAATTATATACATTCTGATTAATTATTCTTTTTCAATGTTGGTCTGAATAATTAAATAAAAAATTGTATAAAAAAGAATTTTATAAATACAATAATACTAATAAGATTAAAATGACATAATTAATTACATATTAATTATTCTAAAGACATGTAAAAAAATCAAGAAAGAACAATGTTATTTTTAAGAAGAAATTATTAAATAAAAATCTTTCTCAAATATTATTTGCACTTTTTCATTCGTATTTGCGAAGCAAGAAATTCCGCAACCTCATTAAGCATGAAGGTTAATAGTATTCCATTTCCTATGAAGGATTCTTTGTTGAATAACGTTCTCAAAAGTCTCACCTATAAGTAAGTGAATCTTGAAGAACTCATTACGCGAGAATAATAGTTTGAACTATCAAAGCGTCTTACTTCCGTGCTTATCAAATTTCCTAATCGAAAATTTTGCTCGGAACATTAAAGACCTTGACATCTAACAGAATGAGACAGGCCAGCTGAAGGAACTCGATACCTATCGATGCATCTGCCTTCCCTACCACAAAGCCACATTTTTATATAACGAATAGAAGCTTAGGGATAGAAATAATAAATATCGAGTATCCGGTTTTCCAAGAGTGAAGCATGTTACAGATTATGTGTGTTATATAATAGTTATAATAGATATTAATATAATAACAATACTATTAAATGTTATTATTATTAAATATTATTATCAAAAAAAACACAAAAATAATATTGGAGTAATAAAACTGCTGGAAAAAACATGTTTTAAATCAAAAATTGAAAATTGATCATGATATTAGATATTTGTTTCGTAACAAAAACCGTCGAGTCGTGGAAACGAAAAAAATCTGATTGGATTGCCGAGGAATAACCGCGGATTCAAAGGGAAGTAAAAAAAATACACCTGTCTACTTATATAAGCTCGCAGAACTTCGTAATCCTACGTTGGAAGGTTCTTTTCGTAAAGTATGAATATATTGCGGTTTGCTCGTTTCTCGTCGTGGCGAAGACGTGTCATTTTCTTGGTTTCTGCGTTTGATCACGAGTTCCGAACGTTTCCTGTGGAAGTCGCACGATTATCTAGCATTAACACACGTAAGAATTCAGCCGCAAGAATTTACACTTAAATGGAAACGTAAAAAATTGCTAAGCGTAAAAATTCAACTTTTTTAAAATCATGTTTAAACATAATATTGTTATCACTTTGGAATCGATGAAATGATAAAAAATACATTATACGTCATCGTTATCCATTTAAAAAACATTACAATTTTTATTATATGTTTTGCATTGTTTAAATATTTATATGAAAGAATACAACTTTGTTATGAAATCTTGAAAAATGTAATACTTTAATCTTAAAAGAAAATAGGGAGTTTCTAATTTGCTTAATCAAAAGTGTTAATCGTTAATTAATTTAACCAAAAATGATGCAATTCATAATAGAAATGATAATTTCCATTAATATACCTATTTCATAGGAGTAAACTTCAATTTAATTGGACAACAAAATTAAAATTATGCCATTTGATAGTACAGCCGGTTTTGATCGGGTTGAGTACCGCGTTTATGACTAACAGAATACTCAGGTGAACGGTACATTTACATTAGAATCAATGTAAGACCGTGCGATTATACGTACAGCGCGGCCGATGTGCATAATGAAGGGTGTTTCGCAGCACCCTTCGTCTGCGAAAATGGATGTGTAATTTCAGCATGAGTCATGCGAGCCCTCAAGATGGCTAAATAAATGACGCGGTATAAGTTAGTCTGAACTTTCTCAACCGGTACTTGTCAAACAAACTTTTCAACATGTATGTCTCGCAGATGTCAAGAAGTTCGGGAGGAAGTGCTCTGAGAGGTGCGACGTAAATTATGCATGTAAATTACAAGGTTTTTATAAATGACAGAAAATTTAATTTTAATGTGTGTAGTTTAATGGAATACTCTTAACTAGTTTTTAAGCATTTTCAAACATCGTAAAAATATACTCTAAGCGCAATTTATATCAAAACTAAATTAATATAACAATTATGGAAATATATTTCAGTACTTTCCAATTATTACAAAATAATCTTTTGAATATTAAACAGAAATATACTTTTATATTTTTGTTCTTCTATTTCCTTCTTGTGGTGTAAGTAAACATCAACTGACAGAAATAGATATCTCATCAGTTTCTTAATCGTGATTCGACGAATGTGAATTAACACATCCTCACGATCGTTCTACGATGACAAATACGACGCATTTCAACTATCTCCGTTACGCTAGTCGAAAATCTAAAGCTTCGGGCCGCACTTCATCATTCGGTCCTAATTCTTAAGTGTGTCGTTTCTAAAGTTACATCACTGAATATAGGGATTCCTAATAAAACACCAGCTGAGTACGAGAATAGGCAGCTTAATTTTCCGCATTCAAAATGTGTATTTTACCATGTTTTCCTAAGCAGATTTGACAACCTCAGAGTTTCAAGAAATATATAAATACATCTCTTTATATTTATAATATAAATTTTCCCTAATTTAATTTTAAATATTGCAATAAATGTTACATCTAATTTAAACTTCTCTTCCTCCCCTCTTTCTCTTTCTGTATAACATGACATCGTATGTTTAATTTTTGTTTCCTTAAAATATTTTTTTCTTCAAAATATTAGCTTCATTTTTTATATGATCCAATATTCGCGAGTTTAATTTTCGAAAAAATTTGAGAATCCCTGAACCCCTTCAGGTTTTTACCTGAAGGATACGCATGCGCTGCGACCGACAGATGTTTCCTCCTCGCCAACTGTTGCACGTTTGGGAGAGGTGAGAGACGAGGCTGCATCTGATTTACCGAAAGAAAAGAAAGAAAAGAAGAGAAACGCGGGAGAAAAAAGAAAGACGGAAAACTTCATTGCCCCCGCGTCCTACATCAGCTCGTGCTCGCTCCTTTTTTTTGTCGGAGAACCTTCGAAGGGATGCTTAGTCATGCGGGGATGGTCCACTCTTATCCCGACCCGCATAAGTGCAACTCTTATATTGATAACTCGATAGCAAATCACCGATAACATGTACTCACGTATGAAATTGATACTTATATCTTTGCAATATATAATCGAATCCGAAGAGCATTTTTGAGTGAGTTAACAAGATTTAAATACTTGAACATTAATAAATACCGAGCATTAATAAAAATATAAAACAACAATAAAAGACAAGAATATAAAGTTATTTCTTAAAGTTTACAATAACATAAATAATATACGTTGCGATAATACAAGCAATGACGTTGTAATCTTGTTAGTTATCAACTTCGAATACGAATTGTGAAGAGATACTGCTAATGAAATATTGCTGGTGAAACCTGTTTCTCAAAATTCAACTTTAGCCTCAAGACATTCTCTTCTGATAGTTTCAATTATTTTTTTTTAAAGAAATATATTCTAAAATCTACTTCTTATAATTTCCTCAATTGATATCTCTCTATCTGTCTATCGCAATTCAATTTTTTTCTTTCTGGTATATTAGAGTATATAAAATTCGAACAAATATTGGCGAGCTATTTTAAGTAAAAATTTAAGTAAAAATTTTTGTCGAAGCGTAAAATGCGAAAGGCTCGTATGCTCGATGTGACCTTCGTCTTACTCCGTAAGGAACTACGAGGAGTCGGTCGCCACCTGCCCTATCGCGTCGCAGATCCCAACAATCGCGCAATTCGCATGTAACGTTGCGTTACGCTACGAGATTTATTGCACACGCAGTTAGAGTCGACGGTAGAGCCTCGTCGCAGCGACTTATTAAGCGACGGTAAATCGCGCGGTGGAGATCCACGCCGATCTTGAAACCGGTCACGACACGCGCGTATATCAGCAGCGCACCTCCGACATCACCTGCCGGTCGTTTCGCCCCCTTCCCCCTTGTTCGCTTCACCTGATCGCGGTCCTCCTGCAGCGGGCACCCGCAGACACCATCACCGTCCTTCTTTCGTGGTCCGGACCACATTATCCTCTCGTTATACTCTTTTTTCACGATTGGCCCCATAACGATATCGCACGGATTGTTCATTACATTCGGTAATGAACAGATCAATTTTAAGAAGACCTAGTAAACCTCTTGTTTTGTCATATCACACACACGTCAACAAAAAAAATCAATAAAAGGTTTTTTTTATTATATATTTAAAAAGGGTAAGAAAAAAAACATCAGAAATATTTTATGTATTCTTAATATCACTACTCGCAAAAGAAATGTAACTTAAAAATTAAACAGAAAATTCTATGTGCACATCCTACAAATGTTAACTTAATTATATGTTCTCAATTTTTAGATTTTTCTGTAAACCATACTTTATCAGAAAAAATTTTGCTTTATATTTCCATTTCCATCCCTACAGTTAATAACTGGCGACATCAATCAATAAAGGAATTTAATATATATATTATACCTTTAATTTACTTTTAATTTAATAAAGTCGTAATCAACATATTTTCCCTTAGAAAAGATTCGACGTCACTCTTTCTCATACTCGACATATTATTCTCGTGACATATTTTTGAGAAAAAATTTACATTTAAATAGTCCGCACGATTACTGATTGCCACGAACGATTTTGCAAAAGGTGCAATAATCCCTTCCTTCTCACCCCTTTCCCGTTCCCCATATTCTTTAGCAAAAGTACCACGAGTCTGCTTATAGTCACGAGCCTCATGCCTGTCGGGCCTGTCCTTCTTTCTTGCTTCTTTTTCTTCTTACTCCTCGTCATCCTCTCCGTTTGCCCGCCGACGGGCTATACGGCGTTCAAATCTCGGTCCTCGTCGAGGGGGAGGCGATTGCTTAACGACGCCAACCACCTGCCCCGAAAAGAGGAACACGTGCTGCTACTACGAGGCAGCTGCAACCCACAGGACGACGGATATATGCGCCAGAACGAAGCTAAGCTTAAGCTTCGAGGTGTTGAGAGCGCGAAGCTAAGGGACAGACTAGACGGATGTGCTTGCTTTATCTTCATCTTGACCGACAAATTGACATTATATATTCTATGACTTAAAGCAATTTTTAAAAAATGACAATGACGAATAAAATATTCTATTCCATTCCATATTGTCTTATCACGATTGTGAAACACGTATATATGCGAGCATCAACTAGAATTCTAAATATGACTTCTACATTAACAATGTTAATTAAAGAATGTTAATTATTGTAATTGTGTGGTACTTCATGTACAATACAATACGTATAAAATATTTTGAAATTAAATTAAATATCTTTTTTTGTTCATCCGAGTTCATCCGAATACAATAATGTTGTGTAAAAATTCATGACACTAACTTTTCGATTAAGCAATATATGTTATATATAGAACTAGGAAGGTGTAGAAATTAAATGTATTCATCCACACGGAAAATGCTGCGTCAAAGATAATATCTCACGTCACATAAGATTTATCTGACAAGAGACTAATAGCACAACAGATGGCAAGCAGGACGTATGGCTGAACCACAAAATTTTTGTATCTCGCTTACTTAACTCTATTCAAGATGTAAAAGAGAGTCGGAAAATTTATTTCAGTGCAATATAATTGATTATAATGTTGTGGTAATTTGTTCATTATCACATTATTCATGAGACATAATATAGCAGATCATATTGCAGTATAATAAATCAAAAGCAAATGTTTATTATTAGTAATAATTTTTATTCTCATTGCGTTCTCAATGTGGTTAATTGTCTTATACAATCAATATTAATAATATTAATTAATACAATATTAATTAACATTTCAATTTTTAATCATATAAGTTAACTTATTAATTAATACATTGAGAATAACTAAAAGTATTTTTTAAGAGAGATTTATTTTATTCTAAATTTTAAAATTATCTCTCCTATTATTTGTCTCTACACGTGAAACCTTGTTAAAAAATGAAATTTTCAGATCTCTCAGTGATACTTTACATAAAGATACAATGATTTTTTTCGCCCTTTTCTCGATACCCGTTTTTCTTCTTATTTTGCACATTGATAACGGTTCATCTGACCCCAACGAAAACAGAAGCCTCGAAGAGGAAATGAGGATCGCTTTACGGCACACGGTGCTCGAGGATGGACGAGTGGGAAGAAGGCCAAACTACACAGCTGCCCTTAGGCACGTGCAGCGTGCCGCTACCTGAACGATTCTCTCTCATTTCCCGCTCTCTTGGAGCTACCTGAAGAGCGCGAGCTAGTTTTCTCAATAGACAGAAAGAAAAGCACGAGCGTGTGCACTGCATATCGGAACAAGCGAATGGGCAGTTGTCATTCGTAATTTTACAGCAGAGAGAGCACGTCTAACGCGCACGGAGAAACCTTAGAATTTTAATGAGCAAATAAGAGAACTAATTTGACTAATGTCTTTCGTATCTCTTTCTACATACAATTAAAAAATGTTGTCTCAAGAAATTGAAGTCATAATATATTTTAAGTCAGTTGTCTGTTTAATCTATTATTCAACTATTATTTATTTAACTATTATTAATTATTTAACTATTTACCTATTTAATATTTCTGTTATATACATACAATTGTGCAGTTGTTAATGTAAAAAAAGCATTAGGCTATTTTTTTAAATTATAATCAGAACAGATCTATTGATTCAGATTCAATATAAAATGATACTTTTCTTTCTTAAAACAAACAACATCTTACAAGCTCGCTACTTTGCTACTTAACGATAGCGATTCGTAAACTTTTAATGAGGATGGAACACGGTCTTCCAAATGTACAAATGGATCTGGAATGGAGAACATTTTTTTTAACGTAATCCTCTCTCGCTACTAATTTAATAGCATCGATAAGTGCACTATTTGATTTCAAGAGAACATTACTCGAGTTAATCCTAACGAAGTATCGTACGAAGTCTTGGAAGCACCGAGATCAAGAGGTCACTTAATTTCCTTTTCCAAGCGATGTTTAGGCTTCTCGAAAGGCATAATTGCGGCCAAGGGTCATCGCTGATGAAAATCTGTGTACGATTTGAAATTGACGATAATTTCGTGGGCCGCTCATAATACGCTGCGTAATACACATCCCTGATTGATAATCCGATAATTAGCCTTTATCTTCTTAAATGGATGATCTTTCGCGTGTGTTTAAACCTTCGCCTCATAATTGAGCAGCTATTAAGAACTTAAAAACGTAGCGGGGAAATTACGGTCTAAGTAACACTGCACAATGGAAAAATTATTTAAATTAAAATGCTACGAGATTGCTGTAAAAGCAGAATTTGAAAAGACCGTTATAACAATTTGACGAAAATAGCTTCTACATTTCCAGACTTCAAACTAGGCACTTTAAAGGCAACGTGCGTTCGAATCCCTAGAGTTTCTCTCGATCAACGAAAGAATGGTGAACAAGCACCATACCGGATACAGCAATATTACGGAACAAAGACTCCCATTGGTCCCGGTCACGATTAAGGATGGCCACGAAGTCCCGGCGCGGATGCGGATACTACAGAGCCCGCATGTTAATAGCCACCGGAAGCTCTTAACCATTTGTCTATTTCGCCGCGAGGCACGACTCGTCGTTCGCGCTCGCTCCGATTTGCCCTCATTATATGTACGATCAAATGATATAATGAACGATTTAGCCTCTTGAGCCTTATCAGTCTATGCAATGGAACATAGCTTGTCATGTCGGTGCCATGAATTCGATAATTACAAGTTTGGAATGGTTGCTGCGGGAGACTTGTGAGACTTATTAATCAAATTCGTGACTGAAGAGCAGTTGTATGGCAAACTCGGTTTCTGATAAAGATACATCTTTCACGGTACGTCATGTAAAAAAATAAAATAAATTGCTTTCTCATGCATTTTTTCCATAACAAATTCGTATTTATGTAATCTTCATGTCCTTAAAATATGCTCTCATTAGGATTTTATCTATTGTCCATTTTTCAACATTTTAACGTACCAACTCTGCGAGTTTCTTAATAAATTTTAATTGTTTCTCACTTAAGTATTCGACATTATTACAAACTCGAAACAACCTTTGTATCAAATTTTTTATTTTATTTTATTCCTAGTCCCTTAAAAAATATTGACAATTTTAAGTGTTTTGTATAGAAATTACTGAAAAGTGTTCCACACTGAAATTTCTTCTTTTCTTAATTAAAAAATATTTTTTTTTTAAAACATATAATTTAGTTTTAATTATATGTTTTTTAAAAAAATATTTTTGTGTGGAAGTTTTAAATTAAATTGAACGGATCCATTGGATTCGTTAAGCCAAATGACTATGAAAGTCATGTCTGCGAAACTATCAAGGCTTCTTCTTTGATAAACATTTCTTCTCTGATGAAGATGTCAGCTCCACACATGTTCCAATCATGAAACCACGAAGAGGGAGACATGTTAAGGCTGCAACCTGCCTTACCAGTATCGAAGCGAGAAACCGCCTATTGTCGGTAACGTATGCAGCAAAGATAGCATAGTTTGCAAGATAATCGTTCCTCATAAGAACTAGATGACGTAAGAAATATTTATACACTTGTTGAAAATAATGCGAATAATTTTTAAAAATTATTTCGCAACATAACGCCAGTATGTCCATACTATCAACTCTAGATTAAATAATTTTAGACATTCGTCTAAATTGCTGATTGAAAATGAGCGAAACCTTGTGAAATAAGAAATAAATTTAAAAATATTTATTGTGGCGAAAATAATTTCTTATCACAGCAATAATCAAGAAAACAAAAATATCAAGTAAACTAATAAACTTAAAACTTTACTCTCAATATTCGTTGTGAAAATGTATTGCAAATAAAAGTATATTACAATAAAAATATAACTTTCATAGAAGAAGAAATAAATAAGTTGATTATTTGTCGTCTTCTAGGTCGTTACAAATATCATTATTTTTAAAATCATTGTTAAATTGTTAAATTACTATCTATAAAAAAATTAACTGATTATCTGGCGGAAAATATACCCAGAGATAATTATGAATCTGTAAACAGATGCGCAAGAAACAACACGATTGCGCTGCGCGTATTCTGAGAAAAGCTATTATGCGATTTAGCGGAGCAGAATAATTTCGTGTATGACCCGTGCAAAATACTCCGGTCCCCGAGCGGAATTGAAAACGGAATTGCAAATTGGACATCTCGGTACTCGCGAACCATCCCGACGCACGTTTCGTGTCTCAATGGAACGGCTAATGTACGATGATGCTCAGCATGTAACGCCTTAATCATCGTGAATAATTCACGGAGTATGACGACGCAGCAAAAAAAAAATGACGAAAAAATATTATTCCCGGAAAAGAGATCATAAAAGATAGAAATTCTGTATTTCATAAGCTTTGTTCCTTCCGTCTAGCAAATAGTATTCTACTCGATTTAAATGCGCGTAGTTTAATTCTATCCATCTTTATTGAAAATAAAAAACGACTATACTCATATATTGTTTACTTTTTCTATTTACTGAATTTTTATTTCATGAAGGATATAGCTACGTTGTTAATGTACTTCAAAATTTTTTAGAATCTTGCTTCTCGGTTTGGTTTTTCTTTCTCAAAAGATGTTCTAAAGCGTAAGACAAAACGGACGGGATGACCCGGATTTGACTAATGTTTCGCAAGATGTTTCAGCATTCTGTTCCAGCGTTCTCTCGAATGTTCTGTGGCCACGTAGGGGTCAGCGACCACAGTTGCAACGTTATCCGTTCCGCGTTGCCAGGCTATCGATCTGTACACAGGCGCCTTGACCGACCTCCGGTGCATCGCCAAGTGCAAGTGCAAGCAAAAGCTTCCTTTCGTCTTCTCTCTTTTTCTTTCTCTCCCTCTCTCTTTCTCGTCCCTTACGTTATATCCCAGAGCGATCTCGAAACAGGAGTGAAAGAAATAAGAAGAAAGCAACAGGACGAAGAGAAAACCCGGACAGACGATTGCTTGTTTATCGTTCTCGACGCGATACAACTCGTGAAACGCCACGCAATTGCGCGCGAATAAGAATCCATAGGAATTTTATATCTCGTATATCGATAAAGAATTCTGTTGGTGTTGTAAGAGCTATTACTCATCAACATAAGCGTTCAGCGATCATGTGATCGCGATGACAAAGTTCAACTAAGAAACTGCGAAATTACCAAGTGATATATCTTTTCACAGATTCACTTCAACTATCTTCTTCTGTTATGAATTTTTAACAACTTGTTCGTAACTTGTTGTTTCGTAACTACTTGAATGAAAGCTTGAAGAACATCAACGAGCGGTAGACGCAAATATAATAAAGATAAGACACGTTTGGTAGAATTTAGGGAGTTACCTGCAAATATTTGCCAATTGGTCATTCACTCTACGTTTCTCATCGCAATTCGTCGCGACTTTAACTTCCTGTCCTTGTGAAGTAAACATCGCGTGATGGCGGGGCAATGACATCCATTTGCTCTGCTATCGATTCGGCGAACCTTCGCCGCGAAACGGCCAAGTAGAAGTGGATGTGCTCATGCACTTCTACTCATCCATCTTTCACACACTGACTAGTCTCGATTCTCGAGTACCCATTCGTCGCACCAGCGGCTTCCAGAAAGGTTCAAGGTTACTCGTTTCACGGTTTCACTTTCAGGGAATACTTTTACTCCTCGAGGACATCGTAATCAGATCATCCGCGATTGTAATTAAAACTCATGCCCGGTTCAGCAGAAATCGCAACTGTCGTGGTGATTTAAGATATAATTCGTACGAGGAACTGTTCTATTTATAAATCATGTTAAGTTAAACTAAGTCGTTGATCCCAACTGACTTTAAACTCTTTATCAAGAGTATCATCGAAGATATCAAGAGATAGTGATTTAAACTGACTAACTCCAAATTTAAAATAGATGAAAAAAACAATTTATCTAATAAAATATCAATCAGAACATCGTCATCTAATAAACTGACGCACATGGTTAAAATTTAATAATTTTCTCATTTCGTGAAATGGAGTTGCAGTCTTGAAAATACAAGCTCGAGGAAATCTATAAACTCGTCTGTATGCAAATAGGAGATACTCAACAGGTATCTCAAGAAAAAACGAATCTGTTATAGTTGACAACATTAAAGTTTTTAAGACAAGATAATATGAGAAAGATTTGTTCCAAGAAAAATGATGTTGAAAAAACAAAATCCGTGGAATAACATTTATTCTCTCTTTCTCTCTCTCTCTCTCGTTTTTGCAGATTAATCTAAAAATTTCGCTACCGCTTCGACAAAGCCACCGCTTCGACAAAGCCAACCACAGAAAACTTTTACAAAGTAAAATGCGCGAACTTTTTTGGAACTAATGACAAAGGAAATTCTCGAACTTTATAATAACGTTCGCGCGGATCCGTAAAAATGCCTGCAAGCGCGCTGAAAGTCGCTAACACAACTAACAACGTAACAGACGAGCCGTGAGGGAAAGCGATTATTCGCGATTTAATGAAATTAAAGACAACCACGTGGCAGATCACGAGCTTCTAGGCAGGAAGTGCTAAAAGCACTTAGCAAGAACGAACGTTGGTCTATTCACTGGACAAAGTTCGCGTCGCAATCATTCGGACACGTCAATTGCCGACAATTCGCGTCCGCTATTGCAGAAATCGCGAAAATCACTAGCCAGAAAGATACGTAAACAATAAGTTTATTTCATGCTTCTATATACCGGAAAAATTTGACAAAATAACAAGTTGAAATGATTTTTACGATTGATTTTTACGATTAAATGTTTAAATGTACAAAGATTTTACAGTATTTTAAGAACAATAAAATATAATAATAAAGTGTAGAGAATTGTTGCAGTAATAAATAAATATATCGCAAATATTATATATAATAAATTGTTGTAGATATATTAATAATTATATAATCAATTTTGCCCAGCGAATAAAACAATTTCGTCGGCTTATTTTTCGATTTAATTTATGACACGGTTTATTGATAATACGGTTCACACGCACGTATTTTGTTACGTAAAGTCCACTTGCCGGCATATTCCGTTGATAATACTTACAAACTTCAAATATAGAAACACAGACACGCACGCGGAACACGTGCACGCTTTTCAAGGAAGTAAACGCTCGCGTCAGCGGCTTCTCGTGCGAGGTACTAGCGAATCATTTAGACCACGCGTCAATTGACACCAATTGAGAAGCGCGTATTCAAGAGAAGCTGTTAGTCAGCTGCCTCTTCATTGGATCGCCTCGTCTTTCAAACTAATCAGATCGAAATTTCTTGTCTGCCATCGATTCTACTTCAGTCGTCTCGTATCAGAGACGCTTAATTAAAGTCGTCAAATTTGTACTACAGTCTATCGCTTTATTTAACGTTTAACGATTGCTTAAATTAGATCCGGCACAGTACATTTGTTGAATATAGAGATTGTAATTAACCACCACAGCCTATGATCTATGTTATTTAATTGTATCAAGACACATTTGGTTGTATATTGCTCTATATGCCACTTACAATTAATGACCGCAACATGTAATATTTGCAATTTCGAATAGCTCTTAGGTATGTACTATCTATAATTAATTAGCAGTATTAAATACTTCCATAACGTCTATGTTTATGTCAATTGCTTCCATGCAGGGATATTTAACAATACGCTATTTTTATTACGATGAATTAATATTACTGCTATAAAAACTTGTTTTTCTGCTCCTATTATTGTACAAACCGTTCATGAAAAGATAAAAGATTTATTTTTCTAATTTTTCTAATTTTCTTCAGACATTTGGAATATTTATGATTGTTTCACGGAGCGTGATGGCCTACACGCTGTTAGCACAACAGCGGTTGTTCGCGGGTTTCTGACCGTAAAACAGCTAAGAAACATAAAGAGAAATGTAAACTCACCACAGTCAGACTGTCCAACTCGCCCAGCCAGTTGTTCAGAAGTTGTTCAGGATCTGTCTCGTTGTCACTGTCCTCAGCTTCTTCCTCGTATCGCTCCATGACGAGCCAATCGTTCGTCGAATCGTTTTTCCTGCACAGAAAAATTGAATATTCTCGTTAAATATTCTCTCAAAGTATTTCCATCAAGATACTGTATTTTATTATTTCTGTTGAAATTGTAGAGAGAGAGAAAAATTGTTTTTTTAAATATAGATAATTTCTCGTATATGAAAAGCATATACAAGATCCTTTAAATCGCAGTAATTTAATTGAAGAAATTTAAAATAAAATGCGATCACAAAATATCGACACAGCAAATGTGTGGAAATTAAACCAGTTGCGAGAAATTCGTAAAATAATAGGAGATCGCTGGTAAACGCGACACTTTCACCGAAATTGAATTTATTTTATGAAACATAAAGTTCTGATAAAATTTCGGTTTTTTAATTACTTCAACAAAACACACAGGTATATATCCGACAAATATGTACCCAATTAACGAATTATAGAAAATTATGAAATTGGAGAAATTATGAAAATTTAGGAAATACTGTCCCTCGTATAATTCTGCGTCGATGCCATATATTACCTTCGCTTTATACTGCATGCAAGTATGTCATCGACAAATATGTACCGTCTACGTAATATAGCTTTGTTCGCTCGAGGGTAACTTGCGGTTGCCAGCTGCGACGGCACAGAAATGTTGACGAAACATTTAGTAGTAATAGTTGAACGGGCCTTGGCCCGAAATTCCCATTAATGGAACCGCAAAACTGTGATCGTAGAAACGCGAGCGGCGTAAATGTCACTTTGTCACAATTCCTTTTCATTAACTCGTATAATTAGATGTACTCGTGCCGCAAATTGAAACGTAGAATTCCGCTTCGTTGTAATTAGTTAACCCCGGGGCGCGCGTTTGCGATCGTCTCGTTTAAGTTCGGTAAAATGTATCTTACTGAATATTGGTACCAATTAAGTACAGACTATTCACTTAAATGATAACATAGTTAAATGTGAGTAAAATTACGCAATTACATACAAGAAAAAGAAAATTATAAGTAAATGAAAATATTTCATAATTGTTTGAATATTAATTTAATAACGTACGCGAATGTTGTGATAAAAAGTAAAAACAACATAAAGGCACAATATTTTGCTACTATTAATCGCTGTAGCAAAATCCGATATTCTTTACAGTAATAAGCAAGCATATTATTTTTTACTTATTGTCAGCGCGATGCAAATAAGTAAAATGGGTTAAGGTGACGTAGCGTGCATTCCGGAATTAAAAACGGTCAATTTAAACGTCAAGAATTAAGCCGTAATTACAGACGGTGCTAACGAGACATTAGATTAATTTGTCGCGGCTGTGCATCGCGGTCAAGTGCGCGCGACGCCATTATCGGTAATGAAAATTAATTTAATCGTCCGATTGTCTCGAGAGAAATCAATTTCATACCGCGTCCTCTCCCCACTTTGCACTATTCCGACAAAACGCATCCCCGGTTGCGGCATGCACTTGCGCACAGACTGGTTGCAACTCTGCGTTGCAACGATTGCAGGTGGACCGTATCGATTCCACTAATTCGATTCTCGTTAAGCTTCACTCCGGGTAAATGTACACGCACGATTGTTAATTATTTCGATACCGTCACGCCGCAGTAATGCAACCGTTTGCCTCCACCTCTCCTATCAAAGGACCTTCAATAAGATCTTAGCTCAGCGACATAGCTTTGTGATTATTCAATTACAGTTCTGCGATTAACCAATAAGAAATTCTATTTGCTTCCTGCAACGTGAAGGACTTGAGACTAGAGAAATTTAATAAAAATATTCTCGTTGCGGAATCGCAGAATTTTACGAATGTGCCTGGACATTTAGAATTACATTACACTTCGACTGACACATGGCTAATACTTAATGAAATCTATAATTTTTTTGAACACACGTGTAAGAGATAAATTTTGACAAAAAGTCGTCCCTGCAGCAGGATTCTTATTTCTATAATTTGCCGTCATCACGTGACAGCTTGGAGGAAGGATGATACTTCAAGTTCTCGTGGCAACGCGTGTGGGAAAACAGTAGTGATCCGTGTGGGTCAGATAGACTAGAACACCTGCGGGTGTATGCCCGAGCTGAATGGTGCATCGTCGGCCGGTTTTGCATAAACACTCCACGTCACGCAAGTGCGGTGTAATCATCTCGCGGTCGGAGCGGAATAGCGTTGCATTCCATCGAAGTAGCGCGAAACTGCGCTGTTAATTGCGGCAGGAAAAGGAGGAGACGGGAGCGGGAGAGGAACGGGTTTATGGTGCATTGGACGGTGTCCTTGCAAGGTTTACATCGCGATAGAGCTGGGAATGGTAGCACGCGCAGCAAGGACAGAAAATGCGTGGCGACTCTTCAGCTTGCCGGGCGATGTAACTTTCTTGCCGGAACGAGCGTAGAAAATGTACTCATGACACTTTACGATCGTTTTGTATTTTTTATTCCGAAGACATGTAAACGCTAATATGATTTGATAATGACTTCCTCTTCTGACATAATATCTAGTAACCATAATAAATTACCTAACTTGCTTCTTATTTACATAATAGAGGATGAAAGAAGATATAGGAGAGAAATCCTTGATAAAGTGGAACGTATAACATGGTACGATAAATTTTTAAAGACTTTTCAAATTCTAGTATAGTAAGTATTGCATCTAAATTTTGTCAATAATAAGGTCAACAATTTTTTATATTATATAATCTAATTATGATATATTATATATATAATATATAAGTGAAATGAGAAATTTAATCAATTTTAGACTATAATTTATCACGTTACATTTTCATAATATCGTTATTACTTCAAATTGTTATAAAACATAGAATAAGCTTGTAGATAATACTGTTAAATAATTGTCAAAAATTAAAAAACTTAACTCTTTAACTTTCTCTTGTCCACAGAAAGATTGCAATTCTAGTTGAGCAGAAGGGAACAGTATCAAATAAAATTGTAAAAGTTAGGAAAATAATGCAAGTTGATGGAACAATAAGTAACGTATGTAGCGACAGACTAGCGCCATAGTATGCGTGCATGAAACATAGACCGAGATATCGATTGGTCGATTAATAATGCAACAAGCAGACAAAGCTCTCCCGTTTCTCCAGCGGCGACATAACCGATGTTGCAGCTAGACGGCTCACGACGGCTCGTCTCTCAGCCGAAGAAACGGGTTCCTACATCGATAACGAGGCGCCTCTTTGACTATGCACGCTTCATCCCTTATGCGACCAGAGTGATCGATCGCATCAGAGCAGCAAACAGCTTTATTCGAACTCCAATGAAGCAATCATGGAAAGGCTGAATCTCTAACGCAATTCGCAAATACTTTTCCTCTTATTACATACGGTTCTGTGAAAGAAATTTAAAACAAATCGACACCAGAGGTTCGATAGACATTCCGACATTTATAGAGATTCTAACTCCAACAACGGTAGAATAACTCAAGTTAAAAAAAGTTAAAAAAAATAACTTCAGTATACAAGATCCCTTTAAAGTACCTAGATACGACGGTGTTATCAACAGATATCAACCGAGATATCCGCTACGCTTGTAAGTTGCTTTAATAGCGACCAACTCGATACTGGAAGCGTTTATCGTCGAATTAGCGATATCTTCTCGTTTGCAAAGGGTACAGCAGATACGAATAAGTTACCAGAGATCTTTTCACGAGTGTACTCAAGATATCGTGAGGATCAACGAAGAATGAGCTTCTTGACAAAAATGCCTCAGGGATTTACTGGCGACCGAGGCAGTAAAGAAAGGAAAAGACTGTCGTCGAATCGACATTTCGACATGCGATGAATCATAATCGAGTTTTATAGCGAAGCCAATGTAACACGGAAACATATCGGTATTGATCAAGTTAAAAGATATCCAAGCCGATACATGGAACTAGAACAGTCAGTATCATTTAGCCTGAAGATTAGGATAAGAAGAAAATACGATATGACGAGATATGAAACACGTTGCATTCTTCATCTTCAAATTGAGCTACTTCTTCAACTAAAATTGAAATAATTATGTGCTCTGACATATAACAATTGACATATAACAAATATATGTAAATTATGTAAATATATTTAAATTATGTACTCAGTTATAAAGCAAATCGAAATTTTGATGATAAAGGTCATGTTCCTCAAATGCAATTTAATTAAAATTATCTGCGTAAATAAAGCACATAATTAACATAATTACAAGGTATGATTTAATAATAATAATTCTATCGCGAATTAATAAACAATTACATTAAGCGAGTAAAAATACGAGTGGTACAAGTGGTGTTTGTAGGAAGATTGCGAACGTTCCTGTCGGCAATGGCGGAAGTCACCCTCGAGAAGGATGCACCGTCTTTCCTCGAACTTTATCTTCTCTTTCACGCAGAGTCCTCTCCGTGCAACGCCCCGATTCGATCGATCCTTACCTTCTAGCGTACGCGTTCAGATCTGCCTTATGGAACACAACTTGCCTCGCCACAAAGAAATTCCGCGGGCACAGAAACGAGGATCGAAAACCTGGAACGATGGAAGCAACGGATCTCCTTCCGAGGGTGCTCGAAGGGTGTCCAATGACTCACGTGTATACTCAGGGAAACCCTCCACCGACCATTCAAAAGTTTCTTCGAAAAAGGATTCTCCGAGGAAGGGATGTGCGAAGCCCCCGACAAACTCACGAGATTAAAAAAGGAAAATGTCACCAAAAATGTTATCGTTCCTAAATTGCTATTAAATAGCAACTGATCTTAACAACTAATTGTAAGTTTCAAATTAAAATCACATTAAAACAAGTTAATTTGAAGTAAATTTTGATTATTTATGTACATCCTTACAACCAAATTTGTTAAATCATTTTTAACTATTTATAATTTAAAAATTATTTATGTCACGATATTCTTATTAAGGGAGATTTTATTGGAAACTATTTCGTATAGCTTGTTACACTTTCAATCGTTATTCTCGGAGTCGCAGCTCTGTTAAACTTCGCATGTGCGTCATCCCAGAATAAAACGTTGACGACGCTATCGTTTTTATCCGGCGGACCGAATCAATAGCTGCTGTTCCAGAATAGCAGCGTAAGCACCAGTTATGCCATTGCTAAATTATTCACGACCAACTCTTTACCGTTCAGATGCAGAAACTTCTTAAAAATTCGTTTTCTCAGCAAATACGTACATATAGGTTCAAGCAATGCACTATGGACGCTAGTTTGACGACGGTGCTGCTCAATAAGCATAGTCGTTGCCCATGGCGATGCTAAATAATACCCCAGCGGTTTCGTACCACCTTAGAGAGAAGCTACCGTGGTCCGCGTCGAGAGAGCGATTAAAGACAATTTGCACGACGCGATTGTCTCGGCACGCGAGACACGCACCCGGAAACAGATATTAAACCTTCCGGATTGTTGCGTGCCATCCGCAAGAAAAGGTTCATCGCGTAATGCGCAATTCGTAAATTAACAAATAACTTCGTTTATATTATATCTGTTGATCACGGCATCAATTTTTAAAGCAAAAAGTTCAAGGAAGTTATATAAAGAATCAATTAAAGAAAATTATTCAATTATTATTATAAACATATATTATTTTTTTTATCAATTTTTCTTTGTCAAAATAAAAGTTGTTACTTTTCCATTTTGGATTTTAAATCAAAAGTTGTTTCTTTCCTTCATTACTAGATAGGAATCTGCTTGCCTTTTCTAATACTTCCAATATCTTTACAAAGAAAAATCTAACGTTTTTGTATTGTACTTGCGAAAATACTTTTGAAATAACCTACAGCATTATAGTAGACACACGCAATGGTATCTTTAATAATGTCATCTTACACAAGCAACTAGAAAGAAAGAAAGAGAGAGAGAGAGGGTACTATGTATTCAGTATTTCACGCAAGTGACGAGCGGGAGATTCCGGCGTGTTAATCTACGAACAATGTTGCAACATTTGAATTACAAATGCGCGATGCACGCAATTTCGCTAAGAGATGTCTTCTTCGCTAACCACAAAGTATATAACTATTTTGAGTTTACACATTAACGTTCATTGCGGAAGTAATTAAAAGTTATCGTTAATTATGTCTATGATTATTATTATTAAGCATTGTAATGTTTTTTCACTATCATCGTTTATTCCAGCAAATAAGCTAACTAGTTATTATGTTCATCCACAAATTATATCTTTAATACATATTTATATGGAAAAAATGATGTATTAATATAGTATTAACTAACAGCAGTCTAATTAAAGATGATCTCCTTAATTTAATGGAATAATATTAATAAGAAAACATATAATTAAAATAAGAGTATTTGTTTTATTAATACTGTTAAATTAACAAAATTTTTATTTTTAATTAAATTGCTGTTAGCCATTTTTTTCATGTATGGAAAATTAAAATATTAAATTTAACAGAAAAAAGAAATAGAAACTAAACATTATATTAATTTAACAAACCAAGAAAGCTTCAAAATTTATTAGCATATAATATGAAAAACTGGAATTATCTTGCTAAAAAATTACAGCCAATTATATAACAAAAAATAAATATTCTCTTTGGCTGCGATTCAAGATATAATTTAAAAATGTACCGAACAGTAAGATTAAACAGGATGAGGATACACAGTATCCTTTCGTCCTTCTTTTCCCAGAAACGATTAACGTCGTACGTCGCCATTTTTTTAGACCTTGGAAATTTTAATTGGCGGTAAATACATTCCATAGAAAACTTAACTCTTAAATGTCATCGACAATCTTGGCTTAACAGGATTCTTATCGTCTATGATCAAATCAACACCAAGAATAGTATTTATGATCTAATACATATATATGATAATTATAAAATAATTAAAATTAATAATTAATAGAGATACATTAAATCATTATTAATGGCAATATAGTACATAATAATAATGTAATATAGGGAATTATTGACTTTTTATTAGTGATTTAGATAGATAAGTTTTAAAATTCTTAGAATTACTTTAATGCTTAATAAACCACGATTAATTGAAAAGTTTATTATTAATAATAAAGTTGTTGTTTATCAAAAATATGCATCGTATCACTTGTTACAGTATTTTTTTATGTGTGTGTGTAGAAAGTAGTGGTATGAGCATTCTTGCGCAATGTAGGAAAGTATACAATTCCAGAATTGAATTCTAAAATTGCATCTCTAAACTTTTACCAGAAATAATAGAACATCAGTACTTATTAATAACGAAATTTTCACGAGAAATCAAACGCGAAATTTCGATGTGCAACCGATCACGGATGTATTTCTTTATATATAAAACTTTTTATTATCTTTACAAGAACTTTTACATACAAAACTTTATATGTAGAACAGAATTAAAAGAAGAAAGAGAATTAAACATTAATTAATGCCCTATTAAAGTTTACGGGAAAAAACGATCCTAAATAAATCCTATTACAAATTCTACGTCTTTCGTACGTTCTCTTCCGTTCTCCCGTCGTTTCGTTTCGATGCACTCCATATTCGTCCATTTCTGCCGACTTGTTACGCTCTTCTTCCTTTTGTGGCGCCTCCGCGTTACGCACTTTCGCGATTCTCCTCCTCGACGGAGGACGATCTCGAAAGAGAAAGAGCTCTACCGAGCTCGGCAACGAGAATGGGATAGCGTCAAAGTGAAAGGAGGAACTACGAGAACAAAGAGACAGAACAACAGACTTGACTCACGGAAGTACAACGAAATAAACATTTGCTTGAGTTTAAAAATATCGACCTCGAACTCTTTTGAATCGATCAGATTGAGAATACAAGATTCTGGATTGCCTGCACGTCGCAGTTACAAAGAAAACAAAAAAATACATAAATTTTCTACGATTTTGTGACAAGCTAAATTTTAAGTCATCTTTTTTATAAGAAATATTTATAATAATAAAATTAATAGCTACGTATTTTTATAAATTCCATATAAAATAATTTTAACCTAACCTAATTTTCCTTAACAATACATTTATTAGAAATTACGTGCTCATTAATTTCTTAATAGAAAAATCATTAAGCAAATTTTTCAATAATTATTAATTTTAATATTATAGTGATTATTAATTACAACGTCGGAAACAGCTTGCGATGCCAACATTCATTCGATGCAAAACTCCTCGTGTTTTCAGCAATGGCTGGTGCAGGATTTGCTCTCGTACATCACTCGCGAAATATTCGATATACACGATTCATTCATATTTCCCCTTGTTAATAAGTCAACGGGTATCTGGCTCATTGGAATCGGTATGAATGCCAAGACTGTTCTACATCACGCGTTCCGGCTCGCCAGGCGATGACGTCGAATAACGGCGGCGTCATATTTGCCATGCTGCACCACAAGCGCGCTCTCGCAAAATACAACGCGTATGATATCCGGTTTCAAGTATCAATCGCACTCAAACATTTTTCCCCTTCAGATTTGTTCCTTGTATTCTGTCACTAATAATCGTGCGTACAAACCGAAGATTCTTTTTCGTATGAGCAAAATATTATTGGCAATAAAATTATATATAATATAAAAGAAAAAACCATCCAAACGGAAACTAACTGCAAAGCATAGAAATTATGTTAAAATTGATCAAAATTATATATAATAAAACCGCAACTGTAAAGCAAAATAAACCACTTCATATTTTCTCTATTTTTGTAATCCCATAGTCACACGGCAAAAATAATCTTCTGGATCATTATTTGGGTTTCTCAGACAAACGAGTGAATATTTCACTCTTCATGATTCATTCGAAAAATAATCCCAAGCGGTCATAAGGCGTTTCGCAGAAAAATCACAACGTTGCCTGCTTTTCAGCAGCCGTGTGTAAGCGTTGATCCGGAAACGTCGCATATGCGATATTTCCACGAAGAACAAATCACAGATTCGATCCAGACTTTACCAAGAAAAACGTACGAGATTCTATAACGAGAGCAACTTGCGTAACGCGACGGAATAATCATCATCACCGGACTTTCCAATACATCACTAATCGGAATCATAATTTTAAATGAATTTTAGTGCCATGGGTGAAATAAATATATAGTATTACACGAATACACGGCTCAGCAGGTCGAACGATTGAATGAACGATTGTCGAGACACATCGCGCGAGAGTAACTCAATATATGGACAATCGAAATATATAACGCGCCGTCAATCGTGAATGACTCTTTGTTCGAGAAAATCGTTCTGGTGAGCGATTAATTTCTAGGAAGAATGGTAGAAGTATTTCTAGGATTACTTTGTCATCGCGCGGCATTTGTCCAATTTTGTAGAACAATCGCATTTTTACCCTGTAAAAATCTCCCCGAAATCGAAGGAAAATTGTTTATGATATCAGTTCACTATTATCGTTCGGTTAATCGAGTCGGTACAAATATAGGTGACAGTTAAACCGACTTTTAAGTGCAAAATAACCTTGTGAGAGGCACGTGGCGAGCGACTAACTAGCGTATGAATATTTAATCCCTCGAGGAGGTTAAATATCGCGAGAGCGATGCCCCTGGCTCGCGGCTGCATTTAATTGCGAGCAGGATCTCGCGAGAGATAAAGAAAATATTTCAAAGCGCGCGTGGTCCAATGTCGCGGGGAAGGCGATTCTGCATTCGCTCGACGCATCCGTCCGTCCTCGAAAAATTTCCCCAGGCGAAGCGCGCGGCAGACGAAAAACGAAGAGAACGACGGCGCGGGCGAAGGAGAAGATCTTAGAATACAGGAATAGCTGTGCGCCATACGCGGACTACCGTCCGCGCTGTACCGGGTGTTGCCTCTTCTAAATATAGAATTTCGATCGCGTTACCCGCGACTTGACGAAAGCCGCACATCCGGCCCGGAGTATCCTGCGCACGATCGCCTTGCTCTCGAGAACTCCCGACTCCTAACTGAGACGTAAATGGGGATCTAAATCTTATCGGATGTGGGGGACCGCGGCACTGGGTGTATCTGGACATATAAAGCTATATCATTTTTACTAGATTTCAGAGAGATTGCACAACTACCAATATTCTCGGAAACACCTGCTTTTCATCGTTATTCCGATATGCCATACATTTAATAGCAAATAAAGATATCTCGTTTATCTTTATTACCAGTATCGATAATTAAAATGCTACATGAATAAACTTATCTTATTTCGAGAGAGTTACTTGCAAAACAGTTAAATCCCTTTTCGTAAAAAGTTTAATTCACTTGTAAAACATTCCTTCTTCTTCGTCTTCATCTTTAGTGAGATCGGAAGTTCTCGAATCTGTGATTTGTTCTTCGTGGAAATATCGCATGTGCGATGTTTCTGAAACGCTTAGGAATGGCTGCTGAAAAGCCGTCAACGTTGTGATTTTTCTGCGAAACACCTTATGATCGCTTGGGATTATTTTTCAAAAATTCTCTTTGATTCGCTCTTTAATCGACTTACATGTGGAGACGTAATAAATATAATATCGAAATAACGAGATAGTAATCTTATTCACTTCAGTTTCCATTTCTAATGAACTTCTACAAGTTTATTTAAATACATTGACTTTCCTCCCAGTATCCACATTTTTCAATTATCTCAAATATATCGCTTTATAGGTTGAAATTAAACGAAATCTGAAGCACGATCGAGCGTGATCCTCGTTTCTTGCAGCTAAATTTCTCCGAAAGAGGAGAAAAAAAAGTCTTTCAGTGCTTATCATACGCGATGTTCTTTAAGAAGAATTATGCACGAAGTACAGAGGTATCGCTGCGAGGTGCGTTGACCCTCGAAATCGATATTTCTATTAGGCTCTGTATCAGCGTCCGTCTGTAAAGCCGACTTTGTAGTCCTGTTCTTCTCCTGTCTCGTTCTCCCCTATCGTTTCATCTATCTCTTTCCTCCTCCTTCTCTCTCTCTGTTTATTCGTCGGTCTCTCAGTTTCTAGCTCGCCGCATGCGTTGCACGAATACTCGTGTTGCGTGACGAGCTGGCTTTGACGCAGCCGCAGAATCACAGTCGCAGTAGAAAATTCTTTGGCTAAGACCACTGACCTTTTCTCTCCGCGTGATTCAGGATATGGAAACGTTTCGAGATCGAGGACTTTCTAATCCGCGGATATATCGCCAGCAATTTTCCCGCAATCATGGAAGACAATCAATTCGTGATCAATATCGAGGTAATGAACTCTTATAGACTCCTTTCTAGAGTTCTCCTTTCGATCGAACTCTATGTAACGATAAACACATGAAATTAAAAATTTTCGTAGAAATATATATTTTTTTTTAGTAAGAAAACGTAGAAAATTATTTTTATATTGGCTATTTGAATCTTTCTCAAATTACTAAAAAACAACTTTTCATGTATCTTTTTCAAAAGAATGACGTTTTCTCAAATTTTCATAAGCGTGGTTGGTGAATCCTAATATCTTTGAAGCAAATTTTGCTAAACGGCAGTTTGAAATTTAATCTGTTTTGAATTTACCGTATCTTTCCGCACTTCTTCGTACTCAGTCATGCGGCACCAATATTTCCTACTCCTTCACGAGCGCGCATACCTCGTGTTTCGAAATGAAACGCGATTGATTAGCGACTGATTGATATGCGAAGTATACACGTATAACACTGACATACGTAAGTGAAATCCGACTGTGCCAGCGCACACACACACATACACCGCGAAAATGACCTCGTGCAACGGCGATATTACCCCTAGAACCGTGTTTTCACGCACTCGCACGCGAGAATGCACGGACGCTCTTAATGCATGTACGATTTTCGAAACGTATCAATCCTATTTCACATCCAGAGAGCCGCACCTCTTCACCAGATAATGGAATCGACATTCGAGATTACTCGAGTATGCACACTTCTCGAATCTGCGATACTTTTTTATCTAACGTAATTCAATGAACCGAGATCTGATTCGCAAGTGTTGAAGAAGTCGATATGTCCTCGATAATGTGATCTATACCAATTTTTGTATATGTATACACGCACATTATGATTCTGTATGCACGATATCGCTGTAATCTCTGTATTATTAAATTTACGATAAACTCATAAATTTGGAAGAATTTTTTGAAATACAGAATCGTCAATGTTACCTATGCTCCCGCTGATATTTTTGATAATGATATAAATTGCTATAATAATAATGCAAATAAAATTTCATATTTACTGTAATGCATTTTTTATTTATGTATTCAAATGCAAAAGTTTTATTATCGAATTTGCTTCTACGAAAAATATAGAAAATGATTTTCAGTTTCATAAAGTTTTACTAGCTTTTTTGTACATACTCGAATCAAAATAATATTTATTTTCAGAACATTAACACGAATTACTCGTAATCTTCGGCGTATTAAGATATGAGCGAAGAAATTCGATTCGCGAAAGATCGTCCTACAGGAATCCTGCAACTGCATAAAGGCACAGTTCTTTCAGTTCCAATCAATCGGGTGCATTCCTGACCTTATTTGGCCATCATTGTGCCTCTCTCAAAGAGTCCCATGGTAAAATAATATATCCTCGTGAAAATTCCATATAATTTTTCTTACAGATAAATTATTTCTTCATTCACAAGAAGAAGTGGAATACAAATCAATAAATCGCTGACAAAAGACATTAAAAATTGATTTTGGAAAGAACTCGCTATTAATCTTTTTCATCTTTTAACACATCCAACATTTAATATAATTCTATAATCACCATTTAATCTTCATTAAAAAAACTAATCAATACTAAATTGATAAAAGAATTCATGAAACTATGTATTTAATGCAAAGTTAAGTTACAAGACTTCCGATTCATTTTATCTATATTCTAGTTGTAACTGACAATTCAATGAGCATCCTATAAACTGTATACGCAAATTGACACTCTAATTCTTCATGTGGAAGTAACAGTAGATCCTTTCATCGAAATATGAGTGTCAAGCGAACGCGAAGTAGGTCATTGTTGTAAACTGACGAAGAAGCGCGTACACAACGGAGAGTCAGGGTCGCGTAAAAGATCGAGGGGATCGTCGATCTCTTCTCGAGCGAGTATTTACGCACGGATGAACCTGTAATAGCGCAGAACATTCTCGGAACCTGTGGCGATCGAAGTGGAAGACAAGAGGAAGCTAGGAGACAGTGAGAAAGAACGGGATGAACAGATATATGTATAGCTGCACATTTAAGAAGAGAAAGAAAGGGAGTTAATAGCAAGCAGAGAGGGACCGTTACATACGTAACCACACTCTAAGTGCATCGATCGCGGTGCAAACATCATAATCGGATTCCCACGCAAATCACAACTGTTCGGACATTACATGAATGGAATTAACAACGCGAACGATTGCGAATTTCCGCTATGATCGCGGCGCGAGAGCACGCAGATGTTAAGGATCTCAACTTTGATAAACGAGACATGTAAAATACACTCCAATTCTTGGCTGTCACATAACATGACTATAAATAATAAAACTTGTAAGTGAAAAACTTGTAATTCTGTAGACTTGCTTACTTGCGTACTACTAGATTGTTAAATACGCATTTCTACAATCTAAATTGTACTAAAATTCCTTCAGAAATCATGAGACTATAGATAATTCCAGCAATCTTTTTTAGGTAAAACCACTTCACAAGTCTTTTAATTCTTATTGCACGTATTTTTAATTATACATATAATATTTTATATTGTAATGCAATAAATAATATTTATTTTTTTCTATATAAATAATTTACTGACTTTAATTATATTACAATTATATTATATTATAAGAACAAAAATTAGTAAAAAGTAATCATAATAATAATTTCTTGTAAGGAGACTTTTTAGAAAAATGTTTTTTCTATATTTATCATTTTACTTAAAGACTGCAGCTAATGCAAAATAACACTAATTTTTAACTCGTAATATATTCACACACTGACATGATGGCACCAAATGACTCTAGAATTACATTTGCATATTAAATGCAAAAATTTAATGTGGAAAGAGAGACATACAAAATTAAAATAAATCTTGATAAATTATAATTTCTTTGAGATTTTCCCCTGGGAAATTGACATAGGAAAGCTTGCAAAAGCTTCGTCAAGATCATGGACTTGCAAATTCCGGTTATTATATTACGTGCTCATTAATTCCATCGTGCTCGTGTCAGATTTTCCGTTTAACTCACTTCATTAATCTCGTTACGACCAAACATACTGTATAATTAATACTACTTATGTATTATTCATTGTTGTAAATCGCTGAACGTATACTTATTTCTAAACGACCATTCGCATCGCTCACATCTAATCGCTGAACGTATACTTATTTCTAAACGACCATTCGCATCGCTCACAGACATGAAAAGTTTTTATAATACATCCAAATCACCACGTTCTCGCGATATATAAACTTCACGAAAATAAAGCATGATTATAAACATATATATTATAAGCAGATATATATAATCAAGTGTCCTTTTCTCGAATAATTTATTCTTTAAATAAAAAGAAATCAAAATAAAGACTAAAATATCTTTCACAATGATTGCTCAACCACTCTCGTCAAGTCCTCTCAATTTTCGATGCAAAAGTTGCAAGATATAAATGCGATAAATGTCACTTGAGACTAAATGTCATGCGTTCGAATATTTATTCTTTGAATGAGTCAAAAATGGCACCGAGGGTAATCGAACTTATAACGACCGTCTGGTCGATGATGTCATAGAGACCCCGAGTGAGAAACAAGAGAGTACTGTCGCGACGTAAGTGATCGCGATTCCGAATGGGAAAGCGTTACCTGCGGCGAAATGCGTGGTGCAACCGCGGTTACAAGTGCACTCGAGATAAACGCCATGGATACAGAATATGGTCGTCGAGTGACGACCTTTATCAGTCGCGACGTCGTATGCGAACAAACGGCAGGTTCGACGCGGAATCGAATGTAAACCAAACCGTTACGTTAGCTGCTAAAGGTGCGCTTTAAAAATTTCATGTTATAAACAAGAAGATAATCCAATGAATATCGTTACAGGACAGAATATGTCCAGAAAACTTAGATTGCTGATGAAGAAATTTATTCGCATTAATCTAAATTATAATATTCTAGTGTGAAAAGGAAGAATATACGATCGTTCATTCATAGACCTTGATGTCGTTCATTCTCATAGCGTAAGTGCATCGTAATGGTGAACGCTCCGGTATTCAAGTACTCGCTTTACGCGTGCACCTGATCCACGTGGGCGTCGCAATCGTTTCACTGATCGGTTTCCGCCCACGCTTTCGTATCTTGTAAAAATAAGAGTCGTAGGACTCACGCGCGTGTCGTATACAATCACCATGCCAAAACTGGCGGTAAGCCAAATTTCTAATTTTGAAAGTGTACATGGACAACACAATTCCGGTATTCCGAATTAACACACAAGTGACCTAAATAATATATGTATTAATATGATATTGCTTTTACATAATTTTACATAATTTTAATTGCGACACTTTTTGCTTTACGAATTCTACAAATAAATATTTTCTTAAATTTTCAATGTTACAACTTAAAAAAATTTTCTTCGTCCAGCTTGTTTATCCAAAAAATAAAACTGCTTCTATATAAAACATATTCGACTTTAAAGAGAAATTTATTGTCGCAAAATAAATTCTTGTCGTTTTGGAATAAATTTTGATAATGTGTGTTATATAATTTAGTTATATTTATCGACGATTTATTTTTTCTTAATAAACTCTTTTAATATTATTTATTTTCTCCTGTTTCATTTAACTTATTTATCGAATTAAAGTTTAAATTTAATATTTAATATGTATTTAAGTTTTCTATTCACTAATTTTTTAGTCACATTAGTATAATCAAAAAGTTAAGAATTTTTTATTTATATACATTTTTCGTTATTTAACATTTTCATCTGATTGCAAGATTTGTTTTAAATTCCTTTCACAACGTGAAATTTCGCATTATGAAAATGGTGTAGTTTCTGGAGTGACGGCCGGTGAAATGAACCGCTTTATGGAATGCATGAAGTCAATTTCGTATCTGAATAAGGATGAGCACGCACTCGAAAAACTTATTTTCACGATGATGAGTATACGTGTTCCCGGATTTTCCAACTATGGTTGTATTGCATTTAGCATTTCAAAATTAAAGACTATTTCCTCTCTTCTCCCTCTCCTCCTCCTTTTGTTCTTCATATAAATTCAAATTTCTTCATTACAAACATACGAAAAAAATCTGATCCCTAAATTTAATCATAATTATATTAATACAATATTTTTAAGATAAGAATTATTTCGCGATGTCTAAAAAAAAACTGGAGTTATAAAAATTTCGCCGTTGTGTCTTTTTTTAATTTAGATTCTAGAAAAAGATAAGAAAACTTTTCCACTAAAAAAAACGTTTCTCCACCTCTCCATCATTCCATCTCTCAACCTGGAATTTTGAAATCAATAGATACCCGCCGGTGGCATGACGAATGTCAAGCGATGTAACACAACGCGTACCATTGACCTTTTACACCGGCACCAAACCGACGAGAGTGAAGTAACGACGAAGCGAATCGCCGTCACGGCTCCAATTCAGCCGATAACGAAGCACTGATTATCGTGGGACGGAATGCACATCGCCAATTGTAAATCCCTTCTCTACATGTATAATGTATAATATTGTATATTATGAGAAATCGATGTGTATAATCATGAATATTATGATTAAATATTAATCTCTCTCTAATTTATCCTATCAAAACGTTTGTGATGTTGATTTAACAAAATTTAGTTTAAAAGATACAGAATTGACCAACAAATCATGCGTAATGTATTTCATTCATGATTTAACGATATATAAGTTACATAATTCGGAAACATATAACATGTATACATGTAATAGATTATATATTATATAGATTATATAATATAGATTATATAATATATACATGTAATAGATTACATTTTTCTTTATAATTCTTTCCTCAACCTGTTATCACTAAAAAAGTAATTATCACTCTTTACCTAATTAATCATACCAAGAACAAGAGTATCCGAGTATCATAATCACGCGGCACTTAATTACGTGTGTTTATTGAGATAGAACATTTATTTACTGATGGCAATGTTCACAATCAGGAACTGGATTATTAAGTGTGGTCGTCTCAGTCGTGTGCAAAGAAAGCAAATAAATGTAAAAGCCGTAAGGCAATCATTGGCTGGTGTGCATTGTTAGCTGACGTGATCTGTCTGTCGTCTCTGCGAACTTGCATTACAATATCACATTCTCTTCGCTTGGAATATTGTAATCTGGGGGATAAACCATGCAGAATTTTCGCATATACATAAGCTTAAGGTATTAGTAAGACTTAGTAGATGCCGCTTGACTCGAAATCAGAATACAAATAACACATAATCACATTTCAGCCCTAAGCAAGAAGATAATTGAAACTGAAAATAATAACCGTGTCAAAAAATTAAATACTCTACTATTGACTATTATAAATGTTAATAATGCATAAAAATCAGAGTGCTCTTATAATCTTGATAAGAATTGCTAAAATCAATCTGATTAAAGAATTTCAATACCAATTCTTGCAGAATATGATCATTTTTTTATGATCGAGATTGATTTTTAAATTATCGTTATTTATATTCGAAATTTCTATCTCTTGTTCTTGTACGAACGTTTATTAACCCTTATGTGGCGGCTGGGGTACATTTATACCCATTTCTATTTTCAAAGCTACATTCATTTCAACATTCATTTCAAAGTAAATCAGGAAGGTCAAACATTATTTCTATTCGTATAATATAATTAAAGACAAAATAATCCTAAGAATTCCTTGAATATTCAAATTTTTTTGTTCGGGTACAAATGTACCCCAGCCGCCTTCCACGTACAAAAAAATCAGCCGCCACATAAGAGTTAATGCTCCATAGTTACACAAAGAAAATCGCAAATTCCGTTTTTTATTTATTACGCTTATTCTTTAATAAATTTTTGCTCCATAAAAAAATACTTTACTTTTGCTGAATTATAATATATAAAGGAAGAAAATAGCATTAGAAATCACTATTCTCCGTGACAGATATCATAGGATATTTGTGTGTTCATTATTGACGGATTATTTGCACGTGGCGGACAACACGCGACCGAGAAAGCGACGTGTTTGACGATCCGATCGATGAAAGACCGGCCACCATAAACGGTTTAACATCAGTACGGCAAACAAATCACCGTCGGAAGTCCGATAATGCCGATTGACGGCATCGGCGTAGCAAACATTCGTTCCATGGCTAATGGTCGCTCGTCGACGAACGTCGGGGCATGAAACACGCGTGCGTTTGTCGCCCGCGATATTTAATCACCGCTTCAATTTAACGTTGCGCTTAATTATTCCCAAACGACCTGCGTGAAGTATGAGCGTGTTTTACGTTCAGCTTTCTAAACATCATATTCAACATCCGGCTGCGATGCTTCGAAACTCCAGTCGTGCGTCAAAAGATAAAAAAACAACAAACGTCAATTAATTAATCTCGTATCATGCAATCCGTTTAACGGATACGCGACATTGCGTTTCCTCCAAAAATTTAAAAGAAATCTCAAAATTAATTAATTTATCAGAGCAGTTTGCTAAATATTGTCGCTGTCACGTCAACGTCATTAGTGAGAAGAAAGTTTGCGTGTTTATTAAAAGCGTATAATACAATTAAATTCTTTCCTAGACTTTACGAAAACACTTTCAAAATTAGGGCAGATTGGGAATGCGCCTTTGAGAATCTTTAAGATTTTAAACTTAGAAATTAGAAGAATATATTTATATATCGTTAAAACATTTTTTCATCATCACTAATCAATAATTCAATCGAGAATTTCAGTCTACATATTTCTGGGCGAGATGTAATGCAGGTAATGCGAAGATAGAAATATTTACTATGTGGATGCGTCTAACTGAAATAGAAATACGAGTTTATATATAAGACATTAATTACGTTAATTGAAGGCATCGTTCCGCATCGACGTTTCGCACAGCATTTTGTTTCATTAAACGCTGACGCGATCCTTCCCGAGTCTATAAATGCAAATGCGGTCGAGCTCACGTCAAAGAGGACAATCTCAATTTGAATTCTCCGGCGTGAACTCACGTAGTTTCGCGCTTACGCGTGCAGAGAACATTAATTTCGTCTATGATACAGCGTTTCCCACGCACAGCTGACTACGGGCAATACACTTGTCATGACACTGCGTCTCTTTGCAAAAGTAAATTTTATTTGACTCATATCCACTTCCTGCTACCATTTTTGGATGTCCGGATATAATTGTGACATCACCACATCAAAAATTTAGAGTAAGCCTAATGACGAGCCTTTGAAATCCCTTCGTTCATGATCAACGAAGCCTTCGTAACGAAGATAGCATGGTACGTTATATATTGCATTAGGGTAACTTTATTAATTAAAGGCGCGAGGGATAGATGGTGTGGGAGACACGTATTTTCCCTACGTCCATTTGTTCACTCGCCCATTCGTGCGGCCGAGGAATGTTATCGGATATCCCTATATATCATCGTAAGCTTTCAATTTGCCGGAAACGGAGGTGACACGCGATACCATCGGAATTTCTCATTCCACTTTTATTCGATATCAAATCTATTATCTCCGACGAAAATTTTCAATTTTTCCGTGAGAAACGTGGTATCTGATATTAATTCAAAAGATGTCTTTAATTTATTAAAATCAAGTTCAATGTAAACGGGAAACCGTGATATGCGAAACATGGGACAAAAAAAATAAAATTTCCTTCTTTGAAAGTTCACAATAAATTCTCTCAAAACAAGTATTTTATCGGAAATACGAGCTTTCTCAAAATATTTTCTCAGTTGAATAATGGCCATGACGAAACTTTCACCAAACGAAAATGAGTTCGCGTTGTCAACAAAGAGAATGTGTGTCCTATGTCGTAGATGCACGTTTTACGAATATTAACGTTATCATCCCGTCTCAGCATGCAAAACAGCAACCATCTTAAGGTACACGTGTATATACACATATGTAGTCATCGCTCGTCCGAAACGACTTCCCCTCCCGGTCCTTTGAAATGCAGATACAGGGGCGCCGTGAACCGTTCCTACACGCATTTTACGTAGAAGCGCACAAACAAGCGTCTTTGATGTAGCATTTCTTTTTTTTTATTAAAGTACCATTTCTTTTTTCGATTAAAGAATACGTATAAGAAACGAACTTTAATTTTTGTTATCCTACTCCATCTATATCATGGTATACATATATATATATATAAGGCCTGTGTTCTTATTCTTAAATTAGATTTTATTTTACTGCCACTTTTCCTCAAATATTTATTACTCGTAAAAATGTATGTGAATGTACGTGATAAATATGTATCCACAATATATTGAGCTCGGGTCCGTGGGTTTGCTAAGCCCAAATGACTGTGCAGATCAGTCATCCCTGCGGGACAACAAGTAATAAAGAGCAATATTAACACACGACATCTTCAACGAAAATTATATTACCAATTTTCATAAAGTCTAAAAAAAAATCTTTAAATTATGTCAAGATGTAGATTTCTCATATGAGAAATTAGGAAAATACATAAGAAAAAATGGACAATTTTTATATATATTATGCTTTTATAAAAAATGTATTTTATATTTGTTAAGATGCAAAATAATAGTCTCGTTACAGATTTATTTTTTATTTCTTATTTAATTCTCTTTTTATTTATTTAACAGATTAGAAGATATTTTTTTATGTTACTGCCGTTACATTTTAAAATGCTTGACTTTTTTTGTGAAATTAATATTAATTTCTTAATCAATAACTGGAAAAATATGGAAATAACGAAAGTCGTTCATTCTACATAAACACACTGACCGAGTTATAACATAAACCTTTTCGTTTGTCAGCATCAACGTCACGCGATGACTTGAGTGCAATTGCATCGCTCAACTCGCGCGGGCGTCACACCATGATGTTTGCACACTACATTCCGGCGTTCTTTCAACACTTCGTCGACTAACGAACGGCGGTAGGCGAAGGGAAATAAGGAAAAGACTATTAATCAGCAAACAAGTATAATTCTTATTTCAATGAAATCTTAAATATAAAATATCGATTATTAATTCGTGCAAAATCTAAAATAAATAGCTGGAAAATTTTACTTTTGTTAAGTTTCAAGTTGTCCATTTTTAATTAAAAAATACTGCAGAATTAAAGATCTCTCAAATTAATAAAAATTTATTTTTTTAAATATTCGTGTATATGTATAATGTTATCAATCAAAAAACCAGATTAAGAAAACTGTTTACTGAAATATTTATTAAAATATCTTGTAAAATCATCAATCGCGAAAATAGATAACTGTTATAAGGATTTTTGATGGAAAAAGCTATCGACTAAAAAGATCAAGGGGTTAATGTCAGTCATCAGACGGGGACAGAACCTGGTCTTTTATATAGCTAATAAAACGTCAGGCAGCTTCAGCCCTCCGATCATTCCATGAAGCGCAAAGATCTCTTTGACTCCTGCTAATCTCGTTAATTGTCGCATAGACTTAACGCATCGGCGAATTTTCCCATGGAAAGTATTATCGCTGGCTTTCACGCATACGCCGCGTGTCTTTCACTATCACCGCATTAACTTGTCATTAACTCTGTCTCGCAATCTAGTTATGACTGTCTATGTGCTGCAAAATCTTGTCGTTTGATATATTATAAATTATGTTATGAATGTTACAAGAATGTATTCTTGTAATATTCCATATATCTACATAATTTTTATACAATAAATAACAACATTTTCATTTACGAAATTAATCTATTAAAATATTATTTCATGAGAGAATATATATATTATAAATAGAGAATAGATATATTATTTTATTTATATATATTAAGTTAACATATTATCTTCCTTTTTTTCATGATAATTTCCTTTGACTCTCAATCTACTTTTACTGATATGTTTTAAGAATCGTTCATTTAACATCGTAAAGCGCAGAAGATCGAGAATCAAAAAATACATAAAACTGACAAGCACAAAAGCGTGACCTGCGTTAAATCATCCGGAAGAGTAGGTTATCTCTCAAAGAACAAAACATTGATCGCGTACGACGGTACTTTATACTCTGCCCTTGTGCCCTTCGTTTGGAGAGCTTGTGATACTTAATTGGTCGAAAGGGAAGAAGGCACTCGAAGCTCAGAGTGCTCGATCGCGATTTGCGGTAGCATCGTTTTAATTAAGCCTGATAATCGTTCCCCCGAGAACGACGAGAGCTCGCATTTTCTCTTCTTTCGCATAGTCGACCTTTCCCCTCTTCCCCGCCTGAGCCGTTATCAGTGCGAACATTCCAGAAATACGTATGACTGTACGTCGCGGCCTGAGACCGGAAGGGACGACCGATAAAAAATTATGCGTCAGCTTCACGATTATTAAAACGACATTTTAGTGTCACTTAACATTAACTTAGCAGTAACATTATCGTTTCTAGAAATAGAACATCTTAAGAAACCAAACGTCAATTTTGAAACTGTACTTACTTTACTGAACTTAGTTAATCTATTACGCTATTATTGTATTATATTGTTAAACTGTTTTTTTTTTTCAAGCAAAAATATATATTTCTTTTTCACGTTTCATAATTTTTATTTCAACATGACCAAAACTGGTCATGTTCCCTATAGGATTTACGATTTGTTCAGCTAGTCACCCTAATCATACATAATGTTTATGAACTTCGACCTGTGTTTTCCATAAATTGTGCAGCGTAATGTTAACTCTGAACACAAGATATTCTTCTCAACATCGTAATAACGGTTCATGAATCTACCTGTACACACCTACGCAGACGTGTGGGCCCGCAAGTTTCCGCCTCTGCGTTTCCTTATCAGGCAGAAACCGTATGTTAAAAGTTGTAAAATGTATCTCTTTTAATTATTATGTTATTATTACACTAAAGAAAAAGCAAGATTTAAATAACAAAATAAACCTAAAAGCTAAAAGAAGAAAAACGTCTCCAGATCGTCGAATTGTGGATAAAAATATCCGAAAGAAAAATAATGTATCTAATAGAATATTAGAGGAATCAAATTTTTAGTATTTAAGTAACAATAATCAAAATTATTTTCAAAGCATAAAGATTTCTAAAGTATCTTTAATTAAAAGTAAATTAAAAATGATTTCAAATTCCTATAAAAATTAAAAAAAAATTAATATTTAATTCTTTCTCTTCGATTTATTATTATTAACTAAGCAAAAGAATTTTGTTAAAAAGAAATTCCTTTTTTAAATCTTCTGCAATTTCTGATTATTTAAAAGAAATACATATATCTTTTGCTCGGTGTTTATAATCACTCGTAAATTAAACTAAAACGCAAAATAGAATGATGCGATGATGACAAAAATATATGACTGATATAGTGGGGAATCTTATTGGACATTGACTGACAATTAAAACATCACGACACCGAATTAAAGCTTAATTAACAAGCTATCGTCGATAAAAGCGAATAAAAGTGAAAGGGGCAGCGGAAGTGGAGATGTCGAAACGTCGATGCAGAGTGTCTGTCAATCGGAATTAAATGGCTTAATACCGCCTTCGATGCGCCTACCCACGTACATACGTACAGAAACATCGTTCCGCGCTTATACCAAGCGGATAATTTCTTTTATTAATACTTTTTTAATTCACGTAACTATGTGCATGAAACAAATATTTCACTCGCAAAAAATGGAAGAAATAAGTGAATTCTCACATTATGAGATCTTGCGAATGCAAGCACGAGGAACGTCGTTAATAAATCCGACTGTACTGTCGAGCAATGTGCGCAACGTTTAGTCTCAAAGTTGTAACTGATGCTTTTCGTTCCTACTTTGGTATTATCTCTGTTAACAAATCATTACAAATACTATACACATACAAACATTCTCCAGACATAAAAAATACGATTAAAAAAGATTCTTACAAAAAGTACTACAAAAGGACAAATTCTCATACAAAATAATACATTTTTCAGCTAAAGGAAAAATCGCAACTTTTAATTTTAAAAAATGTTTATTTTTACATTGCTCCTAGGATTAAATAGGATTATAAATATTTATTACACCGTGCATAATTTCTTTTTGCAGCCTTAATGTGATTCAAGTTTTGAGCAAACATGTATCCGAGGTTAATTTACCTTCACTCTTCGTTATCGCAGTTTCCGGACAAACAACGTTTAGCGACGGTAGAAACGATGATCATAAACGCGATAATAATTGCGACAAAGAATGGTAATTTGCTCGTGCACCTTCATCCTTATCAAGGGAATAACAGGACGACAGCGCTACTATCTCAAGCGTTTCCGCGCAGAACGATTCTTCGTTTCCACGCCGTTACACGTTGCATTCTCGCGGCAGACAACGGGTGGGATAAAAAACGCCGGTGCAGCAATCATCGTCGCACAAGGGAACCACGTGAAAATAGCACGTCCTACCTCCGCCTACTTTGTTTCGAGCCTTCACCTCGAGTTTTAATACCGGCCGCTTGCCAAGGGCAAAGGAAAGAGCCACCGAGTCGGAGAAGTAGCTAGCTAAAACAGCGAGGAAGACTGAAGAATATCGCTCGAATACTCTCACTTTTACAGTTTTTACATGTTAATAAGAATCTATCACTTTACTATAATAATTCATCACTGTTATTATGTTATTATGTCATTAATGTGAGAATCGGTTGCTACTTAATTACGTAGTAAGTTATAGAAATCCTTTGTTCCTCAATTTAATCACTTACGGTTATCTAAATATTCCACAACTGTTTACTAAGTTCGTATCTGTAGATTTATACGATCTCGTTATGAATGAGATCGGTCAAAGTAAACGGGGCTACGTATCGACTTGTTTTACCGCGAACGATCATTTTGATGGGGCATTGTTTACTTGTCCACTCCTCTTTCACTGTGAACGACTCGTCGAGAGCGAACCCATGTAAACTCGCCTTTAATGGAATAAGGAGGAACGATCCTGCTTCCTCTTGTTGCTTCTCCTCGTGTTCTCTCTCCTCACCTTTCTCTTCGAGTGACTACGGGGGCGAAGCATTGTGCTATCGATCGTTTTCTTGTTCCCGAGGCACGGGAGAGCTCGAATCGTGGCACGATGCGAATTCGTGACTCTCGCGCGAGGATCGATCGATCCCATTCCCGGCCTCCACAAGGCGCAGAAAAGCACGCGCGTGAACAGAGGAGAAAAATCGATCAGAGATCGCGACCGAAGGAATGAACGAACGAACGAAAAGAGCGAGACGATCTAATAATAGGGAAGGCATGTACATTAACGTACTTCCGTGAGAGCGTCGTTAAGGGCGCCGAGAAACCGGAAAGTCAACAGTAGAGAAGGGGGGGAGAGATGTAGGAAGAAGGCGAGGAAGGGCGTGAAAGAGGAGGCCCAGGAGTAAATTTAGACGGGCGCCTTCTGGTCGCGGCAGCTGTGTGGAAACGCGTCGATGAATCGACACTCTAAACACACGCCTCTAACGCGAGCGAGAGATCTGGATTTCTAACCCTTTCACGGATAAAATCGAGTTTGTTAATTCCACGTGCTTAGAAGTGTAATCCACGATTTAAAAATTAGGATAATTATGTAAATCTGCACGGAGGAAGAATTAAAGAAGTATTCGTTCACATTTTATCTCTTCTGGGAGTAAACTTGTAGAGAATGCGTGGAAAAAATATGTAATTTTTAAAAAATGGAGACTTCACGGAATACAAAAGATTTAATAAATGTTTTCTAATTTTAATTCAAGTCCCTGTTAACATTATTATTCGCGAATGAAATCGTGCAACAGAAATTTATGTCTCCATTAAATATCATGAATACTTTATATCACGTTTTCACACTTGGAGAAAAAATCGCGAGCGAGTGCAGACGACACTGCTGGCATCACGCTTTTATAACCGACTGATATAATCGCATTCCATTTTCACTGCGACAAGCGTTCACCGAGTGCAACATCGATGCAAGTGCATAATAATCGCCTCACCTCCCGTTGCGAACAACCCTATCTGACGGTAATTTCGCAGAATGAGGTGCATCATTATGGAGCGCGCGACGCAGCCGTGCGCATTGTATAATTCAATACAAGCTCCGAGTGCAAACTCCGAACGGCGTTCGCGAAGTTTCCAAATTACCGAGCCGACGGACGTGACGAGAGCAGAAGTGATTCTGATGAGAGTCGCGCGCATGCAGTGCACACTAAGGGTTGCAAAATGGAATTCTGCTGGAACCTATCAAACACAAATTACCCTATCACAGTTAAAACGCGATAAAAAAATGATTTATGCAACAATTATATAACATCTGGAGGCTATTTCTGATAAAGGCTTGTAATCTCTTAAACTTTACAATATAATTTTAATATTACAAAAGATTAAAAAGATTATTACAATTTCAAAGCTGGCAAATATTATACAAAGAAATATCTTTATTTAATAGTGACATTTTATTTAATGGAAAATAGATTTTTCTGCAACTCGAGAAGATTAAATTCAAAATTATAATTTCTAGACTATAATTTTTCCAAAACTTTTGTGACGCCATGTTCTATACTTAAGCCAAATTTCTTGTTCAACTTATCTAAAATCGACCTTGTTAAAAAAATTAAAAATTTATGTATCGCGTTTCAATCTTTTTATAATTCTTAAAACTGTAATAAATTCTTGAAGAAACATTTCTTTTGTAAGAACTAGGAAGATAACTATTTCTGAAACATGTTACTTATTCATTTCTCCAAGTGTTGTTGTTTGAGTATTGTTAAAGCTAGTAATTATAATTTCGTGAATTTAAAAAAATTTCTCATTATAAAATCTCATTTTAACAACATATTACGCAAAAATAATGAATGAAGATAGTTAAATTAGTTTAAAATATGAGATATAATATAATAGTGTACACACAAATAAAAATTCTTTAAAAAATTATATAATTATAAAAAAATATTTCAAAATAAACCGAATTAAATTCTACAAACTTTTAAAATAAATAATATTTAAATTTACACTTTCAAGAAAAGAAAATGACAAAATACAAATTTAGTTTCATCACAATTTATCGGAATGTTGATGGGACCTGGCGATTTTCCAAGCGTAAAGCTAGCGACAAGTTCATGAAGACGCATGGCAAATTATAACTCGCTTACCTAAATGACACGATTAAGGAAAAATATGGAAACAATGCACGCGATGCAGGGGGTCGTAGAAAACCGGGCACGAAATAAGGGGGATACGTCAGCAAAAGTTATCGCGGCACGCGTGCGACATGAAATTAATGTCGAGATCGCGTGCGGATCGCCGAAACACGAGGGTACACCTGCACGTCACAGTTCTAAAAAGCAGTGAAGGCACGCGCAAACGCCCCTTATTTCTTTATCTCCGTTATTCCTTACAAGAATCGTAGTCATTTCTATTCTCATGAAGCTACGTATTTACAGCAATCAGTGATTTCCGAATAAATTATCATCATGTTAGACAAACTAGCGCTTGGACCAGTGACAATAAATTAAATAATCGCGAATATTATGTCTTGAAAACTATTTTGTAAATGTACAGTTTTAACAAAATCACTAAATAATTGTTCTCATCACATCAAATTCTAATTTTGAATAATTAATTCTAATGTTACAAATAAGTTTTCAGGCGAGAATTAGTTTTTAAAAGTATCCTCAATCTCTCGTTGCTCTTTTTTTATTACTCACTGGTCAAAAATTCTTTTCATGAATAGAATTTTTTTCAAAAAAGGCGCGTTCTCTTCAACAGAAACTTTTTAGTCCTGTACTCCAAAGAAGTTAAAAACTCGCAACAAGACGCCTCACGAAAAATCTCGTGCTCCGCAGGGGTGCAGTATATGCGTTGCATGTCGGGTATATTACCGAGGGTTGCAAACGTAAAGTGACTCCGGTGGCAGTGTGGAGAGGGTGCGCAGATAAACTCTGTAAACATCCGCGATAAAAGTGTCCCTTGAGAGAAAACCGAACGGGACAGACTAGTGCCGCGAGATTCTCTTGCTGACAGCAAGTGTTGTCTCAAGATTCGAAACAGCCGAAAGAAAAAGAGAAAGAAGTCAAAGATTTTGTTATGCTCGATGTAAACCTGTATGTTCGATTAAGTGACGACGGAAATGAGAAGGACGAGTTTTGCAAATCTTAATGCAGAAAGCACTTAATTAATGTTTTAATCCCACAAGAAAACTTTAATCGAGGATTCTTCGAAAGAGGCTAACATTACATCACCAAACAGAAAGATAAATGGACAATGGAAATAATGACGAATAATGTATATACACACACAAATATGCGTGTAGTGTGCGCATATGTTTATATTCATGTCAAAGAAATAAAAATCCTTCAATAAAAATCGCCGAAGAGAATTATTCATTCATAATACATTAATATTCAACTGCTATTTGCAAAAATATTATTAAATTATTTTCGACAAGCACTTAAAAAATTTTAATAAAAAATGAATCCTTGTGACATATAAAATGTATTATATGTTTTTGTGTTAAAAATCGAAGCGTGCAACGATTCGGGAATTATTAATATATATACTATGTGTACGTGATGTATTTGATATGTTACACAATATAGAGGTAACGCCGGGATGAAACAATAATCTGCTGCCAAAAATACAAGGAATCGTTGTATCAGCGAAAGAGAGAGAGAGAGAGACTAACCGGTGCATTTATCACCGTATGCAGCAGTTGTGCGATTCATCCGATGTTTGCCTATTTCACATGTGTGTATATGTCGGTGTGTTTTACAATCCCGATAAAGTAATATTTGCAAAACGCAGTGCATGATAAGAGCCAGCATCCTCGTCGATAAACTGACCGTTCACTTTATATATTCCAAGGTTTACATGACGCGACTATGACTCAAAAATTAATAAACAATTTTATCTAATCCATTAGCTTTAATCTTTCAGCTGACTTTTCTTTCTTGTAAACTAAAAAAGATAAAAGATCGTAGAATTAAATTAAAAATTGATATTAGCTGCCAAATCGCAACTTTAAGAGAGATATGAATTGAAAAATCTAATTTTAATAAATTTTTTTTTATAATAACGAACATTTTGCACAGATTTTTCCTAAAGATTAAATTGCTGTAAAGTGTAGCATCCGTCAGGAAAATATGCGACGCAGTGAATACACATCCGATTATCATTCATATGACATATTTTACTTATTCTACTCACGAAGACATCTTTCCTAACCGCAATAAATTAGACTTTTCAGTCAAAAAGCTAACAAGAGACGAAACGAGATTGTTGGAACCACTTTAAGAGTTATTTTTATTGGGCATTTTTTTTCTTTCTGTCTGGGTGCTGAACCAAGCATCGCGGAAAAGGGCGTGTACATCCCACACGTGGCATTCACACGTTCGTTCGCACATACATATATGTCACTCTACACAGGCAAGTCAAATAGAGTTCGTACAAATGTACGTAGTATATTTTACGCACAGAAAGCAAGTCGGTTTACACGCATATATACACATATGTAATATATATACGAAAGCAAGAAAGCGAATTTCATACACACATTCATGTGTATGTGTGTACGTATGTGAGTGAGCGCAAGGATTCGCGTAAAAAGGTCCTTTCTCGTCTCCGTATCCGAAGCATTTCGTTGCTAAAGAGTATCGCCGCGAAAAGAGTAAATTCTATTAATAGATGATATACTTATATAGTGTGCCTGGTACGAAATACCAGTATAAAAAAGAGAGTTACGAGAAGAGTTACAGTCGAATGTAAGCTATCGATATGTATCAATCAGCAAATGATACAAAATTACAAGACTGCGACAAATTGAACTTCAGCAGTGAAAGTATGAATGATTTCTCAATTTCAACTTAAGAAAATTACTTTAATTCATAATGTAACTGACAAAATATTTAAGTTGTAATGTTCATATAATGCTAAAAATTATTTGTCATCTGTTAAAAAAATCTTAAAAAAAGATGATTAATATGATATCCTGCATAATTTTAAGGAGGAGCAAGAATGCACGAACGCGATAGAATTTTTTGATGAACTACGAATACCGCGAAAAAAGTGAGAAAAACGGAAAGGACGAAAGAGACGCTGCGAGAACTTCATCGATCAGCAGTAACTCAATATATCCTTGAAAAGCGCACAATGCATCGTAATTGCGATGAGGGTCACGAGCAAGATCAATGACCGCGTACAATCAGCGTCAAAATGGTATTTTTGCAATTTTTTAGTTAACATTTAAATAAAGAGATGTACAACGTAAAATATCTCATAAAAATTAAAAATTTCACAAAATTTTATTTAAAAAATATGAGATAACTTCGAGACAACTTCCCTAGCTAATTTAATTAAAAATAAAGTAAACCCTGTATTCATAGTTATTATACTATTATTGTTACTTGAAGTCTGACTTAGTCTGGTTTCGAAAGAATCAGCTGACAATAAAATATATTCAGAATAAAATTTCATCTCAGATCGCGTTAAATCATTATATTATATATTGAGATTAACTGAGAATTAAAACGATTCACGTATAACGTTATAAAATTAAATTAACAATGAATATAAATAAATAAATCGGTAGGCTATAATAGATTTGGATAAAATTTGTACGTTATAAAAAGATAAATATAATTATAATATACTATATAGTAATTACTAATATGTTTTAGATTAAATTAGTCGAAATACGTACATATTGTGTACATTTTATGTATAAATATGTATGATAAAAGCACTTCTATAGATTCATCATGATACAATACAATTCTAATTATAATACAATTTGTCACTTATCGATCCGACGCGCAGCGGCGACGGAATTGTGATGAAAGCTAAATTGAACTCGCAAAATACGTCGAATTTATAGCGGAGCTCCAATGTAATTAACATTTCCGAAAATAATTGTTGTACGAAATAATTATAAATCATTAAACTAGCTCCAAACGCGATTCATGATTCGCGATTCGTAGCGGGTAAAAATTCGAGTTCTGTGAACGAAGTTTTCATACTGTTCGCGATTCACCGTTTGTATGGTACAACTCTATACGAACCGATTGATTGATCTGTGATGATTCAGGCTCTTTGATCTCGTTGAAAATCCATTCGGCTCGCAAATTAGCACACACGATAAACGACAAATGCAACGCTTATGTCATTCGCAAATTTCAGGCGAAGAACAAATCACAAAGCGTAATCTAATTTCTATTTCACGATCACACATGTCAGATAAAATAACAGATAATACAATAAAATACTCACTTTCAGCACGAAGTTGTTCGTTCCTAATACCTCCCACCTCTTCCTCTCAGGTTCCTTTGTCACACAAATTCCTTCTCACGAAAACGCAGTTAATTACTGCCGCATTCACTCGATTATTCAAATACGAGAATCGCGTAGCACTTTAAACAGCACTCTCGACGTTATCCGCACGTAATACGCACTACCGATAATACCGATTACAAAATTCAGTATTATGTGTAATATTACGAATGCAAATTCCACGAAGTTCGTAATATTAATAAACGGTAAACATATCGCAGCTCCGTTACTAAACACACGTGATGATAAACATTACCCGATGATTCGCTTTGTACGTTATTCCGTGCTCTCGAACCGAAACTAACGGATAAACTATATTTTAATCGAAAGAAAGTTAAAGTGCGACGTGAAATCCGCTCGAATTCAAACGAAGGGATAACAATCGTCTATAAGTATTGTAATGAAATAGTGATTTACAGTCCCCGTCCTCCATCGCTCCAGTTTTATGAATATATAATAATCCATTTGCCTCAATCATCGCTTTTAAAATATTATATAGTCACATAGGATATAATAATTACTAATTGATCGTAAAAGATATTCGAATTTTCTCTTATCAGTGCGAGAAATAATAATAGTACGGAGCAGTCCGCGTCGCTACCTACCGGCACGAATGTCGCAGAACGAATGTGGCAAAGGTGATCGAGTGTAAACAGCTCGTGGTGACGTCAAGATCAAACGTTCGCAACGAAGTATTTGTTGTAAATAAACATATACCTGAATTCCCTAGTTTTTAAATTAACATTGCCGAACGTGCTACCATTGTACATTCTGTTCTGCGAATTCGCGTGAGGTAAGAGACAGCTTGACCTTCGCTCGTTTAGAAAGCTCAGTAGTGATATAACGATTTAAATCTCAATTCGAATATGTGGTCTGATTATATAATTGTTAAAATTTTAATTACGTGTATTTCTTAATCTTTTTTGAGCGAATAAGTTAATTAATTACTCCGTTTGAACAGAATAATTAAGTTTAATGTGGAGAATTAAAGTTAAACTTTTGTCTTAAAATAAAAAATATATTATAAATTAATTACAATTTCTTCTAAATTTTTATTATTATAGATCAAAAAATGTATGTTTTTCACATATAAAAAATCAGATTAAATTGTTATCCTCCTCTCTCTCTCTCTCTCTCTCTTGTTCTTGTTTTTAATTTATTGAAAATTATTAAAATTTTAAAATAGTAATAATTATAATTTAATTTATTTTTCATTAATATATTTCTTGAATCAATCTATATCGTATTTTAAAAAAGATTAATTTCAAACAGGTGCATATCGCTGCCTAAATACAACGAAAATTATTGCTTAGAAAATTATCATTTAAAATACAAATATAAGAACATGATATAATTCTCCAAAAATGTATTTCTTGATTAAATTTTTCTGATAAATTTCACTCAATTGAATATTTAAAATAATGAAAGGTGAGTGTAAACAATAGCGCACGTGTATCGTCAGGGCCCAACGATCACAATAAAATATTTAAATGTATCCGAATTCTAGTGTTTGTATTTAAATTATTAAAGGCAATCTTTATTCGTGTTATCTTTGAGATGTATTTAACGTGAGATGTATTTAAAAGCTACACAATTTTTCCGAATTCAATAGACACTCGATACTGATACTAGATTAAAGAATCACTACTAATATGTGATTGTTTTTTAAGAATTAATCATTGAATGTCGAAAATTTAATGTAAAAATTCCAAATTTCACAAAAACAATAAAATTATACTAACTCTTCAAATGAGTTTTAATTCTCTAAATGAGAAACATCGATTAAAACATCGAAACTTTTTGCGTACAAATTTTTCCTGCGCAGAAAAATAATTTGATGTCTTCACCGTCAGAAGTTAATGAGAGATATCAACAAGTCAACCTAATACTAATAAAATATCAATAACATCCTGTACTAAATAAGTAAGGAATATTTCTTGAAAATATCTTTATCGGTAACGATAAAGTGAAGGCGAGGAATCGGGACACTCTACTGTGTTATTTGTCGGTATTTTATCGTTAACTAACTCATAATTCATTACTTGAGTGACCGTTCTCGACGATCTCAAGAGTATTCTCATATAAATATGCTATTCAATGCACATAAATACGCTACTGTTCTCTCTCTCTCGTAGCGTGAGAGAACATACGCGTACAATTTACCGCGTAAAATTAACTCTCAAACAGTAATACCTCAGATGCGACACCGCTAGATGTTAGTGTAAGACGTGTATTGTTATCAATGATACCTATTCGTAATTAGTAAAATCAATATTTCTGATATATTTATCGAAATAGTATCGACATATGGCACATTAATTTTAATAAAAAAATTTATCTTACAGCTAATTTTGCAAAAAATTCAAATTCTAGTTAAAGCATCATCAAACAACTAATCACACTACAATTGTACTTCATTACAGTAGGTTTTAAATAAAGGACCAAACGCGTTTCGTCTCCCTATGCATTATCGGGCAATGCAAGTAACCATGCAATAATTGGGATAGAGCCATATTGAAGTCTGTTTCGAAATCGCATTTGTTACGCGATTGTTGCCCACGATTGTTACGAACCTGCCCAATGTTATCGTCATTAATATGATTATCATTATCGTCATTAGCACGAATACTCCACATGCAGAACACGAACGCACAATCTCTTCGCGAGACCATCAACGACGCATGATCGTGCCTGGTAGCGACTTTCCGCTTCCGGTACGACCGTAATCGGCAACGAAGATTCTCCCACCGGTTATCGTTTCCAAGCTCGAACCCGAGAGATAAACAGCGTATATCTAATAACCCCCCATAAACGTTTAGTAATATGATTTCAATCTCAGGTCAATCTTACTCAAGTTAAGTTCCAATATGACCTGGAATTTAAAAAAATTTCTCAGTTAATCTTTGCTATTAAAATTATTTTTGCCAAGACATATGATTTCACGTCGGTACTTTAAAATTGGTAATCGTAATTGCATAAGTAATAAATTATATTGTTAAATGCATAAATGCAAATATCCGTGTACCGTATTCAAATAACGTTTCAGATATCTTTTTATTATTACACGGAAGTGTAATTAAATATCAATCTTTCTATATCTACATCCAAATGTGAAGAAGCTCGATTGCGTATTCGCGAGTCCTGCGAAAATGCTCGCGTATTCGTGAAATTTTATTCTGATCGATTTATTCTTTCGTTCAAATCTTTCACGGATTGCGCTTGAACGATTTCATAACTCTCGGCGCCTGGATTATATATCGCTACTCCAAACCTGACATACCTTTCCTGTACCTCGACTTCTGTACACTATACACGTCATCGCGCACGTCTGTCGCACATGTGGCAATGTCAAAGTTAGCCTTGTCCATTTACACTAACCTTCATGCCCGATTGGCTGAACGTGGTAACACGGAGGAAATCGCGGTCGCAAATTGAGGAAACACAATACTCCATACGAGTCTAACATATAATTTTACTCGGACCTCTGTCACCTTTAACTTTCATCTACTTTTCAAAATTTGCCAACAAAATATTATTTTATTCATTGAAATATTAAAATCACACAATTCAGCTCAAGATCCTTGCTCTCAAGATAATTTCAGCAATACGGCTCAGCTATTGCTTAAGTTTAATTCACATAAAACTTGCATAAAACCAAGTGAAAATCAAGAATTATTTACCAATCGCTTATTCAGAAATCAACTTATTTGTTCCGAAACGCGAATAAAAAAAGGAATAGAAAAGAAAGTTCGTGAATTTAAATCGAACCGTCATTCAGCGCTAGGTGACACCTTGGACCGAGACATTTTCATAAATACGTAAAGAAGTTAATGATGAAATAAAGACATGGGTATAGATACACAGGCTGTCGCCTTGCAAGTCGATCCCCCCCCCCAATCGTTTTCCAGATCGTTAAACATCATGTTGAGCAAGCGTGTCGCTCATTGACCCTCGGTGCTCCAAGGATGTTCGATGGAAATCGACTAGCGGACAGACGTCATCGCGCAAATGATTCCGTGAAATAATTGCCATTTCAAAATACGAGGACTCTCGGGACCTCTTCTCTCGGTAAAAAAATAATGTGCCATTGTCAACTATCATTTTAAATGTTTCCTCCGAATCTGTTGCCTTCGCAAAAAAAAAGGAATAAATTAAGAATGTTATGTCATTACTGGATCCTCCCGAAAATCCAATATCGTCGCCTGACAAAATTCTACTAAGATACGAGTGTCTCTCATTATACTCGGAGGCACGTGCGAGTGTCACTTGAGACGGAATGAGAAACTCCGCGATTTCCTCGCGATGATAAATAGACGAGACGTGCACCACAAAGGCCAGTAATCTCGTTACTCTTACATGAAATTTACTCAATAATTAAGTTATAGATTCTCTAATGTTCATTTTTAATGTATTAACTGTATCGAGGTTTAACTCACCTTTTTCTAGTTGTAAAAATTAGAGAAAGATGAGAAGCAAATTTAAACTGAAATTAAAATTAATCTGCATTTTAGTTACAAGAACTAGAAAGAGATAAAAAAAGTTAAACCGAGATTTTAAAGTTAATCTACATTGGCAGAAATAGATATAAAGCGTTTTTTTTTTAATTACTTGACGTCTTCCTGTGAAGTAAAATATATTTGACATTTAAGAACAATCGATTTCTGAAATACTGAAATCATTTCTTCTATACTCTTTTGCAATTTCCTGATTTAACATATACAATATATTTGACTTAAACTTTTTGAAAGCTGTGTATGTAATATTAAATAAACCGAACTTTGCAGAAAAGAATCAGTTACCAGTAAAATATCGTTACGTTCCTTTTCTGCATTTACGCAATCCAATTAGTTATTCCGATTCTTTTATATAAATATTCAACATCCTAAATATTTTTTGTGATCCCTAAATATTTTCTTTTTAGTTTATTATTGTCGTAACTAAACAGTCTAATCCATCTATTTTCGTAGAGAGATAACTCTATATTAATCTCGATATCTACAGATAACACAAATATTTCTCAAAGACGTCTTAATCTTCCAAATACCTTTAAATAGCATACAAATAAAATACATCGAGAAAGTCACTCTTCCCCCTCCCCCTCTCTCTCTCTCTTCCTCTGTCCGTCTTCGTCACGGAGTCGAAGCGGGATGAAGAGAGTAATAATAATTCACGAGCGTATAATCGTTCATCGATCGACTTGTTCCTTTCGCAAGCGTGCGGGCTGCGTTTCTCCCAAAAGTTCACGAGGCCGCGCGCGAGACCGACGTCGGAAGGTCAGCCGCCTCGTGAATCTCTCGCCGAGTCCGTATGTACCGAGATGAAGTTCACGTTACTCACCGGGATGATTCGTCGTGCACTCTCGTCCTCTCTTCCTTTCCTCCTTCTCTTCCCCTCTCACCCTGTCGCCTCCTCTCGCCGGATATAGCTCCGCCGAATCCGTCTGACGCCGTAAATTCGGCAATACCGTCACACACCTTCGTCACACGCACTGCGCGTCCATGCTTCGTGAAACGGCGCGAATTTTTGTAGGCGAAATTTTGGAACGCGCGGGAACGCACGCGACGAACGATCCGCTCGCGTCGTAATAACGTCGCGGAGTCGCTCGGCCCCCGGGAAACCGTCTCTATCTCTCTTTCTCCCTTTCCCTCTCGCGAGCGAGCGGACCGTGCGCGGAGATACGATATCGATACAAACCTCGGGCCGTCATGCACTGACTGCCGGCGCCCGCCACCGCCGCCGTCGCCGCCGCACGGCCTTTCCTCGCGCATGTCGTCATAGGCGCGCGCGCATATCCACCAAGTTCGAACGCTCGCGCCGCGCCAGCGAGCCCTGTCGCCGTGCCAGCGAACCCCTCCGCCGCGTCGCGGAAGATTTGAATTTGAAATCGTCGATCAAAGCGTTAACCACTTGTTAATCCTACTTTTTCGTCGATTCTTCATCACCGGCCTGAGAAAATAGATGTTTATGTATTATTATTCGTTACGTTAAGTGTATTCTCATCGGCAACAGAAAAGTGAATAGAAATTATCTTTCTATGCTTTTTTTTGAATATCTGTAGGTTACCAAGCGAAACTTGTCGCGGTGGATACGTCAATCTTATTTCCACCAAGATTGACTTAAATCTCGGTTTTCCTTGCTTTTTTCTTTCTAACGTCTACTTCAATGAAGATTAATTTTCTAATTTTTGGAATTAGAAAAAAATAAAAGAAATTAGTTAAACCGAGATTAAAGTTAAACAAGTGTATTGGTAGAAATAAACATTAGTATTATGCCGTGAATGATCGTTCTTGAAAATATAGATTTTATTATAGGGACAATAATGGATTTTTCAAATTGATGTAAACTTTTCAAGGTGTAAACGGTTGGATTTTCCATTTTATCTTCACGAGGTTTTATCTTCCTCGCGCAATGTTCGTTGGAAATAACTGTCATCCAGGCTTCGTACCAGTATGCGGTATTGATATATCGACGCACGGTACGATCGCGATTCTTATTTTCCACCTCCGAGCGATTCCTCGCGCGATATTCGCATTCCCATAAAAGCAGCTGAGTAATTCCCCTTGCCGATATCGTCAAACACCACCCTGTCGTCGACGACCCAGCGACTGTAACGAATTTCCTCGACGAGACGGAAGCCCAGTTTCAGGGCTAACGACTGGCTTAGACCCGACGTGAAGACGCCACCGATGGCCGGCACGCCCAACGTGGAGGCAACTTGTACGCAAGCCTTCAGCAAAGCCACGCCGACACCTTTCTGCTGATGAGATGGATGAACGCAAAGAACGTGAACTCGAAGATACATGTCGCAGTCGAGCTCCCTGTACGCGTTCGTTCGTTTTATCAGAGCGTTGATCAAACTCATGATTTTCTCCAAGGCGTCTCCCTCGAAATTCTGAACCAACGACATTCCTTACATTGCACAATGTACAACATCCAATTTACGTAAAGCTTATCTTAATTTTATAGAAGAAAGATAGAAGATCTTAAGCACGATCTCAAGATACCGTCACAATCATTTCTAGTTAGAATCTTAAGAAACCGTTTGAAGTCAGATTTAAGATTATCTTATATAAGATTGGATTATGAATGCCTCCAGGTTTTCCATTTGCATAAAAAAATTTAAAAATTTTATTTTATTATTTAAGCACAAGTCAAAAGTTTTCATAAATCGCTAATCGCTAATTTAATCGCTAAAGTGTTTGAGAGTAACTAAACCGTACTTGTACTCGATTATATGTGTCACTTTTGTCCGAATCGCTATTTATTCGCATAACGGCAACTCCAATAACTCGCCCTGATACCAGACTAAGCGCGACCAAACTAGTGGTGTCCTTCATCCACGTTCTCATAAGATTTAAATACACACTGACGGATGCCTGATCTTCCAGCAAAGCGACTGCTCTGCACATCGGCTCCTCTCGAAAAAAATGATGCTGTGAAAGAGATAACCTTGATTTTTTATAACATTCGTAAAAAACGATTGAATTTTTTATTTTCTATTATATTCTATGACCTTAACAAATTAAATTATTGTTAGAAAGTCAGCTGGAATGAAATTACAAATCTATTTAATATCTTACTAGAGTTCTCTAAAATTTCCTCAATCAAACTTGAATCATGTACAATCACTTGACGATAATACACAACCGATAAGTGAGATAAGCGTGATTTTCTAATCGCGATTTTATCAGAAAAACATTTTACAAAGGAAAGGAAAACACGGAATAAGAAAAAGTCGAAAAAATATCATTAACACATTTTTACAAGATCAAAATTTATAAGTAATTGCTGTTAAACTATTCAACGCGAGCGTGTTCTTTCTTGTAAGTTTTCCTGCTGCTAAACTTTTATCAGACGCAGAGCTTCTCCGTACTGCGCTTCCTTGAGATCCTGTATTTTGCATATCGTCGGTGAATCCCACTCCAAAGGCGCATACATTCTCGCTTCTATCCCAATAAATTCATTCTTTTTTTCCTCATCCATAACGATACTTTTAGCTAAGCATTAAAACTCTTAAAATTCTTAAAACTCTTTAAATTAAGTTCCTAATAATAACTCTTTTATTAGCAATGAATAAATATGACCGTTAATTGAACAACATGTCCCGAAATTTCTTCTGTCAATTCGCAATTTGAAATGAGGTGAAGTGAGTGCATCTTTTTAAAAAAGATAAAAATCGATTGTTTAATGATTTTGATAATCATATTTTTTAATTTGATTAACACCAAAATTATATTAATCAGATAGATTCTGTTGACTTTAAAAAAGTTTAAATGTGACTATAAAAAAAGTTTAAATGTGAAAATAAAAAGTATAATCTCTCTTTTTAAGATTACGTTTTATCTTGCGTTTATATCAATACGTGAACGTAACATTCTTATCGTGTTAGAAACACGTTTCAGGTACTATAAATACATTTGTCTTATGTAAAAAGTTTTGTATGTCAAGTTCAATTAATGATAAAATAAATAACTGATAAAGATTGTTATATGAAATTGCATAGAAGATTTTTCGTATTATGAAAAGGTAAAAAAAAATCTCACAGTGAAATTCTAAATGTCATCCATCAATCCATAGCCTTGTACAATATTATCTATCATATTACTGTAATCTTTATTATTGAGTCCATTCAAGCGTAAGATAAATAAGAATATATACATATATACTCTTAACTAAAATTGTACAAAAAAATTTATTTTTATATTGCGTCAAACATAAAAATTATTACAAATAATTCTATAACGTTTATTATTTTGACGTTGTATTTTGTGTCATATATGTTAGTGTATAAAAATTATAGATTATGTTATAAATGTTATAATTACATAATATATATAATAATTGATGAAATATATAAAACAATTATATTAATAAAATTTTTAATATATAATTTAATGTTGGTAAACATTAAATTTATTCATTAAATTTATTTTAAAATAAAAAGAAGAATCTTATTAAATAAGAAATAGATGTTAAAAATACAAATATATTATGTTTCGTAAACTTTATGTTATTTAAATGAAATTTTAATAACATATAAATAATTTATAACTATAGTCACAAAGGTTTTTGAAATAATTAAAATTAAACATTTTATAAAATGAATAACAAACAAGAGTATTTTAAAATTCTTGCAGTCATACTGAAATGTCTTTGCTTATGTGCAAATATTATAAATGATATACAAATTACAATTCATCCTTCAACTGTCTAAGATTATTGCCATGGAACTTCAATCTGCGCGTTAAGAAATTCCAAAATTCCATTCTTTGCCAAAGAAGACTGTAATCCATACTAATATTCGTTGGGCTTTCTATGCGCAAATATTCTGCTTTATTTCTTTTCACCGGCTTCCACTTCAATGGAATTACATTTGTCACTTTTGGTGTAGGATTTCTAAAAAGAATATTTATTTATATATTACACTGACTGAATTTTTTATGGTTTTATTTTATCAAAAAGCGAATTTATAATTGCATGTAAAAATAAAAATAATGTCCAATATAAAATGCGGTCTAACAAAAACCATTAAATTAAATAGTTAATCCAATAATTAAATATCTAATCTAATTTTACACCATTTTAATTCAATTGTAATTAAATTAATTAATGTTAATTATAATTAAATTTCATATATTTAATTCATATAGTGCAAATTTTCAACATTTTGTATGGCTTTAATTTATAGTTTCTTATATTTGCAGTCGTTAACTTACCCGGAATTTGCAAAATTATACCACAAATGAGTCATGAGATTGATCATTTTGTTATCTTTCTCAGATAATGAAATATTCGGAAACAATATTTCACCCACGGGGAACAAATACTGCAACTCATCTGCATGCGTTACTCCATAATCTCTTACAGGATCACCGAATATCGAGCTGAAGGACACACTTCCTCTGTACGCGAAATAATAATAAAAGACTGGCGAAGTTTGGTTTACAATGAAATCTTGCACAGCTTCATGGGTACCGTAGTTAAACCACGAGTCACTATACATCTATAAAATCACATTATTGAACCATTTGATTTTTTTTGTTACATTAATTCTAAAATTATTATAAATACTACATAATTGTGTTTATAATATAATTGTAATTCTTAAATTTCTCACAATGTAGTATGCGAGAATATTTGCCATATTAACGACTGTAATTTAAGAAAAGAAAGAGAAAGAGAATGAAGAGATGTTTTCAGCAGATCATAATATTATCAATTGAAGTACAAACGTATATTAGTAAAAATATATTTTTTACTGAATAAGTGAAAAATTTAAGCTATAAAATTTACTGAAACAATTCAAATATTGATATCAATTATTTAGAATATTCTTATAACATGCTGATTTTTAAGCTGAATTAAAATGTAATGTCGTATATCGTTGCCTACTTCGAACATTGTTTTAAATTATATGACAATGACATATCATTTAAACTCACTTCCACGACTTTGGCTCTGGATTTCTCGGTATAATCAATAGGATTTTGGCCGAAATAGAATTCGCGAATTGAGGTGCTTATTTCATTTTGTAAATTTTTATTCGTGATGTTGTATCTCTCGTCATACAATAAACTTAGAGGCGCAATTTCATTAAAGTTATTCTCCAATTCCTTTATATACCGTCCGTCCTCCAGTCCGTAAATACCTGAGAAACATCACGTATGTACATAAATATTTTCTTCGTTGGCACTTTATATGCTTAGATAATTTACATAAAATTATTAAACCTGAAATTCTTCATTGAGAGATTTTTTAAAATAAAAAGTGAGATTAAAAAATTGATCAAACTCTTAAAACAAGATTATCTACAATCTCCTGATAATCGAAATTTTAAAATTGTTATATAGATTTGCTTTTAATGCTATCTACAATCTTCTGATAGTCGAAATTTTAAAATTGTTATATAGATTTGCTTTTAATGCTATCTAAATTGAATTCGAGCGTGTTACCTGCTACTTTCAGAGCTCCTTCGTCTGAAGTAACCCCTGTCATCCAGGGTATATCGAGAAGGCGGCCTTCTTGTACGGAAATTAAAGGATCCTCTATCAGGAAGGCACCTGGGTGCTTTGGTTCGATTACCGGTCGGAATGGTATCATTGGGCAGTAACCAAATTTCTACGATAACGCAATTGATAATTAAATTAAATTATGGAAAACATGTATTGCATTGAGAACATATAACTGGTAGAAAAACAAAAAGAAGAGTTATCTCGTGGAATAACAATCATAAAAAAATTAAGAAGTGTAATATCGCAAAGAATACAAAATAAAACGAAAGGCTAAAAATTCAGAAAATATAATATAAAGGTATTTAAAATTTATGACCTGATCTTTCTAAATGATATTTTAATTAGTTATTGCAACGACATTTTGTGAGAAATCCGTGCTTGTCGTACATATGTTACTGCTCGCTTTTCTGTTTTAATCAGCTAATGGAAATACGTAATACACAGACATGAATATCAATTACACCGAAAATACGTAACCAACAAACAAATGTGTGCGTGTATTCGTCAAACTTATTTTTCTCGTATTATCAGAACTTTAATAAATATTTACCCATTATTTCAATCCGATATTTATCTTCAAAATGTCTTAAAATTAAACGGAATTAATTAATTTTCAGTGAACAAAATATTACTATCTTATCATCAGAAATATATCATAATTATCTAGTTTAGCTTATATCATAATTCCTATCGTAATTAACAAATCTGGTGAGCAATTTTATTGCTAGAGAATATAAAATAATGAAATAAGAGAGTTTTTTAAAAGTATTTATTATTTAACTTCTTTTAACTTCTTAATTTTGCATCATCTACTCTAAAGTGCTAAACGATGCGAAACGTTGCATGACTACATGGATAATTTATACCCGTATCGATAAAGTGTCTACCTGTCAGCATATAATTTCTAAGACTGATGCACGCGTAGATACAAAACTTATCTTGCGACTGCATTTTTAACCGCGCATGAATGCATTCGAAACATATGGAGTAAGGAGTTAATGCAAAACGTGAGTACTGCAAACCAGGCGTGAAGCCTTTTAAGTACGATCGAGATTACATCAGAGATGGTAAGTAACTTACATGCATACATTGTGTGCAAAATGTTATATATGTCAGACCGAATCAACTTTCACATAAAATTTCACCTGATGATTTAACATGATAAAAAACGTTTCCACATCAATGTACGACCGATTGACAGCTAAATGGATTCTTTCGATAGATGTTGAAATAGATAAGTAACGCTACATAAGAAAGGGCATACGAGAAATCATTTAATTGACGACATTTGAAATAATATAGCAGATAACAGCAACTATTTCGCTATTACAAAATTATTGCAAATTCGTCAAAAAATTTGTACTATTTGCGTATCTTCTGATATCAGATAAATTTTATTACCTGGAAAATATGATCAACGCCAATAATCTCCTCCGCACTCTTTGTTCGCAGACATTCAATGAGTTCCTTAGAATTCTTGGTGCTACATCCTAAATGCTTACCCAGGGCCGTTGCTCTCATTTTAGCAATTCCTGGTGATGTTAAAGTCCATGGGTTGTAGAAGTTGCCACTCTGTGAAATACTGCGGTGGAAAAGTCCTGCGCGATTGAGAAAAACAAACATTTTCCAATAAAAACAAGTTATGCCAATTAAAGCACGTTGCAAAAGATCGCATTACTGATAATGCTCGATTGCACAATACATGTGAAATATGTATATTGTTTACAATAATATGTAAAAATTTTTAATAATTTTCAATTAAAACTTTCTTAAAATTTCTTAAAATTTGGTATTCTTGATTTAACAACTTCCGTTATACTTCCGTTACTTTACAAAAAAAATTTAAATTAATAATGGCGTCGTAATAATTTGATAATCGATGTGATATACGGATATTAAATATAAAATTTCATTTATATTACAATATATCTTTTATATTTTTATTATTCGATCAGCTTTGAGAATTCTATAATATAATTAATAATACAATTAATAATATAATTAATAATAATTACAATATAATATTTATAATATTTTTTATTGATGCTACCATGAAATATATAATGTCAATAAATATTAAATTTCATTATGTGAAGCTTCTAATCACAAAATTATATTATTACATATTATTAGATTATACAGATATTTTTTTCTAGTAATAAGAAATATCAATTGATCTTGAAAGTAATTTATCAGAACTTCAGACTTGCGGTTCAACTTGATGCTATTAACTACTTCCAGGAAAAAAGAGAATATGACTGTGAAATACGTTTCTTTGTACATAAAAATTCGCATTGTCATTACAAGTTGTGATGCAAATTGAAATTAATATTATGCATGCGATCGATTACGTGTCACTTACAAATCAGTTTTTGCGATAAAACGTGCCAGCATTTGCTATACCTCATAACAAGGAAAAATTTTGTAATAATCAATGTTTTCCGAGGCAAATATAATAATACAAATAATACAATATGAATAATAATACAATCAAATTAACTGACATATTTTCAATACACAATAACAAGAAATATATAACACAGTCTATTCTTTTAAACTTATTTACTTTAGATAAGTGTACTTTTATTTATACCTTTTTATAATTTTTTGCTGCAAAATATCTCTTTATCTCTAATAATTACATTATAATTAATACTTATTTTATAATTTATACACTTTAACACTTGCATTTTTCAGCATTATTATTTTCTTTATATTTATGTTTAGTAATACCGCATTTATTTGCAAACTAGATTTATTTTTTTTTATAATTTATTGTAAAGATATTGTTAAAACTTTACCTGCTGAAAGAGAACTGACCATATGATATTGAACACTTGCACCACCTGCGCTTTCACCGAAAAGAGTCACTCTATTCGGATCACCGCTAAAATAAACAATATTCTCGTGCACCCATCGTAAAGCTTGCTGTTGATCCTTTAATCCTAGATTACCTGGACACTCCAGGTCCTCCGTACTCAAGAAACCCAACGGTCCGAGTCTAATGTGAGAAATCAATATATTGTTATACAACTACAACACTCGTTCTCTTTTTGCCACTATTCCTGATTTGTCAAAAATGGAAACTCTAATTGCATAAAGACAAATGTGTCACTTATACAGTGTTTCTCGTAACATTTATAATAAAAATAAATAAAACTGCGTCTCTCCGCGTATGAAAATAATATTTGCTAAAAAAAATATATGATGCCAAGTATTTCTGATTTATCAATCAAGCATTATTACCGGTAGTTGAGGGTGACGAGGACGATGTCCAAGTCCAGCAGGAACTTGTGCCCGTAGTAGTCAGAGTGACCAGCCCCAGCGATCCATCCACCGCCGTGTAACCAAATCATGACCGGAAATCGGCTGAAGGCCATCCGCTGCCGTTGTTCTGGGTCGGAATTCGGATATTCTTCGGCGCATTGTATGCACGGCGTATATACGTTCAGATAAAGACAATCCTCGTTGCCTATAATCTCTTTTTGATAGACGTAAACATTTCGTTGCGTGCATATCTCGGCGTCTATCGTAGCATCTAAAGTATCGTTCCAAGCGATCGGAGGTTGCGGTGGCTTTGAAAAAAACAATAGTCGAGCTTAATTAATTTCGCGTACTTAATTCGCGGTGACTTTGAGCCATTGAGATAATTGCAAAGCTAGTCATGGGCAATTTCGATTAAGCGAAGACTTATTCGAAACGATAGATCGATGACACGTGACGAAAAAAGTAATATAAATTAATTGCTTTTTAGACAATGTGCAATTGCAATATAACGAATTTCCTCGGAAATGTTTTATTAAACGGTTATTAAATTATTTGTCAATTTATTTGCAGACAAAAGCAATTAAATTAAAAATTGCATCTGACAAATTTGAACAAAAATCTAGGAATTTTTTAAAATTATTATGCACAATTTAATAATAATATTTTATTAATAATTTGTATAATAATATAAATTATGTTTATACAAAATATACATGAAACATGAATATCGCAGAATTCTAAAATAAATCGAGTATCTTTGTAAAAGAATATGGCATTTACAATTATTAATCAACTTGTTAATACTACCTTCTAAAAAAAAAAAATTTCTTTACAATCTTCTAGAAAAAAGATTCTTTTTATTTTCAACAATTTTTACTTGAGAAAATCTCTGTTAAAAAAATCATTGTTCAAAACCGCTTCATCTAAAATTGTATTGATAAAAAATATAAGTGTACAAAATGCAATTACATTGTCAAAATTAAAAGTACTAGTTGCAAGATTATTCAGACATTCCACATGCAGGCAAATTATCGGAATTAATCACAATTATCTATTATCAAGTATTAATTACGACTCAAATTAATCGACGGGCTATTACTAATTTCATAAAACAACGTCAAGCTCAGTAATTATTATAAAGATTATTATTATAAATTATTTTTAAAAACCATCAAACTTTCGATAATAAAAACGATTCAAATGCAGTTCGATTCCGCTGTTCCTCGGAGTCATTTCATTTTCATAACTCGGGGTCGTTTTTATAACTCAGTTCGCGCGGGACGACACTGCTGCTGAAAATGGACGGACAAGTGAGCGTCGTCGTTCCGTGTTATCTCGTAAGTATCAATCGCTCAATCGTGTAATCAATCTCTCTCCGGGAATCTACGAGACACCAGTAACGAGCTGCGAACTGTGTCGGGCGTATATTCTATCAAAAGCATCGTCGCGTCGATTCGTCGAGGTAGCAAATACATCGCCGCGACGATTCCAGTCTATTTCACGTCGCACGAAAACAAGAATGCATATCGAGGGGGGAAATATCAGGAACGAATTATCGGGAAAATATAGCAGACGCAGTATAGCACGTCGGCAAAACACGGTAATGTCAAATTCCGAGAATTCCACGTAATCATGTTATTCGATCGAATGTCGAGCGTGACGAATCAGATATTCCACGAATATTGTGCATTCGTTAATGATTGGCGACGATAATCGTTGTAAGATCTCATTCGCATTCGAAATACACATATTATATTCGATATGCATGTCAACGTCGCATTTGGCGGGAACGGCGTGCGATCGACGTGACGTCATAATTCGTTATATGGTGAATATAGGGTAATGCGTAGCGCGGCAGCCATATTTGATTCGCGTAGTACAAAATTTAGAACCGCGGAAACGGGCGATTGTGACGTAACGACGTTGACAGTTGAAGTACGCGTCGCGACCTCCGCTCGTCCGAGGAATGTGATCTGAACGATTATTTGTGTCGTCAGGGACACCTGTGGTGCGGACATCCCGATTGAGCATCGTGAGCATCGAGGGAGACTAGATCGGCCAAGTGCTGCGATCGGTGTTGTGATTGTTATGGTTAGGATTACGTTGCGGCTACGGGAGATACTTGTCTCGTCCTACTTGAATCGTGACATGATGTCGTCCAGAGTGATATCGAGTAGAAGTAAACGCGTAATAACGAGAGGAAAGTGCCGACTGTCGTTATGCGTAAATACGATATGTACTGATAGTGACGCAACGTGCCGGTTCGATGATTTGTTGAGCGTACGATCGTAGTATTGCACCATCGATTTCCCATCGATCAATCATATGCGTGAATCAATTAAAATACATAGCATTCATATATTGTTTGTGACATTTATAAATATATATATATATAAATATTAATTAGGTAATTAGCATACAATATTTATATATGTAGTAATTAGCAGTAATATGTTCTGCATTTGTTAATTATTTTGTAGTTAATACGGTAGATATAATTAATAATGTGACTAATTAGTTATTTAGAAGATGCATGAATTTGGGATACAGTAATAATTAGTAGTGATCGCGATATTTTGCGTTGGCCACGATCACTTGCAGTTGCGTAGATTAGAGGGTTGAGGATACCATAATTAACGTTGCGAGTCTTTTGTTTATAAAATATCACGCATGAACTTTCTGGAATACGCGGTAATAATAACAGTGCTCGCGATATTTTGCGTTAGCCGCGATCACTAGTTGTATGGAAACTTGAGATTGCTATATGATATTGCAAACACATCAAGCTTATAAAATTACATGCATGATTTTTTGGGATATAGAATAATAATTGATTGCGATATTTTATGTTGGCCGCGATCGCTGTTCATAGATAGTGTAGATCTTAGAAGCTTAAGATTAATGATTAACATTGCGAGTCTTTTGTTTATAAAATATCATGCAAGAGCTTTTTGGAATACGCGGGTAATAATAAACAGTGATCGCGATACTTTGTGTTAGACGCAGTCGCTGCTTGTGGTTGGTTAATAGATTAGAAAAATGTTATCGCATTAATAATGGGCATTTCTCGAATATGTAGTGATTGGCATTACGTATGTAATAATTAATAACGACCGTGAGAGTTAATGCTACGATCGCTACGGTGTTGTAAGAGTTATTTTGAAATAAATAAAGTGTAAAGCTGAAGTAAGCGAACTATATCGGGAGTGCCGAGAAAAATATAGTGGATGTGTCATATACAGACATGTTAAATATATATCGTGACGGTAGTGCAAAAGTGAAGTGAAGTGAATTCCGAAAATGGTCTCAAACATACGTCTAATGCTCTTGGAATATTCGTGCAGGAGATGATAGCGGCGACGAGTCAACGACTGGTGAGTGAATCTATTCGTTATACTCACACTTGTTCTATGTAATTAAATTGAAATCATCTTCAACCTTTGACAAACTTTTAGTGCGTTAAATTGATTTCAGAGAAAGATAACAGTATAAAAGATCTTTTAAAGATTTTCGTTTTAAAGTAGTTTTTTTATTTCAAAATGTCGATTAATGCAGTTTTAATTCAAATAAAATATTAAAATAGTTATATTTTAATAATAAATATGACATTACCAATTAAGCGATGAACACCGAAACTTACATGTGCTAAATTGAAAATTAATGTTTAATGTAATTACACAGGGCAAGAATTGAAATTATTAAAAACTAAACTAATTTAAATTAGTGGGTGTATCTTTATTCTATTTCCGTCACTGATTTATGATAATTTATCATAATTTGCCCTATATATCTATTACCAGTGCCTTTCTGCATTCGAAATTAACAAAATTATAGATAATATTACACACATCGCTGGATATAAGTGATATTATGAAATAAACATCTAATAAAATGCGAGAAGCATTCCTCGTTAAATGACGAGAGCAGTCAACCAATAGAATATCTAATGCAAACAAAATATGATTTCTGTGATATGTCTCGCTTGAATTAAAAATAGAATTCCAATGATTATTAGTTCTGCATCATGATTTCTTGACACATTGCGAATTCTGCTGGTCGACTGCTCTCGTCATTTAACGAATGCTTCTTGCATTTTACTAGGTGTCTATTTCACAATATCACGTATATGTCCAGCGATATTATATTATAAAATCTATATAAACTTCACAGAGCAATCTTTTATTACTTTCTCAGTCGTAATTAAACCATTTCGTTTCTTTACTTTATTTCTTAGTTATGTTAAATTTTTTAGTAAATTTTGTATTTCTATCAATTACAAAATGATTTTTTAGTATTATGTATTTTACCTAATGCAGAAAAATTTAATATCGAATTTGCTTGCGATAAAAAGCAAAATATTTTAATTATACTGCAGAATATTTTTAAGAGCATTTTTTAAGTCACAATCAGTTTCATATGAAAGACTTTCTAATTTAAATTTATTTTCTCATTTATAAATCTGCCGGTCGACGCAGATGATAAGTGATTGAACCTGTTTCTTAATTATTCCGTTTCCAAAGAGCATAATGTAAATAAAAAATTCCCATTATATATATTATAATATAAAATTGATTTCCAATAATATTAGCAACGCGTACAAAGCTAAGCGATGCACAAAGTGCATTTACGATGAAGAAACGTCGCGTGAATATAAATTGACAATAAAATGTGATTTCGTAGCATTTCCTGTATCTATTTGCCGAGGTTGAGGCTTTTCTTTATAGCAAAATCGTGCTTAGAAAGAATTATCATTTATCCGATTGTAACGCAGTTTTTTTTTTACTTTTCAAAACAAGAACACGAAGTAGCATGTCATGTGCAATAATAATCATGCAATAATAATAATTCAAAATTGACTTACGAAAGTAGAATGCCGGTGTTCAAATTAGTTGTAACAGCGGCAACACATGGAATTGACATGGAAAAAGCGTACGATGTGTAAACTCAGAGGAAAAGGAAATTTTTGTTATTACGACGAGTGATTGTATACTAATTGCTGCGAAAGTCCCTGACGCTTTTAAGTGATTGCGTGAGACTCATATTAGGAATCATTAAGGACATAGCAGACAGGTTTAGTTAATTAACTTCTGTTGATTCCATAATTTTTTTCTAAATCATAAGCCATAACCCAGCTAGCTCACATGGTTTATGCAATCACTTTGAAATCATTAAAATAAATACTCGGTAATACTTATCTTTTTAACATGTGTTACAAGAATACACTTCAAAAATATTATATTTTAAAAATAAATTTTCGAATAATGCGTTTATCATTGGAAATATTTTAACCAAATCTCTGCTCGTGAAAAATATACTTCGAATTGGTTAGAAATATGTCTACAGATTTTAATCGACTACCTTAGAAATATTTCTTATTTCCGACTTTTCGTTTGCGTAATAGTGAACGTAAAAATAAACATCTAGAAATTCCGGAAATATAGATTGCGATATAATCGAATTTAATCCAAGGAGAGAATCGTTTAATTCCGCGTTTGACAAAAAATAAGATACCATACTTTTACCTTGAATCTGAGTTCTCCGATTGGCGGTGCGGCATAGGGAATTCCCAGGAATGCATAAATATTTCTTCCAAGCCGAGTGGACATTATTTTCCCATGCAACGCACCATTTGGTGTTTTTGCAATTGGTGAAAGGCCATAGACAATATTCACATTAAGCGTGAATATGCAAATAACCCCTAGCTGGATCAATAAGTTGTTACGATGTTCCCTCATTTTTAACACTCTTGATCACACAGTCTCAGATTGAAAGATTTCGTGACGATCTCTGTAAACAGTGTTGTTAATATAATATTAATTATACAGTACAGATATATATGCGAAGTAGAAATCGTTTGTACAGATGCAAATTTAATTACAGACATGTATCTAATTATACATATATATATATATATATATATATATATATATATTAATTATTTTATAATTAACTTTAAAAAGACAGTATTCAATTTATTATCATTTTTATGTAAAAATTTCTATTGCATTAAAATGGTTATACAATATATGAGATAATGAAATATTGTATATTATAATTGCAGTTTTTAAATAATAAAACACAAAAGTATCTACACACTGTGTATGATATGATAATAGCCATTCTATTGATGACGAAAACTTGTGATTATTACTTTTTAAAACGTAAGCAAACGAGTTATGTTAAATGTAAAGATGCGAAGATATTTTAAATTAAATTTTAAATTATTTTGTATTTGTTATAAATAATACAAAAAATACAAAATATAATTCATTGAAGATATATACCTGAATATACAGATATTTAGAACATTAATATTCATTAATATTCTAGAAAACAAAGTTTAATGTGCAAATGATCATTTACATTACATTAAATTTATGGTCGAGAACATGTTTATGGAAAAAATACAAAATATAATTCATTGAAGACATATACCTGAATATACATTTAGAACATTAATATTCTAGAAAACAAAGTTTAATGTGCAAATTATCATTTACATTACATTAAATTTATGGTCGAGAACGTGTTTATGGAACAAGTGAAATTACATCACGCCGGCATCACGTTTAACAAAGTGATCATTTTTCACTAACCGCGACCAAAGGTAAATGGCGCGGCTTGAGAAACTGATTACAGATGATCGTAAATGCAAAATAGTGTTATGTAAAGAGAAAAAAGTTTCAAGATCAATGACGAAAGAATTAGAAATATAAAAGAGCAATTGCATAATTGTAAGCTTAAAAAAAAATTAAAATTAACTAAACTAAAAAACAAAGTTAAAAAATCAATTAAAATAATAAGTTAATGTTGAGCAATGATAAGAATTAATAAATAGATAGATAGAAATATTAGAAAATTGGACTACTGCTTTCTCGACGAAGAACGACAAAGTTGGTTACGTATAAAATCTAATTTTATAATTTGACTGCTATATCACGATGCGAGCGTTATAATTCCTTGTGTCTATGATTCTGCGTAAGTACTAACTTTTTGCTGATTTCATGTTATTTCATCATTGGATTGTTACTGAAGAAGGTCGAGTAAGCAGAAACGCGTTAAACCTTGAGTATTAGTGTGTTTTCATGATGTTTATATTGATTATAATGATTTGTTCACTTGTGCTCGCTTGTTTTTAGTCTGTACCGTTTATTAAATATTTGAATATATTATATATATGTTTATATTTTATGTTTGGTTTTTCTGCCAAAGTTCTGACATGTACGAGTATGTCGGAAAAATCTTTTAATTTTGAAACTTAAAAAGACTTAAGAATCAAATTTACCGTATATTAGAATTATTTACCGTATATTTTTAATACAAAATTAATGCTTTTTTCTAGTTTGTGATATTTCTAGTATTTTTTAAATAAACACTGACAAGTACAATAATTTCTGAATTTATAATTTTATGAATATACAATCTTATTTTATTATTCATTCTTCGAAGCAAGAAGTTCTTAGAAATCATAAATAATGCAATAAAAAATGCGAAGAGATTTTTATAAGATATCCATTTAACGATATCCATGTAATCAAAGAAAATATTTTGTCACTGACTAAATTTATTTATAAAATAATTAATAAACAAAAACTTTCAGATGTATTCACATTTTGTTCACACACGCTGTAAATAATTTATGAAATAGTATCTTACAAGATTTCTCTTGATAATACGTCTTACGTGGCAGAAAGTCAGTTATTTTCGTGTAATGTCACCAGTGTCCAAATATTTGATACAAAATGTAACAGCGAAGAGTTAATGACAGATTATGAGAATTATGGTGTCAGTAATAGCTCGCTAAGCTCTAGATAATGAACCGTGAAGCTGATATAATGATAGGTACCAGTTCGGTTTCGTGTCGAAGAACGTGTTCGTTTGGCGAAGGTAGGATTAAGACTGTCGCAGGAGAGAGTCGCTCGTTGGATTATATCGATGATTCTAATTGACGTCACACGAACAGCACAAATGTTTCTGGTAGCTTATTATTATTTTTTTTTATCTAATCTGTTTATCCTGATGAACTATTTTATTCGTTATTTTTTTTATTAAACACGAAACACGTTTAAGCGAATAGGTAAATTATATTGCACTTCTCAATAAATCTCACATCATAATTAATATAACACAAATTACAAATTTTTCAAGCTTTTAGTTCACGAAAGAATTTTCGAACACTTTTGACAACTTTAGTAAAATATGGAAAAGAATAATTGAAAAATATAGATATGTATATTCATTTTAAATTTATATAAATTTAATTTACATTAACTTGATATTAATTTATTATCTTAGCTATTCTTCATAAATAACTTCCATAAAGTATGAATTTATTGATCTTAATTCTAGACTTTCAAGATTTTATTGATTATTATGTAGGAATTATTATGTAGGAAAATTATAGATTATATGTAGGAATAGTATTTATAAAAATCTTGTATTATGACTACGTGTGATCTACTATGACCTATGACTTATTTCTATTGAATTATTTAACCGAAATTTCGACCACTAGACTAACAAAATATTAACAACCTTAAACATGTTAAGAAACATATTAAACATTCAAGGTTTTGAAAAAAGAAATAATAAACAATGAATCGATCGAGCGACAAACATCTCCTGTTTGTCTGCTAGCGAGTATTATATAAATAATTAAGTATGTTCTTTTTTTAAGACTTATATTGAAATAAAGTTAAAGTTAATATTTTATCAAGTTTTTTAGCTTAATTATACTTACAAAAATCCTAAATTTATAGAGACATATATCTTTGATTAATAAATTCGAAAAATATTGTTTACTTATATTCTTAGATAAAATCTCGGATAAAATACAAAATGAGCGAGGAATATGTAAGGAAATGAATCACAATCACAATAAAAAATGTTGTCTAACAACGATTTGAATATTTTCATCATGTATGTTAATAAAAATATACCTATTGATATTTCATGTATTTATTAGAAACTTATGTTATGTATTTGCATACATTTGCATAGCTTAGTAAATTTTCTTATAATGTGTAAAATAAAAATATAAAAATTTTTACTGTACAATTTACATTGATGTCTAAAGATACTATATATGGCTGAATTTATTTTAATCTTGACTAAATTTTATTAGGAAAAGTCCAGTTTTATTTAAAAAGAATATAATTGTCACAATTTTTTTCAAAAATGTAATTCATGGTGACATTATTTTGCTATAAAATAATCTTATTATTTCTTCAATTACTTCAAGATAAACTTCACAAATTTAAATGTCTTTCCTTTCCGTTCCTAAAATGTCTTTTTTTTTTTAATTAATTAATGCTGTAACAGATGTATCATGTCTTACACGTCTTATCTTATAATGAGCTTCCAAATACATAAAAAATGTAAATAATTGTAAATTCATGAAATTCAACAATGTGAAATTTTTTTAAATTTTGAAATTGTGCCCTAAAAAATCAAAATAAATATCTAACGTTCAAACATTTTGTGAACCGAGATATTTTATTCTGATATTTTAAAATATTCCTAAAGAATTATAAAAATTTTTTAATTGTTCGGTTTTTCAACTAAATTAAGCACACTATTATTGTGTAAGACAAATTAAACATAATACAAAATAGTGCAAAATTATCATGACATCAGTGCAAAATGCGACGTTAAACAGGGACGTGAAAAGAAATCAGCGATCACCTCTATCGAGTGATTCTTTCAACAGTACGTTTGTATTTCGTTGCAAGTCCGCTAGTACCATCCGTCGGTTTTAATAATTTCTACATACATGTATCAGTTGCCTTAACAATATACGGTATTCTAAAATAGTGTTATTGGTCACCGATGAAAATTGATAGATGGTACTACGAATCATAATAAAACAATTTTCCAGAAATTTTCCGAGAAGACTTTTTGAATTGAATTTTCTCTTATACTCTTATAAGGATGATGATCCACATTTTGGCTTAACAAATCCACAGATCAAAGCTCAATATATTACGGACATTTACATGCATTTACCCATATACTCATACTCACATTTTTGCGAGCAATAGTGCAATAAACATTTAAAAGAAAACGGAAGGTATAATTTAATTTAAGAATAATAATAAAAATATAAATAAGACTTATACATGAGATAGATGGAAAAAACTAAAGTTCATTTTTTATTTACATCTTTTAATTAAAAACAAGTTTTACCTCGTACCCTGAGGTTATTTTCGAATTCGTATCAGAAGCTGACCCTATGTGAATGGTGGCCTTGTGGAATAGGGTTTTACCCCTTATAAAGTGGGGTGAAGGATACCATGCCGTCCTAACTTGGATGCGCCATTTTGTAAAGAGACGAAATAACACAAGATATTATAATTTTATGGTCGTCAAATTATTAAGACCAAAAATAAATAAAATAGATTCCAATAAATTCTGTGTTTTTAATTTTAAAAAACATAATGAGAAAAAGTACATAAAGATACTGCTTCACGAAGACTGAATTAATTTTTCATATAAAATGTTGAATTCCGCTTCAGTTTTATTTTATAAAATATGATTTTGATAATCATAAATATTACATCTTACATTCAATCAATTTAAATGTTTAAACTACATTTCAGTTGTTAGATGTCTAAAGAATATATTAATTGTATACGAAAAAGAAATTTTTATTTTTTAATGAATGTGAGCAGTAATTATATTTCTCATTTTTTGCGATATTTTTTAAAATAATTGATTTTAAATATTTTAAATAAAAATCTTTGAATAATGTACATTTTATAATCTATATTATAACATACTAGATTAGAATGAAATGTACTTTATGAATTATATATAAATTATTAGTATTTCCATTAAAAATTAACATTTCTATGCAACATTATAATAAATTGAACATTTGCAATTATTCTGTCCCAATCGGTGGCGCCGTCTGCAGTTCACAAGATTGCATTCCTTCCCACCATTTTCTCTATTGCATGCGTTCTGACTACCTGCTTACTTCAGTAACAGATAATACAAGATACATACATATTGGTACAATTTTTTTAACTTATTTTATCGAATATGTCTACTTTAGATACGAAGTCGTGTGTATAGTCCTGATAAAAATAATTAATATTAATTCTTACATTAAAAATTCAAGATATTAAGATGTATCAAGATTAACATTGATGCATCAAGATTAACATCAGCATTTTCTAATTTAATTTTTATAAACTTTAATAAGTCGATTTTGTAGAATAAGAAATGTATTGATTACATGCATTTGTTATCCGTTGTTATTCCGAGCATTAGAATTCAAGATTATTGCAAGCTGCGTTTTAAATTCAATGAATATTTTTATATTTCTATTATTCATCATTTATGTGGAAGATATCTTTTAACCTATTACTCGTTACGTTTTTTTCTTAAAAGAAAAATAATAATTTTCAACAATAGTCTAAACAACAGGAGAACGATAACATACCATAACAATTAACCAACAATTTATCTTTCTGTTTGAACTTTTTGTCCTTTTTAAGTATACTAAACTGTGCTAAGTTAAATGTTTAAGTGAATTTTAATTACAAGATTTTTATTGCATTCTGGACAGGATTACATGCTTGTCGGTATCGGCTTCGAAATGCCATAGAATATCGTGGCGGCCATAAGAGCGGCCCCGTAGAATATTCATAGGGCCCGAATTCTAAGGGACGCTAGCGCCTGTTGAGCGACTATTTCGCAGAAATAGTATAATTCTGTTGGCTGTAAAGGTTAAACGAGGGTTCTCGGCCTTCAATTATCGGAGACCGTCCGCAGGCAGCAACATGCCGGAATATTCTTAAGGCGCCCGACTCGAGTCGAGTCTCATAACTACGGTCGACCGTTTTAACGTTTACGACCTGCGAGCTATAACTCGTAAAAACGTCGATCGGATTTGACGCCTACGTTAAATGAAAAAATTGGTTTACCATCCTCGGTGAATAAAAAAGAGTACCCGTACTACAATGGCCAGCAGGAGCTTTATTACTTAATTACAGGCGGAGCTGTGAGAGTGATGTCTCTTGACACGAAAAATACCAAAAGCTAGAAAAGCATAAGGAATTTATCAAATTTATCAAATTTACCAAATTTACCAAATTTTTAAATTTCTTTTATGTTACCGTAAAAATAGAACAATTTTTTGGTGTTGTTATTTTGTTAAACTGAGCGAAAACGCCACTGTTGCTTATGAAAAATTCAAGAGACTCTTTGAGAAAGATTTATTTTCCAAAAACATACAGCTTTAACGACCAGTTTAACATAATGTATACAAACATAATAAATGTTGTTACACGATACTCAATGATATTCTGTCTTTCCATTTTTAACTTCTAATGGAGGTCGTGAAAGTTAAACATTATATCCTCGAGTAGTAGTTGCGAAAATAATTTTCTTTTATATAGATATCTGCTTCGTATAAGCATAATTTCAAAGTTTAAGAAAAAGTAGCTGTTTAAATAATAACTGTGCAGAAAACTCGAGAGTACGAAGTACATTGTAGATAAGAGTAGATAGAGTGAGATTGAAAAAGATTAGATAGGCAAAAATGAAAGTAAATGTAATTTCATCCAAAATATACTACTGTATAATATGCGACAAAAAATATTACTCCAATATTTATTGGATATATATGTATATATATGGATATATATTGGATATATATATATATATATATATTTATAATTAATACGGTCATAAATTTTCTATCAATACACAAGTTTTTTGTACAAAATCAAACAGACCGCATTTCTTAACGTAGCTAAAAAATTATCACGTTTATCGTTTCTAATGTAACTTTTCTAGCCATAAAGGAATAATTGTAATTTAAGTAAGTTAGAAACAAGAAGTATTATGTTTTATATATAAATTATATATAAATTGAAAAGAAACTCATTGTAACTATAATTGAAAAATTCCAAGCTTAAGTAACGAAAAGCTAATATGTATCTTACAAGATATGTTCATATACGATTGAACGTTCGATTCCTCCTATTTCCTTTCGACTTTAAGCAAAGGAGAGGGAAAGTGTCGGCTCCATCATCCAGGAGAGTTCATCCCCACCTCACTTATGTGAACCCCCTTTTTCCTTTCTTCTTGGTATATCGTCTCTCCGGCACGTCCGGGAAAGCCGACACGCGGGTCCTCTGAGCGGCAAAGGTTGCCCAAAGCGTTGCCCCTGGCAACCGATAAAACTGCGGAAGACCCTCCTGATCCCCTTTCGAAACTTGCCAGGAATTTCTCCTGATCAGCCCAGTTATTGAGCGAGCTTATTAAGAAAAATCGACACCGTTAGAATTGCTAAAAACAAATCAACGAAAATAGGTTTTCCCTCTCTGTTTTTAAGAAATATACAAAGGAAAAAAGAATTTTTCTAGATGTATATTTTTATAAATTTTAGTAATAAGAGTACTTTGTTTTCATTTAATTCACATTTTTAAACATACAGCAATAATCATTCCTCGAAAAAAAAAATAAACTTAGACATTAATATCACGAAGTTTTTTTATTCAATCATACATCAGCAATTGTATAAAAATTTATTATAAACGTTATTTAAAAAATTATTAAGTAAGGAGACAAACTATCAAGAAAATAAAGTCCATTACTGGTAGTAGTCGCTTTCGAATGATATAAACCACGATTTCCGGAAGCAGCAGAGGGCTAGTCATCGATCCCTCGCATTGGGTCGGGAAAATATAAGTGGGGTCGATTGAGAAGCTAGAAAGGGCAAGGGAACTAACTCCCCGAAAAACTCCAATATGTCTCGTGAGTTTCCCAGCACATAAACGCAATCACAAAAATCGCGATGAAACAGAAACGCAAAAAAATTATTCTTGATAATTCGTACACTAAATTTTATTGATGAAATAAATCGTTAGACATTTTTTATTATATAATTTTTTAATTATACAATAATATACAATAATTGTATAAGACATGTTTTTATTATACAATAATATAATAATTGATCCGTACACAATTATGTACACATTTAAAATAAAATTAGAAATTCATGCTTCTAATGTTATGGCTTTATAGCTAGTTGATATCATTTGTACACTTTTTAAAATTCATTCTCTTTATTATAATTATTATTAATAATATCGAATCTAGCAAGATTTGGTTAATAATTTTAATATCGAAGCCGCTCTTTTGCGTGTACGATAACGATTTTATGTGCTTCATTCTCCGAAACGTATCTCGAGTTGAGAAAGGAAACAGCTCGGTTTTTCATCGACTGTGCGTGTGGTGAGCATATAGAGTTGAAATTCAAAGAGAGAGCACGCCATTTATAATTGAACATAAAAAAAGAGAAGGGAACGAACGACGAACAAACGGATCCGCGATGTACAGGAGCGATTCTCCGCTCTTCGGGGTCGTTACCCCTTTTCGGATTTAGGTCGCCGCCCCAAGGGCGCTTAACTTCCGCATCGTCGATGGGAAAATTCGCTCGTTTACAAACACGCATCTTGGATTTTTCATAATTCTCCCACGCGAGCAAAATTATAATCGTGAGAATTACTATTTTCCCACTATGGGGCTTTAATTCGTAACATGACTCATAAGGATATTAGTCACATCTAGTAGGGTGACAACCAAATACATTCGAAATATTAAATAGAGTAATTGAGTTTCGTCAGTAGCATTGTCAATAAAATTTAAAAAATAAATTCAAATATTAAAAGTTGATGATTTAAATTCTCTCTCTATTTTTCTCTTTCTCGCGCACACACGTTTTTTCTTTCTTTTTTTCAATATATTTTTTAATTCAATTAATATTTTTAGTTATTTATTTTTGAAGGTTGGATGATATTATCCATACTTAATTTCCACCGCAAATCTTGCGCGATCTAAATACGATCCTGTTACTATACGCACGTGTTTAGAACATTTCCAGCACACGATAATAAATCGCGTGCACGCAGATAGACACACGGCTGGCGTGTAACACACGTGCAAGTGCCTGTGAAACTAGAGAAGATCTTGTTAGCCATTCAACTATACCTCTCTTTCTCTCTTTTTCTCTGGCACGCCCATTCATCCCCCTCATCAATATCTTCACAAGAAAGTTCCTCATGAAGTACTTCCGGATTGAAAATTAACTTGCTGAACCGTTGAGAAATCAAAAATAACCGTCTACTTACTTATTTACGTACTCTCTCTACATACTCTCAATTCTCATAAGATCATCGCGAAATTTATCATATATGCCTACAAGAAATAAACAATAGATTTAGATTAATAAAAATATTTTCCGTATTTATTAAATTAAATTTCTTTTGGAAATCAGTGTATATTTCCAGATTTCCAGTGTATACTTCCAGATTTTTTAAATATTAACATAGCATTATTTCGCACGTATTCTTCATAAATGAGACAAATAATTTTTTCTGGAAGAAACAATAACATTATCATAAAATAATAAACGAAAGTTTCCAATTCCGTTTCCAACATCTTACGACTTTTTTCAGCAAAGTAATTCTCTACTATCTAAGCGACAATTTATTAGAAACAAATAGAACAGAGTAGAAGCAAGTGAAGAAAAATAAAAAAATATTAGTCTTTAGAATTTTGTCAGCATTTCATATTTCAGTTAGTTTATTTACAATTTCTAATTATAAATTATTTTCTACTAACGATTAATCACTGTTATAATACAACTTTTCTCTTCGCCTGCATTTTATCGCCTTTTATAAATTTTACCTTATAATGTCATTGAGTGTCTTAATAACAAATTTATCAACAATTTTAAATGTTTCTTTTAGAAATTTTGTGCTATCCTATTCATCGGGTTTTTCTCAAGATTAAATTTTACTTTCTAAAGCATGCCATACTGTGTTTCCAAAGCTTTGTTGTACCTACTGACATATCGCTCAGGTAGCGGAGGAATACTTTATCGAAAGAAAAACCAACAAAATAGATGGCGTTAGAAAATTCCATCTTATGTTTGACGAGATAAGAGTCTTGGAAACTCGGCTCTGAAAAAGAAAGGAAAACGGCACGTATCTACACACTTATAAAGTGCTGTTAACTTAAAGGTTCAAATACGCATTTATATACGCATACGAATGCACACATACACATGTCCAACCAATTCCAGGCATGTCGGCTTCTAGGAATTCATAGGCGTAGGATTAGCTCTAAAATAGGCCTAGAAAACCGATCTACAGCTTTTTCCAAAAATAATTATATGAGAGATGTGAGAATTATGTGAAATATATAATCAGTTTATTATTCGAAATATTTTTTTGACTACAATATAATTTGACAGAAAACGGAATGAAAACAAGACTAATAAAAATTTTTCAAAAATATAAGAAACAGTTTTCTTCTAAACTATTTTAAAATTTTATAAGATTTCTTACAAGCTAAATATTTATTCAATCCATTAACGACAAGTAATCTTAAGAATTATTAAAAGTGTGCATATTGTTACTGAAAATTGTGACACGGTTGGAAATTTCAATAGAATTTTATATAATAAAAGGAACTTTTTTTATCTTCTTAAATATTTATATACCATAAAGAAAATACGTATATAAATATCTATGAATAAGATAAATATAAAAATTATTTATATTTAACAAGCACTATTAGGTTGTATTGAATTTTAATTTAAAATTAATTACATTTAAGATGCAAATTTTTTGAGAAGTTTTTATTGAGAATTATAACAAATAGAAATTTTTATTCTTATAAAATCTGTTATAACAATTACAAAGATTTTGAAAATTTTTAGTGTTCTTTGTATTATTTAAAAAACATTTTTTGTGTGTATGATCTTCCTTATCTCTTAATTCATAAATATTATTTATTATTATATGATATTTAAGTCAAGAGTTGAAGTAAGAAATCTATCTTTATCATTTTATATTAATTTATAATTATACAAAATTATTGTATTGTAATTCTGAACATAAAATGCTATTTGCGTTTTGTTCGTATCGTATAAATATAATTTTCATTTTGTCTCTTATCGCAAAAAGTTAACACATAAATATTTTATTAAAAATATTACATATTACATTACATATACAATTAAGAGATTTTAACATACACGAAGATTTTTAAAAATTTGAACTTTTCTTCAGTAATCAGAAGTAGGTGGAAAACTTGATTTTTATCAATTTTGCATCTATTATTGCATCATGCATATTGGATTATACTATCGGGAACGAAGCCTGCTTTTTCCATCGAGTTTTCATGACGGAGAAAAATGTAGGGAGCTGATGGAAGGAAAAAGGAAAGTGAGAGAGGGAGCACGCAAGGGAAAAGTTTTTTTCATGATTTGGATGTTGTGTGACAAGAGCAGAAACCGAGAGAAGAAGCTAGGCGAATGAGAAGCTGGCAGAGAAAGAGGGGTTGAAGTTTAGGAAAAAAGGAGAAATAAATAAAACCACACCTCGTGACGTTGTTCCACTCGGGGTGGTCAGATGGAGGGTGCGTTAGCCCGCGCTTTTTCGGCACGAGCTACCTCGCAAGTTCTAATTGGTCGATAGGTAGGCAGCCATCTTCCAAATGGGCGTAGCCGACGGTTAATGCGGGGTGACTCACCCTGCACACCGAAAAGTGCCTCTAGACCAGCAACCCTCTCTCACTTCCATCGGCCCTCTCGCTTCGTCTATTTGTCTCTATCTAAACCTTCCCCGTGAATAACGCCTCCTTTTCCAGCTTGTCTTTCTCTTTCTGTTCTTGATTTTGTTAACGTTTCGATCTCTGTCTCAATCTGACTGATGTTTATCTTTATTTAAGATATGTCTTTTTAAGATATGCCAAAAGCTACCAAAATCTATTTTCAATTGTAGTATATTCTGTAGTTCAATGTTATTTCATTTTAATCTCGCCCTTCTTTTTCGTATCGTCCATTAGATTCTTGAAATCCCCGATTAAAAATAAAAGTAATAATTCTTTCCATTATACAGAGAGATATGTCTCTCTCATCATTCATATTATTTCAGAAATATTTAATTGTTAAAATTTTTAATTTATTATCTACTTATTTTTACTGAAAACTTTTACTCTCTTTTTATTCTTTTCTCATACATTTAGATTATCAAGGAATGATTTTCAAATAATTTAATGCTATAATTTTCTTACAACATGTATGATTTTTTATACATAAATACAGATTTATTAGCAATAAGATTTTTCTGTTCGAGATTTCATTTTTACCTTTTGATATATAAATATTGTTTATTAATATCGTTTCTCAAATATTGTTTTTTCCAGCATCTCTTTTCTTTCATTTCACTCTCATTTTTGCTGCTTTTTTTCACTTGTCCATTTCACCTAATTTCCAGTTTTTTTTCATTGGTTTTTCATTTAATCACGCTGCACTGTCCGACTTTCCATCGGATATTTCGACACTTTCGCTTATGATTCAGCTTTTCCCTTTCTCCCTCGATGTCTCCTTTGTTGTCTCTGTTCTTCATCTATCTCACTCGATTCACTGTTTTCCGTCCCCTGCTATCTCCTGCTACCCTCCTTTGGCGCTCATGCTGTGCTCACTCCCTGAGACTTTCACGGCCGCCACCCTTGAAACATCTACACGATCGTGATCAACGAGGGAACGATGGAGGGGAGGGTCGTATACCCAGAACAACTTTCCCTCGCTGATTTTCAGCACGTGGATAGGGGAAGGAGCATAGGACTGGGTTATAACGCCACAGATTCTCGCGACTGTCGACTACAATCCGAGTTTTTCTACAGATTTCTACAGACACCATTTGCTTTCCCTTATTTTTGGACAAATATTTTCCAGGAATTGTAATTTCAGGAAGGATGTACGATTCTTACATCCTCTCTTTTTTTTTACAACATTAATCGATGAAATATACCTCCACGATGTGCTCGTTTCGTATATTCATTCGTTAATTAAAGCCACTTTTGCAAACGTGTTACGTATTGAGAGTAGAGTATGAGAAATAAAATAGATCAACAATAGAAGAAATGCAAAAAATATCTTCTAATAATATTTAATATATTATTTTGATACCCTATTTGTTATTTATCCGAGTTTTTCTACAGATACACCATTTGCTTTCCCTTATTTTTGGACAAATATTTTGCAGGAATTGTAATTTAAAAATATCTTCTAATAATATTTAATATATTATTTTGATACCTTTTGTTATTTATATATTCATCTCACGCATACTAACTTATATACGTAGTTAAAAATTATAATTTAATTCTGCTTCTCTTAATACGCATGTATTTGTGGAATTTACTAATGTCCATTGCACTTTGAATGCATCATGCGTAAATTGCATTATTCTTAGACAAAGCGGTATCGCTCCACCACGAGGCGGTATCGAATACGTATGTCGCACACGAGGCACAGTATACGTGTGCAGAATACATGAATGTGCATTGCCCTCCCCTCTTTCCCACCATGAGTGCATCCGCCAATGGATGGAGGCAGCAAATGAGCGATGCATACAGGTCCGGAATGTTCACTGCGTTTCAGATTGTATGGCCGATTCAGCGTAGTTCTTGTTTTATGTGTGCACACATAAATATGAATAGATCGATTATAATTCTTGATAACGGGAAATATTCTTACATTTACACGATTTTGTTAGAGAGTATTTATAATTAGAAACGCTTGATTTAATTTATTTAGTTCGATTTAATTATTTGCTATTTAATTATTATTTGCTATTTAATTATTATTTGCTATTTAATTATTATACTTATATTTAATTATTGAATTATTACTTATATTTATATACATATAACATCGAAAATAAAGTTAGATTTTTGTTACAATTTAATTAACGTGAAAGGAATCACGTATGTAAGTTTTAATTAAATAATTAAGAGAATAATTAATCTAAATGAGATTAAGAGAATAATTAATCTAAAATATAAAAAGAAAAAAGTGAGACTAGAATTATGTTACGTATAGAAACAATTTTAAATTACAATCTTACGTTACCTCGAAACTACAAAATAAAGAGATCATTTCTCATTCATCTATATTGATAGCATATATGAAGCGATAGAGTTATAAAATATATTCTATAGCAATCGATAGTGTGTTTCCAAATATATTAGTTCTTATCTTCTAAAAAGCGAACAACTTTCGCACAATAATAAAGCAATAAAAGACATAATAAAACAGAAAACAGCCGAAGCCCGTTACTATTTGTCTCTGCCTAGATAATGTATAGATAATCCAATAGGGACGAATTAAGTCTACACGTGGCTTGTATGCACTACGCCTGCTATAAAGTGCATTATCCCCCTTCTATCCCCACTCGTACGCATCATCTCCCTCTCCCGATGCAGCCCCTCCAATGACCATGAAACCACCACCATCGCTATCGTTGCACGACGCTTGTTGGCTCCTCTCGTGATCCCGGTAGCGACGAGTTGCATGTGACATGCAATTTACCGATGCACGTCGATTCGAGGACAAAAGAAAGGACCGCCGCGAGGGGACCGCCTCCCCTACTTACTCCCTCCTTTTAAAGCGCACCGTTGAACAACTTCCGGGGAGATGGAGGATTATGTCCGTCTCCTCATCGCGATTTCCACCAATCCAACAACGTAACGCATAACGATAATTCGATGCGTGTACATGTGCATCACGTACGTTGCATCACCCGGCATTGGGTGCATTTTGCGGATTTACCGCATTAGTTAAAGTTAACGGTTAAAATTTATGTTGTATCATGAAGAGCGAAATGATATTTTTTACCAGATTTCTACATTTAGCGACACCGAAAAAAATATACACGGACAATGACGTTATACTCTCTTTCATCTTATATATCATTTTATCTATAAAATAAAAATTAAAACAAGTTAATCATTCGTTATATGTAATAACTATAGATTCGTTATATCTAATAACTATAAATATAGAAGAATCCAAGGTCAAGGGACGAGTAATGTAGGAGATGTTGTCTTTGAATAAATCTAAATTTTATCATCTATAAAATTTTAACCCTTTTGATACAATCATCGTCTTTCGTGTCCAACCGACTTCCGCATTTACTAAATTCTCGAATAAACCTACGTAAAAAATTATAAATTTGGTTTACATTTGAAATAAAATATATGGTGTTATTTTAGATTTATCAAAGTATAATATTCACAAATTTTTGATATTTTTTTAAACCGGTTAAATAATTGAAAAATAGTTGAAAAATTACATGGAAACGAAATATGTTTGTACAGATCGTTTTTCACGTAGAATGGTAAGAATTAAATATATGTAATTTAATTTTTGCCTTTCTCATTATTATCGTAAGTTACTATGTTGAAGAAAACTCAGTAAAGTTAAAATGTACACAATATTTCTTTTACCATTAAGTAATAAGATTTAAAGACAACATTTGATATTGTTCGTTCTTTGACTTTAGACTCTTCTGTATTTGTCCATTTGATTAAAAAATTAGAGCTTTATATTTAAAAATATATTTCTGAAGAGGTATGCATATATCACAATAGAAATTCACATCTTATTTTTTTATATAAAATTAACATAATTTGGTTAGAAAACAACGTTAGAATAAACAGTTTATTATTGACAGTTTATCTTTTAATAATACAACACATAATTTACGTCTATTTATAAAAAAATATTTATAGTATTCTTAAAAAATCACACATAAAGAATCGCACTTCATTTTTAATGATAATGCAGTTTTATTTATATAAATATACTATATAAATATACTATATATAAATAAATTTATATATAGTATTTATATAAATTAGTATATTATACAGAATAATTTTAATTATATTTGGAAAAATTAAAGAACTTTTGAAAATCATATTATGTTTCTACACACATATATGAAAGTCATTAGCTATGCTCTATCATTAGCTCATTTAACTTTATAGCTAAATAGACTCTTTTTACAATTTTCTTATTAAGTGAATGACAATGACTGTTAGTAAAAGCATATAATAACTTGCACGAATCGTGCAAGTATTTCTATGCAATTTTCTCATATTTTTTAATACTACATCTTCTATAGATATATTGCTCTGCTTTTTTTCTTTAAAGCATCGGTTTCTCTGTAACATGAGTAGTTTATATATAAAAAGTGTAAATAAATGTAATTGAGAAATAAATTCGTTGAATATATTTAACAGTAATCTTTAAATTTTTAGTTTGCATCTTTTTAACTTCTCAGCTTTGACAAGTTAATAATACAGCAAATTTTTAACAAGATCTTAGTAAAGTAACGTTTACGATCGCGAATTTTAGGCCGCCATTCGTACGCTGCATCCATAACTGGCGCTCCAATCTGCCCCTTTGCTTACCATATGCAGAAGTGGATGTACCTGCATATACTCACACATGAAATCACCGAATATATCGCCATAATCACAATATATACTATTTTAAAATCGCTTTTTTAACGACTAAATCTCATTATGTCAATATCACTTTCTATTCTTTGTGTCAATTGTACATGACGCATTTATTCTAATATATAAATATTAAAAATAATAGGTGTGTGCTTTCCCATGCAAGGCCCGTCAATTAATATGCAAGAATTATATATAGAAAAAGAGTATTCAAATTAATAAAATAACAAAGGTAAGGTAGAAGTATTAAAACTAATACGTGAGACATTATGCGATCTAAATAGTCGATTTTGTGTAAATTACAATTAGTTATGTTGTATTAGATACATCTATTTTTATTTGATAATATATCTTGTTTTAAAGAAAAGAAAAGGAAGGGCAAGAAAGAAAAAAGAAATTCACAAAAAATTAAAAAATACTTTCTAGAGAGTTATATTATATTTAAAATTTAAATTAAATAAAACTTAAATAGAGTAGTAATATATTTAATATATTTCAAAAATTTTTAACAAAAAACATTTTTTTTTAATATCCTATATCGCAAACACGGATATGTCGCATAGATATTTATAATATTTGAAATATGAATTCAATCTTTTGTTCCGAAAAATCAAGAAACGTTAACCGTTGGAATCGCAAATTGTCCCCATCATGTGATTATGTCGTTTTAATACAGCGCGACCACAGAATAGATTATAAAAGTCTAGCCATTCTCCATCTGGTATAGGACATTCGGGAAAGGTGGCTAGGAGCAACGGCTACAGGATGCAACGGTTGGGCCCAAAGAGAATTCAAATGAATGCAATAAATGTTCGAATTAAAAGACATTAGCAACGCGAGTCGCACATAAGAAAAGATTAACCGTCGAGAGACGAAAGCGTTGTCATTAAATTAAAACGTCCCTTCCGCATGTATGAGTAATAAAACTTAGGACAAGGGTTAGGATTTTTTAAATAAAGAAGATGTCTCTTCAAACTGAGATATTGAAAAAAAAGAGCATTGTTTCTGAAGGATAGGACAATTATTAAATTTAAATACGCTCAAAATGTAATTTATTTAAAATTTATATTATAATTGTTTTTATTACATCTATGTTATCTAATCATATTGACAATAGTAACTGTCATTATTATAAAATACCAATAGAAATGATAGACATATAAAGGTAATATATTAACATCTAAACAGTAACAATAAATATTAATTATGACAATAAAAATGCGATTTTATTATTATATAAAATATTAATAAACTTGTACTTATTTATATACATTATTCTGGAAAAGAAAAAATGAATTTTTATTTTATTTTGTTACTGTTATTACTGTTATTACATGTTGATTTTAATATAAGAAATTTTATTACAATCATAAAAAATCAAAAATCATAGTTAAAAACTAATGAGAGAGAAACATTTACAAATATTTATTGGCACTTATATTCTTGTAAATCTTCTGAAGTGTTTTTTTTATGACATCTAGTTTCAGATATTTATGTTTATTAAATGCTCTAAAATCATTGTGAACACTGCAATAGAAAGAGTTCATTGAAGAAATAAAAAAAGAAACTTCGTAAAGTGCAACGACCGTCCAATAAAACTCTAATAAAACTTGGAAGGTAGCTTGTTTTCGCGGATCCTTCCTCGTCCGAGGACGAGTGCCTTCACGGTAGTCGAAGACAAGGTGGCAGTACCTTCGCTCGTAGAAAAAGGGCGAAGTAAAAAAAAAGGACGGAGAGGCCAAGTGAAGCATAAAGAAGTAAGCGAGAGAGAGAGAGAGAAAGAGAAACAGAAATAGAGAATAAAAGTGAGGAAGAGAAAGAAGGAGATAGGTCCTTCAAAAAGGGAAGTCCCGGCAGCCTCTCTGAATATTGTCATCGCGGGATCCATCCGTGAGATCCGCTTCTTTTGTGCACCGCCAACTTTTTTCTTCCGATTTCACGGCGGCATAATGGATTCCCCGATCCTTTGGATGCGCTCGTTACCACGGCATTCGTAACGGCCGCAGCTGCCTGGCTAGAACGTGATAGCGCAATATGTATATATAAATACATAGATTTTCGGTCATGTATCTATTATTTTGGTAGTTCTACGAAGCATCTGATTGACAATTGACAATTAATCTTCATTGCAAGAAATTTAAGTGCTATAATAAGAAGAATAAATTAAATGTTATCATTTTTCAAAGAGAATTTTGTTAATTTATAGTTATTTATTTTATAGTAATTTTCATAATTTCCTCGCGCTAAAATGCATTTCAAAGACGGAATCAATCAAATATTTTACAAAGAATGCATAAAAATGCTACGATCTTTTCCATTTTGAGAAAATTGAGTATATTTAATCGATAAATTTTCTGTTCAATCACTCATTTTTATTGAAACGAATATTTCGAAACTTCAAAGACAGTACACAATAAGATACAGGGATACTTGTGCTTTAACATAATAAACATGGACTCCATCCAATTACTTCGTATAATTTATTTTTTTAATGCGGAACGAAAATCAATAATGTCATCCTACTTGCAAAATTTTTTTTTCATTGCAATATAGTTAAATTAATAATCTTACTAACTGTTTTCTGTACAAATCGTATTGCGTATTTGTATAACGTACGAGTTACAATTTAATTTATAAATACTTGAATCGTGCAATACGCACAAGTGAGCCTGCTACAATTATGTCCACGATATACCCAGATAAACTCGCGCTGCTTTATTCATAAAGATTTTAAAAAATTACAATCATTAAGTGAATTTTGCAAAATTCGATAAATTCACTTTAACATGAACTTCGCAAAATAATGAAACCCAAGGTAGGGAGGCGACTACCATAAATAATAACGTAGGACGGTTCCTGCGTACGGAAAGAGGGAAACACATCGACATACGCGTGCTACCTAATATTTTGCTAGGGCTAGATCCGCTAGAGAAATAGGAAGGGACGGTCGTTTAGGAAAAAGGGGTATAAGAGAAAAAGAGACGGAGAGAAAGAGGAAGAAAGAAAGAAGACAACCGAGGCAATGCCAGCTGCGCTACCATAACATAGCGAAAGGTCTAAGCAGAAACCTACTACCAATAGGAGCCAACTGTTCATTAGTCTGTTGGTACAGGCTGTTTCAAATTGTCCCCGTCGTTGAGCCTGCGAGGGTGTGCTTGTTATGCTACATTAAAAATCGTAGAAACGCGTACCGACCATTTTGTGGTGAAATCGAGTTCCGAGGTGACGTGAAGATGCTAGTTCCTTAATACATCTGCGGTCACGCTGCACGCCACTACAAATTGTCCTCCAAAAAAACGATTAAGGTTCATCATCGGTAGCGTCGTACTAGGACGATTTCTGTCTTGTTGAACGTTAGCGAATTTTTAAGACCGTCGCTCTTAAAGCGACGGTCTTAAATGTATAAAGGTTATTTTATTAATAGTACAGTTCCATTTTCATTAATTTCAAAATATCGATTTCTTAAGATTAAAAAAAGAAATGAAAAAGAAATTGTAGTGTCCTATAAATTGGAAGTATACCAATTTAAAAATAAATACTTTTGATTCCACAAGTGTTAACTCTAATTTCATGAGAAGTGGAGAGTTGTACCTTCATTAAGATAACGTTTTTATATTTTAAAAAAATGCATAAGAATTTTCCAACGATCAACGAACAGTAAGATTTGTTTTCAATTGAGAGATAAATAGATTTTTTAACCCGGAAGGAGAAATAAGAAAAATAAGTCTTGTTTATAAAGAGAAAAATAATGGTAATTATAATTTTCGTATTTGAACACGCATTATGAATGAATATTGCGTTCGAATAAAAACTGATTTGAATAATTTATGAGCGTAAGTTAAAATCGATCACATCTGCAAGACAAAAAATTTGTTCGCTTATCGCAAATTTGTAGAGCAACTTTAAAATATTTGCAACATAAACAATTTTAATTCTTGTGATGTAATTGCAAGTAATGTATAGATTTGTTCTTAATATTTTAAAAACAAACAACAAATTTAATGGCGAAATGTTAATCCATTAATCATTTATGTATTTATTGCCGGAAATAGGAAAGAAATAAAAAATATTCTAATGCCAATTATCACAAACGATGAGCAATTGAATGAACTATAGAGTTATTTTTTCTTTTAAGATTGGGTGACTAATTTCACACGTCTGTGAGTAAGTCGCATCAGTGGTGATAATTATGACGGAAGCGAAATGCGTTCTTAATTGAATTTGATTCACTCGATATCGCCTTGCTACGATGAAGCAAAAGTCGAGAAATAGCGAAATCTAAATGTGAAATCTAATGGATTGATTTCTTTCTCCGCTGTAGCCGGAACGAAAAGCTTTATTAGCGCAACAATGTGGACACGAACTTGTGCTAAAAAAGCCTCTAGCGACAGATGCGAGACGAAATTGCGTTCGCTGGAAACTGCTATAGAAACGGCAGCTGCTTCGCTGGCAAGTCAGAAATCTCCTAAACCCTATCTTACCGATTGCTACTCTGATAATTTATTTTAAAGTTTAAAAATTAAAGAATATAAAAAAATAAAGAAATTAGTATTTTATAAAATTATATTATTTTAATTACAAGTTTAGTTGTCATGGCGCGACGCCATGGCAGTTAATAATCATTCATTCAATCCATCGAAATTTACACGTCTAATGCATCTTTTTTTACATACATAAAATTGTTATCTCTTTATAATTAAAGTTTTATTGTCAATTAACAAATATAATTGAAAAAATACGAGATATTTGGAAGTTAACTCAATTAAAAAGACATTTTACTGATCGGTGACACTTTATTAAACATTATGATATAAAACTCTCATATGAAAAGTTACTAATCAATAACACAATTCTTACTTTACAATACACATAATATTTAAACAATATTTAACGAGAATATTATTGTGTATGTATAATATTTTATAAATATTAAAGTTCTTTTATTTTAAAAAATCTGGATGCAACATAATTATACAAAAATGACACTTTAAATTATTCTCACGATAAAACTGACAAAATAATTAATAAAATTCAGTCTTTAAAGTATTATTATTTTATATTTCAAGCAATTTTGCCAATTTGATATAATCTGTATTCATTAGAAATTATTTCATTAGAAAACATGAACCAAGCTTTCAAAAATGTACAGCAATCATCAAATCAATGTACAGCAGTAATCGTTATTGCGAATCAATACTTTTCGTCTGAATAGTTTTTCGAAGGACATTGTTTCCCAAATTTTCTCTCTTTTCCGAATCTCTCGGGAAATAGCTGCTCCCTGGATGCATTCTGCCCAGAGCAGCCGGCATCATGGGGGCAGATTGCACTCTTCGACAATCCTGGCTGAAACATTTGCCACATGGCGCAGCTGCGCGACCCACGAGACTGCATTGCTTGTTTCCAATTCATTTTCCATTGAATTTTTCCTTGCGTCCTTTTTATTTGATCGGCCGAATATAGAAGACAAAGATACTGCACCCTTTGAATATCACAATAAATCAACCAAGTAAATAGACAAATGAATATAATTAATTTAAAAAGAGGAAATTATACCTACATATATCTTAACATAATCTTCTTACATTTATCTTATCTCATCACTAAATTTTGAATTTTTGAGAACACTAGCATGCACATTTTTTTTGAAAACTTAAATATTTCATAAATATTTTTGTGCACTATTCCAATAGCACACTTATAACATCCGAAATTATATAAATAGTGATACTGCAAAAAAATTATCTCTTCAACGTATTTTTTTAGAGTTTCTGATACTATGATAGATTTTTCTCTGCGTGGTTTTTCAGCTGCAACTATTTTTTAATTTTTCTAGTTACACATAAAAATTTATACGATTCATTATTTACATATCGAGCACACATTCTTCGAAAAATTTCAACGGTTTTCGTACTATTAACTAAAGATGACAACGTATTGTTCTACTATGCAATCTTACAATGTCCATTTTTTACAAATAGAAACATGTGCAACAATAAGAATTTAAATTAAGTGGCGTTTAATAGTCAACTGACTTATTTTACAATGACAGCTCACGCGCAGCGTTGCAAATGTAGTTTTTCATTCTCTCGCGTATTTACTTGCTGAACCACCCTCATATAAGAAATCGACCAAATTTGTCAAGTTACCTTTTTGTAAGTCATATGTAACTGTTGCAAATCCGGAAAAGTATGAAGAGAAAAATTGGGAAAACTAGTAAGGCGCGAACAATGAAAGTAAAAATTGCTAAATATTTCTAAAATATAACAGTTTTTAATAGTTATAGAATATAATATATTTATTTAAATAATATAATCGTCAATTTGTATGTAAATTTTACAAATGTAAACTTTACAAGTCACTTAAATCCTTCGAATTTACTATTGGGTTTATGTTGTTTCGATAAAGATTACGGATTTAAAAAAACGAAGATGGGCTGATCTTGTTGCTAAAATTCAGTGAGAATGAAGAAAATTATACTTCAAAATTTTGCATAGAGCTATAGCCATTTAAAAATTTTATTGGACCAAGTTAATAAAACGATTTCCAATATCTAAAATTATCACAAACAAAATAAATTATTCCAGATTTAGTAATATACAAAAAGGTTCCTTACGGCGCAAATTTATAAACAAAGAAGTATGAAAACTGAAGAGAAAGAGAGAGAAATACATAGAATATGAAATATATATTATAATATTTATAATATAATATAAAATAACACACATGCAGAGAAAGAGAGAGAGGGAGAATGAGAGTTCTGCAAACATTATTTTTCGACTCTTTCATTTGTGTTTTATTAATCATAATTTTATATTAACTAAATAGGGATGAAAAAGAATTCAATAATAACTGTAGAGATAACAGTTATTTGGTTCGGCAAAACCATAATCCGTTTAACATTTTTTTGCGAACACTCATAAATATCTATATTTCACGCACATTCATATATTTTTACATATATTTTTACGAGTGATAGCATAATTTATGAGAAAATGCAAAAGTTGAATACTTGAGAAAAGTAGAATAACTTGAGAAAGAGAATAAAGATTAGAAGACAAAACATGTCGATAAAAAAACAAGTATCATGTAATATTATTCTAAGAGCGATTGTAGTGTAAGAGATACTTTTTCCCCAAAGAAAGGATTTCCTTTTCCAGCTTTTCCGCATTTCTCGGATGAACACATGACGTTATGACGCGTGCGAACGTGAATTGTATAATGTGGATGGTGTCGTTGGCATCGCAGTAATTAAACCGTAGACGCTAGCGGCTTCGCGTTCTCGCTTCTCGCTAATTAATCGTAATTTATTAACGACGTCTTTGCTCGGCGCTCGAGCACGGGCAGGTGAATAGAAACAACATGGGCGCAGTTTCTTCCTTTTTTCGTCCTCTTCCATAGCTTTGAGCACAGCACCCTGACCCTGGGCACATGGCCAGCTGTCTCACTCCACCCCTTTTGTAAGAGGCACACACTACTCTAAGAGTGGGATTTGTCTATCCCTGCACAGGCAAAGAAGGAGAAAGAGAGAAAAAGAGAGTTGTATGGTGCGCAAGGACGGCAGGATCGTCGAGCGAGAGAACCAGGGCGAAGGAACTTTTGTGGAGCCCGCGGAATAATTAGCATGCTCTCCTCGGCAGCCTAATTTTAATGGAACACCGACATACGGCGTTTCATATTGTAATTCGTCCTACATTGTAACACGCTCGCACGGTCTTGAATATTATTATCTACCGCGTTTCCTCCAGCAAGATCCTACACACGTTGGAGAGCATCGTACGTATTATATATACTACTGTTCGATTGAATCCGAATCCTGGAGAAACTGAGATGAAAACTTCTCACTTTTTAAACATTAATTTCGTTTATGATATGATAATTTCGTTTACTGATTAGAAAGGGGAAGGGGGGAGGATTTCGCGATATTACTTATAAATTATATATAAATTAATTTATGCACTATTGGAGTAAAGGGAAAAAATGTGAAATACATTGAAGAGTGTCGTATTTATAGAGGAGATCATATAATATCGAGTCTATTCGTAATCCTCCAAAGTTGGGACACTTCTATAAAAAATATGAGGAGATAAACATTAAAAATCATAAAAACATATCGTAACTGAAAAAATATGTATGCGTTCTTGCTTCTCATTAATTGATCAATCAAACTAACTAATGAATATTAACATTTGTAATGTTAAGTCAATATATGATCAATATGATGGAAATGTGGTGAATTATCATGAAAAATCTTTTACGAAACTTAATGAAATATTTTGAATGCTTTTAAAGCTTAACGAAATATATGTTCTAATATTTAGAAAAATATACCATTTCTCACAATTTTTACAAGCAACAATTATAAATTGCAAAAGATCTACGTGAAATAAAATCTTTCAAGGTTCTCGCGATTTTCCAAAAACACCCGGTAGATTCCTGCAGGCCTAGCGTAGTGGTACGAGTGAGTACACACATGTGTAACGCATCACTATAAATACACGTTCGCGGTGTGTGCGCGAATGGCGCGAGGCGAGAGAGAATGAAGGAGAGAGGAAGAGGAAAGTCGCGAGAGGAAATGAACAAGCGAGCACGCATGCACGCTCACGCGCTCGCGTGCACGCATGCACGCAGCCGAGTACTACTCGGCTGCGAAAACCGGCGTGCGAAAAGTAACCAATGGCGAACAGAGGCGGGAATCGGTGGGGTCACCCACGTGGTTAACGAACGGCCAATCCGCGCTCTATCACCGGTGGATTTCGAGTTGGTTTCCCGCTCGGTACACCGCGTTTGCGTTCACGCACGAGAGAGACGGACGAGAGAAAGAGACAGAGAGGAGAAAAAAGCAGGAGAGTGCACGCGCGAGCAAAGAAAGAGCTACGAATTCGCGAAAGAAGAAGAGAGAAACGCTAGCGATGGTAGAAGAAAAAAAGAAGAAGAGAGACGAGTTTGCATCGCGTCTCGACTGCTGCCCCCCCCCCCTACCTTGGGAGGCAAAGGGGTGAAGGAGAAAGACAGAAAGAGGGGCACAACATGCCGAACGAGAGAGCCCCTTGAACGTCGCGTTGTGATCTAGCCAAAGAGAGGAGAGCCTGGAAGGAAGGTGCTTCGTCGTCGCAAGGAGAAAAAAAGAGAGAGAAAGAGGAGGGGGAATTCCTTGGATACGCCGCGAGTCAACGTGAAGGAAAGAGACAGACTTGGCGAACGCGCGCGTCCCTTAAACTTGGAGCAATCGGGGAGAGCCATTTCTGCGAGGACACACCGGACGGTCTCCATCGTCGTCGGTTTCTGCGATCGAGCTGCTGACGGACAGCCACCGGAAGCGCGTCAGATTCGCGCAACAGCGCCGCGTTTGAGTCGTCGGAGAGAGAGATAGACAAAGAGAGAAAGAGAGAAAGCCCGCACACACAGTCGTCGCCTATCCGCGGATCGAGCGGCTCGCAGTCGGCCAGTTGAGGCGCGAGGAAGCCAGCAGCGGAAAACAAAAGAAGGTGCCAAGCCCGTCGAGGACCGATCTCGTCGCAGAAGTCGTCCAAGGACTCCGTGTTCTCTCATCCCGTGCATTTTGTCTCTCGCGTGTGCAGCCTGTGACCCACACGCGATCTGATCCACGTCGTGTCCGGGATCCAGCCAACAGTTACCCGCGGTGTCGTCCCGCCAAGGATATATCATCGGACACTTTCAGCTCCCATCCAAAACCGATCTAACCCGCGCGATTTTTCTGACTTATCGCCGGTACCACGTACCTTTTTCCTCCCGCTCGTCGTCCAACCGCTCTGTAATCATCGCCGATCTCCGTCTCGTGTCGTGTCCGCGTCCAAATCACTTTCCACGTAGACCCCGAGTCTACGACGAGGTCAGTACTCGGGGAATCGGATACGCGAGTCCGCGCGCACGCGCACCGAATCGTCGTTTCCGTCGAGCTTGATACACGTGACCGAGCCACGCACTCGGTGGAAGCCGGCATCATAGCGTCGAGAAGCGAGCAGCCAGCCACCATGTCAAAGCTCTACGTGGGCAATCTGCCGTCAGATTGCAACGAGAGCGCTCTTAGACAACTCTTCCAGGAACACAGCCTGGCATGCACCACGATCCTGGTGAAACGTGGCGGCTATGCCTTCGTCGACTGTGCCGATCAGTCCACGGCCGATCGGGCGATCGACAAGCTGAACGGTGAGTTACCAACATAAAATGAATTATGCTAATGCTGCTTTTAATGCTTCCGATAATGCTTTATACATTGCTTCCCATTGCAACGACGATGACGACGGCGACAACCGAAAGAGGAGAGAAGAAGAGATCCAAGAGGAATATCCATCTGCTTCATTGCCGCTTTGCCAATTATTTGTATATTAATAAAAACTCTTTTACTGCTTTGCCATCTATGCTACTGCTTTTCCCTCCCAAGCTTGTGCAACTTAAAACGCTTATACCTTTCCCATAAATATTAGTCCAATGGTTAATCAACTAATATTTATAATGCTGGTTTTATAAAAATCTCAGCGTGAAGATGAAGGTTCTAATGAAATCTTATTAGCAAATCTTCTATAGGAATCGCCTGGATGATTGAATTAATGTTGAATTCTCTGCTTTATTAATCAAGTTATCCTAATCCTAAACATCCATATTTTCCTATTTGCTTATATTTATACTGTTAAAAATGGATTTTTGTTTTTATAATACGTAACACGCTATGCTTTATTTAGACGCTTTTCACTGGATCATAAGAACGCCGAGTAGATGTAAGACTGTGAAACATGCTTCCAACAGATTTTTTAAGCGAGTGTTTCGTTAACTTCGAGAATAGGCAATATCTTAAAAGGTCAACGAAAAAAATCTTTGTGAAAATATCAGGGTTATCGTGTCACATCGATAGTTCACCGTCAATTGTTTTCTTTTTTCCCGACAGATGACTTTGATGTGAAGTTAAAAGATATCGAGATATCTTTCAACAAAAACATAACAAAATAATAACTGTCGATTTGACATATAAAAAAAAATGCTTATTATGTGCAAAATTCTAGTTACTTAAGAAATCTTAAACATATATTAAATTTGCAAATAATTAGCACAACACTAGAGTGATTGGCAATTGGCGACTGTTTGTAAGAATAATTTCATCTTTTGTACGTGAAAAAAACTTAGTTTTTCCTGTCATTTATCACTAATGTTTAAAAATACACGAGAGTATGAATTTAGTGAAAGAAAATTTAACAATTTAAACGATTCATTAAGTCGTGATAATAGTGATATGTAAACGAGTGGAAAATAAGTCTTCCAATAGCACTGGACATATTTAAACCTCTTCAGCTTCAGTCGTCGACGGAACGAGAATGAAGCTGTACGAGCTGACCGACGTGAAGCGAATTTATAGTCGTGCGGAATTAGGATATCGCCATGGACGAGCGCGAAATTGACATTATATCTCGCATGACCACTCGTTTCCTCCATAGCCCAAAGATTGCTCCATTCACAAACGACGAATGCGAGATTAGGTTTGAGAATCGCTGTGCCACCGATGTCAGCTTCCGCCGAAAAAAGAATTCTTTCGCAATCACGAAGGAGTTTGAATGTCATCAACAACACTCAAATTCCTCTTAATTTCATCAAATCACGTCATGTGCTCCGACTCGCACTATAAAATTCCAGAGACTAGCGTCAGATGTAGAAAACGTGACGTATCTTATCTCGTTAAAACTCATTTCGAAATCAAGTCGCTATGATTATTATGACATTCCAAAAATATCAACTCTCTGAAAACATACAAAAAATGTTCTGTAAAATATATTAATTTCATGTATCAATTAATATATATTAATTTTAGATATTTCTTGAGAACTAGAATTAGAAGTTATACAAAATAATCTCGTTGAATAGACTTTTAGAGAATAATATATAATGTAACACACAAGTGATTATATCTCGATATTTATTTAATTCTGCTTCTATATCAAAACCGGAGAGAATTGTCGGATTCTGTCAATTATCTTAATTTTTCTCGGGACAGTTAGCTCCACTTTCGTGGAAAACTTATCCACGTGGTAGATATCGCATCGCAAAATGGCGCCAGTCACGACGTGACAAGGTCGCGTTTGTGTGCTCGCCTTCGCGATAAGTCGTTGATAATCGTTAACCAACCGTTGTCGATGTAATCGCTCCGATTACGGGACTGGCTCTTCCCGCCAAAACGAAGATTACGTGCGCGATCTCAAGGAATCTATCACTGGTAGAGAGTAAGACAATTTCTTCTCGGAAAACAAAACGCTTGAAGGGGCAATTATAGAAGCGCTCTCTACTTCGCACCTAGAATTTTCGACAATCGCCTTCCAAGGAGTCACAACTCGAATCTACCTGGAGGAAATTCCATGAAACTTTTTTTTATACGTCACGTTAGAATAGCTCATTTTACTATCTTGTCCTCTTCCTCCTATTCTATATTACCACAGCAAATTTCTATAAAGAAATCTAATAGAATATTTAGAGTATTGGAAACGGAAATCGAGAGCTCCGTTTAAAATTTACTCTCGGAATAGAGTAGACTCTAATGTCTTGGCTCCTGTCCATCGATGTTACTTTTCGAGACATACGCGCAAAAATTGTCTGCCGAGTGGAAGTTAACTATGCGTGACGAAACGTCAGGCGGCTGGACGCGTCCGTTAATCGTTAGACTGCCGGCGACTGTATTAGCCAAGACAACTATTCTACACCCTCGCATTCGCACAGACCTCCAAATGGTATATTTTAGTACAGTAACAAAAATACCCTCCATCGAGAATCATCATTAAAAAGAGATTAACTCGTGACGCTTTTGTAGTATTTTTATTGAGAACCGTCAGTGCTTTTCTAGCAAAATTTATTGACAAAGGAGCACATTAATAATAATATTTTGTTTTTGGATAACCAATTTAACATTTAAACTTTAAAGGATCAAAACTTTAAAAGCTTAAAACTTAAAAGTGTCTACCTTAGGATATATAAAAGATACGTGTTGGCACGATCTAAGGAAGGAAAAAGCATTTCAGAATTATTCTGAAAAATTAGAAACGAGAAAAGTAGGCATGCAATCTACATTTCGCCTCGATCCCTTCTCGTCATCTCGGTATGGTCCTGACCTAACGTTCCCAATTTATCCCGTCGATCGTGAGAATTTCGACCGGCACTTGACTTGGAGGCTCCGAGTCACGCCCGAGTAGTAGTCGGTCGGCGGGTTCTCCCGCAGCCGAAGAGAAGAAATGTGGTCAAGGTCGCGGATGGTCGCGCGCGCGCGCGAACACGCGTGACGTATGGAGCTGCCTCCGCCGCCATCGCGACCACCGCCGTCATCTCCACCGAGGTTGAAATTTACATCGCGAATAGCCGCCAACCTCATCTCCTCGGCTCTCCTCCGCCTCGCCCGCCGAAAAATCGGTTAGTCACACTCGTCACGTTCCGCGGCCATGCCTGGTATCCAGATCATAAATTCCATTGACAACTTTGTAGTTCTCGTGCGCTCTCGCGCTCATCGGCTACCTCATTAGAGCGTGTTAATGCACGCACGTGCACATCGCGTCGAAGCGCCGTTTGAGGCCACGCTTCACCCTTGAACTTCTCTGATGGGGAAACGGTCGAAACTAATCTTCGGCGACACGAAAGAGCTTCGCATATGACGAAAAAAAAACTTGGAACTATTAGAAATTAGAACCACGTATTTTTTTCTCTTTTTTGAAGACAGTCTTGCGAAGTTAACACGACACATTTGATTTTAATCAAATATTATCGAAAGAATAAGATTGAAAAGACGATTAGAATTATGGTATTATTGAAACTGTTTTTTGGGGGGGAAAGGGGTGAAGATCTTTAAGAAGAAAAATATGTTTGCAACAAGTTGTTTGCACAGATATCTTTGATGTCACGAAATTTGTATTCAAAATATTCTTTCTCGCGTATTTTAACACTATCAGAACAGAATTAAGTATATTTCAAGAAAAGAGGACCTTGATTTTAAATTCAAAGAATCTCTTAAAATATTTTTCTATCACTTTAGGAGGAGGAAGAGGAGGAGGAGGAGGTTTTCTTTTGCATATAATCGTACCTCGTATAAAGCGCGCGAGAGCTACTTAGAAGTGAGCTACAGGAAGGAGAGCTGGAAACGAGCCTCTTGGGGCGATTCATGGCGAACACTTTCTCTCTCCCTTTCGCTCTTTCTTTCTCTCCCTCTAGATTTCGTTAGCAATACGGTCGTTGCTTCTGCAGCGTAAGGGCCGATCCTCGGATACAATGCCGCGTGAAGAACGTTACCGACGAGCCGAGGCCAGAACTAGTTTGGTGGGTTGTTGAGTTAGGTTTTAGGAGAACTCTACCAAAGCCGCGGTCTAATCGGGCTTTAGGCAGCTCGCACGCCGCTCTGTCTAGCAAACGATCAAGCTGTGTGCTCGTTCGCATCGTCATTTCAGAGTTGCTAGTATTGAAACGCGAATTATATTTCGTATTTCGAAATGTTTGGGATTAATTATTAATTAATTATCGATGATAAGCTGATATCTTACTTCAGATAGATGCACGAAAAAAAATAATTTTGCTGTTGCAGCGAAACTGTGGCTACTAGTTCATACATATTCGAAGCAATGATGAAATTTTGCTATTATAACTAATTTGTCAAATTATTACAGTAAAACACACGTATTTGGCAAAACAGCCATTTTGTTTCTATAGCTAAATAATTTGCTAATGCAGCAAAGTTATTTTTTAACTTTAATAAAATTAATATTTTTGACAAATCGTATTGCTATAATGATGAAATTTGCTAAGGCATTATAATATACTTCACGGGAAAAAGATTATAGCTAATCTAGCAAATCTATTCATAAAAATATGGACAACTAACATAATTCACAAAATTTCTTAGTGTGACTATCCAATAATCATGAAGTATAAAAGAAGTTATAAAGTGTATCATAATTATATAATTATAAATAATATGAAATTAATAGAGAAATATATATTAATTAATATATCAAATTTATCTTTTAAATTTATTCAATAGTTTTTCTGGAAATTATAATTATCTCAAAATTATTATTTATATAATGTATATTTTTATATTGTAAACACAAAGCTACAATATTATAACATGGACGAATTAATTTTTTTCTATAGATAACATTAATAGTCATTATAAGTATATATTTTATTAATTACAATAATAACCTATCATCTTGTTTAGATTCTTTTTTGTAAGAATCTGTTGTGAATTAGAATATATATATATATATATATATGGAAACATTAGCAAGAATGTTCTCAAAGGTCGCATTTTCCTTAAATTCCACAGATGATGTAGTAATGCGCCGTGCATGCATGTGCGTGCACAGCATGCGTCTTCCTCTTTCACAGCCGGCGTTCGGGCACGCCATTCTCTTCAGCGCGATCTCGAAGACACGAAACCTAAAAGTCGGTGCCGAGACACCAAACAGGAAGCTGCCACATTCTTCCATTCTGGCCACCTCCTATCACTTTCTTCTTTCCTCGTAACACGCCGGCTTGTAACAAATTGACCAACCGTTATCCGTTGTGCCTTATAACCCTTGCCGCGTGATTTATTATTTATTAAGAACTTCAAAGCCACCCGCGAAATAATGTCATAAACTAAACATTCCATTTTGCATTTATTTCTGCATATTTTGCTTACTATTATTAACGCTGAACATCTCTGTGCAGTATATTTTAATTTCATAAAAAGAAAAACGAGTAATTTGAGAAAATTTAATTTTTTGGACTTGATAAAGTTTAATAAATTTAATAAAATGTACGTTTTTAAAAGAGAACACGCCGCAGTTGCTACGATGGGACGTGAAACGGTTTCCGAGCGCGAGGGTTTACACCCACTATGCAATTCCGACAGCTAGACCGAGCAGATGCTCCTAGGAATACATTATTCGCATCCAAAACTGCCTGTACTTAATACACTCCATTTTCAAACGTCTGCAAAAGACGTCCCATTTGTTCGAGATGTATTTCGCTCTTCCTTCCATCGAGAAATAGATACCTGAAACGGAATTGCCTCAGTTATTTCAACATTTATATAATACTATAATTTTGACACTCTATGCTATTCCCAACTTGATAACAATCTAAAATATGTTTGACAAAATACATACACATTAAAATATATACATTTATAATAAACTGTCATAAAATATCTACATTCTATAAATAAGAGAAATCTATGAGAAGTATATCAGCTATTCTTTCTGAAAGCCATTTGCACGAGTCATGTTTTCGAAATTGTTATTAAGATACATCGCATCAATTCGTATCCGTGTCCTGCTTGATTCCGACGTCACGCAAAAAGTTCATCGTCATACGTGCACCGTAATTCGACGCACCTTGTTTCGAAAATAAGTCGCTTAAAGGAGCTCTTCGTATACAAACAAAAGTCTCCCAAATGAAAAAAAGAAGTGCAATGACTCCATATTATTTCTCGCACCTTTTCTCCCAAACATACCGCGCACCTCCACATATGTTTATACGACCGAATAAACATGTCCGCGCAATCTCTTCCGTTTTTGTAATCGCTGCCCGCGGCCCGGCCGGCTTGATTTGTCGCGTGCCTGCTCGGGACCACCTGCCCCCGAAAAAAGTTACCTGTTAACAGTGCACCGGTAACCGACACTGATGGGGCCTTACGATTCGCCTCTCCTCCTCGTACAGACCCGGACAGCCTACGGGTCCGACCGATTCCACCGATCGCAACTCATACGGCGGAGTAGTCGCGAGTCGAAAGCGCGATAATGGCAGAAAGGAGAACGCCAATTATTATAATAAGAGTTTTTCCAACGACGATGGGAACGATCATTATCATTTTATCCGTTGCACCTGATCATTTATTATATCTTGGAAGTAAAAACTCCTCTTTAAGATTAGCGTTTTTTAAATAATTGAAAAATTAATTAATCTTGTCTAGACAAATGGAAAATTTAAATTGATTATTGACATTAAATATGTACATGCATTTATATATACTGGAGCGGAGAGGACTTTATTTTCTCGAACGGTTCAAGTAAACATTTCGGATTTATCGCTTCTGATCTAAAGAGATTACTCTCTCTTTCCTTCTTTTAGTTTTTACGGCTCGTGAAAACTTACGCTTGCATTGCCGTGCATCGCGCTTCTCACCGATGACTTTGCCACGTGCCGTTATCTTCGCGGTGCATAGAAATTGGTGCAAGGTGCAACCATGACCGGCCGTGCGTTTGTCCACGAGGCTGTACAATGTGTCACCGAGACGAACCGTCCGGGTGATATCGACTAGTATAAACTGTTGTAGTATCAGCCAGCTGCGACATCGCTTCGAAATCTGAATAAAACAGCAAACTGAAAGTCCGCTAACACGTACTTGTCACTCTTCTCTCTTCACAAAATGTGATACAAATGTGAGACACATTCTTTAAATTGAAGTTCAACCTCTACATTAAATCCTTCTTATTTGCAAACACAAAATATCAGAGATTATTATGTATTATGATATCTGTTTGCGGTAACTCTTTTCTTGAGAAGAATGTGTTTATGTGTGTCGAAAAATATTTTATTTTTTATTTAATCACAAGAGTTACCACAGATTTTATACCTGAAGCAGAATTTTAGATGTTTCAAAAATTATAGAATTTAATATTAGATATAGAGTGACTTTTTGTAAGAGAAACTCCGTATCTCCGAAAAGAGAAAGTACTATTTTTAGCACCATGTAAAGAGATAGCAATAGTGTATTTCTCTTTACTCGTTCTTTATATCATTCTTTTATCACAAAACGACTTCTTCATCATCATGAATCTTTTCCTCTAGCATGAACTCGTGAAAGTGAAAAGTTTCATTAATAAATATTGAACTCGTCAATGAAACTTTTTACTTTTCACGAGTTTACGCTAGAGAAAAAATTTATGATTGAGTCCGTGATATTTATGGAAAAGTTGATAAAAATTATAAACAATATTTATCACTTTAAATTTGCTTAAAAGAAAATTTGAAATATTTTAAAATATTAAAAGGCTCATGAATCTCTGAAAAGATATTTCTTTTCAGAGATTCATGCTCTTCCAGATGTTCGATCTCTTATTCGTTCAACTCATTCTCTATTTGGTTTTTTGATCTCTTTTCCCTTTTATTCTCTTGTCACATTTATTTTAATAACTTCTTTATAGTTACAAATACAGTTTTAACTCAAAATCACGATTATATTGTCATATCGCCTGTGCACAAGAAAAGTTATACAAGTAAAAAAATATCTTACAGTTTTTGTATTTTTATAATTTATCAACTCGAAAACATATGTACTTTTATCCAGAAAAATGTCATGTGTAGTTACAAAAAAAATACAAATCTGAAAAGCTATGGACATTTTTAACTCTTTGTCGAGCGAAAATCATAATAAAGCTCAAATTATCAAAGCTCATGATTCAAGAAAAATTATAATCGCTGCATTTATTATACATTTAGATGCATGAAGTCATTAATATAATATACATCTAAAAAAATTTTAAAATTGTTCTCCTGTAAGATTACTATTTTTGATTTGTGCCACTTCGCTTACGCGATATGATATGTTAGTTTACATGATTTCTGACCGTTCGTACGTGATTTAATTGCATAACAAATCTCTCTGTTTCTTTCTCTCATTATTTTTGGCAGAAATAATTATTTTTTGTTTCATTCTTAATCTCTTTAACACTATTTCATAATTGAATTCTATATTTTTATGAATCTTTTACATATTTCTTTTCTCTATCTTTTCAAGGATGTTTTTCAAAATATGTTTATCATCCTTCCTCTCTCCTCTCTTTTTCTCTCAAAATCTCTACTGTCTTTGTCTAAGTGACCTCTGCCCGACTGCTCGGAGACACGTGTTTGTTTTAGATACTCGGCCATTGACTTCTCCCAAGCGCGCAGCGTCACTGTCGGAGTTTTTGGCGGAACGAAAGCACCTAGCGTCGCGATCGAAACCGCTTTCTGTCCCGCGTTTCTACTCGTCGTCCTCACAGCCCACATTTAACGTTAAATATAGCTAACCGATTCTGAGTTCAGTTAAACACGAGAGAGAACGCGAAAGTCTTCTCAATGAAACGAATTCCATTTCTCTTAACCCTTTCGACCTAGTTCTTCTGCGTTATTTTGAATTTTACATATGTACAAAATATCGGTTATTAATTTTATTTTTCTACCATCTAATTATCATTTAATTCTTTCCATTATCTCGATTGCAGTATTTATTTTGGAATCGTGTATAAATGTTAAAAATATATTATAATATAGCAGACAAATAATTGTATCATTAAAAGAATCAACGGAAATATACGCATCGACAAAAAGAATTTATCTCAATATTTTTGTAAATATTGAAATTTTGGAATTTATCAAGAAGTTCGACATCACAATACGGCCGTATGTCCCATTAATCTCTAACCAGCGCTCATCACCGATGAAATCTGCCAATTAGCATCCAGAGTGAATTCCGAACAGATTTGTGCGACAGATTTCATAATAAGACCCTTTCATATGTTTTCTTTATTTCATCAGGATTCATTGAATTTTCTTTAAAATAGAAAATTTTTTAATAGAAAAAAGTTGTTCTATTTTTTCTTAACTAAATTTTGAAAGTAAAAGAGAGAGTGAGAGTGAGAATGGATTTTGTTGAAAACGTTAAAAGAAACATCGTCGGTTTCTTTGAGGTGTTAATATAAAAGATCGAGTGGTTCTTGTGCGTGCGTGTATAGAGAACGTAAATGGACAATGAAATCTCGTTTCTCGGTCAATTTTAACTGGACATCAGCTTGACAGAAATTTCATTTAAGACTTAATGATAGCGGCATTGAATGCGAAGGGATGAAAGCTCGCGATAAATGATAACGGTTACGGGGTTAAGGGCGAAAAAGAGGTGGAGCACACACGATGTCTGGCCCACGTGCGCATAATTGTCAGGTACACGCGGAGAGAAACCCAAGTCTTTCGACAGGTGTCAATGAACCGGTCAACGACGTATCCGTCGGAGGATAAGCGACGAAGAGAAGGCGATAGCCCCGACGCAGGGAGAACGGGCGGGAAAAAAATACGAGCGAGGCTCGTTCGCACCTGCCTCGGCCGTGCGAGTCGAGCTCACGGTGATTTCACATTTCGTGGTTCGCGAGGCAGACGTGCGTCTCTGAATGCGGCATGAAAACAATTTTCCACACACGAAAAAGGGCGGTTAAAAAAACTTGCTATCTTAGTCTGACAGGAATAGGGAAAGTGAGGAACATTACGAGGGTTAAAAACCTAAGGATTCTCAAAGAGATGAGAAAATTATGAATTAAGTAACATTAAATCATATTTTTAATTTCCTACTGAAAATAGACGAAGTATTTATTAATAATTTATAATATGAAACAATTGTATAAATTAAAACAGAGATACATGTAATATGTGAAGCGAAGAAATAACATATTCTAATAGATATGCAAAAAAAATACTACTCATGATAGACACTTATTCATAACGCAGACATTTACACTACAATGGAATCTGCCGCTCATTTTAGGAAGCAACGTTATTTCTTCATGCGTGTTTTACGATTTCACGGAAGGAGAGAGACGAGACGAAAGAATTAGCTTTCGTGACTGATATATTCGGGAAAATTATGATTTCATGGAATTATACATTTCTCAAACGTAAAATGGATTTCTCACCTTCAACCAAAGAATTGTACCAATTAGATATACTTATCTTCAGAATGTATTTTATTCTTTTCAAACACAAATTTTCTCTTAGTAGTTATTTTATTATATTTGATTACAAGTCGTTCTCGTAGCAGCATAAATGATGACACTTATAAATATTCATTATTATTCGTTGTCATTTATTTTATTAGTTTTTTTCTAAAATTAGTATGCTTATTCCATATTTAAATACATTATTTGAAATTTTATTTTACTTAGTTTATTAATTCTACAACATCGGATGACGTCTAATGATGGAAGAATACGGGGGACAATTTGGAAAATTTGTAACAAAAAATAGAATAATAATATTCTAAATATCTTGCTAAAAAAAAGTTTTTAGCAAAATTGTATATTTGCATTACGATACTCTTAATGATAAAAAACGACGATGTTTTTTCCCATAAAAAATTGAAAGTAAATCACAATTACTTTATCATAATTCAATTCTTGATTAACGATAAGAAAATCAGTTGACTGCTTTAGAAACATACGAGAATAAAAATTATGGAGATTTATGGAAAAAAACCTTAAAAAATCGACAAAATCTTATAATTAAGACGTATATGTTTTTATACTCATTTTGTGTAGATTCTTCTGCGAAAGAAGCTTCTTACATTGCAAATTTCAGTAAAAGATAATGCGATTCATATGTGAGAAAGAAATCACAAATAAAAAATCTGTAAAATTGAAATTCTTACAATACTTTAGGAGACATGATATCATATTATACATACAGAATATAAAAATTGACAGTAATAAAATAAACTTAGATATGATTAACCTTAAATTAAAATATGTTCGGAAATCGTATCAGTTGATAATCAGGATAAAAGATCATCATGTCAATCTTAATAGATAAGCAATAAGGGAATTACGCGGGATTCATATTATTTGTCTAATTAGATTAAAGATATAACTCAGAAATTTTGTGTGTCGTTATGCGTCACTGATTCCAGATAAAAGTTAAGAAATGTATTTATCCGTTGGTGAAAAATCGCGTATCGCACATCCGAATTATCAAACTGTAGCGTGGGCGATACGTTGATGCCCAATGCCGAGCAGCAAGCTTCCCCGATGCGAGAGGAGGACGGCAGTCCGCACGTCGAGAAAAATTACATCGGCACACCGCCATTAATCTCCGAACGAGCGGATATTATTTTAATTCTCAAGTCTCGAGCCCAGTCTCTTCCGAGAACGCCGGCCTTTGTCCCAGCCGGCTGCCCAGAAAGAAAAGTGACCGAGTGATTTAATCTACGAACGAACGAACGAATAGCGCGACCCTGGACTCCTCTTCTGTGTGATGCTCATGCTCGCGCTGTTTCCTCCTCTCCTATCCTCTCCTCTCCTCTCGTCCGCCCGCCATCGGCGAGATTCGTTTTTGCTCGCCGAATTTGCGATGACGACGACTGCATGCTCGAACTCGGGACCGTTTCTCAGGAAAAGTCGCGACGAACTTCCTCCGGTTGTTAAGAGTCTCTCAGAATGTTGACGATTATATTACACTTAATGTCAAAAAGCATGGATCGTTGAACCTGCTGTAATCCCATTCGATAATTCAGCTGTTAGGCAGACTGGCATTTTTCAAAACTTTTCGGATGATAAAACTTGCCAAAACTTACTATTTTAAAATAAAAAATACTTCACAAAATATGTGATAGATTAAATTCACCTAAGCAATAAGATGCTGTATTTTATATTTTCTGAAACTCAATTCGCAAGGACTATAATTATCAAATTATTTCAAGTTTAGAAAAGCAACCATTTATTCTCATATTAAAAGCATGGAAAGAAAATCTGTTAATCGTTAGGTTTCCTCAGAGAAAAAAAAACTGAAATAATCTCCGGGTTTCTGATTTGTTGAGATCGAAACATAGGAAACGGTGTTGTTTATGCACGTTAATGCGTATGCCCTTTTCATTTTCGATGGTCGTAAATTGTTATTGGCCAAGCAGATAAGACCGCAACTTTTGCTCCAAAAGACACCGTCTTACTATATATTCAGATAATGTGGATTCAAAAACGGAGAGCGCGATACCACTGAGAGATACGCGTCTATGCGTACGCGTGCGCGTGTGTGAAATGCTTGTTTCCCTTCATTCTTTGCAACGTGGCCGTGAAACGCACGACCCGGCATTCGTAACGGCTCGAAACTCTGAACTTTGTACACCGCCAGATAATGGCTGTTATCTGCGCCTCCGCGCACAACTTTCATTGACGAGCGTACTTTGAATGCCACGAGCGGAATCTAAAAATGCATATTACGTTCCGATGTCGTAAGAAGCAGGTAAACAACCAAGGCAAAAACGAGGAAAAGAATTAATTTTATTTTTTATTTATGTCGAAATTTATTACATATAGAAAAATATATAAAAATTAAACATTTGACTGCTTGAAATATATAAAAAGTTAAATATCTAAAATAAGATAAAAACAGTAAAGAAACTCGATTAATTTTTACTTCAGAATCCCGAACTCCAGTCATCAGTTGACAACTTTTCAATAATAAAGCTTCTTTATTTTTGCTGAAAATAATGTCAACAAAAAAGCCTGGCGCAAGAAAACAGTTGGATTACATTTGGACGAGACTTTTTCGAGTGCGCGATGCACTCCTTTTAGACAGTATCATGTCATTTTCGCGCGATGACTCGTGCGATCTGGAATATCATACCAATGAACGATGCAATGTCCTTCGTATTACGAAACGTATTACTTATCGCATGACGCAACATTTCTCTTAATTTCATCAAAATTAATTACCGGCAAAAACATCACTCGATCATCGGCATTTCGATACAATAAACGTTCGATTAGGAAAGCGCATCGTAAATGCATTGCATCGAACTCACCTTCGCTGTCTTTGGCACAACAACTTTTCTCAGAGAGTCAACATCCGTAAATTAAAGTGATTGCTTAAGCTACATGATCCTGAAAATTTTACGGAAAGATATTGTAAAATAATTAATATTAATACCGAGTTAATATACTGAAAATTATTTTTAATAACAATAATACATTCCTCAAAAAAAAGAGAAAACAATTAATATAAAATTTTTAATTTTATCTGTTTTTATAAATTTTTACAAATTTAATACATTTATCAGTTAAATAGCTAAACTAAACTTTAACTCTATAAATTTGAGTTTTTTATGATAACTAATATAAAAATATATAATAAATATAAATTATAAAATAATATATTACTATAAATATTATGATTTATAAGATTACAGAAACTCGATTTCAGAGCCAAAAAAAAATAATTAGCATCTATGAATTTAAAAGCTAGGATTTTAATGATCGAATCATACACTAATAACTGATATGTTGAGTGTAAAATCGTTGCTCCGAGTGAAATATCGAAACTACATTCGATAATGCTTGCTGCTTAAGAGCCGGATGTGTGCAGCTCGTTTTTGATCGATAGAACCAAGGACGACCCGTCAGGCTCGCACGTTTAGAACATCCCAAATTTGCTTTGCGTCAGGGCTCATGTACAACCCCTTTATAGTGTTAGATTCATTTTTATGAAATTTTATTTTATTTAAGATAAGATTTATGCAACGATTATAGAAAATTATAGGTTATCTTACAGTCGACGAATCAAAATGTATAAAAATTCATGTATTACAAAATATATAAAAATTCATTACGCTTATTACAATGTTATTACAATTTTTAACAAGATAAAAAAGAATTGAACAGTGTGGGAGGGGGTTAACGTGCAATCTCCCATACATAAACAGTCACGAAAGAGGAAGTAATTAGTCCACCAAAGCAGAGAAAACGTAGTTGGCTTAGTAGACCATGGCGCGTATTCATATTCCACGTTAAATGTTAAAAGTGAGATATAAATATATATACACACACAGTTTTATATATATATATATATAAAATTAAAGTGAGAGTGTGTGTGTGTGTGTACATATAAGTACATGTATATGATGATTAAGGTATAATGTTACGGCAAAATCACAGTGTAAGGATTATTCTGACTGCGAGTAGCTGGTCGAGGATGAGCATGTTGCGTTTGGCGCGCTTTTCTGCACGGATTCTCAGTCAGGACCTATCTTAACGTGCGTGGGTCCGCTCGCTTCATTCGGCAAACTAACCTACCCGTCTAAGTAATCCATTGTGCTTCTCGTGTTCTCTTTGTGTGGCCGCTCTCACGGTGAGGGATCGGCGCGAGGGTTAGAGGGATAGAACGATGGAAAGAGAGAGAGGTAGGAAAAGATGATGGAAAGAGAGAGAAAGACAGAAAGAGAAGTGAGTGAGAGGGTGTGAGGATGCGGGAGATAGAGCAAAAGAGGCGGGATCGAAGATGAAGGAACGAGAAAGAGGAGCCACAAGGCCAACCGAGTTCTAAACGATTCCGGTTGCCTTACGCTTCTGCCGCGCTGTGGAGATTGACTAACTGGTCCAGTTCTATTTGGCTGGAAAATTGTCGATAGAAATGCGCGATACTTTTTTGAATACGAAGTTCTAAATTCTCTTGGGGCAAAACAAGAATAGCTGGATTTTCATGTACGTATAGGAAATGGTAAATTTCCTTGAAAATCATAGGTCTGTATTTATCGCCGTGTGTATCACTTATATCGATGTTTTCAATAAAATATGAATAATTTTGCACTAAGCTTTTTAGAGACAACGCAACGCAAGATTCGCATAAAATACTGTTGTATGATAAATATTCAATGCAAATAGAATTAGTTAAAGTTATCACAGTTATATCACAAAATCACAAATTCCGAGTTCGGTCCTGTAAAGCACGATTAATTTTGTAATCTTTTAACAACGTGAAATAGAAATTGCAAGCGTTTTTTAAATTAAATAAACGTATGTACGCACTATCTCTAAAAACTACTTTTCCTCGTATCTCTAAAAAGTTTATTGGAAAATTGTTTGTGATTTTATTGAAAACATCGGTGAATGCATATGAGATACACAGGACGATAAATACAGATAATGCTCTCGTATTTGTTCTTGTTACCTGTTGCCTTTCTAACATTTTCTACCGTTTGAATCATGTCTCTGATGATTTCTCATTGTGCAAAGGACTTCACTGATATTCATCATGATACGACGCGACCTCGGAAAGATATATTACTTAAAATCACGCGATCAATTGTACAACTTTATTCTCAAATAATCCTCCATTTACATAACGTTTCCTGATCTTAAAGGCCACCTTCGAGTTAATTACTCCACCCCTTCTCACATCCCGTCGCTTTTTAATGATTATTACTTCGTCATTTTTTTCACATACTTACCTGTCCCGGAACAATTCTGCAGCAGTCAAACAATTATGTCTATTTTCAAATACGTTATGATAAAACTAAGTTCGAACGCCTGAAAAGGGAGAACGGTTCAAAATAAAACGTGAAAATTATGCATTCTAAGTAGTTGCTTCTTTTATTTATTTCTAAGTTGAAACCAATAGAGCTTTAATTATTGACTTAGCAGTCTATTTATTTCCTTCCGTTTTCTGGATACAATGTTCTTATCAACTCGTGTTACGTGATACGTCGCGTGAGTCACGGCTCGTGAAAGAAGTATTTCCGTGGGACTGAGGAGACAAGTCGAGCGGTAACCCAATAGTAATTTATGTACCTAACCGTGCCAACCGCCGTGTCCACGGCATCGGCATTCAGCATCGGCCTGGAATGCGCAACAGGAACCTGTTCTCATTCCCATTCCCATTCTCGTTCCCGACGCGCACTACCCAAATATTTCATTACTTCCCCGTGAAGCCGATGTACTCTTGGGTTCTCTTCGCCCCTATCTTCCCTTCGTCTGTAACACCTCCTTGCCTTTTCCCAGTAGGAATATTCAATATTACGTCATTCAATAATCGTATTTAATGTGTCGATAATAAATTCGACTGAAATATTTGAGACATTCATGTGTATGAAAGTTAATAAATAATAACTGAATAATATAAATAAATTATATAAACCACATTACAACAAAAATTGTAAGCAATACAGGAGAAATTCACAAAATTAAATAATCATTGTAGTAATCTTTGAATGAAATAATCAAAAGTGGATAGCTGAGACATAGAGGTGAATAACTATCAGTGAAACTCTCATCATATCAGTCAACGAGATAGAAAACTGCTGACGTTGCATTTCGGATGCACTTTCGGGATCTACCATCGTCGGTTGAGCTTCATCTCTTAGAATCATGTTCCATACGAATAATCGACATAGTGCGGGTAAGAAACGGTGCATAATAACTGATATTTAATATCATGGATACGGTGATCCTGTTTGTCACTCTACACTTACGTTTACATTCGGCTGCAGCCATAATATTATCTTTTAGCGATAATTCCGGGGCGATATGTAGCTTTTTATAATTGATAGATACGACAAATAAGTTTATTCGCATACAATAAAATGTTAATAACATATCTCGAATGTTAATAGTTTAATATTTAATTTTATAAAAATGTATAAAATTGTATATATACAAATTTTTATATAATACTACTTTCTTGTATATTCATATTAAAATACCTTCAAGTATATTTCCCTAATTGTAAATTTTGAAATCTAAAGCTTCAAAGGTTTTGATTCGATAAAATTCATTCAATATCCAAAGTAGAGCTCTTTAGATTTACACTGTATAAAAAACTTGAAACATCGCGTATTTCGTTATTCGGCAAATTTACTCGTTCAAGATATGAGGAAGATTTAAAAAAAAGAAAGAGAAAAATTGAAAATGAGAATATATAAAAATATATATAGGTACGTTGTACACGACAATTCTAGGTCCGGATAACGCGTTCAAATTCGCTGCTAGCTCGCTTTAACCTAACCCTAACTGGCAAGGAAGAAGACGAAGAGAAGAAGAAGAAGAAGCGGGCTCACCTACCTGGCGTAGCTCCGCGTTGTAGGGAAAAGAAGGGCACTGGCAGTGGACAGGCAGTGCGGGGCAAAGGAGAGAGGGATGAGGTAGAGTAGGGTAAGAAGGGAGAGACAGCGTGTACTAAGGAGACCTTGAAGGCTGCTGGCCGGGTGCCCAGGTCTAGTACTGACCCACTATAAAGGCACTTGCCGTCCTGCTCAAACGTCAGGACCGCCGCCTAGCACCCTCTCCCTCGGGAGAGAGCGCCTGCTAACCTACTACTCTCCTGCCCGCACTCTCGCTTCGTTCACCGCATACACCGGCTCGGCTCGGCTACGAAACCCGCTTCCAGACCCGGACCACGAGAGTTTAGAAGCTCTCCCCGAAACGAGGGCGCTCCATCTCGCTCCCGTCTTCCCTTCCTCGTTTCTTCTTTCACTCGTCGACTCGTGATCCCCTGCGCCCGCTCGCTACCTTCACGATCTCGTTTTCACTCCCTCTTTTTAGTCCCCCTCCCTCTTTCTCTTTCTTTCCTTCATCTTCCTGTGGCCCTTCTCCGAATACTCGTCTGTCCTCTTCACGTCGTCACTACCACGTGTAACTCGCCCCTTCTGTGTTTCTTCTTAGTTCCTCTTTCTCATTCTCATTCTTTCTCTTTCTCCGTCTTTTCAGCGCCGATGCTCTCTTCCTCACTTTCTCTCCCTTTTCTGTCGCTCTCTTTCATCAACTCTAATACAACACGCGCGTCGAAGAGGGAGGAAGAAAGAGAAAGAGGGTGTGCACGTTTTGGAGGAAGTAGTACCATCTAGCATAGCAACTGCTGTTTCTGCATTTCTTCGCAGCACGCCTCATGCGAGATGCTGGATATTTTAAGCGTATAACGGGTGTCCCATCAACGAAACGAAGCGCCGGAGCTTTCCCGGAAGCTCGCGGATGTTTACCAACTCGGCTCCCGTAATAATTCTTATTATCGAAAGGAACTCTCACATTTATTACATGCTCCACTTATTAAATTTGCTTAAATACATGCAAATCAGGGAATAATTTTTTATATAAAAACCTTTAATGCAGCTCAATTATGAACAAGATAAATAGAAAAAAATTTGCAAAAAATCACAAAATGTTAGGATCAGATAAAATATATGTATCGCACATGTACAGCACATACAATATATAATTTAATATTATAACTTTAAAAGGGTTGAAATGAACAATAAGTTAATAATTATTAATTATATAATCTTACTTAAGAAACCATCTCACAAAAAGAGATCTTTGCAAATCTTCACTAAAAGGTCTTATTAATAATAACTAAATATATTTTATTTCATCACATCTTTTATATACAAAATTTCCGGTATTTTCTACGGATATAATAAATTTAATATAAAAGAAAATCATCGTCTAACATTACGCCACTCTTGACAGATGCTCTACACATCAACGATCATGTAAACGTAAGATCTGTAAGTGCACCGCTCTATTAATTGTACATTATCTGCTTCCTGCCAAAGAGCGAAAGCATTAAAAATTTCTACCCCACTTCATTTTAGCACCTATCTGTTAGTATCATTGTTATCCCTGTTGTTATACCTGTATTGTCATCAGTGCCGTCGCGTTTTGTTGTACCGAGGCTTCTCGAGCCCCACTTTAGCGAGTGTAATGGCAAAGTTAACCCCACTGGTGCAATCTCGTCCCATCTTTACGGCTCGTCAAATCGGGCGTAAAATGCGCGGCGTATTTAACGCGGCATAAGAATCGAATTAAAGCCTCGTCAGGACGCGTACCTCTCCCTGGACTCTGTACCTCTCTCATTCTCTCGCCATCGAATTGGCTTTCGCATGAAACCTGTTGGCTACGCGGTCGAGCACACTCGTCTATATAGGTACACTTACGAATATTATTACTGACGGGGCAGAGCTCGCGAGGGGAGAGACCTGACACGAGACATACTAAGTAGCCATTTAGATGGCCACTCCTTTCCTCTCGTTCATCTACCGCTCTTTATCCCATTCTATCCCGCTGCTAAACGAATGACTGTGAAGGAGAGAGACACGCGAGCACGCCATTTTTCTGCTACCTCGCGCATTCTCTTTATTTCGTTTCATGTCCGTACTTCTAATTCATTCGCATTCCCAAGCCGGCTCGTCCAGCTACGATGTATGCATATCCTCATTGTACTGACCGTAGCATCTAATAGAATCTACGCGAACGAGTTCACCACTTGACCCACACTGTTGTGTACCACGAGAAGATCTAGTCCCGAAATACTTCGTTCAGAGGCAGAATGTTTAAAATCGAGGAAGAGTGTCTTTTCATTTCGCATTCAAGTCGCACGAAATTGTCAGTTTGATTAAAACGACAATTTGTAATTATATAAAAATCTTGAATGCTTATAATAGTAATTAAATTACGCTTATCCTTACAGTATAATAATTAATTTGCGTAGTTATATATAATTGATGAGATGACAACGAGTGCTGAAGATGACAAACGAAATGGTAGCTTCGATTCTAACAAGTCGCTCGCGCTTGATTAAAATTTTAATGGGCACAATCACAGGAACTGGCATCGAAGGCATACACTCGAACCTCAACGGATCCGCTTAACGAGCGTCTATGCCGAACGACCGTTCGGCGCGAGAATGATTCGCGAATCTATTCTTCTCGCGATTCGTGGAACCGGTCATGGGAAATTAGATGGGCTTGACCGGTAAACGACACCTGGCACGTAGGAAACGAAAGAAAATACTTGGTGTGCCATATATACACCCCGCTCTATTATCTACCTCCTCTTTTTCTCATTCTCCTTTTCTTTTTCACTTCTCTCTCTCCCCCCTCCCTCTCCGCCCTTTCTCTTTTTTCTCTAACTATCTCTCCCATTCCTCCTTCTTTGTCGCGAGCTACGAAATGTCAGTTCACATAACCTTTTGATCCTGATTAGAATATGAGTGAGGTGTAGTTGTGGTGATAGCTTTCAGTCGGGTTAATACCGGCTACGGATTTTTGCACCGTTACCGCACACGTGCACGCCGGAACCCGGAAGCGATCGCGCGGAACCGGTGCGGATCCGGCCGCATGTGTTTTTCCATGGGAAAAGTCTCCCATCTCTCCTCGTTTCATCCCTGGGGTCAGAGGTCGAGGCTCAAACAGGTTGTACGCTGACCCATTGATCCAATTCTATCGGTCGACTTGAGACGCATGAGAAAATTGCGATGAAAATATCTACTTGTAATCTCGTCAAACTTTATGGTGGAGAATCGAAGCTTAATTGAGAACAGAATGCTAAAATAATAACAGTGAAAGTGAAATGTCGACGTAATTCTTCTTAAAACGATATATTGAAGCTGTAAGTACGTGATATTGAGGCTCAATAAATCAATATCGTGCTCTTATAACAAGCTTATTAAAAAACTTGATTCTAAAGTGTCTTTATCACAAATAGAATCGCTGAATTTAATTAGAAAATTATTTAAATTAAATGAAGTAAATTATTCTAATAGGTTTAATAATAATATTAAATTAACATTATATAATAAAATATGTATAAATATGTTTATACAAAATTAATATACGTAAAAGTGTGTTTAATATTAATATTTGCAAATTAATAGATATTTGCGACAAAGATATCGCGATTTGGAAAAGTTAAATCATTTGCACACTAAAGGGAAAAAGTTTTAATACGATATGAGATATATTAATTTTCGCGGTTGAATAACTAACGGATTATTTGCGCCTCGACAATGAAATAACCGTTAACTTTCGTCGGTTCGGCTTCTAGTATGTGAATAGATGAAAGGACACCCTTTACAATAACAAGGCCTGGACCGCGAGATTGGTAATCGCTCTATTTACTAGCCGCGCCGTTGTGTTGTTACGTGTCCATGAATTTCGTACGCCTCTTTAAAGACACACCTAAAAACCAGCTCCTTCGTTTTCGTTACAGGATATACCTATCTCGGATCCTCGCTCGTTGTAGAGCCGTCCGTAGCCAGCGCAGCAAAGAAACGGTAAGTTACGAAAATTTCACCATTAAAAATGCGACGAGAGCATGGCTTTTATATACGTTGAGAGAGAGAAAGAGAGAAAAGAGGGAAAAAGATATGTAACTTTTACAAAAAAAGAAAGAACCAAACGTCTTTGGAACTATGTATTTATTAAAAGAAAAATATAGGTAATTATCGTTTGCTGAATTTTTCAAAGTTACACACGGTAATCAATGTCATGCACAATCATTCCAACAGAATCCAATTGTCATGATTAACAAGTTCTTTACATCGTCATGAATTACAATAGGAATTAAAATCCTGTTCAATTTTTTTTACATGTCATCAAGATGAATTTTATCAAATTAATATAATATTAATTATTTCACTTTCTCGCGTATTTTATTTGATTTGTCGAAGAGGATAAAAATTTCATATGTCGCAGATACCTAACCGGTGCGGTCGTAATGAAAAATTCTGTTTATGCGTGTCGCACAGCTTAATGTGTCGTCATTTAGAGACGATGGATATTATAAAATGATCTCGTGTCGTGTTGCAGACCCTCGCTCGGTCGTATTAATAAAGTCGTTAAAACCGCTACCGCTGCACCATTCCTTAACTGATCGCTGTAAATTCGTGTAATGCAGGAAGCGACCGTCCTACCGCGATTTTTTATTTATTAAAGTCGGCATCGAGCACATTATTCAATCATTATTTTCGGCGATTATCAGGTATTTCCGTTAATATACGCGTGCCGATCACGCGTCTCTTCTCGCACATATTTCGCATTTAATTTTTCTCTCCTTTTCCTCTCTCTCTCTCTTGTTGACTGCACTCGCGAGCATTCGCGGAACTTCAAAGGTTCGTTAACCCGTGCTCGGTTGCACGCAGGCGATCGCAGGAGAGATCGGGCCGCGCGTAATACCGTGCGTAACAAGGTGCGTAATTGGCCGCACGCGAGTAAATGCGCGCGTGCGCGCATGCACAAGAGTTTAAACTCGTGCTCGAACGTGCTCGGGCAAAAATCGCCGGGGATTAAATCGTATCGTCGCAGTGGAACTCATTCCCACTGCACTCTTCTGTGAACTCATTCGTTGCGAAATTTAAAGAGGGATTTACGTACGCTGTTCTTTATCTTTGTTGGAACTAATTAGTGAAAAGAGAAACACTTATCCCGTTTGTTATGCAAGATTGATTTTATAACACCTTTTCTTTTAAAATGTACTCTTTTAGTCATGTAAATTTATCGTTAAGATAAATTGAAGGTAATTAAAGATCATTGAAAGAAGGAACAAATTCTGGAGACTTCGGAGAAAATACATTGTCGTGCATTTTTTATTACGTTATATACTAAATTTTGAAATTTTTCTAAAAAATTGTACTATCTAATTAATGTTTATAAACTTTCAATTCTCATCTTGACAACTTCAGTGCGAATAAAACGCATTAAATTTATTGTGGATTGTCATAAATCATCGGAGCGTATCAAAATGCCTCGTCAAATTCGTTCGAATTGAATCATATTAAACGCACGAGTGATATCACCTTGAGGGACGGCAGATACTATCAATTTTATACTGTCAGCATGCGTTTTGCGAATTTTTTTGCACTGTTCTGCAACGGTTTGCGAAAATGAATCTCATGTTACCACAAAAAAAGATGATCCAAAAATATTTTTATCCGATTTAACGATCGATTTAATATTCAAATAATTACGCTAGCGTTAGTATTGTAGCATTGCTCTAGACCTTAGATAGCATTGTGTGTTCGTGTTATCGTGCATGAAATATACTTAGAACGCTGTTTACACTCTCCACTGTTCTCTTCACATGCTCACATGTACACGGATCGATGGTACGTATATACATTATAAATAGCAGTATGGTTTCATGTACGTCGCCGATAACGAAGCGCCAAGAATCATGATACCATCATCAATCCGATATCATAAAGCAGTCGGCACTTTTTGTCCGCTATAAATCGTCAATTTTTATATCTCGCACAGCAGATTGCTTATTTTACAAGCCAATAGCGATATATAGTAGCGATAATCAGATAAAACCCGCTGTTTATCACTGAATATTTCGTGCACATTCCACATCGTAAGTAACATAATAATATCCCCTAATAAATTGGCATATTAAAGTACGAAATACACGAAATGTTAGGATCCCTTCGATAAATCTGAAATATCGAACACTAACATGAGGCTCTTAATTATTGGTAATATCTCTTATTAATAACAATTGGTACGGTCATCATTTATTTCGATTCCATTAAATATCAAAGAAATGTCAAAGCAATTATGTAAATACTTTTCCGTCCTTTCGTCGTATGCAAGTAAAACAATCAAGTTTCTCAAAAATTTCCAAAGTTTTCGCCAGTAGTCGCGCAGAAGAAACAGCTCGCAAAAAATCCAGGTCTTTCTTTTCTCAATAAACAATGATTCAGTGCCGGAAGGATTAACCTAAATACTTGACGCGACGCGTTTTTGCGAGACGCGCAGTTTGGGAGCCTCTACACAACGCCGCAGAGGCAGCCTCTTTCCTGACGATGAGGCAAGCAATTCGAAAAAAAATGTGGCACCTGCCACTTCTGCTCGCGAGCTACGAACCGAGAGAGAGCTCAGGCTGTTCGTTCGCTCGCTTGTGCCACAACTGCAATCTGTTACCTCACCATCTCTCGGACTCCCGTGCTCGTTTTCCGTTTCTTACTCCATCTTTTCATCCCTTACGCACCGATACTGGTGCCTCCTACTTCTCCTTCTTCATCGCATGAAGCAGTTTGGAGCAATCTTATCGATGCCTCGGGGACGTGCCGCCGCATAAATCGAGAATTTGGCGCTCATTGTCAGTCAAATCAATACTCGACCGAAGATAACGCCAATTAAAGAATGTATGATGGATTATTTTGTCGAATACGACAAATAACATATGCACACGTCATTGAGCGATACAACTGTTCTAATATGTTTATTAAATACGTATTGGTACAATACGCAACTGATAAATTCCACAAGCCATTTGTTTCCTTTTTTTCTATTTTTTAAGAAAATAAAAAACATACGTATTAGTTTAACTAACTTTAAAAGATGTTTTAATTAAATCTTATGAGAAAAATTTTTCAAAATATATTAGGTTCCAGCTTCTTAATTAAACTTTTAACATGACATTTTTGTAATTAAAAAAGAGAGGTGTAGGGTCTTTAATTAACAATTAGAAATTCGCGCAAATAGACGCGATAAAACTCGAAACATGACTGTACTCCATTTTCTTCGTATGTTTACTATGCTTGGGTGTGTGAACGATTTGTGTATTGTGTGAATGCTGCGTGTGTATGTGTGTGTGTGAACGATTCTTCTGCCTGACAATTATAAATATATATATGAGTGTAAATTAAATTCTAGCATTGCCATTGTAATACTGCCCGAATTTTAATATGAAAAGCACAGATAACACTACGATCTTCGCACGATCGTTTCGCGATCGTTATTACTACGCGCCGTGGGAGATCGTTATTCAAGGATGGACGAGCGGATGCCCCGGCCAGGGAAGAGCAGAAGTTTATTATACACTCTATAGAAAGGGACGGAGACAGGGAAACGGGTATCACTTCCGAGTTGTCTTCTGCAATAGGTCGAAGACGCGGCTTCCAGCGGTGAGCTCGCTTGCCGTTTTTTGATGTTTAGGAGCCGATGCATGGCTAAACATTCATTTCCATATAAGCCGATATGTTTCAAATGTAAAGCGACGTCCGCACACACCGGAGAGGTGGAGAAAGAAAGGACGAGGTGGATGAACGAGGGACGGAGGGAGGGTTAGAGGGGGTGAAAAGGAGAGAGGAGGAAGACCGCGTGGAAGCGGCGAACTGGTACGAGCGGAAACTAGTTTAAGCCCGCGGGTTGTCTCTCAACCCTCGGTCGAGCCCTCGACAATGCCCTCCATGGGATCCACCGTGCTCCCAATTCCGTCCACTTTAACTGCCTTTGCCCCGCCGTCGATTCTCTCTGTCTCTCCCCCACCCCTATATCTCTCTCTCTGTTTTACTCCGTAAGTAGCCCCCGCGAGTGTGAGAACCGACCGGAAAATTTCTAACCCTGTGACAGAAACGCGCTTAAACCTCGAGCCTTTGGTTTGTCTCTTGGCACGTAAATTTAATTCAAAAGCGATTGAAAGAATTTAAAAGAAACACTCATATCAAAAAATTTGATAAATTGTTGATAAGAAATTGATTTGTCCTAATAAAAATACGGTCATATTTGTTGCTTCAGTTATTTTATATTAATACGCTATATTGAACATAAGAATATCATGGGTTTTTTTCGCTTTGAGGAGAGAGTCCAAGTTTTAAAAATATCTCATATTTTCAAGAATATTACGGTGTCAAGAGATGAAAACTTCAATGAGATTAGAGAAGTTTTGTTACTAGTAAAGTTTCTTCCGTAATAGTTATATATCCAACATGATAATTTATTTAAAAAACTTTTGATTTACTACACACTTGTTTGCGATATAATTTGAAAACAACGGGATGTCGTACGTTTCACTTTCTCCTGTTTTTCGAGTCTCAGAGTATCCCGAAATTCGCGTGTCCACTCAAGAAAGTCCTCAAAAATGTGTTGTCAGACATACATTTGTGGCCTGTTGACAATCGTACGTTACGATGCTTCAATTTGACGCGTGGAATCGCTCGCGGGTACTCATTTGCCGCATATGCCAGGCGAAAACGCGACCGCAAAACTCTCTCCCGTACACCGGCCGCCGAGAAAGCACGTTCTTTGCGGTGCACGTGCAATGCACATTATCCTGTCTTTGCGTGCGGTACTCATTCACCGCTCCAGACAGAGGCCAGCCGGAATTGCATACGGTCGACAGCTTGAAAACATGTAACGAAACTATTAGCCCACACCGGACGGCCTTATTCTGTTTTTTTCCCAGTTATTCCTCGCTCATCGAAATCATATTAATTTTGTTGCTCCTCTTGTTACTTTTATACAAAATAAATTATGTACCGTGGATCTCTTACAATAAAATTATATACAATATGAAAAAAAGTAGTTGAGCAGTCTTCTTTTGATCGAAATATATACTATATACGAAGCATAAATATATTAGGAATATTAGAAAAATTTTATCTGAGTATATCGTTCCTATATTTAAAAATTATCCTAAGGGAAATCAGATGTGTTTTATCTCAACTTTCTATATACATATGTCATACATAAAAAACATTAGTACGTATCTTGAATTTTCAAAATTTCTGACGATGATGATATGTCATTCTCCTCACAAATCGGACCGGTTAATAACACAAAAAAGAAATATAATTTGCATAACGGCGTGTTTCTGTGATATTTCTTATAATGTTAATTAATTCCGTATGTTGACAATTCACGTCGGACAAGTGTACCATTCGTTGATACCCCAGGAATCATTGCATCTAACGCTTTTAAAAGAGTCATTCGAGCATACCGGTCGTCAGCATGATGACCGAAAGCACGTGTGTGCACCACTTGCATTTCCGCATAACTTTGCGCGCGAGTACGACTGCACTTTTCTCATTTACATGACAAGGCCGCTGCACCTCGCGTATGAGGTCGACGCAGGTTGCACGATATGTATACATACACCAGGGGGGTGGAGGAGAAAAGGGGTAGCGAGCCCCCCTGCGGCCGGTGCAGTCCAGTAAGCAGCCCGAATGCACTTTGCACGATGCACCCCAGGCACTCGAGGCAATGCACGTCGTACGGCCGGGCGACTCTCCACCTCCTGCCATAAATTCGACCGCGAACATGTTCGCGAAATAAAAAGGGAGACGGGGGGCACGTCGTCCTGAGGCGCATCTCTCGCCCTCTTTACGATGCATCTCAGTTGATTTCTCTTGTTCTTTTCATCCTTCCACCCTTTTCTCTTTCTCTTTTTCTTTCTCCCTCTTCTTCCTCACATGAATCGTTGCACTCGGCGCGTGCCGATCTCGTGCCCTCTCCGCCTGATGTATCCCCTCCTTCGCCGTGCATTTAATTCCATCGCTTCTCTCTCGTTCTTCTCCACCCCTTTCTTCGACCCACCCCAACTCTTCGCCAGCCGGCTCCAAACGACCAAAGTGCATCCTGTATGCACTTGTTGCGCCGACGCACACAGCCGGCTCTGTTACTAATCTCACTTTCTTTGCCGAATGCAAGTTCCTCGACCTGCTTTGATATTTCTAATTTATCGTTCTCCATTATTTTTGTTTATACTTTTTTTATCATTTCATCAATTCAGTGTTTATCTTCTCTTTGTGTTTTAAAACAAACATAAATCGTAAATATATCGCGAAATTATTCTCTTTCGTATCATCTATTATATCGAACGATTTTAATTTAAGAAAGAGATTTTAATTAATAACAAAATTGCATTAGTATATGTTACACGTTAACTATATTTTTCAGTATTGATTATACATCCAGAGTTGTAAAATCAGGAAAGAGAGGAAAAAAAGAAAGGGAATTAGAATATTACAAACAATTAATATTTCATTTAATTTTCAATGTAAGAAGAAAAAGTAGAAAAAAGATTTGTTTATTATATTTTAAATTAATCGACACGATTTCTTAGAATAACTTTTTTTTTTTTTTTTTTTTTTTTTTTTGTTTTTTTTATTATTTTTTTTAAACATCGAAACAAATCAAGAATTAGGAACAACAGTACTATACTACCGAAATTTACATTTGTAGATTTATCTTTCTTCTCTTATAATAAAAGAAGATCATTCTCTCTTTTTTCTTCTCTCAGCATGTGAGCAGCAATGGCGGGGTCTTGTCACGATAAAGCGAAAGTAAAACGATACGCGCGGTACCGCCCGGTAGGATCTCTTCTTCCAACGTGTTTGCTCAAGGTATATCTTCCTACGAGCCTCGAGGGACGACGTCCCGATGAGAGGAGGAGCTCTCCCGATACGCGAGAAGGTCCTATACCTGCAGCTGCGTCCACACGCATGCTATTAGCACGCGCTTATCTCGTCGCGCTCTCATAACCGACGCATCGTCCGCAACGCCTAACGAATCGCCAATTACGCGCTCAATTAATCAGGATCGTGATTCAGACAACTATTGAAGAATACATATGCACACGCGATGCTCGATTTACTATTTTCGATTTTTATTAACGAAGATAAATCTCGAATCGAGCGTCATTTTTATATTAAATACCATCACGTTAATTGCTTTCTTTTAGTAACAGATTTTACAGTCGAGATCACATAACAATTCAAGCGTGCTCAAAAATTAATGTTTCAAATTGTTAAAATACATGGAACCTTTGCTCTTGCTTAATTATGAAATTTTATTCGCTTAAATTAATGTCTACTTTCTTACAATTAAGAACAATCTAAATACATTACTGACTAAACGATCTGTTTTTATTGAAAGAATTTTTTAAAAGAATTATATAAAATTTAGCGTAACACTGGCAATAGTAGAATCGCGATAGCAAAAATCGTAAAATGCAAAATGAGATGTGTTGTACTTCGTGGAAGCACCTTTAAACTTTATAACGTAACACCGGCAGTTTCGATTCGAATTATCGATCGGATGCTCCGGGGTGCAATGTAATTTGTGCTCTTAAGTAAGGCGCGATCGCGAAAACGCGATTATCGTCGCCGAGACCCCAAGAAGCAGGCGTGAAGCGAGATTTGAAGATTCGCTTCTCCGAGGTCTCATCACTTAATGATTCTTTCGCCCTCACGATAACGAACCTGGCGCAGATGAGTTTGCGACTTTCAATTAATTGTCGGGTTAAAGTATGCACCGTCGAATCTAATGCAAATCTTTATGAAAAGAAAAGAATTATATTATTAATTGAATAGTTTTGACGAGTTGAACTTAAACAAATTTTACAGTTTCATTAAATTAAAATATGTAAAAATTCTATGTATTATTAAATAAAGTGAACTATTTTTCAAGCTACTTGAAAATAATAAAGATAAGCATCATTTTCCAATACAGAAATTAGAATCCCTTAATCTGGCAATTAATATTAGGACAGTAAAATATATTTTATAGATTTTCTCAATCTCTTATATTTTTCTCAAATTTAATAAAATTTAATATATTTAATAAAGTAAAAGCTGCACGTGCCTCAGGCTCGACGGTTATCTTACACGATAAATCCTTTTTGTTTGGAAGTACGATGATGACCGCGCATATCCTCTTCATTAATAATTAATAACAGCGCGAGCGTGTGCCTGAAGGGGGAGAAGGCCAGAGATAATAGCGAAAAATCTTAATTACAGATTCACGTTGCATAATGCTCCGTCGTGACGTCGGCCGTTTTTTTCTCTAGTCTTGTCCCGCCGAGAAGAAGCGGAGGCGGTAACCCCGCTTATCGATCTCTTATCAAGATCCTGGATCGGGCCCCGTGTCCGGTCACGGGTGGACGTCAGATTTCATGGATACGCGCGTGGTACGCGCGATACGCAGGTGTAAAAGGGCTCTGCTTAATTATTCCGAAATGAAGGCACGCTGACATGCAATAATTGTCATGCGCCTCTCTCTTTCCTTCCTCTTTATTCCCCGGATTTATATTGCCCTTTGTAGCCGGTCGAACACTTTTGTGGACTTCGGTCGTTCCGCCTTAACGCGATCGTAAAATCGCCAAACAGTCGCGAAGAAGCGATCTCCGCGATTTCTCGAGCCCAGCTGCCCGCGAGTGGCTCTCTTCGAATGCGGGATCGTTGCACCGCGATTCTCCAAAAAATTTATTTGTGGCATGGTTCGATATTATTACAGAGATTACATCAAGTACACCTTGACAAGTTTATTATATGTTTAAATGTGACAGAATGTTTGTTCGTCGAAGCAATATCATCTTGAGATTCTCAGTTCAAAACATTTTAAGCTTCTTTATGTTGTTTCATATATTAGCACTCTTGATCGTAAGAAATTTCTAATTAAGATTAACACATAAATAAATAAATTATATTAAATTAAAATTAAAATTGGTACAGATGTAATAATTATAATTATAATTATTTATTATACGAATTATTAAAATTACTACAATTATTACATGTACTCGATTACAAGTAATTCGATTAACAAAGAATTACATTGTTTATCAAGAATTAAATTTGTAAATTATTATATCATATATATTATATACTGTATATTAATTATATTAATTATTATGTAAATTATTATTTTGCGAACACTGACTCGATAAGTCGTAAATGAAAGGAAAAATTGAGTTGGGAAAATTATTAACTCCTTTACTATTTATTAACTTCTCATTTATATATTTAATCGTCCAATTTTTCAGCTTTTATCTTATTTAAAGTGACGCTAGGAAATTAAAGATTAAAGAACACATCTTTAACGCCTGTGATCGAGATAAATCTTAATATAGACACAACTGCATCCACAAAAAAATGCGTGTCCTGTAGCATTCTACAGTTCATTAGTAGACGGGAAGTGAAGACACAAGCGGGGCCCCGCGGATAGCGAACAGGTCTCTCGGCGAACTGAAATTCCGTACCGCGACTCGTAATATTCACGCGTGCGACGAGAGCGATTTTTAATGGCGATGCCTCTTAATTACCGTGACCGGCGTAAAAGAGGAACGCCGTGGAGGAGCCGAGACCCCGGAATATGCACGGATCACGGAAGACGACGATGATGACGACGTTGCACCTGGCCGAACAACCAAGCCAGATGCGTATCTCGAACGATGCAGTTATTATTAATTCTTCCTGTTTTTTTTTCTTCTATCCATTCCCCTTTCGTCGCGACCATCGCTACAACTACCACCGCCACCGCCGTCAAATACGCCGCAATTAATGTGCATGTCGCGAGAGGCGTTTAATTGGAGGAGCGAGCGAGACTTTTTTCCCTATCGCGAAACTCAGCGTGACTCGGCGATCTCTGTTCTCGCGACTCACCAAGTTGATGTTTATTTAGGTAAATTATATCGGCTGCGTGCTATGCACTTTCTGGCACGTATCTCGCGACGTCGAGGGAAGAAGAAAAATGGTCTGTAGTCTGGTAGACGCGTCAATTAATTATTTTCATAAATTATCACTTGTATAAAGTAATTAATTTGATAATTTCATATAAATTTTCTTTAATTAAGAATGCAACTTTTGACATATTTATTTCGTAGTATTAAACATATCCACGACGTGAGCGTTTGTCGTTTTATCCGTGGGTGTACAAGCAATAAGGAAAAATAGTGTAGCGCGGGAAAACACGATTATCCTCATCTTTTCCAGCCCCACTCCTAATCTCTCAGGTCCTTACATCCCTGCGTACCCTATAGAATGTCTTTTCCTGCTTGCAGGGGTAGCGGCACCGCCCTACCAGAATCTCCGGTCGGCCAGGTCGGCAACGGATGGAGGTGAGTGATTTTTCTGTCCTCTTTCCCGCTCGACTTACTTTCCTTACTCCATCTCCTCGCCTCTCGTCCGCGTGTACGGAAAAAATGCGAAAATAATCCGGTATACGTGACAATAACGGTTACACGTAACTTGGAACAGTAATTAACGTACAGCGGTTTCTCTTTTAATCAAGGAAAGATATCTCACACACACACAAAAGCCAAAGTGAAAAAAATCATTATTTGTTGATTGACATTTCGTGAAATTAATAACGTTTGAGAAAAGTGAGAGAAACTTTTTCAATTTTTGAAAAATTATTATAACTTCACAAACTTAGGAATACAAATAGACAAGAAAAATCATATTTTTCATTTAATTTTAAATAGACTTTACTAGCATTAACATCAGATTTTTGGAAAATTATCTAGAAAAATATTTTCAATTAGAGGTCAAAAAATACGAGAGCGCATTTTAAATAGCATTTTAAATAGCATCCATTTGAAAATTTTCACTGACAATGAAGTAATAACATTCAACATATCTCGAGGAAATTTTGAACCGACTCAAGTCTAAAAACTATCCGAAAAACTATTCCGAAGAATACAGGGTTGATTTTCGAGATTTGCTAAAATAGGTCGAGAAAAGATGCTCTCCGAAGCTATAGCCTTCGACCTCCCGGTGCGAAAATTCTCCAAGGATGCGTAGTCTTTATTGATTCTGGAGGCTGTGCCACCCTTACGCACCCTCGCGGTCTCTCTCTTCCCTGCTCCAAGCTCGTTGCCTTTTCCTCAGCTCCTCCCTCGGCATATTTCTCCCTCTATCACCATCTTCTTCCGTCTCTCGCGCTGCTTGTCTTCCCCGAAACAGCCTCATCTCCGAAATATTCCGGTCGCTTCTCCTTGCAGTGCTTAAACCAATCCATGCTGAAGGGGGTTAGAACTATTCCTAGCTTCCAGCTGCTTCCGCGTTCGTTCCAATGATGAAGCTTCGTTCGTTATCGTGAAATCACACGAAGACCACATCTAATCACCGAAAATCCAATCACCGATATCGAGGTAGATTAAATCTTTCAAGGATGAGAGCGAAACTATCTCTAGAATCTAGAATCGCGCATTCACTATACAATAAACAAATATTATATACCTAATATTTATATTTAATATTTCAATATTTTTTAAAATCATTTTTGTCATGAGCATAGTTAAAGTGGATATTTTTATTTATTTTATATTTTAATGTTTTATAAATATTCTTTACTTCTTGAAAGGAATAAATATAAAAAAAATTTGTGTAAAAAAAAAAGGAGTAGATGTCACAAAATATAGGAAAATTTGAAAAAGCTAAAAACTTTCTTGAGTCTTTACATATTTAAAAAATTATCTGCATTGAGATAAATGGATAAAGGAAAAAAAAATTATGAGTGTAATTACGAAAAATATATTTATCTAATATATAACACAATATTGATTGTCGTATACAACAAAACATAACATTGAACTACATTTCTTAAGAGCTTATAAGGTCAGTTAAAATTTACGCAGCAATTAAACATGTTTAAAAAACGGAAATTTGTTAAATGAACACGTACAGTCTCTTAGATTTTCAGACAGAAGTATTTAGTCATACATACCCGAAGTCGTTTAGAAAACGATTACGATTTCAATGCGTTTTTTTTTATATATATAAGAAATGACGAGTAATCGCGTGCTTGAGAAGTTTCTCTTTGAAGGATTCGAAGAAGACAGTTGAACGAAGTATTATGTTAGAGACTACGCTCGCGCAAACAGAATGCTTCCCTTTCATTTACATCCGCCGGACGATCGACCTTGAGCAGACCTGTCGAAATCGAAGAGTCCTGCTGAAGGCCAGCCCGAAATCCATTAATTTTTATGCGCCCGGAAACCATTTGCTGATCCCATGCGCACTTGGGCCGCACGCTCCACTGATAGCGGTATTTACGAACCATGCAACTATTAATTATCTTTAAACGTTACCTGAACCTATCCCAACCTCGTTCCAATTACCGTCAGGAACAAAGGAGCCGATATGCACTTCTCAGTAACAAAAGTGGGGGATTTTACATGTCACTCATTCTTTACGTTTCAATTAACAATATAATTAGCGTAACTGTAATTACAGTTCGTTACGTATCGTTAAGTATAACATAATATATCGTATACGATTGGACACGTAATTCTGAGCCGCGGCACGTGGCTGAAAATTTCCCAAGTGAAACTAAAACAGAAAGATATATTCGCAAACGGCGAAAGATTTGTATTTTCTAGAGAGCCATCCTAGATTCACGCTCGACCGAGGGTATAATCGATTGGTCATTCAGCGAAATTAGTTAATCGGGACAAGGTGGTCGATATTTGTTGTGGCTCACGGTACAGAAACGTGCGTCGACACGTGGTACAGAGACTTATAAACAAGAGAGAGAGATAAACACAAAGAATATAAAAAAAGGTGTCTTCTCTTCTCCTCTATCTCTTCCTCTATCTCTCCTTCTTTGAACTTCAAGTCGATCGTTTCTCGCTGGGAAACATATTTATTAGCCATTATTTGCTGCGTGGATTTATCATATTAATTAAACGCAATTTCGAAGATGAGAGATCATTAAGAAAGAAACGCTATCAAAAATCCATGTTGCCTTGTTTCTCGCAGTCTCGTCGAAAAGTTTCTTGAAAAGACAATGATGACGTAATCTATCGCGTTTTCTCTACAACTATCGTCACCGTATAAGTTTTAACGAAAGTTACAAAAACTTCACTTACCGATCGCCTTTTCTAGATGCACCGCACCGTGAATGATAAATTTTACTTCAAGGATAACACCCTCGTCATTGACGAAGATAATGACCGAATCGCAGGAACGACAAGAGTATCCGTCGACCTGCATCCATATACCTGCGGGCGCTCACAAAAGAGAGGACGAGTCCTTCCTTTTTCTCTACCTGGACGAACAAAGAGACCCCGTAACGGAATCAACCCTTGGCGAACCGATAAATCCCGCCAGGCAGTCGCATGTTTGGCCGATTTTCGCCAAACTTGGTGCCAACCTAAAAGGACTTGTCTGTAGTTGCCGCCAATGGCAATTCCAGCATTAATGAACCGAACATTTGCTCGGAACAATGGATGACAGTACTTCAAGCCACCCGGTAGTTATGCGACACACCCCCCTCCGCTCTCCTTCCGACAGGGGGTCACAAGTCGATTGGCGAAGGACTCTTCAGCAGTCGACGATCAAAGAGCTCAGTATTGCGTTCCCCACAAGATTCGGCAAATCGAAATTCAGATTACCATTGTGCGAGATAGAGAGAGAAGAATTTAGATAGTACGCGAAAACGAGTTGGACAAAACGATGGTAAAGACGTGGGGATAACTTGAATTCTCTGAAGGTTTCAACCAGCGCTGACAAACTGACGCGACCTTCGGTGGCTTCAGGCACTGGCGAAACTCTTGAAAATAATGTCATGTTTATAACGATAATAACGCAGCGTAATCGAATGTAATTTTCTGAAACTCTCGCACGTCACGTCTCACGAGTACGTCCAAACTAAACGTACATTCAAATTCCCTTGAAGTTATTCTTAGAGAACGAAACTCTAAAGTCAATATCCATCGACCGTCATTCACGATCTTGTATCTAATTGTAAAACGAAAAATTTTGCCAACAATAATTGCCTTTAGAATGTAAAGTTGAATTATGATGGACAATTATTGATAACAATTGATTCTCGATAGCGAGATGAATGCAGAACGCACATGTCGTTAATATTTCATTACTCAAGCTGTAATTAAGAATTAATGTTTTATTTTTGTTGAACACAATAACACAACGTGCATTAGTTCCTAGTATTTCGGCAATGTTCACCGAGAGGCGCCGCCACTCGCGGTCAATGACGCACGTCTTCTGCTATCTACGCACTATCTATAGCATGGCGCGCGTATCGACCCCGATTACTCCGGCAACGTCTCGAGTTGTCACCGCGAACACAACCGACTCACATCCCACTCGTTTATACAAAAGAATACACAAGAAGTACATCGGGAGGACGCGCAAACCGATTTCGAACCTGCCCGACTCGACGTAATTCGATAATTAATTTAACAATAAATTACTTGTCCGCTAATTGCGAGCGATCGGAAAACTCGTAACGAATACAAAGGGGAGAAGACGCTCGGGTCCCCGCGCTTTTCCGAGAGGAGGGAGGGAGAAAGAATCATCGGCGCGGAGGCGATAGTGTGTACATACTTCCTTCACGCACGCGTTGTAAACCGCCTCCTCAACCGAACCGTGCGCCTTCGTGGTGGGGTATACCCGGCGCGTAAAGGGGAAGCTAGACCACTTGGTGGGGTAACGGCGCAATATCAAGTGGGGGTAGATTGGGCGCGGCCTACGACGGGATCGTACAGCGCGTGTTATAAAAATATAATATCAGTGTTGCCCAGAGTTCTTTCTCGCTAGATATCCCGTTCGATATATAACCGCGCCGAATGGTGTGCGGTCCTCTCCCCTTCCCCCCTACGTATCGTTGCACGTGTGTACACGCGCGCACCGGCGTAGCGCGCGTTCCGCTCCGGCATTCATTGATCGCCGCGATCGAATCTCGCTCCGGTGAACGGTGAAAAGAGTGGAGACGTGCAGGGGGTGGGAAGGAATGAGAAAGAGCGAGAGAGAGAAAGAGCGAGGAGGGGGGTAGGAAGGGAGGGGACACCCCCACGTATCGAGCAGCGCCATTGACAGCGCCGGTACTGCGTGGAGCCGCGAGGCGAATGCCAGATACCACCGATACTGGATACCGGATCGTACGTAACCGGCGCGGCGCCGAGAGTTTTTGGCGGTCTCAATTCCGCCGCGCACACACCCCCCCACGAGATTGATCCACGTGCGAGAGACAGTGAGAAAAGCGCGCGTGCTACGTGTGTGAATCCGACACGCCGGCCGTGATTGTCGAGTCCCAAGCCAGCGGCTGGATCGGACCGGCGCGCAGACCCAGGATCGTCCCAGAACCGTCCCGACGGACGGCCAATCGCATTCGGGCCGGTCTACTACACTCGGTTGGTAAAAAAGCACGAGCGGCTCCGATACGTCGAGGGGATTCCTACGTCGGCCCAGAACGAGGGGGAGGGAGAAAGAGAGAGCGAGCGAAGAGGAGAGCGAGGGAGAAAAACGGCGTGACCGTGCGGCCCGCTCCGAGGGAGAGAGGGTAGCGGCTAGAGAGAGAAAGACGCAGGAAGCGGACGCGTGCGGCACGTTGCGGGGAAGAGAGACAGAGGGATACGCAGATAGAGAAAAAAGGGAAGGGAGGGGACGGCTTAGAAGGCTAGGTATCGGGAGACGACGGGGAAAGCTAGTGCTTCACCACCCGCACGAGTTTCCCTTGGACATTCGTCCGAAGCAATTCGCGGCGTGTTTTCTTCCCTCTCCGAGTGCGAGTGAACTAGTTGGACGGTGCTCGTCGTCATAGTTATCCTCGTCGTTGTCGTTACCACTGTCATCATTATCATCGTCATTATCATTGCCGTCGTCGCCATCATCGCCGTCGCCGTCGTCCTCGTTATCGTCGCCGTCGTCGATTCGATACGATCGTCATTTATCCGTGACGTAAATCGCGTCGTCACAGAGGCGCTTAAGAAGGAGGGAACGGCGTACTCGAAGGAGGGAGTAAAACGCGGGACGGAAGTCGGAAGAGAGCCCAAAGAGGGAAGGAAGAGGGAGAGAGAGTGAGGAAGTGTGTGCGTCGTAATCGGCGAAGAGGAGAGATTTCGGGCATCCCGAAATCATTCGCCGGGATATATCGTGTGTGTCGCTACGACACGTACGCCTTGCCGCTCCTGAATCCGGAGCGGATCCCGAGGAGGGCGTAAGGGTGAAACTTGCACCCAGTACCTTTTTTCAACGCTTGTCTTACCTCCCTCTCTCTCCGCATCTCGGTGGCGCGGGAGACCAGCCAGTGTTTTAGTGCCAGTGTTTAAAGTCTACCTCAGTCGGCGTCTTGCGGCCAATAAAGCAGTTTAACAAAAGCATATTTAACAGAGAGAGAAAGAAAATATATAAATACGTGTGTATATATATAGATATTAGAGATATATATACATATATATATTAAATATATCTATATATATATATATATAAAAGTATATATATAAAAGAAGACAAGTGCAAGCGCGTAATCCCTACGTTTTTGTGCGCGAGTTTTGCGACAGAGAGCAAAGTTATTGTCGTAATCATGGCTCTGGATAAGTTCGCGGAAGGCGGTATGCTGCAGAAGGAGATGGAGCGGTTGGAGATCGAGGAGAAGAACGGTGACAGTCCAAGGTAAAACTGAGAATCATGTTTATTTCCTGTTGGTCGCCAACAGGTGTTAATTTGCGATCGTAATGTTTCATTAGTAGAATTGAGCTGTAATTAAAAATTATTATTTATCCTGTACGCTCGGCGAGGGGACTTGAGAAAGTGTAAAACGGAATATGCGTTTCGAATAAATAGAAGTGAGATTCAACGGAATATTATCTCGAGACAAAACTGAATATTTCCGAAGAATTTTACGAACTCTTTCAAACATACAATTCGAACACTTCTCACGTACGTATCAACAACTTTACAAGCTTGCGAGAGAACTTGTGAGGCCAATAACACAAACATGAACGAATTGGAGGTCATTCAAGAATAGTTAGGCATTTCGATAACGGATGATAATTTATTGTCGTCCGATATGAATATATGGCACGCGAAATTTCATTTCGATTTCGAAAGTTTAACGATTCCATTTAACGTGGAAAATTCTGATTAACACAGCGCGAATCAATGTAAGATTTTAAGAGGATTTAAGAGATTGTTCGCGCTTCGCGTTCGCCGAAGATACTAGCACGCAAATCAACGCGAAATCGAAAGTGTACATTTCCGTTTGGTCGATTGCGTCAGGGCCGCGATTTACGAATTCACTTTTTAAGATGCGCGGCGATTATATAATACGATTAAGTAAATTCCGGTTGTCGGTCGCTTCCGCCTTCGTCGATTGAGTTCTCATTCTTATAGCTCTTTTACTAAGGAGTATCTCTGGGTTTATTTGCGAAAAATGTGGCATAGGAAGAAAGAGAGAAATCAGAAAGATATTTAATTTAATAAATTAACTAATTAACTAATTAATTATTAAACAAATATGCACAAAGTGCAAAAAACAAGTTTCTCTGCGGTTTGATTTTGAATGAATAGTTAATCTTTCTGATGTTAAGCTGTAAAAATTAGTTTTTTTTGTAGGCTTATCGATATTATACTTTAATATTTGCATATCGAATATTCTCATTTCGGTACCGTTTACTAAAAAGAGAATACTGATCGATACCAAGAGTGAAAGTTGTTTCTTCGCGGTGAGCGCCCGGAAGGTTTCAAACATACCTACCGATTTACACGTCGCGAGACAAATATAATGGCACACAAACCGCGAAATTGTATATCGCAATTCTATCTCGAATTTCGTCTAATCTCACAGCCGGTCAAAAATTACGTTCGCAGAGTCAACAACCTTCTCGATAAATATCGGCGATAACGTAAATCAAATTACGCACGCACGCACTTCGTGTGCGGGCGTATCTCTTCATTCGCACCATTCGCATACCTGGCGGCATTCGCGTTTTCGTGTCGCTGAATGGCCGCGAACGACTTGGAGTGACAGGAGATAAAAGCCGTTTCCATATTACTGAACATGATACGCAATCAAAACCGCAATAATGTACTCACGTGTGATTTACGTGTATGCTTATAATCAAAATCAATTAAATGTCATTTAAAGCCCCCATAAAAGAGTGATGAGCTTTTTAAACGAATACGTCCAGACGGAAATTACTATTTAATGAAGTTGTTGAAATTAACTCTCACGTCATGAAGAATTATTACAGCGGCTTTCGTTGTACATGTATTGTGTACAAAACGTATGTATGCGTATTTGTCTGACATTGTATATATTAAAACCGTTGCCGGAAACATTCGATATTCGAAGGGCCACCGTAGTGGCACGTCGAAAATCTCCTCTGTGTTTGTGAAGACATTGGCGAATGACTCATCTAGCTCACATTAAACCACCAAACAAGCTCGTTAAACATAGTCTCTCTCTCTCTCTGTCTATTTACGATAATTCGTAAAAAATATGTTACCGTGATAAAAATCATCATTCAACGTTTCGATTTCCAGAGAAGAAAAACTTTCCGAAAGTAAAATGGTAAAATTAAAGTTAGTTTTGTAGCGACGCTTTTTGTTTGCCCTCATTGTGGCGAGAAGATTAACAGCTTCGAAAGTAGCGAATGTCGTTCCGCGTCTTAAAAATAAAATATTGAATGTCTCAAGTCATTTTCTTTCTTCACAGTCGCAGAAAGAGACTAATCGCGTATATGTCCCTCACATATATATCATTCTAATATATGTATATATTATATTGAAATGAATTATTAAAAAATCGGTACCAAAAATAACAGGAACTAAAAATAGTTTCTAATAGTTTAATATTTGGATTATGATCTGATATATATATATATATATATATATATATATATATATATATAGTATATATGGAGGAAGAAATGAATTTTATCGTAAGAAATTGAAATCAATAGAAAGTAGTATCCGAGACCCGGTCGATGATCAACCAGTTTCCTCTTTGCCTAAAGCCGGCCCTGGTCTTAGCATTGCACGTGGCATGATTTCGTGGTCGTCCCTGAAAAGGCGTCGCCATCAGCATGATGGACGTCGCGCGGACGGGAAACTCTTTTCGGCGAAGAGTTTATCACGTACGCATAATGTTTACTTATCGCGTTATCGCCTGATCGGAATTTTGTTATCGGAAAATTCGAATAAAGGTCAATCAAGGAGCGTAGAAGTAAATTGAGAAAGGTTTACGCGTGTAATTGTTCGAAATAAGAAAAAAGATTTTGAAGAAGAAATCAATAGAATGTTAGACTTTCGGATTTGTAATCTTCGATCTCTTATGTAAAACTTCTTTCAGTGTTATGGAAAAATTTTTATGTTACGTGAATTGAAAGATCATTCTTCGATTAAGACGGCGTACTATACATAATGTAAACTGTATATGTGCGAATTGCATGAAATATTTTATAATAAATTTTAGGAATATAAATACGAAATAGATAATAGATTTTCAGGTACTTTTCACAGACGGAAAACAGATCGAAATCGTGTAGAAAACATATTGAGATATATAACTCACACAATGGCTTTATTGTGTTTACTATAATAAGAATTTGATGAAAATGGCGGCGATAGAACGAGGGGGACGGTATCGCGTACGTGACTTCAAGAATGACACCCCGTAAAACGAAAACGCAACGTGACTCATTCGAGAAGGTGGGACAATAAAGAACAGGGACCAGGCAAGATTTTCTACTGCCATAAACGGAGTAATACTCACATATTACGTACTAGATCGTATTATACCGTAACGGTCTTAATTTTGAATCGCGCCTCGTCTGGTTAATTAAAAATCGATTTCTTTTTAAATAAAAATATTGGAGCACTCAAGTTTCGCTATAACTCTCGAGTTATGAACAATTTGTAACGTGAGAATTGAGATTCGGCTCTAATTTTTAAGGTGATGAGATTATAGGGAACGCATTTTCGAAATGTCCAGAAGTGGGAAAGATATTTTCAATTTTATTGCAATCACAGTGTACGCTGTCCACTAAAATTTCATCGAACAGCTTTTTCATAGTAAATATAAGTTTTTCGTCAATCATGACTGCTATCGCACGGAAAATAAAACATCAAAGAGAACAACTCAAATTTCTGATGAAGTTTAACAAAAAAGGGACTGCAGTGTAATTCTTAACAGTGCTCATGTGCACCCACGTGGAGAACAGGTACACGCTGTGCGTGTGTATCCGCGTGACACGCACGAATTAGGGCCAGAAATAGTGCATTATATCGCGTACGAGCTGCGACGCAGTTTAAAAATAACGCGGGGAATAGAACCATATATGAATGCATTTATTATACCAAGTTCGCACCGGAAATCAATGGTAAATAGAAGCGAGGGCAAAGAGGAGCATCTCGTTCTGTATTCAGAAATGTTGACGCACAGAATTCGTGAATAACGTGCGATTGTAAAAAAACAAATAGGGAAAAATGAAAAGGTTCGATTAAAAGATGGGGTAAACGACGAAAAGTGAAAAACGGTTCGGCAAATTATCGCCGCAACACTCAAAGAAAAATATAGAATCTCGCTAGTTTGGTAAAAATATATTTGCTGTTAGGAAGGAAAATGTAGAAAAAATTGCGAATTCGAAACATTGAGGGAAGAAAGAAAACGAGAAAATTCGGGAAACCAATTGATATATAGAATGGAATAAAAAAAGTGGACTGCTGATTCCGATTGAAACAAAAAGAATTAAAAATCGAAATATTCTTCTTCAGAACCAGCACGTATATAGTTGTCGAAGAGGAAATCGCAAATTTCATTTCGAAACGCGAAAAAGGCGCGACCTGCGCGAAACTTACGACGTGTGTTCGCTGAAATTTTTCTAAGCTGCTTACGTAATTTTCCATTACGTAAACGCGTGACGACATCGCACAATTACATCGTGAATTCTTTCACTTCGCAAAGGAGCGTCGCGCGTAAAGATGCGTGTCCAATTCTTCAAGACGCGAGTTGCAACACGGATCCAAAAATATAACACAACAAAATAGAATGAGCAGAATGAAGAGTGCAAATCGTTACAACTCCGTATATACGCGTACAATTTCTCACAGACATTAGCAACAAATTAATACTTAAAATATAAATTCAATATAATTTCGTAACGGAGATTCTCATATGATTAAAATAGAAATTACCCCTTCCCCCCATCGTCAGACGAACTTTCCCTTCTGTTTCGTACCAAAGCATTCTCGCTTCTGTTCTCTCCTGAAAGAAATCACTTCGTTTTCTTTCGATTGTGCGAGCTGCGCTTGGAAAATAGAAAACGAAATTTAAGCCAACGGCACACGATATTATTTTGCCTACTAGATTTCTCACGAGAGCCAATAAGGATGCAGAATTTTAGATGATTTAAAGCTTAATCCTAATTGGCTCTAAGCAAATCAGTAGACAAAATACCGTGTGACGCAAGCTTAGAAGCCGGCGGCCGCGTTTGGCTTAAAAACGCGTGGTGAGAAAAAATGCTCTATCTGTTCTCGCAAAAAATGCTCTATCGCACCCGCGGTTTTATTTTTCCTGCCAATTCAAGCCGCGGGACGGATACGTGGATGCGGTTCCAGCCGAAACTTTCCACGCGCGGCCTCGCTCTCGTCCCCTCCGCTTCTAAATCTCCTAATAGTGATCGTCATCATCGCACTCGTCATCGTCGCCTCGTACGCATACACGCTGCCGCGTCCACATTACCAACGCTTCTCATACCAAACAAATAAAAGCGCTCCAGACACGCAATTAGCGAATTGAAAATCATAGGAATCTTCGAGATTCTTTCAGAGCTTTGGCGGAGGAAATGCATCTTTGTTAATTGAATTCCTTTAATTGGTAGAAATTGTAATTCAAGGAAAGGGTAGTAACTGACGTCAGAAATTGTAATATTATGTGTGATGAACATTCTACAATACAAAGCAAGAGCTGTGTCGACAAGCGTCCTGCCGCAACTTGAAGCGAATAAATGAATAAGGAAACCGCAGGGCAACCTCAAAGTAACGCGAGATGCGGTGCTGAAATTTAATGAAGAAACGATCGCACGCGATCGCGCGGTTTCCGCACGCTACGATTCGTGAAAAAAAAGAAATGTACCAATATTTCTACGCTTCCGTCAGATCGCGAGAACGTTTCAGAGGTCGCGCAGATCGTTCTCGTGACCTCTAAAAATACAAAGAAAAAAATTCATGAAACTCTGCAGGTCATCTTCGACTTTTAAGTGTATGATATGAAGGGAGAAATCGTGAAAAACGCATGAAACTAGGATTCGAGTCAAAGTGTCACAATTTTCGGCATGTGACTGCCTCCGAAAGAGCATTATCGCACGCGCAAAAAGCAGTTGCGCGAAGAAGATCGCGTGCAAAAATCGCTCTCTATCGTTCTATAACGACAAATAATAATGACGGATAACCGTAATAAACTTAAGTGGCCAAGAAGGAGGAGGGGGAAGGAGAACGAATTACAGGCGGAGGCGGGCTACGTGGCGGAACAACGTGCGTGACTTTAATTTAAGAGCGGACAGTCCGGATACGGCGATCTCGACGGTGCCGTCGTCCTCCCTGCCGAGATCGCGAGTAATAGAAATGTAAATGGCGAACGGGCGATTCCGAGAAATGGAAACGGCCAAGTCGCGCGAAACGGCTGAGTCTCGTACTTTCACGACATGCGAACGTCGTTGAGACACGCGTATTCGAGTTACGTCGCCGCCATTTTCTGCTGGCATGGCGGTCTAAGCGGATCTGCGCTATCTTAATAGAGGGCGAGAGAAACGTGTAATATGACACGTTAATGCGTAATATAAATAACGTTTAATTTGCGCAAGCGGATAGAAAGGAGGTGCCACGCGTCATGGTGAGCACCTTATCATTGATTCGTCGAAGCGATGTAGCAACAGCGAAAAATACCACGTCACGTGTCCTCATCGGCCAGACTCCGGATAGAGCGTCTCGTTCGTTGTTCGTGGCTCTATCTTCCAGTGAAAACGCGTATCGCACCTTTTTTCGCGTCGGTAACGTAGGCACCTACTGTTGCGGAAAATTCTTTTCGTCGAAAACGCTTTTGCAATTGTACAATAATTTCGAGATTGCTATGAATTATAACAACCTCGAGCATTCGGACGAACGTTCGATCGACTCTTTCCTTTTAGTGTCAAAATCGAATCGAATCAGTTAAGGAATACATTTCGAATATTGAAGTTGCTGCGTTGAGCACAGCGCGGACACTGTTACAGCAATTATTACTTAAGGAAAATGCGATAGGCATTGTTCAACTTTTAAATATCTAAATATCTTAGACAAATTAGGCTTTTAATTAAATAAAGAATGAGACTTTATTATCTTCTTGACTTCTGAACTTGCCGAAATGAATGAGGAAGATATTTTCCATCACTCTTATGTAACAATAAAATAGTATTAACACAATAAATGAAGAAAAGAATTTATAGAAGAAAAAAACGTTAATAAGGGAGGGAATACCTTGTAACCAATTCAAAATTTCCTTTAACTTTCTGGATTTTTATTTAAAAAATTGACGAATTATTATAATTGAAGAAATTGCATTTTTCTCTTTATTTTATCACCTCGTTACGAAAATACTGAAGAAAGGAAACTTCGCCGGATGTAATATTTCCAAGCATTTTTGTCTCGTCACAACTACAAACTTTTCCATCGCGCGTCTGCATGCGAGGGGATGACAGAGGACCGACATTTTGACCCCTGTCAATCTCCACGTTAAGGTTTCTCCTGGGAAATCTTGCGGACAAAGAAGCCAGGTAAATTTTTGCGTGTTTTAACGGTCCTTCGGGCTCCACGGGTAAACTTCCAGGAAGGTCTATCTGTCAATTTCTCAATATTTCCTTTTACCTGAGCACAGGATCGAGCAGACCTGAAAATTTCGAAAGATACGGGAAACAGAAAGATATCTTTTATGAGTGTTGCTACAAAGAATCGCACTTTCTAAAACTTTTCTAGTCTTCGGAACATTATTTAATTTATAAATTCCTTTTAGAAGTTCTTTTGAAACTTCTTTAAACTGAACAAAAAATCTTTTGGGTGATGGATTTAACAAATTCTGGAAGAGATCGAGAATTAATGTGATTCCTTTGCCTTTTTTGATCTCTTATTTTATGGTCTTTTTTCCTTGCTTTTTCTAAATCTCAGTTTCCTTTTTGACCAAGATCTTTAAGAGAGAGAGGGTCTCAACCATATTTAAGTTTGCAAGGTTATTATTAGAATTCTTTTCGTGACGATAGAAGAGAATTAAGAATGAAAGAAACTGCCAGGAATTCTTCTGATACAAACGAATATCTTTTGTTAAAAATTATAAAATGGTCCAAGTTTTTCCAAATTTTATAGTAATGTGGAAAAGCTTTGAAAATACCTAAAACTTATACGCGAAATCTAAATGCAAAATACCTCTTTTAGCGAAACTTAAGAGCGTAAAAATGGCGTCGGCGCTTAAGATGACAGCCGCCATTTGCAAACCGGCTTGCGATGTCCCTCACTGATTAGCATACAAGTTGCATACTAGTCAATCATACCAAGTAGCGTTAACAAGGATGCTCTTATATCTGCGAATATTTGATAAATTAATTTAAGAAAGTAATAGCATTTTTTTTCTAAATCTTTGATAGATATTTGAATTATTTGTATGTTTATCATTTTTCCTCTTTAGTTTTGCTCCAATAATTGAAGCAAAGCTTTAAATAAGCAATTAGTTTGAAGAAAATTAAAAATTATGAACATTACATAATTTATTTCATCAATTTTTATTAGAATGAAAATTTTGTCGCATCAAGATTGTATTAATTGTGTCCAATTGGAAATATTAGTAAAATTATAACAATATGTTATACACACATTTGTACATAATTAGGATATATATACTAAAACGTAAACTATACAATGCTTTAGATAATAAATTATATTTATGATACACTCAAGTGCAAAGACATCTCGAATTCTCTCCATTATTCTCCTCAATATTTCCTTCGTATAATCGATGACAGGAAAATTCCTCGCGGTCGCGAAGTGCATCGAGTAGCCGAGATACATCAGCGCGACATTATTCTCGCGCGATAGCTGCAGTATTTCTCTAGTCAGCTCGCGCGGGAGTTCCTTGCACTCTCTTTGTCTCTCCCGTCGATCAACGTACCCGCGAATGATTCCGTTTTCACCTTATAGCCAAAGAAGACAGACGACGCCGTGCTCGTGTCGCTGGCCGCGTAGTCTTTCGTCCTCGTCATCGGATGCGTTCCTGGAAGTGCAATGGAGCCGCATCTCCATACGTAGCCAGCAGTTTCTCCGTAACATTGATTAGTCTTATCAGAGTCTCGTAAGCAACGAACGTCCACCTCGCCTTTTCGCTCCTCTCGCGAAACTTTGTCGCGACCTTTTGTAGGACACAATCTAGCCCGCGATTATAATTTCAGTTTTCGTAGCTTTATGTAGCTCACCTTCTGTCCAGCACAACTTGTATACCGCATATACAAATTATGAAAATTAATTTAATTCAACATTTCTAATTAAAGATACAAGATTATTTCCACAATTCGCAATTGTTTAAATTTACGGAAGTAAAAAAAATTTATGTTTTTACTCTGCGAGCGTTACGGTATAAATGTAACAAATAAGTCATGCGAACTGGACCACGCAAAATATAAGTGATATAAAATATGATTGCATTTGATATAAAATACATTGTCAAAACAATTGTTTACGCAACAGAAATTTGTATTCGCTGAACACGGAACATTATTTGCCGGAGATGTGTACCCCCCATTGTTTGTGTATCTCTTTAAGAATGCATACTCGTATTCTATACTCGTTAATCTTCAATTATAATTTCATTTGTTCGCGTGAGCTTGGAAATACTCAGAGAGATGGAAAAGAATTTTTTTTCATAGAGAGAAAATAATTTAAAGAGGAGATTGCAACGTGACACAAATCAGGCCTCTATGATTTTAACGCGACGTCCTCTCTCGTCGCCGACTCTTAATTTAAAGGCTCTTAATTAGACTATCATACGCCGATTATCGCGTCGAAGTTATCCTTCCTTTCTTTCGGCGTGTAAATGTACAGGGGTCTTCATGGCTGCCTCTTTCCGGTCGGTCGTCAACTAACCGAGGTCACGCGAGCTTACGTAAAAAGGCACGTATCTGGCTTTCGCGATCGAGTCAGACCGTGGGCCATTATTTATTCAACAGCCTCGTCCTACTTTGAGCTTTCCATCGAGTCCGTACAAGTCCGCGACGTTAGGCTGAAAGAGGGCTAAAAAAATTAAACGATGATAAGAACTGAGGGCGGAAAAGAAGAGAGTTTGGGATGCTTCCTGAGATTTGTTATATATTTTTTTATCTTTCGTTTTTTATGCTCCTCCTGTTCTCGGACCTTATATCTCATTTGATATACTACACTCGTACTTTAATTCATCGATTTAATACTTTTAATTAATTTTAGACAGAACATTTTTACTTGCCGACATATATATATTTTATTTATGAAATAAACTTTCTGTAGTGTAAGTTTAATTTATTGTTATCTATTTGCACAATTTTTTTATATTCAACTTTGATATTACAATCAACTTTGATATTATCATTTTTGAAAGCTAATTTATATAACTGAAATTTCATCAGGCGAAATGAACTAGTACGGAAATGAACGTACATAGTTTCGATGCAATTTTTGCAGAAAAAAATTGTTTCAAACATCGAATTCCCCCGAGTTGCGGTATTTAGTGTCGCGCAAATTCTGATCATACCGTAACGTGATAATTAAATTCGGTGCGATTTGACGCGCACTATTGTAGTCAGCGCTGTTTACGTTCTCGAGATGCATCGTAAAAAAAAAAATACAGTCGGAAATGATGTAAACGAAACAGCGAGAGACAAACAACGAGAGAAACGCAAAACACGACGATCAGAACAGCAAGGGAGGAAGAAAGAAAACGAGAATGTGGTATCGGAGACGCGGGAGAGGAGGGGGAGAGAACTCGGCGGGGCCCTAACAAAATTTTAATTAAATTTTATAATCTGGAGACGACGTTGTCTCCGGCATTGTGCGCGGCTGGCGAACTTAAGCCTTTGTCACGCGAGCGGCGGCAGAGGCGACACGTTTTCGTACTCCGCGGAATACGTGAGCGAAATGAGTGGTTGCACATCCTCCCCTTCTTTCTTTCTCTCTTTTTCGCTTGCTCGCCACAGCGGCATGAATACATCGCCGTTTTACATTTAATTAATTCCGATTCCCCCCCCCCTCCCCGCTACCGCGACGTCTCGACGTCCGTGTATTTTATTCGCTTCTTTTTTTTTGTCACGGACGATTAAACAGCCGCCCGGTGTGTGCCTAAATTCGATTAAAACTAGAATCAACGCTTGGCGCCGTGTACCGAACCGCGCGGGACAGCCGCTTCCTGCGTCCTTAAGGCACGCATCGCAGTCGGGATTACGATAAACGCTGAGAACGATGTATAGTTTTATTCGAAATGGGAAAAAAGAGTGAGTGAGTGTGTGAGTAAATGAATTATTTATTTAATTAACGCTTCTGTTAATTAAACTCTGAGTCTTTAGTAAAGTAGCATTTTCGCATTACAAAAATTATATGTAACAATAAATAACAAGATGATTTCGCGACAGATGTTAAAATAAGACACAAGTATTGATAAGCAGCAGGATGTAGGTTTTAAAAAATCTCTGAGGAATTTAGAAATTTATTTAATCGACGCGAATCTCAAAAATCTCAGGAGGATATATTGTCACATCTCTCTGTTCAAGGATGTCTTAAGAGAGTATGTCCATAAATAAAATCTTGTTTCGAAGTTGTTCGTAACTGGGATCCTCTGACCGATTCTGCCACGTGCCTCTTCGCCGAGAATGAGGAGAACGAAAATCTCGAGGATCCCTTCTCTCGCCGTCCCATGAGGGACTGCGTAATTACGGACTCCTCCGTGTGTATTGAGAGAGGAGGGCCTCGCAGTTAAACTCGCGCAAAGTTACCGACGAGGCCGCGACCCACAGGCGTGTGTGCTTCACCCACGCACCTTCCCGAAGTATTGATTACTTTCCGCCTGTGGGAAGGAAGGGACGCGGATGAAGGGGGTAGGGCGAATAACAGGATCAGAAGGACGAGGAGACGGAAAGGACAGAAGGGAAGCGTTTCTCTTTCTCGCATTCTCTCTTCTAATTCTGTTGTAACGTCTTTCTCTTTTTGTCTTTTCTTCATACACGCCTAAATACGATCTATTTCATTTAGGACGAATTTTTATGATTTTTTAATCTTTAATTCGTATATTACTAATTCGTATATTACTCTTTCTCAATATTTAATTTAATTTAATTGCCAAGTATATACAAGAATTAAATATAAAATACAGGAATACAAGAATACACGCAAGACATGGGTAACACTGTTGCTTCCAAGTCTATCAGCGATAGTATGATAAAAGAACGTGTACATATAAAATACACGAAACGCAAATACCTTCACTCACACACGTAAATCACACTATACGTCATAAAACAAAACAGGAAACATAATAATCATGATGTAAATTACGAAGTAACAATATTTAATACAATGCAATAATACAAAATGTTATTATTGTGGAAAATGCAACGGAATAAAATTTGGAGAGTTTTATGATTCATTAATATCTTATTCATATTGCAGTACAGTCGGTTTATTATATTTATAACATTGAAGTACTGTACGTCGCAAATATAACAATGAATTCAGTAGTTTTTAATTGATTTATATTTAATATTTATTCGTATAAAATTGTTCTTTATCGGTCACAAAGCGATAATGTTATTACATTTAATATTTTCTATTTTTCATACTTTCTTCTCACAATCGTGCTCGTTTTGACAATAACAGTAAATTCTTATCAATATAATTCGTAGGGAAATAGATGCTGCAAATTCGTGTAGCTCCATTTTATTCTTACACAGATGTCTTCTTTTGCTCTCTGACTTTTCTACGTACGCTTTTTGATTAACATTACTATACGTATACACATGTATCCACCTCTCTTAAGCTAGCAGGACCAAATCAGCAGAATCGAATCGGACCAAGCAGATTATTTAGTACCCATTTTGTACTAATTTGTACCGTTAATAATAATTTTGTACCCCGTGCCATTAAAAAAAAAACCATGGCGCTGCTACCTTAATATTAAGCTAGCAGGACCACAATAAAAAAAAAGAAAAAAAGAAAATTAAGGACAGATATGGAATCGGCATAATTTGTACTAATTTGTACCACTCGAAAAAAACTAATATATTCACCCCCTCTGCTTCAAACAACCCCTAATTGAATTCGAACTTATTAAGTTCAAGAGCAAAGTACTCTTCTCTGTCAGCAGAATCAATCGTTACTTATACAATCGACGCGAAGTAATTTGTACTATTAAAATATAAAGTTTCAGATTTTGTACCCCCGCCGATCCTTCGAAAACTACCCCCGACTCCTATCGGTCTCAAGAGTAAAGTACTTTTTCCAGTCAGCAGAATCAATCGCTACTTATACAATCGACGCGAAGTAATTTGCACTATCAAAATATAAAGTTTCAGATTTTGTACCCCCGCTGATCCTTCGAAAACTACCCCCGACTCCTATCGGTCTCAAGAGTAAAGTACTCTTTCCAGTCAGCAGAATCAATCGCTACTTATACAATCGGCGCGAAATAATTTGTACTGTCAAGATATATTTATTTTTATTATTAATACATTTGCAATTTTATTATTTATAAAGTATATAAGTGTCACAAAAAAATTTGTATAAGTAGCGATTGATTCTGCTGACTGGAAAGAGTACTTTATTCTTGAGACCGATAGGAGTCGGGAATAGTTTTCGAAGGATCGGCGGGGGTACAAAATCTGAAACTTTATATCTTGATAGTACAAATTACTTCGCGTCGATTGTATAAGTAGCGATTGATTCTGCTGACTGGAAAAAGTACTTTACTCTTGAGACCGATAGGAGTCGGGGGTGGTTTTCGAAGGATCGGCGGGGGTACAAAATCTGAAACTTTATATTTTGATAGTACAAATTACTTCGCGTCGATTGTATAAGTAGCAATTGATTCTGCTGACAGAGAAGAGTACTTTGCTCTTGAACTTAATAAGTTCGAATTCAATTAGGGGTTGTTTGAAGCAGAGGGGGTGAATATATTAGTTTTTTTCGAGTGGTACAAATTAGTACAAATTATGCCGATTCCATATCTGTCCTTAATTTTCTTTTTTTCTTTTTTTTTATTGTGGTCCTGCTAGCTTAATATTAAGGTAGCAGCGCCATGGTTTTTTTTTTAATGGCACGGGGTACAAAATTATTATTAACGGTACAAATTAGTACAAAATGGGTACTAAATAATCTGCTTGGTCCGATTCGATTCTGCTGATTTGGTCCTGCTAGCTTAAGAGAGGTCATGTATCCTTGCTCCTTCGCCTTTGTCCTTTCCATCCCATCTAAAGCCACCGTCGATGTCCGGTCATCTGCAAAACGTGACTCTCGGATCTCAATTTGTTAAGTCCTGCTGGAAAATTCGACGGTCCTTCTGGCTCCTTGATGTCGTTAAATAGTATTTCGGACAGAATCAGTTAAATAAAGTCCGCTATTTAGATGAGAAGAAAGCCGACAGATTTGTTCTCGCGGATAGAAATGACATTTTCTATAGGAGATTACCCTATCGCACTAATTATCTCCAGGGAGGATTCCTTTTGCTAAACGATGCTTTTTTTACGACAGAAATATACACAGCAACGATTCTTTCCCTCTACACACATACGCGCACGCGAATACATGTATATATCTGTGTCCAACTTCTAACTCAAAATACTTCTGTTGTAAAAAAAGCACTGTTTATCAAAAGGAGTCCTCTGGAGATAATTGGTGCAATTTTCTTCTACAGAAAATGTTATTTCTACCGCAAGAGCAACTCTGTGGCTTTCATCTAAATAGCGAAATTTATTTCACACACACACACACACACACATCTAATCCGAAACTTAAATTTAAAATTATATTGATACCAGCTTTATAGAAAATTCTCAAGAAAAAATTATAATTTTTGAAATTAAGTTAGGTGGGACATAGAGATTTTGTAGAAAAATCACAAATCAGCGTGGAATTTTTCCTCGACTTTCCGAAAAAATCTGTAAAATACGTCTGCGATATTTCTGACCTCGGCTCATTATTAACCTGACTGTGCCAGATTTCATATCTGTGCCATCAGCCGCCATTCATCATTTAGACGGTGCAAAATTGGGAAATGTCAAATTCTGACCTACAAAATCAACAAATATACTCACTGATATCTTTGGCGACCTCTCAATATAAAAGGATTCTCGAGATGGTCAATCGACATTCGCTTCTGACCTAGATCCTTAGAACTGGTCCATCGGACCAAATTTACATTACGTTTCGAATATAAATAGAAATTTGTCGACAAATAAAAATTTTGTAAAAATATTTATATTATTGGAAAATTACAAGATCAATTCTCTGTGCAAATATTTATTTTGATATTTATCTAATTTAAAAGAACAGAATCGGCGTTCTGTGAGAACCTCGAAACCTGTGACCCGGTTAGTTTCGACTAAATTGTATCGATTATCGGCAAATACCCACCCCTTTTTAATTCTGGACATGTACAAATTAACCCTCTGATACGCTCTTTGTGAATCAAAATAAACCACTTTTCTCATCACTTTTGATGGATGCATCCTGTATATCACATATTCGTATTTCCCGTAAATGTATATGTATTAAATTATATTTAGCTTGCACTGCATTAAATAAATATTCCAGAATGTACAAATGAAATTACTCAAAGTTATTTCCACAATAATTTACAAACACAATATTTTGTGTGTGTTTTAATATAAATAAGTATCTCAAAATTAATCACAGTCGAATTAAACAAACTCGATCTATTTATCGATCTAATCATATTCGACGTAACTTTAGATCGAAGATCGAGTAATAAGCTTGAGGACCGGGAGCAGATTACCTCATCGATCGCAGATGATAGCGATGGTTGGATCGTTCCCGAAAATAACCGCGAAGCCAGACGAACGCGGAATAGCACGCGAAATGACGGGCCCATCTTTGTTATCAGCGCGCACGCCGTCAATTTTCGTAGACGCGAATCGGCCGGCAGAATCGGTGTATGTAATCACTTTACGCGGTAGAACTTTCGGAGTCTCGCCGAATCGATCCGCATTCGTTCGGTCGTTTCCCCGGCGAGCCACCCTGGCGGATTCGTGACGGCCAGTGCACGCGCGTGCCTCCAAACCGGCGCATCTTAAAGCGCGATGAGACCGAAGACAATACTTTCACGCGTATTGCATTCCGGAAAATAGAACCTACTCGATATTTCGGTTAAAGAAAAAGCTTGTTCGCAATCATGTCAATTGTGACAATATCGATTTCCAATTTTGCATCTGTAAATATACTTTTCGTATGGTCCGCGTTTCTGTATGTGAAGATGTTGCAACTCTAAACTCAGATCTAAATTTTAAAGAGTCACGAAATTACTTGTCTACGTTCGATTATAAACATTTTAAATTTCTGCCTTCAATTGCATATATTTTATTTATAAATCTTGTACGATGATAAATTAATAAATTGTAATGTGATGCTGTAAAAGAAAAAACATAATTTTATACAATTATATATTTTTAAATACTTTTCGAAAATTTTATCCAAAAGAAATTAATTTTTTCAGTCAACTATTGTTCTTTCAAAAAATCCAAGATTTCCAAGAAGAAAAATAATGATGTCAAGTACATCTGACATTTATTGCAGGATATTTTCATTTGATAGTAAATGATGAAACATAAATCGCACAATTTAATTCAGATTCATTATATTATACTAAGAGAAATGGAAATGTCAAATATGGTAAATACAAATCTAGCATAATAGATGTCTGTCGAGTTGAATAATGGTTTGATTGTATATTAATTACTTAGAAATTCCTATGTTAAATGATATGTATTATATATTGCGAATATGAATTGCAGATCCTAGAACCAATCTAAATAATTACAAATATAGAATTAATATTTTATATTCCTCTTTCGATAAAATTTTCCTCTCATTATTATTTATAAATTTAATGTTATAATTACTAGAGAAATTTATGATTTGTATTCTTTTCTGTTACAGGTAAGCATACTTTGATGATTACAATCTATATAATGAGACAACATCAGGTAAATTAAATATCTAAATAACGTACAGATTTTTTAAAGTTTAATGATGATAAGTATCTAGAAATAATACGATTGAGAAAAAGACGATGTGTATGATAGACTTTAGATCGAGATAAATTGTTCAGAATTCGACAAAATTCTCATCTTAAAAAACTATTCTGCATCTATTTAATCTCTAATTATTATCGGATTTAAGTAAAATTTAGTGTCCTGAAAGGGTATCAACTATATCGTCGACTTAACATTTTCAAGCGCGTGAAATTACATATACACATACATACACACATGCAGAACAAAATACAACCTTATTAAAACTCCATCAGTTATGTCAAAATTCTGAAAATGGATGTCAGTTTTATGAAGGTCACGCACAAACACCATCCGTGCATAACTATTTCTCTCCGTTATTTCCTTCGACCCCTCCCGGTCCCTTTCATTATGGCGAACGATGCGAGACCGCCAGCTGCAAAGGACTCTATTTCGGGAGTGAGCGTAGAAGCAGGACGCGAATTCGTTAATCGATCGCGAGACGTCTCGGTCGCGTTTTCGACTAGCCGCGTCCTAGGCGCCGCTTCCCACCTGTCGCACGCGTGCTCGCTTCTCCAGGATGTAACCCAGCCGATCAGGACGATCGCGAAGTTCGAACAGTGAATTTCTGAGGCGTGCGAGACTGTCTGACGCACCGCTAGGCAAATGTTAAGATTGTTGGGACGCTTATCCGGAGGACAAAAGTCCTCGCGGTCGCTCTCGGCGACGAGATTATCGAACCCAACATTGGCGAAATTCGATTCCTAGATTAATCCTGCGGTTCTAAATTGGAACGTGTATTCTATGCATAAGTATTGCACGACGATTTTAGCTGCTCAGATGATTGTCGTCAATCCTCACGAACTTCGAGACCGTTTGAGTTAGGGATCGTTAAGTTTTTGTACAGTACGCGTGACATAAATATCACTACTATTGATCAGACAGCTTTTAAAAGCTTTTAAAAGATTCAAGTTTTATCTACTTTTGGATCCATGACATTTCAGAGAAGTATTCTTGCTTCGACAGATATTTATACATAATGAACTATAAATTTATACATATCAGGAGGATTGAAATATCAGAACTATAATTTCATTGTGGCATAACTGTTCCTTTTATTGATTTTTTTAATTAGTATTTTATTACATCGAAATTTTTCAATTTCTACAAAAAAAAATAAGATTCAATTTATATAATACCTGCCATTTATGTCATATAAATCGTATGTACGAACAACTCGGAAAATTATTTTCCGTGAAAATTCGATTGGATGTAAACCAAGGAAAACGAAAGTTGAAACGAAATATAAAATATACAAATATACGAAATATAAAATATACAAAATATAAAATTTTATGAGAAACAAGAGCCAACACATGCGGCTCAGAAAAGAAAAAAAGAATGTGAGTCGGCCGGGATAACGAATCCAGCACGCTCGATCCCCGGGCTCGTGTACTGGCCTTGAAATTTCGCTCTCGCTATCATCCCGGCCTATCGTCCCCTTCATCGTCGAAAGACGAGGAAGGAAAGAGTCGCGAAAAGACGCGAGTGAGTGAGAGGGTTAGCAGCCATCACCCTCTCCGTGATAAGTTTGCGTGGAGAGCGAGAGTGCGTCGAGAATGGAAGCGTGGGAGGGAAGGTGAGCGGGGACGAGAATCCGAAAGAGAAAGGGCTGCTTTGAACGGAGGAGAAAGAAGAGGAGAAGGCAAAGGGATGACGATGGTCAAAGGGCGAGGAAGAACGGAGGTAGAAATGGGTGGTGAGCCCAGCAAACAGGGAGTAGAAAGGGGTGGCATGGGGGAGCGAGAGGAACGGATCCCGGCGGAGTCGTCGCCGCATCGACTGGAATAGGGGGTGAAAGAGGCGCGCGAGGGTCGTAGCGCGGGGGTGAAGGGTGACGAGAAAGAGGTACGCCACGCGCGCCCAGGGGTAGAGGGTCGTTCATCCCCGGGTCAAGGTTACCCACCTCCTCGCGGGTCTCACCCTCTCGCAGCCCGGCAACGTGCCACCAGCTTCAACCAACCCTCCTTCTCCTCCACGTCTCTGTCCTCTCATCTCTTTATCCTTCTCTGTCGTCGCCGAACCCCTTATTTTGCCTACCTTGTGCCGTTATTGCTACTGCTGCTGCAAGCGCCATCGATTCTTGTTCCCTTCTCCTTCGTGGCACCTTCGCGAGGATCGTTTCCGGGCTCGTCCCTCGTAAATCCTCGAAGGGAGTGCGTGTGTTTCTTTAGCGCGGGAATTAAGTCGGACTTGAGTGTCACGCTAATCCCTGGGATTGTGAATTTTTCCAGTTAATGTATCATAATCTCCATCACGTTATGTCTCTGTCACGATTTAATTAGAATATTATATATATTAAAAGACATTTGCGCATAATATTCTTACTAATGCTATCTTTTCATTTTGCAAATTTTAAAAATTAACTGTATAATAATTTATTAATTGAGAGATTAAACTTTCTAATTTTTTATCTTCCTGCGCGAAAGATGAATAAAGACAATAAGAAGTGCAAAGAGTTTCAATTCGTCACCTTTGCAGGTGAAAACGTTCATATAAGCCCACGAGATTCTTATCAACATTTTTTCTCCTTTTTCTCACCGTTACATGACACTAAGCGTGTCCAGTGTCGAGACGATTCGCATAGTGAAATCAATGCGTGGTGGGCGACCACCTGAGACGTTCTCGTAACACGTGCCTGGACAACGAAACATCGGCATCAGGCCGACAGACCTCCCAGGAGTCGCGGTGGCAACGTCCGATAAGCCGGTCGCGAAATTTCTCGTCGATAATCACGAAACACGGGTTAGCTCGAAAACGACCATTGTTCCATTTCTAGGCAGTAGAAAAGAGTGATCCTAACACCGCGTGTCGTCATGAAATTCCACCTATGTTATAGCGCAATTTTCTCGCAGAAAAGAAGGTTACTGATGTAGCAGAAAATAGTAAAAATCAGAAAAAAATCCGCATCCAACGTCGTAAAGCTTTTTTCTTATATATAAATTTTTATACAACACCTTATATCAATTATAAGCATGATTACATTATTTCCAATAGGAGTAACATTTTGTAAAGGAAAGAGAATTGACAAAAATTAACAAAAAATTTAAAAAAATTGATGATTCAATAGGCACAAAAGGAGCGTTTGAGTTGCGTTGTTAACAAAATTCCTCTGTCGTAATAACCTTCTTTCTTACTCACGTCAATTCGAGTGTATTTCCTTCGGCATGATGCATAATTTGCAAATCTCGGGAAAGGAAGGAAGATCCCTTCGTTGCCCGTAAACTCTCCTGTCTCCCTTATTTATCGCCCTCGTCGTCTGTACCAACGCTTCTCCCTCGTTCCGGAGATAGTTAAGAATGCATGCACTTTGCGTTTGTCCGTAGAACCCGCAGAATCCGGAGTGCTTAAAAATACGAGGTCTTTTTCGTTAATCGCACAATTTTCTATCTGCACATTGTGCGTGGAAATAAAATAAAATAAATGATTGAAACGGAAAATTAAAAATATAAATACAACACAAAGAATCTAATGAGCTAGATAAATTATTGCTTTGCATACATAAAGTGAAACATAACGTATCGCAATTTGCATTGCAATTATCCAGAATGTCAATCAGAATCAAAAACAGAAAATATTAATACGAATATATTTGTGCCTTAATTAATTACAGTATAAAGCTTAAATGATTTTATAAAGGCGCTTATAAAAAATTAAATTAATTGAATATAAAAATAAATTAAATCGAAAATGTGAGAAAACTATACATTAATATGACACGTAGATGTATAGTCCAAGAATTGACAATAAGAATAAAAATTAATCTTATTAAAACGTGAGGAAAAATCTGAAAAGTGAAACGGAAAGAAAAATAATACTTTTTATTTTCCATATTTCTTACCATATTTTTCTCTTGCGAATGAATTTAATCGCAGCTTCCGTGATTTGGATTTTGAGAGGATGGAACGCGAAATATTCCGGCAGCGGGAACGTCGTCAACAAAGAAAGAGAGATGGAAAAAATGGGGGCGGAAGGATGCGCGATCTCATCTCGAATGTATGCAACTCGCGTTATACCGTGCGATGTTTATACGCGGAGAAGTCACCGTTCTCTCCCTTCTGGAAATAACGTCGCCAGCGGGAATGTAAGCGAGGGAGTGCGCTCGCTTATTGCGTTAAATTGCTAATTGAGCTCAGGAGCGACACTGCCTTTCCACGTTATGCAGTCTTTCTTCCCTTGTCTCTCTTTCTCTTTCTCTTTGAATCTTTCTCCCGAATCCACCCCGTCTACTTTCCCTCACAGTTCTCGTATCTGCCTTCTCTACGTCTGCCTGGTTTCAACTTCCTCGATGCCTATTGTCGACGACGCCAGACCGTCGTCCCCAATCGGGAAAACGAAGAGGGTGCGCCTGACTGTTGCATAACGTTCCAATGGAATTTCAGCGGTGCACTCCGTGACGAATTCGATGTCGACTTTTTTCTGGGGTGAATTTAAGCAGCGGCATAATTTACGTTTACAGAAGATTAATCATGATGAATTAATCCTGAGTAGAATTTCGAAATTAATTTGAATGTAAATTAATTTCAAGTTTTACTTCTGCAGGAGTTAATACGACAGACGTAAGAGATAAAAGAAAGTCTATGTAACAATACAATAATTCGTATATATAAAATGTAATATTTAATGATATTATATAAAACCACTTCTCGATTGCCAAAATACATATGTGAAAGATGTTTAATTCCAGCCAGTGAAATATCCTGCAAATTCCAATGTAAAAAAAGAGAAATAAAGAGATATCATAACTCTTGATCTATCCCTGACAGATTTAGAAAGAGAGAGAGAGAGGAGGGAAAGAGAAAGAGAGTCTCCATTGTACTCACGCTCCTCCAAAAATTTAGTAGGATCGATGCGGCTTTTGTTCTTTTGAAGCAGAACATTCGCGATATTATGACATATCGTTCAACTCCGGAGAAAATATAACGATTGAGCGTAACATGAAAATGATTACTTTCGCAATCTCCAGAAAAATAAAATGAAGCAAATCTTGTGGGATTGCTCTATATCAACTGCGCTTGTTTTTCTGCGATCGTTATGTTTGAGAATCGTTAGTTACCGTTTACATTGCAATCGATATAGACATGAAATACAGCTGGTAAGACAACACGCCACATAACGATGAAAGATATCAAAGTATAGATTCAGCAATACAATACATATATTCAGAGCGATACTTTGTGTTACGGAATGATTAATATCTTCGATAAATATTGTACTCCCGAATATATCTATATCGAGCTCGCCTGTCTTAATATCGGCGGCCACGAGACAATAATTAATGCTAGCGACGATATCGGGTCGAAATTGTATACTTAACGCTTCGGGAGTCGCATCCTGTTTGCGATAAGGCGACCACTGAAGAAATTAGGTATCATGGTTTCGTCGGGTGATTTCGTGGTTTCCACCTGCTGGCACCCGGATGTGCTACGGCGATGCGCGCGGCGATGTGCGACGTGTTATCTTGCGCTCCTCTGTACCTCGCGCACGAGCATTAATCCTCCTCGTCGGCGGAATACACGCGCGAAATTAGCATCGCGACTTCGCGGCTCCGCTAATAAAGCCGTGAGCCACAGCTGCGTGGACTCATGAATATTTATGATCTGGATTTGTTCACCGAAAAGCAAATCGAACCGTCGTTTCTTCGAACGCACGCAAGTATGTTTTGTTGCGATATACAGATTGCACTTATGCGCCAACGTAATATATATATATATATATATATTATATAATATGTGCGTATGCGTGCCGTTACATAAAATGCACGCCGATCCACGTTCGATTCGACGTTCGAAACGACCGTAGCGTGGTCAGTGATCCGCAAATCTGTGATTTGTTGAAATGATATTTTTGATGATCATCAAGCTAATGACATTTTATGACCCATCGTAAATGTTAAACTTCGTGCTTTGGAATCCCGGCAATGACGAGAAACGCTTTAATTAAGGCCGTTCTTCCCAGACAGAAATACGATCTGATACGATTATCTCCTTCCGTGATTTCTTTCGATATTCGCTTAATATTAAATTTTACTTCTAAGTCTTACTATCTTGGCTATATTATTAATTTGTAACTTCATGAAAACTGATTGAGTGAGAAGCAAAGTGTTTGGTCTCACTCGTCTACAGTCTTCAAGTCAAGAGAATTCGCCAAGAAGTTCCTTTAATTTCGAATTTTTAATGCACAGAAAACGCGCAAGTGAAAATACCGAGGTATCTCTCCGCATGTTGAAGATGACAGTATCGATGACGGTATCGATAAGTAGCAGAGGATTTCGTGATCATAAGCACACGCGTGCCGGCCACGTGGCAGCTGCCTCCAACAGCTGTTACCGTTCGGATGCGCCGAGAAGCGCGTCGCTTTTTTCGCCGCTCACTGTTGATTTTTAATGTTCGCGTGTTCACAAAAGGGAAGTATTCTGGAGCACCGTCTTTTATCGGCGATACATCGCCACGCCGTTTCTGACCGCGATATCGACACGCGTGCTCTGCAATCATATACGGCAGTGAAATTATCACTCGTGTCGTGCTATCGCGAGTTTGTCTTTCGTATTTTTGAGCCGTCAATGCGAGACGCGGGAAGAACAGAATAATATCTCTTAATATTATTAAATTAAACAATATTCAACTTGGAATCTTTAGAATTTAAATAATCAATGTCTATTTTTCTATATATACCAATGTACTTTAATTACGATTTAACTTATTTTAATCTTATTTACTTAAACCGAGAAAGGTAAATCTACATTAGAAATGTGGATATGAGAGAAAAATCGCACGTTCAACGCTCGCAAATATATAATATTGTTATATTTCGAGTTTATTTGTGTAGACTTTATGATCGATACGAACGTGTACAGTTTAATAATTTCTTGTAAATATCTACAATGTAGATCATTAATTGATAAAAAATTGTGGGGGAAAAATTTTTCATACAAGCTAAATAAATCGTCATAAAAATCAGCGATGGAAAATATAAAATATCATAAAATCGTTCGCAAATGTAGGCGGACGAAGTGCTTGTCAAGGAAGGTTTCTGCAAAAAAAGAGAGAATGTTTGCAACAAATACGGCGGCATCTTTTCAGTGGTAATTTAAAAACCTCTCAGGTCCTCGAGAGTCCCTCGCCGTCATTCAAAAACGCCGAGATTGCTCGAGTGCTTTTACGGCAAAAATGTGAGCACATAATAACAGCTTCTCCATCTTTAACCGAAGACAAATAACTTTCAAGTTCTGATTCTTGGTATCAGGATGCTCGAAAGCAGGAAGTTTAACCTGCCGATGTCCCAGTTCTGATATTTTTAATTAAATCCGATTTTTACTTAATACAATTTATACACAATATACCTTTGTATTAATCCCGTAACATAAAATTCGAATACCTTCTAGAATTTCATGAATAATAGTTACGAAACGGAGGGGAAAAAATTCCTATTAAAAACACTATTGCAAGAGCGAGCGAAACTTGAACAGTTAATCGATTAATCAAGCGCGGTTTACTCAGCGTAAAATAAAACGTAACACGTAATCGTAAAAAAAAAAAAAAATGTCGAAATTGGATCTGATTTGCAATTTTTTGGGATTCGAAGTGCATGTATGCGAAAAACAGCGCACACGTAGATAAAAGTCGTAGATAAAAGTTTTACGAAGCGAGTATTACACACTTAACATGTTTCAATACATAATTACATTTCATATTTCATAATACATTTTAACACATTCATATCTCGATATATACAATTTTTAGTGTTGAATGCACCGAGAGGAATGCACACGGCTATCTTTTCCTCGCGTAGGAACCTCTGAAACGCGCCGTCCGCCACCACCGCACCGCACCGCACCGCACCGCACCCGCCGCGCCGCTACCGCGACTCGGGCGTTTCCGTACGCTGGTGTCCGAGCGGAGGCGCTCCGGTCGACCGGTTGCTCCGACGGCCGCAGTACGCGGCGAGACGCGAAGCAGTGTGCCGTGGCTTTTTTTCCAACGATAAACGACATCGCGCTCCGAGGACCCGGTACCGCGTGCATTCGATTTCAGTCGCTATTCGCGACCCGCGACGCTCTTTCGTCTGCCTTCTCGAGTTACGAGAACCCGTGAACGCACCCGGATTCGAGGATCCCTCGTTAGGAGCGATCGGCTGGATCTTCCGAGCAGCCGAGAGCGGAAGTGCGACTCGCGCGGACACGTGGTAACCGCTCGACAATGATAAGAGCGTGCGTGCGTGCGTACGCGCGCGCACACGTACACGCGGCGTGGCCGGCGGTGGAGGGAAGAGAAAATTAATCTGCCCGACGAGCTTTTCCGCGTCGACTCGCGACGTGGCGCCGACGCAATTTCCGCGCGCGTTTCCCTCGCGATCGCGGATCGATCGGCCGCGTGCGTGTATGCGTGCGTGCGTGGTTTTCCGCGAACAAGCCTTGGAACGGCGTACTCTTGGAACTCGCAAAGTCCGCGGGACCTTTGCTCGGAAACACTGTGGTTTGCATTACGCGATTAAATATTCTTTTTTTTTTCTTTTTACGTAAAACTATATAGTGTCGCGAAAGAGGTGTACGCGGCGTGAAATGTGGGACGGTATCGCAATTGGCAGCGTTTAGCTGTGTTAATTAAGCCGCGACTTATCGAACGCCAATTATCGCCTCGTTTCCCGTTACTTTGCGCAAATGCCTCGGAATTGTCATAACAAGCGCGAAGACTGGTTTTTCTTCTGAAAAAGTCGCGAACGACGATTACTCTGGAATTACAGCAAAGAGGCTCGAATTACAGGCATTGTGCAACTAATCGTAATCAGAATGCGAATTGTGATCTCGGTGTCAGTTTCTTTGATGCACCGATCGGTTTCCGCGTCTTTTAGAATCCGCAGTGAGAACTCAGTTCGCCGACTTTAAACTTGACAACGCTCACACACACACACACACACACACACACGTGCAATCCAATCCTCCTCCTCGAGGGCGGTCTCGCGTGTTTTGATTTTCGAAAAAAGAGCATCAGAGAATCGCTGCGTTCCAATTCGATTCCTCTCGAGCGAGTTCTCTCTCTTTCTCGCGTAATCGCGTTCGAGAATTTTATAGCCGAAGAAAGAGAGAAAAAGAGAGAATGATTTCTCTGACTCACCGTTTCTTTGACACACGCGAGCCTCGCAGCCGACGTCGTTAACGCGCGTGTCTCGTTAACCCGCGGGTGTTCGCGCCATAAGCCTCTTCATTCGAAGGATCAAAAATTATTTCTGTCTGAGAATAACTTGAAAGGAAATTATTTTCCTCTGCGTTTTATTCCTCGTTTACTTTATCTCACCTTTATCTCACTTAATCTTAGCTTCTTATCTCGATTTTTGGAGCAATCGAAGCATCGAAACTATCAATTGCACGATACAATCTGTTCTCCATTTTAGATATGAAATATTTAAATACGGATCACGCAGATTACTGAGAACTATAGACTTGTCTTGACCTTAGGAACAGTTTACTTTGTAATTTTATTTCAAAATGTATTTTTCATGTAAACAGCAATCTCAATTTACTAATAAATTAACCCTAATCTCTTCAACTAGGGTCGTTCATGCTCCCCCCTTCCCATTTCTACAGTCGTTAATCGTAATGTGTTTTTAACAAATAATTGTTATAAAAAATATTTAAACAAATAATTTCCAAATTTTCTTTACATTGATTTTTAGTCGAAGGTATGAAGAGATTACAAACATTTTTGTGAAATTTTTCGAAGCTAACATAGTGAAAAACGCACTGGACATGAAATACCCTGGTTGAAGAGTTTAAGCGCAAAAAACGTTGAAGAGATTAAAGTTAAGATTGATAAATTAATTATATGCGAATTGCGTGAATAAATTTTTCTCTTTATATTTTTTGATATGTACACATATGTAACACGCGATTACTCCAGTGATGTGCATCGCACTTTCCTCGGGAACTGTTAGAAAAATATTTTTTTCTAACAGGGTACATAGTATCTGTTAATTCAATTTAACGGTTTGCAATATACGAAGCGCTTGTGGCGCGAGTTTTTTTTTTTTCATTACCGCGTTCATTGGCGTGCCGTTTTTCATATGCGCTATTCTTTGCGACAAAACTGCAGATTTTTCGTTCTCACGGATCGATCCCCGATCCGCTTCGCACGATCCCGATCTTCTGTCCGATGCTCGAGAACACATCACTGCGGCGCGGAACACGTGGCGCGTAGCTTTTTTGTTTGTGAATTGACTCACGAAGTATACCAGTGAACGAGGAAAGGAAAAGAAAGAGAGAGAGACAGTTACAGTTCGCAAGGGGAGTCATTTTTCGTGTGCTAATGAACACGAACGGAAGGCCAACCATTAGAAGCCGACGACGATGACGAGAACCTCTCGGTAACATCTCGCTGCGTTTTCCTGTTACGAGCGAAATTGTAAGTTACGACACGATTACTTAAAGTACGTGCAAAAAGTTTTTGATCCTAAATTAGTTTCGTGAGAAAAGTCGAAGGGTTTGTCTTCCTACTTTGTAATGCCAAAGTTGCATTGTAAATAAAAAAAATGTATAAAGATCGATAACAGGCCTCAGACGAGTAGTAAATAAAAATAATTAAAATACAAAAAATTGAAAACAAATACAAGATGATAGTTGTAAAATATTCTTCCACATTGGACATCACTTCACGGGCCCTTCCACTCCGGAGCAGGAGCAAAAAGAATATTTTGAAAAAGATGACCACTGTGTTCTCGAATAAGAACGAAGAATTCGGTTATAGGTACATATCTATTTTTTTTTATTGATTTTATATTTTAACGTTGTTCGAATAAATTCAGGATTCTATATTCATGCAAATATATCGCAATAAAAGTTGAATATATATTTTAGAAATACATTGCGATGCAAACTACAAAGTTATTTATCCGATAGAAATACGATGAGCATATGTTAAGTATCTCAGCTGATAGTAAAATTGTGTTAGCATTCAAATTTTGCATACATGTAATAATACGTATAACGTGCATATGCATAATAAATAAGCATGTTTACTGTCACATATCTCAATAATTACTGCATAAATTTTGCAAACAACATTTACAATACATTTATTTATCGAGCACAATCGATCTTCCGTTATCTCCGACGCATTCCTTTGCATCGATTCAATAGATTCACTTCAGCGTGGATTCTTGCATGTTGTACTTTCTCGCGGCTCCGTTCTTAATCGTGTCTGACCGGAAACCACTCCGCGCCCGATAATATTATGCAAAGAGAGTTATGCAAAATACCGGTCGTCGATCGCCAATGTACATATCGCTATCTTCCCTGAGGCGCCGAAGATATCGGCGTATTCGAAGATTCAGGTCACCGTCGTCGCTACCATCTCGTAATCGCGAGTTGTACGAGAACACGTAAATAAACCGTCCATTCACGTGGCTTGACGAGACCGGTGACTCGCATGTGACATCGTACGCTCCGTTCGCTCCCGTTTTCTCACTCGGTTCTTTCTCCTCGTTGATCTTTCTCTCGTCTCTTTTTCCTGCAGGAAAGTTAAATCGTCAATCAACAAAAATAATCTAGTATTTTTATTGCATTCCCCGTGTGGCTTGAAAAGATTTTAAATAATTTATGTAACGTTATTTATCTAACAAAGAAATTTTCACAGGAACAATGGGAGAAACGATTACTGATGGGATTTTGTGTGTGTGTCATCAGTAATATATATAAATGTGCGTATATTTTTAAGATACGATAACAATGTATTCAGCATGATCATTATTTTGTACGAATATCTTGAGTAGAAAAAGAGTAGAAAGCGTTTTGTATTTCCTTTGAAATGATCATTTTTTCGGATTACTAAAATACTGATGAGGAGAAATAAGTGGGACACAGAATGATCTCAATGATTCACATCAGGCAGTCGATCGATCCACGCTGCTTTTTTGTTGACAAATGATTTCGCGCGACACGTGTTGTTTTTACCGAGGTGTTGGTACAGTAGATTCGAAATCTATGAATAGAATCGCGAACCAAGGATTCTCTCGCGAGAATCCTGCTCCTTTCATTGAAAGAGGAAGAAACGAATTTGTTGTCTCAAAATTAATTTGCTCTGCTTTCTTTTATCGCAATGATAAAAAACTCAGACGAACACTTGTCGACAACACTTGTTTCGAAAAACTCGCATCCCGCACAAACATGTTATGTCTTCGTATTTTACGGGTGATATTTTTCACGCACTCATGATCAATCATAAGTTACAAATTACCATGCATCGAGATGCATTCATTGCGTTTTACGCGCGGACTATAGCACTTCTTAATCAGAGATGCCGATTGTGATTATCGTTATTGTCCACGTTAGGATAATTAACGGACGCAAGGAAAACCAAGACGAAAGTTTTTGCACGAGTCATTGACGGTCTTGACGTCATCTCTATCACATCGAATGATTCAGCACAACTCAGGTTGTGAGAAACAGTCGTTCGATATTTAGCTGACTGATGCAAATTACATCTGCAATATACAAATGCACTTAGCGTAGGTCGCGTTAATGAACGCCGTTACAGCCACAAACGTGCGTAATTATGTCCATAATTCAATAACTGTTAGAATTAACGTGTTACAATCTTTCCTTTTAACGAAAATTTAAATTTTTATATTTTTTTAAGAATGATATGTTAATTTTGTCTCAAAAAGTCATTATATACTAGTCATTATATACTAGTCATTATATATTATGTTGCATTTATATATTATATATGCAACGTAACGCTCGGAGACGAGGATGTATCTGACTATACTCGTCATATGATACATGCATAGACACACAGGTACATATAATAAGGTTTACGGTCGCAACGGTAATTCGTCGCGGCAGAAATATCCTGAGCTCGGGCCAACAACGTCGCACATGTAGAATCACGTCGTCATTGTGAATTTCGGTGTTCTAGAATAAGCGTGTCATTTCCCCGATACGACGTAACTCCATGTGTGATAAACTCTCGCCCTTCCATTAACAATATTTTATCTTGCAATAAAATTAAAAAAATTATGCCGTATTAAAATCCGATCTGCATTATGTGTACAGGGTGTTCAATAATATATTGCATAAATAGATTTTTAATAACTTTATTTTTCGATCAATTTTACAAAACACACCTTTAGTTTAAATTTATTATCTATTAATATCATTTAAAGCTTGTCATTTTTAATGGTGTATATTTTCGAAATAACCTCGGTGTGTTGTTTATTAGTGTTTTATTAAATATTGACATCCGAATTCTCACGATACTATGTCGCTCGGGAATTAACTCGCTCTAAGCTCTTGCTTCGCTCTTCTTGGCAGCGAGGTGCATCCTTTTGATAAGACCACAGTGATTCTTTTGTGACGATTACGTCACCGCGACGACGTGATCCGCATAGCTTCGTGAACAAATTGGCGACAAGGATACATTTCCTCGGCATCGATTCATCGCGCGCCTTCTTTTTTTTTTATCACAGTCTTCCACGAATCGGCCGGAAATCGTCATCGCATTGCCGTCAATGTTACACACATTATCTTGAAAGGTGTATCTACGCAAGGTGTATCTATCCAAGTATCTAAATAATATCACATATCATCAAGCTAGTAATAAATCTGCAAACGTGTTCGCAGATAGCTTCACGTTATTCATCTAATCGAGCACAAAATTAAAAAATAGCATAATATAATAAAAATAACGATTGAATAATTTTTGGTTTTAATGTCTCGTGTTGTTTATTAATTTATCAAATTTGTAAACATTAAATTGACAACAAGAGTCTGACGCAGAAGTTTGGGCGCGCGTGTCATATGATAAATATTCAATTACATAAGTAACGTACGTTTCGATCTCTTTCTTTGGACCATTTTTTCAGCGTAATTAATAAATTAAGACGAAATTAAACATAAGGATCAATAAAACGGATAAAAAAACTAATATAGTGATAAGGATAGAATTATTATTAATTTATGAAACAAATATCCATAAATCTTCATGTATATGAATAAAGATAAAGCAGAATGGCACTAATAGCCTTGAAACATTATATACGTTTAAAACCATTCCTCCTCGTATCTCAATATAATTGCGTAATGAAAAAATTAACAGTTTACATTGAGATAAAAAAGAAATAATAAAAAACGAATATAAATCTTGTCACGATAATTCAAGCACAATTCCACAACGCTTTTGACTCTAATTAATTGTCCCCAAATACTTCTCCTTCGTTTCGTAAGCGGTGAGATGAGGAATTTTGTTAAGTGCATTTTATTGCGTCGAAAGAAAGTTTATCGATGATCTTTCAAGAGTATTTTATACCGCTCGCGGCGGTCGTAAGCGGTGGTCACATAAATTAGAGTACAGCGTGTATATGTATGCCGTTAAGCGGCCGCTATCACAAAATAACTGCAGCATAATAAACATCCGAGAAAAGAAAAGAGCAGGCGGTGAAGATAAACCGCGGTATGCGCGCGTGTTTTTGATACGCGCCTAATCGCCGTGACATAATCGCCGTACCACCGGCGCGCAGCCATGACGTGATCTTGTAATATAATCGATGCCCTTTTGTTCGGAAGCCCAACGCGGCTCGTTAACATAAAAGCGCACACGTTAATGTGTGCACACGTACGCACACATACACGATCTATCGGCTGAATCCATCAGAGAATTATTTTTCTCGCATGACACGTGAAAAAAGCGCCCTGTAATAAGGACGTAATACACTTCTCAATCGATGGTCTTGTCGAGCGTCATGTGCGACATGCACGAATTACATCCTTTCGGAGTCCTTACTTTTTAAGAGAAAGATGTCACAAATTATTTTCACTTTGTCGGTTACTTCCAGAATCGAAATGTCCATCGTACAAAACGATTAGGAATAATATCTCTAATTTATATCTCATATCCCTAAACTATATGCCCTTTTCTCTAATCTTTATTTAGAAAAAAATCCTTTTCCTGATTTCATCGAATTTTGAAAATAACTAATAGAACGCGAAAAGTGTATTTTGGTAAAATCGAGTACTTATCAGTTCACTTTGGATATCGATAAGCCGTATGACAATCAAAATGGAACATGTCGATGAGCCGATGCGACTAAAAATATACGTTTTTCACATACGAAGGAAGAAAAATACATGGCGAGGCTGAAAGGGTTGGACACGGCGGGTATACATCCGAAGTTTTAATGCAACCAGGTCAAACCTTGCGGCAAAAACCGAACGATCAGGTCCGATTCGATTCGTGTCCGGTCGGTTGCGAGACGACAGCTCGATAGTATTGAGCTCTCAAATAAACGCGCGCTTTTATTTCATGGCGTCGGCCGACGCACGGAACTCTGGACGTGAAGTTAAAAATAAAGGCGACCGTTTAGCGGTCTCTGCATCGAGGCCGACCGCGGCATAATACGAAACTGGGATCCCCAGCGTTAGAGAACCGGAATAGCAGAACCATTTCATTTCGAACCGACTGCCATTTAATCAGTTTAATCGTGTACTTCTCCCGAAAAATTCATGTCCTTTAGCCATTTGAAAGTCGATTACTAACACGTGTGCACGAGATGTTTGTTTCGAATTAAAAGCGACGACAATTCCAGGAAAAATATATTTTCAATAAATTGAAAAGTTTTATTAATGTATATTCAATTGTATTATTTATTTTTATAATCCGATAAAAACAGGAGTATGAACAACTTCATTCATTATCTTTTTTAATTGAGAGATTTATTAATGTGTATTCAAAATTGTATCACTTTTATAATCCGAGAAAAAATCAGGAGTGTGAGAAGACTCATCATAATCTTTAACTCTTTAATTATTTCCGCTCGTGTTTTAAGATTTATAGCTTTTAGCAAATGGAAAATGACGGTCGAGAGTCAATGCGATTTAATTTAGCATTAATAAATAACAAAGAGGAGAATCACATTAATGTGTTTCTTGCCAGTGACATTCATCGACTAAAAGGATAGTGATATCAATTAACGTGATTGCAGAACGCTGCACTTCGTATAAACGTAGAATTAACTTCTGCTTCGTGAAATGGGATGATTCGACAGGGCGAGACGTGGGTACCATCGATGAGCTCGATCGACCGGAGTCGGTGCATCTCGTACAGAAAATCGCTCTCTATTACACGCCTGAATCGCCGTGGCCATCCGCCGCTTTCTCACGGAAGCTCTCAAAAAGGAAGAAGACGTCGCGGCGAAAAAGGACGAAGAGAGAGAGAGAAGGAAAAAGAGCGGGGTTTATCGACGTCGAAACGACGTTTCGCGCGATCGAACACGGGGCCAGGTCGTTATACCTAACCGTTTAATATACGTATATCCAAAGGCGTACACGTGTGTCTGCATTTATCCGTGTGTATCTTCCGTATCGATCGTTTCCTTGCCGTCCGCCGAAGCGGCCGTAACGCGCGATATCGAGCGCAAACAGTCGCACTCGATACCTTTCCTCCTCGAAATCAAGGACAGAATCCTTCATAGAAAAATTACATCAACCGGAAATAACTCCTATATACGCGAAATCGACGCTAGAGGATTAATGTTAAAAAGAAGGGTAATATTCGACTGCAAACTGGCTATATAATTTATTTATGTCCACGTTTTTGGATCTTTAATCACTGACAAAGAGATTTTTTTCATATTTTTAATGTTAAAAATTGCGGTCAAACGTTCACACTCTGATCTTCCTCGCGCATGAAGAAGAGAATTCTTTTCGAAAACAATAAGAAAAAGAACAAATGGAATAGATCTTCGTCGATTTTCGCCGCACTGCGAAGAACCCTCTTCGACGTCCGGAAGGAGTTCGCTCGTCCGTTGAATGAACGTAGGATACTACGAGCTATTCGTTAATAATTCCAACGCTGAGTCATAGTTTCCAATACGTTTCCGCTATCATCGCTTAGTGCATTCCAAATGACGTCGGTCGCTGACACCGCGGTCGCGTGACATCCACCACCCTGCGTGGATCCCGCGTGGATCCCCCGAGCGATCAGAAATCGCGATCGCGGAGCGCACGACTCCAGCCGGCCGGAATGTCAAGTCATTTCAGTAAATAGAGTGACGCGGGTTTCGGACTATTTCGAGTCGAAGACGTTTCTCGGAAATCCTGACTCGCACAACGGACGCGTTCGTGGATAACTCGTTAGCGATTGTCTCCCGTAAAGAGACGACGATACGGAAAACGATCGACACGAACATAACGACATCGCTCCCTGGTTTTTTGTGTATGAATTGTGCAGATGTATTGATAATTTGATAACTGCTGACAGCTATCGACTTGCATCGTTCTGTAAATTATTATTATTATTTTGGCACGAGATACCGTTTCTATTGTTATTGGAAAATACAAAGGAAAAACATGTGTATTTTCTCATTTCTTTTTTACTTACATCTTTATTCTATCATTCTTTTCGACTTTTTATCGTGACGATGCAATCGTGAGAACTCGTGTTTTTTCCAGACAACGAATTGTTATACTTTATCTATAGCCCAAGAAAGTCTATAAACAGCTTGTGCCAACTAGATATAGCCTGTGCATATCTAGCCTGGTATTTTTCCACAAAATGCATTGGATGGTGTATAAGTTGTTTTATATATAACGTACAATTTTCTCGCGCTGGCGTGAGAGTTAAATTTAATTATCGCGCTAACGTTATTATAAAGCAATAAGAATTATGAGAACAATGTCTATGTTATATATAAAGCTTGCGACATGTGATACGCCGCTCTCAGATGCTCGCAATTACTCGCAAACGTTATGCAATTCCCGCTCCTGATATCACCGTACTCGTTATCTCTTACATTCTTGCCGCGCACTCTTCTCTTACTGCATTCTTCTCTATCTCCTCTCTTTTATCTCCAAGTAATGCCGTGACGTCGTTATCGTCTCCCTCTTACAATTTGCTGCAACCGTGTCGATGCACCCGTCATGCATCCAGTAATATATTTATATCTTCGACAACGTAGGCGATTTATTATCGTGAATTTCTGCCTCTTTTCTGTTTGATTGTATTTTCACCATTCTACATTTGAAAGGCAATTCCTTTTTCTTCTAAAGAGAGAAAAATTATTTCTTATAAACGGCAAGTCGATTCAGTTAACTCGGAGAGTTAGCTTAGAGTTAGAAATTTATTATTACTTGTGCAAATCCAAAAAGTATAGAATATCTTTCAATGTTTTTATCAAGACGATATTTTCATAATTATATGTTCATATTATATTTTTTAAAAACCATTAAATTTGACATTGAAGAATGCTGCTTTATTGAATTTCTCAATTGCATTTTCAAGAAGTTCAAAAATATTGGAATTAATATTTTAGATCTGGTTTTTATTTTTATATTTTTCTAAAAATGCGCGTGCATAATCTTGATGTTGCACGATATTGCACACCGTAACTTATAAACTATTGAACTTCCACTCAAGGAGTGAAAGTTGATTTGCATTCATGAATTTCGCGGTCCACAACTACAACGTCATCGCTCCCTGCTTTTTCGTAAATTGCAAATTCTTTATTAGGTCGACTATGTAGAATGAGCGAGTAGTCTTCTTTTTCTTTTTTTGTAACATTAATATTATCTCGTAATTACGAGAGTAATAGAATATTACATGTGAAAAAACAGAGAAGAGAAACATTTTTCATATGATGGATTGTACAATTTGTATAGCGCCTCAGACATTTTTATGCGACAGTCAATTTCGCAATATTGCGTCATCGTACTCATGCAAACATGAATCGGATTAATTCTTATCGCTGCTCTGACACTTGGATTTTCAGATTTTTAGCTAATTACTAAGCTACCATTTGACCCCTTTGGCAGAAGCCAACAATTAGCAAGGACGTTTTTAACTAAATTGAAACGCAATAATTTTAATCTTGAACGAAAAAAATTTATGTTTTTCTTTTAATGACAATATATGGAAGAATAATAAGGTCAAAATTGTAAAAAAAACCCATTGTGTTAATACTAATTTTCTAATTGTTCGCCCCCGTAACATATCCTTTGACACATCGTGACTTATTACGCAATTTAATTTCCATTATTCGCTTTAAAAATTTCGCTTAATTTCTGCCTTTGTATTCGAAAGCTTTCTCATAACTCTGAATCGAATCGTGGAAACAACCGCTCCAAATGAGGACGTTCGTTTGTTGATCTCTCGTTGATAATGTTAAAGGTCCACTTCTAAGTGGTGATAAAAATGACGAATTTTTTCGCAGTCACGAAAAATAGTTGGATTATGCGAGAATTATCATGTTTGTCAGCCGATTGTCTGCATATTATTTCTCTCGCCGTAATTTCCCTTAATTTGATATCCGGTGACGCACATCGGTTTTCTGTACTGGAGTATTAACTTTTTCCAAGCTCTTATGCAAGCTTTATCGAGGAAAAAATTACTGGCGGTTTGCCGCCGGCAGATACACACCGTCTGTGGAAATAGGGTGGCGACTCTAGCTAGAACTAACCGCCAATGTCAATATTAACAACCCTCTGTTGTACGTTTATCTTATCTATCTATACCTTATCCTCATAGATAGAACAGCGACGAGAGACATCGGTCTTTGCTTTTCCACATACCGATATGACGTTATCATCTTGATTAAAATGCATACATCTTTCGTTGGAATGCGTTCGCGTCATGTCAACATTTCGATACCTGGACAATTTAAAACTTTAAGTCATCCCTGTTGGTCTCGAATACAACTCGCGTTATCAAATATAAAAAGCCAAAAACTTTGTGTTATCAATTCCTCTTAAATTTCTTCTTCCACGTCTAATTTCTCCATTATTTTCTGATTTTATTTTAATACTATATATAACACACGTATAATAATGTGGGACATATCGATGTATTTCTATATTTAACTGTGTGGCTGTTAGATAATTTTTTAAATTAATATTTATATTATAATTTTTACAAAATTTTTTTTATTATATTATAATTCATCGGTCGTCAAATAATAATAATAATAATAATAACGAAGTTGGGAGTAAAATCTCACCTTAAAATTGTACTAGGCATCGTCGTGTGTAGTGTCTCGGTCGGCGCTGTGCGCACACGCAGGCGTGACTGAAAAGTGACGCACGTGCCACGCGGTCGCGCAGGTACCCTACCTATCCTCATGTCGAATCGCACAACTACATTGCCCTCCCGCCCTTCGACACGTGGAATCAGCTTTAAGATACGATGTTGCGTTAGATCGTATTCCTCTGTTTCTCGAAACAAAATTCGGTGACTCGTGGAAATAAAAATAGCATGTAAACTTACCGGACCTAGACGCGCTTAGAACACGTCATTCTTTAGTAAATATCAACAGTCGAATCTACCACTCCAATAAACAATTCTAATGTTATGACTCACCGTTCAAATTTTTCGAACAGATAAAAACATCACATGAGCTTATCCATGAATTGTATACATGAGAAAAGGGAGAACATCACACACGCATACACGGAAAAATTTGCTATGTGGAAGTACCGCTGGCCAAAAGCGTTTATATATTAAAATCTAGGAAGTCCCTACAATACGAAAATTTCTAACAGGGGATGCTAACAGCACTCTCTGAGAAATTATCTACATTGATTGTCAAAATCGAGCAACAGAATGTATCCTTATCATTCCTTTTTTTTTCTCTATTTACATTGATATGGCAGTCTATTAGCAGATAAGATTTGAAATTTCTAATTTCGGTTGTGAAGGTAGGGAAATAGAAATTTCAAGGAAAATAGATATATTTTTCAGGATTTGTCGTTTTATATGATACATTGGTGGTCTCGTTCTGACGAGCGTGACAAAGGGATGGGGAGCCGTGTCACAGAGACTTCCTAGATTTTAATATGCGAACGCCTTTGGCCAGCGGCTTCCACACAACAATTTTTCTCGTGTGTGCGTGTGTGATGTCACGCCGCTGGCACTTTCCCTTTTCAAGATCGATGGTGCCGTGCGCCCGGACGGCGCAAGTCGACGACGTCGATGGTTCTTTCAGGCAGGGCTGTATTTATATACGCAGCCGCCCAATTCATCTTTTCTTGTTTTATTTTTAAAAATCGACTGATAAGCATGCATCGTCCCGTTTCACTTCTAAGAATCTTGAAAGATTTTCCTTAGAAGAAAATTATATCTAGAAGCCTCCCTCGTTTTATCAAAAAGACGTCGAGAAGTTGATCTCACGAGCATACTATTTATTATTCAAAAATAGAAATTCCTCAATCCAATTTTCTTTCGCGAAATTAAGCCACATGGCGTTAGCGGCGTCTTTAAAATTTTTGTTCAACTCGTTCACACTTTCTATCCATTCTTTATTCCCACTCCCCTTTCCCTTCACCTCGACCACCATGCTCGCTCCATCGGCTTGTTGTAAATGGCAAAAAAAAAACACGAGAGTGGCCAGAGAGTGGGGCGGATGGAAGAAAAAGAGTGACCGAAAAAAAGGTGTCTTAGGCCGGGACATCAAAAGCTCTTCCACGGGGGTGATCCCGCCGCGATCCACCCCTGTCCGCAAAAGTTCTCTTTCCCTCTTCCTCTCTTTCCTCCCTCCCGATGCCCTCTCTCTCTGTTCCTGCTCGTCCTCCTTTCGTCTCCCTCGCGAAAACCCACCGCCTTTCGTTAAAGGTGACCCGACGAAATCGCCGACGAGTCACACGTGCGTGCAAAAGGGTTGAAAAGAGGGAGAAGCAGTTGAAGGGAGGGGGAGAGTCCTCTAGCAGGCCGCGGGAACCACGAGGCAGACGAGGTGCACGCACTCTTCGCTATATCATGGAAACCGCCGAAAATCCCCCAAAGGAAAGTACGCAAAACAAAGGCCACCCTCTTCCACCCCCGCATTGTTCATTGTCACTATCTCTTCTATTCTCCTTTCTCTCCTCACGAGCGTCCACACGTTTTGCATTCTTCCACCCTCCTTTTTTTGCTTCTTTCATTTCTAAATTTTGTGAACGCACACCTAATTTATTTCGTTGGTTTTCATGTATACTGATTCCTTGGTCATAATATAGTTTAAAAAGTCTGAATGTAGATCTAATGCACATCTAAAAAGTTCATCAGAAGCGGAATTTGTGTTAAATCGGTTTTGTGATTTGAACAGACAGAGAGAGTGAGAGTTTAGATTTTTAATTATTTATACATTTGATTATAAAAGATATGAATATTTGCTATTCCGCATTAGTTTTCTTATCGCTGAATTTTTATCTATCAAAATTGCATGCAACCTTCAAAATCGACATTGCAATAGTATCGATCTTCGATTTACCGATTTACTGAATAAATACTGCAGTTGTTCATGAATTCAACGCAAATTGCAATATTAATACGGAATTGTCTGTCATTGCACATAGTGCAACGTGATCGGACAATGCATTTTGCGTGTATCGAATACATTTCGCTTTTTCCATTTATCTATGGAATCTATTCACACGAAGAAAGATATCTTTAATTTGTTTGATATATTTCAAAAAGATACAACAATTTGAAACTCCAAATTCTCTATATATTAATATTCACACTTTAATTTGTTTGATATATTTCAAAAAGATACAACAAACATTATTGGCACCACATTGTTTTTTAATTAATTATGTAGAAAGGAAAGAAACTCCAAATTCTCTATATATTAATATCACATTAATATTAACGTACATTTTTATTTTTGATAGACGGTTTCAATTATTTCAATAATACATTTACAAAGCAGTTAAAAGTGTGTCAATAGTTATGTAGAAATTTTTCAATGAGGAAACATTCGCTACATTTAGAAGCACTTGTCTGTCGATCAATTCTTACAGAATTTTAATTTTGACCTGATATTTTCGATTAGCCGATTCGTTATCTAATTGGCCCAAAACATACTTACAGTTAATCTCTTACTGCGCAAGATCGATCGCTCGATTAGTCCTATCTCATAAAAGTATGGCGGAACTTATCTTTGGACCTGAGTAGGTACTAGAGGGTCGTTCGCCGTCTTCTTCAAGGTTGCTCGAAAGCTCGCCGCGGTACCGTCGATGAGTGGGTCGGCCCGCTGAAAAATCGATACGTACGAAAGTGAGAGTCGCTCCCTCCGGTCGTTCCACCCTCCTTTTTGTTCTTCATGCTCCGCGTACTCTTCTTACTTGCCGTTTGGTTCATTCATGTCGTAGCGGCCGCGCCGATGCACCTAAACGCCCAACACAATTCACGCTCGTGCAAGCCCGAACAAAGTACGCAAAGCTGGCTAAAGTGAAAGAAATTTAACCGCATCTCGCGGAGAAATATTTGTTTCAACACATGATCGAAAATTTTCAAAAGACTTTTATAATAATTATTTTTCTTATTGATTCCTAATTATCAGAAATAACGCACGATGTATTAGTATTGGATACATAACTTTAATGAAAATAAGTCTTTAATGAAATTGTAACAAATTGAAAAGTCTTCAATCAAATTTTAATGTTTGTGATTTTAAGAAAGATTTTGTACGAAGAACTTTTAAATGGCGATACAATTACAATTTTAGTAAGACATTTTTATTTTTAACAAGACATTTTATTTCGCTAACTTAAAAGAAATTTTATAATTTTTAATCGAATTTCAAATTTAACTTTATCAATCTTGTATCAAGAGTTCTTAACATTAAAAATTATAATGTATTTATAATATTGTACGTAATGTTATAATTGTAATATAATATTTATAACACATATATTAATGTAAGTCATAATATAATATAAAATATGTATATAATCTACACATCTTTAATATTATTATAATAACTAATTATTATATTAATATTATTATAATAACTAATATTATATTATAAAGAGAGACAGAGCGTTTTTGTTACTATCTCTTTTGTTACTAATCTCAATCACGCATCATTGCTTGACACATATTCGGGCATTAAAGAGACGATATTTACTTGATCTCTCAAAAAAGCATTTCTGAGGAAAAATATCCTATTCCATATATTCTATATAAAAATTTAACATGTGAAATTTCGTCCGTCTCATTTTGCGTGCATCTTGTTTTCATCTGTTGGCAAATGCTGCGATATTTCTCTCTGTTGTATGATGCCATAATATTCACATATAATTAAAAGTTTTATAACAATATAAATTAACTTGTAATGATAAATAAACCTTACCTTGAAAATATAACTTGACATTAATGTTGTCCGACGATACGCGTAAATAAATATATATATCTCGCTGTATATTGTAAGGCAATAACGTCGCGATGTAATGTAAACAGCTGACGGCTCCCCGCTCGGCGGCTTTCAAAGTTTATTAGCGATTACCGTTGGAATCTTGCTTGTTGCCGTGTAATTTCTGTCACAGTCGCGTTCGAGTTTGGCTCTTACATGGCCGCTCTCTTCCTTCGCTTACAATCTCTGCTTAGTCCAGATCAATTGGAATTCGTGAAAGAGATAAACGATATCATGCGGTACATTGGAGTATCTTTTACACTCATTACACATTCTTAACGATATTAATATCGCGTTATTAGACATTAATTAAGAACATTAAGTGCGCGTGTGTTATGTTGTGATATAAAGTATTGTTTATCCAGCTTTTCGTCCTTACTCCTTACATATTCGCAGCCAAAACGTGTCGACTTAATCCACGGTGTTATTTCTCTATTTCCAGCAGCAGCGGCGTCGCTAAAGTTCTCGTGAGCAATCTACCGAACCAGATACGAGTAGAGGACCTGGAGATCCTGCTGTCCACCTACGGCAACGTCCAAAACATCGAAAAAGTGTCGTCGCGGGATCCAAATACACAGAGTGTGCTCGTCAGCTATGAGAATCAAGATCAAGTACAGCAGTACGTAATCGCCACGCTCTTTTATCTCCTGTGATTTCGTGAAAAATCGAGGAAATTCGTCCTGGCACAGAGGTCGCTTTCTTGCTTTTAATTCCTGCTTTTACTTCTCGTTCCACTCGCAAAGGTTCTCTCTCTCGCTATATATACATACAGTCGCGTCCGAAATTCACGTTCTCAGGGATTTCTGAGAAATTCGCGAATGATGCGCGCGAAAGCCAAAGTCCCGATCGTCGCCGACCCGGAAGAGACACTGAAACGATCTCTCTATTCGCAGGGCTGTGAACCACTTAAATGGCTACGAGTACGACGGCAATCCGCTGAAAGTGGAGATGTCCTCGGCGGAGAGCCGACGCAGGGGCCGCAGCCAGCGCAGCGGCGGCACGGTCTTCTCCGGGCTGCCGGGCTCTGGTCGCCAGACTGATTTTCCGCTGCGTATCCTCGTCCAATCGGACATGGTGGGTGCGATAATTGGCCGCCAAGGTTCCACCATACGGCAGATCACGCAGATGACACGCGCCCGGGTCGATGTGCACCGCAAGGACAACGTCGGCTCCTTGGAGAAAGCCATCACTATCTACGGCAACCCCGAGAACTGCACCAATGCCTGCAAGAAAATCCTGGAGGTCATGCAACAGGAGGCTAACAATACGAACAAGGGGTAAGAGTCGGAATCGCTTTGATCCTTTCGAGTCTGAGTCCTTCTGAAATTAAATCGTAAGCGATATCGATATGTATTAGATATAAATATATTTTTATCAAATACTATATTAATTATCAGATTAAATATTAATACATTAAAACTTTTCGTTATTTAAATAACGTGTTAATTCGATTTCGGCACACTGACTCTCGTGATTATACCGACCTATAATATAAATACAGTTTTTAATTTGTGTCGCTCGACCGCGAATCGCTATTTCGCCGGTAATTAAATCATGATGTTAATTATGTTATGTTATTTGTCGACAGCGAGATCACCCTGAAGATTCTCGCGCACAACAATCTCATCGGTCGGATTATCGGTAAGGGTGGTAACACAATCAAGAGAATCATGCAGGACACCGATACGAAGATCACCGTCAGCAGTATCAACGACATCAATAGCTTCAATCTCGAGCGCATCATCACAGTCAAGGGCACGATCGATAACATGAGTAAAGCCGAGTCCATGATCTCCAGCAAACTGCGTCAAAGCTACGAAAACGATTTGCAAGCTATGGCTGTAAGTTCTGTCACATATGCTCACCTTTTTATCAGTATAGATACATAGAAAAAATATAAATACGAAAATAATTATAAAACAAGTATAGATATATTGACACGTATTTATTTGACTTGTAAATGACACTATTACGAGGATCAAATCTCGGAGTTTTTATTAATAAAAATTTTATATTGAATATTTGCTATAAAAAATTTTGGAATGGCAAGCGAACTCTTCCGCCAAGCTTTTAGTTAAGATTTGAATGTCGATCTCGTCAGAATCCGGCGCAGGTAAAGCGCGCCGATTGCGTCAGAGGCGTCATTGCGCAACGCGACGAGGCTCCTAATCGATATAATCATTGTCCTCGCCAGCCCCAAAGCATGATGTTTCCCGGCCTGCATCCGATGGCTATGATGTCCACCGCCGGCATGGGCTACAGCTCCCGTGGACCCGGCCTCTACGGTTCGGGACCCGCCCCGTATCCCTACCAGAGCAGCCTGCCTACTCAACAGGGCGTCCCCGCCAGCGATACCCAGGAGACGACTTTCCTCTACATTCCCAACAACAGCGTCGGCGCCATCATCGGTACCAAGGGCTCCCACATTCGTAACATAATCAGGTTCTCCGGCGCGAGCGTGAAGATCGCTCCTCTTGAACAAGATAAGCCGGCTGAACAACAGACTGAGAGGAAGGTCACCATCGTCGGCTCCCCGGAATCTCAGTGGAAGGTAAATGCGGTCATCTTTGTTGCTCTGCGATCTCTCGGTCGAGAATGAAATTCGTGGTTTTTTATTTTACAATTTTCTCAAGTTTTGCATACGCGCGAATGTTTAGAATCAATAATTCTCTTATAATTAAAATGAGCACTTTAATTCACAAACTATAAAAGCTTGACTTTTTGTCAAGTCATGCTAAGTAGAGTATGGAAAGTTTTAATATCCACAAATATCGATGCTAAGTTAGCAGGTAGGTATCGCGTCGGTCTACCACTCGAAGATCGCGAGTTCAAATCCGATCGTCCACAAAAAAATTATATACTACCCTAAAATCCATAAAAGTGTTCCCAGTTACCCTGTTGAATTTTGGGTAGATGTTGTCACCTATGCATCAACTTGAATCAACAGGAATATTAAAGAAAGGGCCCCGTACCGATCTCGTTGAACATGCGAGAATCGGCCCCGTTTGACCCTTCAACATTTTTTTTCCCATTTTGTCGTTTTATATTAATTAATTTTTGATACAGCTAAGAGATTTGATTTTGTACGTTATCAAAAACTGCAATTTCAGGCCCAGTACTTGATCTTCGAGAAGATGCGGGAGGAGGGATATGTCTCTGGCACCGAAGACGTTAGACTGACCATCGAGATTCTCGTGCCCAGTACTCAGGTTGGCCGAATCATCGGCAAAGGTGGTCAAAATGTGAGGGAGCTGCAGCGCGTGACCGGTAGCGTTATAAAATTGTCAGAACAGCAAGCGACTCCTCCTTCAGCCGAAGAGGAAACAACTGTCCATATAATCGGTCCCTTCTTCTCCGTTCAGGTAAGAAAGCTGGCAGAGAACTTTTATGAATAGATACTTGGATTAAAATTATTATTTACCAATCAGATTGGCCTATTATGAAATATGTATATAGATTATCTCATTACATATTATTAATTTTTTCTTGAAAGAAGTAGGCTGACACGCTAGAAAAATTGCTAATCGATAGACAGTTTTCTCTTATTGAACCGTAGATAAAATAAATTCTTTATGAATATAATTTGTTCAGCATAATAATTAAAATAATCACGAATATTTTTTGATTTCCTTATAGTCGGCACAGAGGAGAATCCGCGCGATGGTACTACAATCGGGCGCGCCTGGCGGAACCGGCGGTGCTGGCTCACGCGTCGGTCGTGGTAGCAGCCAGGAGGGTGCCTCCCGTTCTAAAAGGGATGGCAGCGCCACTTCCCAAGGCGGTACGACGTCGCAGTCCAGCTCCCAACAGCAGTCTGCCGGTTCGCCATCGAGCCAACAGCAGCAGCAGCCGCAACCACCATCATCGCCGCAGTAACATTAACATCGATGACACCGACCTGACGCGGACCGACGCCACAAACGCCCATCCGCTTCATTCGCCGGAGTGGCCTCGTCGTCGCTTTGACATTCTCTCTCGTCGAGAGGCTGAGCTTATCGCGACCTCCTCCTCTCGCGGGGCGCGCGCAACCCCTTCCCGTCGGGGAGGGCTTCGAACGTGGGTGCGTGACGCGCAGATCGCGACGGGAAGACGTGCGGCAATGTTCTGAGAATTAACTCGACTGAGATCCAACAACAAGGTTTTTGCGGACTCTTCAGCACTGCGAGATGATTCTCGACGGTAGTAACAGTTCCTGTCGAAGCTCGGGCTCAGGAACGATCCTAACTCGACGAATCAATTTGGAAGTTGTAGGAGTGCTCGGCGAGTCCACAATTCGGAAAGTTAATTCTGAGAATTCGAACGAAGAGATTCTAATTCCAAAGCTTGTAATTCCAAGACTCGACTGTTGCGAGTCAATCTGAAGAGAGTCAACGAGGCCCCGGGCTGTCCGTTCGGTACGATACGGGTTTATCGCGATCGATGTTAATCACTTGCGAATGGTTAATTTATCTTAGGTAAAGCGTTCCTGTTCGACAATGGGAACGCGCATGTTGCGAATGATCAATCTCATTGGCATTTGTTTGAACAATCGCGATTCTCGAGTCACAACTTGAACACAAAGCACGGAGATCCGTGACCGATCGGAGGAGCACCGAGCGTATGTTATCGAATCTGGCTTTGTCCAGGCACTGCCTGTACGTGATCGCTGACTCTCACAACGAACTCCCGTCCTCGTTGACGAGGATCGTGGCGTTTTCCCTCCTTCGCTCTACGCGTCGCACCTGCGTCCCGCGCGCGCGCGCCCACCCTCACCCCCCCTCCCCGCCGCGATGGCGACGAAGCGACAACACACAACCGCGCACGACCCAATTTCGCAGCGCTAACGAAACCACCGCCGCCGATGAAACAGGATACTTCGACGAGAAAAACAAACTGATTTGAAAAAAAAAAATAGAAAAAAAAAGAAAAACACACACAACCTTATTACCTCATTGCATTACGGTTAAAGATTTAATACGATAAAGGAAAGTGAAACGCGCGGGAGAAGCGATAAACCGATTAATCTAAAAAAAAAAAAAAAAGAAAAGTCTATCTAATATTAAAGTTATTAATAATATACGAAGAAGTTAAGTGACAATTACATATTATGTTATATCTGTTACTGCTACTGCAACTATTACTATTATTACTACCTACCTACTACTATTATCGCTACGTACTATTTACTTACTTCTTACAAGTACTACAAGAGGAAAGAGCGGTTTTTCTTAAAAAAAAAAAGAAGAAAGCAACTAAAAAAACAGATTAAATACAGTTTTTTTATACACACAATTCAGAGACGTTGAACGATAATACGAGACTTAATACCGAGACCGTGTACCGCGGCACGGCGATCCGTTGCCGGTCGTAGACATAAGCCAGAATGCCTCAGGAGGAGAAGAGAATAGAAGCGACCCCCGCGCCCCAACCCGCCCCTCCTCGCACGTAATACCAAAGAAGCGACTATGAGTTATTTCGTATTAGTGAAGTGAAATGCGTCGTGTACGCTTTAATCGCCTCAAGTTCCTCATCAAGAGTTATAAAAGTGAAAGAGAGAGAGAGAGAAAAAGAAAGAGATCAGATACGTGAATATGGGAGAGGAAATCGACGAGTAGTTGTTATCAAGATGTCGAAGACAACACCGACGAGACATCGAGTCGCTTGGCACGAATGATTAATGATAAATAAAAAGGAGAAAGAAGGAAGAACGAAAAAGGGAGGAAATTGAAAGAGGAGACAAAAGTTCGATTATGTAATGCCATATCGATACGACACGGATGCCGTTTTGTGCCACGTTTTCAAAGAGTGTTACTAAAGGACGTTTCTCGAGCACACGGAGGGAATGAAAAAGCGACTGTCGGTACGCAACGAAGAACAGCGGAAAGACAGAGAAAGATAGAGACACAAAGAAAAGAGATAGACGGCGAGCGAAGGAGGGGACATAAGGGACAAAAAAGTGAACCGACAAAACTTTTCAGGGATTTTTACTTTTACCATGAATGTAATAATGTGTGAGTGTGCGTGTGTTGAATAATAATTATTAATTGATAAGTAATTTGATTACTGATTAGAAGTTAAACGGCGAGGAAAGACGAAGGAAAGAGTAAAAGGGTGAATCAGGTTTAACGCGAGATAAGCAAGAGATGGAAGGGATGAGAAGAGTGAGAGGGAAAGTAGAGGAAAGACGGGAGAGCGAGGTGTCGCGACGTTTAATCGCGACATTTACTCTCATCGCGGAGGTGGTGTGTCGCCGAGACGAGCGTCGAGACGGAGCCTCCGCGAGGCGTCCCCCGACGAGCCTGCGAACCCCGTAATTTTTGCAAATTATAGCTGTTAGGGGCGCGCAGGATCGGCCGGGCGCGGAGAACCGCGGAGCGCAACGATCTCGATCTCGCATCGATATTACGACTCGCAGCGCGTATAATCGGCCATTATTATCCCGTTGCACAGAGCCCGGAGATTCCTTTCGGGATCGCGAGAATACCACGGAGACGTTTGGTGAAGGAAAAAGAAGAAAAAGAGGAAACGAGACGCGATTTCAAAGTCGTTCTCCAACAAATATCGCACCATCGAAGGCGACCTTTGCTCTAGCTGGTATACTAGTGACCGAATACGCATCACAGTCGCTGTGTCGAGTTCTGAAGACATTCCAAAGTGACGCTTTTAGAACGGTATGGGGAAAGAGAAAGAGGAGAGGTTTCAGACGATCGATCGCGTAGCAGGTAGATGAGGCGGAGGCAGCGAGACGGGGAACGCGATGAATCAAATCAGATTCGGCGTCGAGAAGGTCGACCCTGCAGAGCGGTCGTTAAGCATGACCAAGGAAATTCAACCAATACAAACGGACTAATCAATCACGGCGCACGGTCTCGCGCCGATCGAAGCTCGACCGTTCTCCAAGATTGAACGAATTCCAAAAAAAAAAAAAATTTGAGCGAATCCTAGACGCTGATTTTCATTCTCTCTCGTAATTATTTGGACCACCAAGTAATTACAACTCGATTTATCAACCAGCAGAAATACGGGAGATACTTCTTACGATCGATCGGCGATTATCGAGCTCATCGGCGCGTAACCGAGGCGGCACCGGTATCGGCACGTGGAACCCCATCGGGGCACCCACGTCTGGCGACACGACGGGCCCCACGGGCCCGTCGATTTACACTCTCGGCGTTCGGTATGCGTTTAGTACAAAGATACACGAGGTTAAGGATAAATAAGATAATCAAGATTTAGAAGTGACGTAAAACGAGAGGTGGAAGAAGATGAACATCGTGTGCTTAATCGATCTTTACTCCTTTTTTTTTATTTCTTACGGGAAAAGGCTGAAAATCGAATTTCTGGAGTGTGCGAATATTATTTCGCGGGTGTTAATCGATAAGAACGAGACTCTGCAGCGAGAAATGAAGATGCGCATCGCTTTATCGCGCATCTTCGATTTTAATTGTTAAATATGTGACTGATCGATCCGTATTTTGCTTTTTCAATAATATGCATTAGAGCAAAAATGTCGACTTTAATCGTCATACAATTATTGTTTCTTCTAAGCTTGGGATTTAAAGATAGATGTGAGCTTTTAAATGAATCTAATCTCATCGTCGATTCATCCATGATTATAATCAAGTTTCAAGACCGAAAGTCAGAGTTAAGATCTCAAGACTTTATGATTAACCGCAAAATAAAATAGAAAACAATTTAATTTTCGGTTGTTTCCAAAATAAATAACTAAAGATTGATTAAATATGTAATATTGTATCTTTTTTTTTCATTCTTTGTTCTCCGTTCAAAATCTTGAGGTCACAATTTTGTCTTTTAACCTCGGTCAACCCTTAACTCGCGTTTATGAAAGTTAACATAGACGCTCGTAGACTCGATTAAATGTTTATCTCTGTTTCTAAAATCTAAAGTTAGATGAAACAAGAATCTTATATAAATGAAGGCAAATATAATTGCGACATATTTGTAAAAAGAACAAAACTGAACAGCTCAAAAGCAAAACACGAGGATCAGGTGGTCACATATTTAATAATGCCGAATGCACGAGAATGCGAGTCCTCTTCATTTCCGCTGCGCAAGGATGAAGTGCCGAACTAGCACACGAGTAAAGGAGAACAGAGAAAAGAATAAAAAAAAATCGAAAATAGAATAAAAGAGGAAAACGAGTCTGAGAACGTAGATTTATTTTTGATACATTGTTGGGGAGACTCTAAGTGAATCTTTCTTTTTCAATTTTTTTTTGTTAGATGTTTTTAATAACTTAATGAATTTTTACGATATTAAGGTGAGAAAACAAAGAGAGAGTTTTTTTAATGTAAGATAAGAGAAGGAGAGAGAGGAGTGGCAAAATGAGATGATTTTCGCGGGAAAACGGATAAATTAACATTATAGAGAGAGAGAGAGGATTATAAGAGTTAATCGGGGGGATGAGGCGCGCAGCTTTTTGCGCTGTGCTCGCTCGCTTTTAGGAAGGGGGGAAAAAGATTACGACGTGAAGGAGATTTTTTAGTGGGATATAAATTTGTATATTATATTTAATAATATATTTCGAAGAAGCGGCGGCCGCGGGTCTGCTCGGCGAAGCCGTCGACGAGACGGGGCCCGATCCAGGAACCTCGCAGTTTTATGCGAGGGACCCTGTGTTCGTGAGTCGTACCACCGTAGAGGGGTATCCTCGCCCAGGCCCATGCCACGCGGTTATTTATCAAGCGTAAATATTTAAATGATGAAAGATGGGGAGAGAAGTAGTGAGAGAGAGAGGGAGAGATTTAGTATTAAAGCTTGTAAAGAAGAAAGAAGTTGCGAAACGGAAGGAAGTGCCAAGGGACAAGAGAAACACGTTCGCATAGCATGCAAAAACCAATACTACACACAAAGCAATAGATTGTCGAATAAGAACAGGATGCAACGATAACAAGAGGCAAAAGTGCAGAGAGAACAATTACAGTGAAGCGCAGATCACATGAGTCAAGGGGAAAGAATACAGAATGGGAAATAGCAAATACGGAATCAAGCCCTCGTTTATTCTCACGGTCGACGAATTATTTACGCTACTTCGAGAGACCAAATGTCATATCACGCGTCATCTTTTTTGGATTTCTTTTTTTTGGCCCGTACTTTCAAAATTTCAAGTTTCGATGAAGGAAGAGCAGTCCGGATACTTGAGTGAAGAAGCACGACGCGAAGCGAGACACGCGAAATCGCCCCTATCAGACAGAAACCCGCCGTCGCCGGGGAGGGGTCCATCAGGGACCTTGTCGAGCCGGCTTTCGGCGGGTATCATCGCCCACCCGCCCTCTTTCGGAGTATCTCTTTCTAAATTGAGCGAACAAAGCTTTTGCTCCGGGAAATAACGCGGCGTCCGACATTTCGGCGAGAGGATCTGTTTGTTTTCCTTGGAACGTCACTGATAGTTGGCGCACAGAGACAATTTTGGAATATCGCTTCCAAAATTTTCGCAAAAGTTTAGGTGCATATATGATGTTTACGAATATAAATTTCAAGTCGTGCGAAAACGTTAATCGCTGCGTTCTTCCCGCGGACAGATCGATGTGCCCCCGCATACGAAAACTCACACCTTTCGCTCGTTCATCGGGTCTTTCAGTTTGGATATTTTCGTTACGATGAATTTTTTGGATACAACTTTCGGATCAAAAGATTAGGAGAAAAGAACAAAGATAAAAAAAAAGGATGGAAGTTGCATACTTTTCACTCGGAAGACAGCAAATAGAAGCAGCCTCTTTGATCAGGAGAAGAAAAAAACGGGAGAAGAGAACATTATTCAGCCGATTCCTCAAGCATTCGGAAAAACACTAAGGTAGAAAAAGAAAGACAAAAGGAGAGAGAGAGAGACAACCCGCTCGCACGCTCGAGAGAAAGAAAGAGAATGTACAAATCAAACAAAATAACAAACGACGATTGAATAGATGAAATTATTAATATAATAATTAATAACTTAAAGAAGAAAGAAAATTTTTAACGTTATAAATTATTGCGCGCGAAAAGTTAGAGGCGAGGAATATAACTTAATCTACTGGTAGAGATATCGACAAACAAATGTACAAAATCGATTTATTGCTAAATGTTAGTATTCTAGAGTATTTTACTGTCGCAGATCGCGTAAAAAGTGAAGATTATACTAAGCTCGGCTAAGATTGTACTATCCCGGCAGATTAAGCTAAAAAAAAAATAGGAAGTTTGAGCGAAAAAAAGGCAAAATTTAAACGTCATTCCGCCGAAAGAGAAAACAGGAATATCATCGTCGTAAAACAATCGAAAGAGTCGATCCGTAAAAAAAAAGAAAATAACACTTCAACTGTTGTACAAGCCTCGAAATATAATAACTCCATTTTTCTTTGTACGAACGCGCGTCCTAACATGGTCAACGTGTCTCCAAGGACTCTCGCGCAACGCATTTTTATCCGATCTTCCGTCACGTTCTTTCATTGGACGCAGTTTTGTATCGCTACACCGATAGAGAGAACACTCTTCAGCAAGTTGTTGAACAAAACTCGCACAAACGCGTGACAATATTTAATACGCGCCTCGTATCACTTACGAGAGTGAAATCGCAAGAGGAAAAAAAAAGTGCACAGAATCACAGGCGAGCACGCCTGCGAGCGAGAAAAGATATTTAAGGGGAAAAAAAAGAAAAGTAAGAAAATAAAGAGAGCGTCTAACGCGTAACAGCTACGCGATTCGCAGTATATCGGACTTTCCACGAAGATACACTCAGACAGGGGAGAGACAGGAAGAAAAAGAGTCACACAGACGAACGAGATGCTCGAGCCAGGATGCTCTCGTTCTTCATTGATCGATCAATCGCAATCCAGGACCATTCGTGAAAACGCAGCACAGCCCTCTGCGGATGGCATCCAGATGCATCCGATCTTCAAAACCGAACGCATATACAGCAGGAGTTTCTCCGAAGCAGGAGTTGGAGTTCTTCTCTTATCACCGATAAGGCGAATCTCGAGGAGCGACATTCGATCCGATAAACCGAATCTCTCGTGAAGGCCTTCCAGGAAAGAGGTGGAGACGGTTGGAATTTCGATCGACCTGGTCGACAGCCCTCGATCTCGCGGAATTGCCGCAGGAGAAACACCCTGCACAAGTGCACAGTAGCGCATAGCACATCTGGAAATAGAAAGAGGAGAGAAATGAAGAAACGCAGCGTTTCTCTCGATTCTACATTATCCCGCATTAATCTCTCACCGGCTCACGATTCACCGACAAGATATATTGATATATATAAAAAATATATATATATATTTACATATAGGTACATGTATTCCGGCATGCAAAATCCGAACGATCGATCCCGCATCATCGCGATCGCGTTCGCGAGCAAACGCTGAGAGAAAGACAACTCGCGTCCAGGGTCGCGCAACCGCGACCCGTTTGGAACTCAAACAGATTGCAGGATACTTGTCTTTAATTAATAATAGCGACTAATAAGTAATAATAGCGATAAGAGGTGATTTAAACTGATTTTTAATATTAAATAAGCGTCACGCGCTCCTCGCTCGGTGACGGGATGAGGATCGCGCTCGCGTCTAAGTTTGGGGGTGATTGACAAAAGCAAAAGTAAAACAGAGATGGCAGATTACGGCCAGGAGAAGTAGATTATTTTGGGCTTTAGTATTAGGGTTTCGATAGAGATTTGGAGTAAGTGCGATTCGGGTGCAGGAAACGGTGATAAGGCCGCCGGGAAAATTTCAAGAGGAAAAATGCGGTCGCTCTTTTCGGATTTGCTCGCGAGTTTCGTTCGAGGACGAAGATGCTCTCTCTTGTTCCTCGACGGGCTGACGATTATTTTCCGAAAATACGCGACTGGACTGGCTTCGAAACTATCTGGATAAATATTTCGAATTAATATTTCACGATGATAATCTTGGAATATTCTGGGAAATCCAACAATTGTCGCAAGTAGCTGCGAATATTCAATCGTCACACGCATAATTAAATGTTAAGGATCATAAGGAAGGATCTACGTGTCTTATCTTCTTCTCGATTTTTTTATCCAGATATTTTGGACGCCAGACGACCGGACGTCCTTGGAAAAATCAAATGGGGATGATCGGTTTCTTTCGACGCAGGAAACGATTCTGGGACCGGGCACGTGGCGGCAATCGAAGGCCTTATTATTACACACTTGGGCATTGTTATTACTGTGACAGGTTGATATCGCTAAACAAATAGTATATCAGATAAGCTCCTTAGGGCGTGATATCGCGCCCTCCAGATGACAGTGAGAGGGGTGAGAAGAATAGCGCTTATTAACGCTAAGAGAATGAAGAAACGCGAAGAAACGTGTGTGGAAGAGATTGTAATGTAATTCGTACGATGTAAGCTAGAGAAATAGAGTGTGACAGAGAGAGAGAGTAAAAATGGAGAAGTAATGACGACGGTGGGGAAGCCCGTTGAAGGGACTTCCGGTGTATTATCTATTATTATCCTATTGTTGCCAATAATGGGCATTATGATGGAGAGCCGCGCGGATATGTAACTTATTCTCTACACTGCATTTACCCTTCCCCCGATGATCCCCGAGAAATATACCTATGTATACATAGTTACGCAGCGCATATACACTATACATCTGTTGTACATAGATATATATTATATGTAAAGCTTAAACTTAATTAACGTGAGGCGGATGATTAGTCGACGTGCCAGATTATGTGCAACCCGTAAATAGCCGTTCGTCGAACGGAGCGAATGAAGCGAGTGAATGAGAATGGGAAGGAAGTAGAGTGCGTGCGTACGTGCGTGTGTGAGCGTATGTGCGTGCGTGTGAGTGTGTGAGTGTGAGTGTATGTGTGAAAGAGAGAGAGAAGATGAAGAGCAGAAAAATTGAGCGACATTTTTGTACACAGTTTTCCGCACAGGTGTGCCTCGTCTCACTTTGCTACCGAACTTTTGCGACTGATTATATACGCTAAGGAATGATCACATCCGCAAGAAAGTGATCGCACGATAGGAAACCCGTTTCGTTGGAGAATTATTGAAACGGATGTTTAACTGTTTGCGAGTCTCCTGAAAAATTATCTCATATTAAACATTCGTTCAATACCGTCAAAAATAGGACAAACGGTAATCAGTTTTTGATTCACTTGGAAATATTTCATAAATTAAATGTAAAATTTGCGATCTCTTCCGATTATTGTGGAAGAGCGGTAGAAATCGCGGATGAAAAGACGAACAGGGAAATTCCGTCGTGCGATCAGGCTCGATTCAAGGTACGATCATACCGATCGTTCCTCTCGATAGTAACTATATCTACACACATAAGGCTGTCCACACACTGCCAATACTGAGATGAGGCGACCGATCGGACGCTGGAGGCAATGTCGAGAGACGAGATTAATAATACTAAAACCCAAAATAGCCGTTTCCGGGAGAAAGCGAGAGAGAGAGAGAGAGAGCTCCGCACACGGAGTGGGAAACATCCCACATACAAAAAAAGAAGGAAGCGAATTCCTTTTTTTTTCTTTCCTTTCACTCCGTGTTGGCGCGAGAGAGGAATGAATAAACAGGGAATTTACGTAATACCATCGCTACCTCATAAGTTTTACAAGAATTCTATGAAATTAAAAAGAAACGAAAAGTGAAAAAAATGCTGCCAGGCGCACAAAAAAAAAGAAAAGAATAGTTGTTCGCGTTTTCCTTCCGTATTTTTAATCTTGGTTTTTTTCTTTATTTCTTTTTTTGTCTTTTGTTTAATTCACTTGTTGCACCGAGCGAGAAAGAGAAGATTGAATCAGCTCCGGCAGAACGCTCGAGCGATCGGCGGAAGGACTCCTTCGGAACACGGATTCGGGAACTGTTGTTCTTTGCTCACGCGTTACGTTCCGTTGTTAATTTTCCCTATTTTTTCTGCCACTCTAATTTCACATTCGTGCGTGATGCGCTTGTTCATTCTTCCTACGGTTCGTGAAAGTGTCGCGCTGTCCGTCCGTACACACACATCTACACACACGCACACACATACACGGATAACAGCTGTCCAGCATTCGTGGATCACGCGCGTGCGATTTTCCTTGCTTGCGGTGATATTTCGATTTTTCGAAACGACGCACACACTCCCGGGAAGAAACTATGTTTTATACATAACAGCGTTATACTACCGCCGATAATCGCTCAGACGCCGCTTTTAGCCCGGCAGTGGTATCATTTGTCTTCAGGTGCTCTTTATGTTACTTGATATATGTATATGTGTATATATATGTGTGTATATATATATGTATATATATACATATATATATATGTATATGTATATATATACATGTATGTATATATGGCGATTATATATTAGTGCATATCGATCATGTTTCGATTATTTTAAACAATAAATAGTAATACAAAATATATGTATACACATAATGCACCATCGATTTTCTTCCGATCATTTGACTCCGTCTGGCGTAAATGATGCGTGAACCGTGCCCGATCGGAGCACGCATCCTAATTGGAAAGATACAAAAGTTACAAAAATCATATATAGTTATAAGATATGCGGAAATGTTACTTGGTAATAAAAATAATAAATAAATATGAGTTGTGCTGTAATCCAATAATATACACGAATATGTTCGGACACTGACTCGATGACTCTTTCGAGGAAGCCGCGGGAAAAGTCTCGCGGAAGACTCACCCCCGTCGGTCCAGTGATAATCCCGAGCTGTACCACTGCCGGGTTAACCGACCTGATGCTTTTCAACATTATCCTCTGACCGCAATGTCCACGTACAGCAAGTCGAAAAGCACGTTGTACATATGTACATGTGTACATAAAGTAATGCTGTGTACATACATATGTTGTCGTGAGTCGAATGGATCCTGGCGAAACGACTCTCCAACAACTACCATCTTTCATTTCCGACCTTGTAATTCAATAGCAGATGAGGATATCGAGCAAAATCAATCACGTCAGCGTACGCATAGTGATTTAAACGGGACCATTACTCGTAGTGAAATTGAATGCACGTCGCAGAATTCCATCTTCTAAATCGAGAGATCAAGCACTTTTTATGCTCGACCTATAACGACCACATCCGATAAATCAGAATCCGAACATATCTATATATCATCTTAAACACCATTGACTTTGCCGGAGAATAAACTCGTTGCATAAAAGTATAATGTACAATAGATAATCTTTCGTTGATTTCATTTTCACGAGTCGGGTTAAAACTATTCCTCGGCAACATTCGTAATTTTTCAAAATTTTTTGCAATTTTGCAAATCTTGCTGGCGCTTATCGTATTTGATAATATTTAAAAAATTACTCGAATGAAGTGAGATACATTATATAATAATTAATAATTAATTGCATTTGCGACTGCCGTGATTATTGATTCTAAATTTTTCCCAGGATTCTCTCGACTCGCGACGCTAATTCGCTTCGTGATTACTCGTCCATGTAATGCGAGAATAAATTAAATATAGGAAGAGCGAATCGAGAAAAAAAGACAGCAGCAGGAGATACAACAAAACGCGCAACATTTTCCAGCAACATGCACAGCCGGTTGAAATAGAAAGGAATGAAAAAATGAGAATATATCGATCCTGAAGAGGAAAAAAGAAAAATTCGAATTTTCAAAAACATTAAATTATAATTTTGAGAAGATAATCAAAGTGTTAATCTTTATCCTAAAAAATTGATGAAAGATTTTCAAGTATTGCAATCAGAGGAAAGATGTCGAATAAGGATAAAAATTAAAACTTTTGGTGTAATCAAAAACAGCATCAATCATCATCGAGGAAGATATCAATTCGGATCTTCAAACATTTGGTTCGAAAATGAAGACTGCATCGACCACGAATCGAATTAATAATTTCAACATAATCAAAGTGAAGGAAAACGCAAGATGCAGCGAATGTGAACGTCTCAAATTCGGAAAAGGAAGTCTATCAGGGATTAGATTAAGAATATTCTAATATATAATCAAAGTAAAAAGGAGGAAATTGACAGACGCGAGGATCGTCACCACGCGAGGCACCTCGATGACGACTGCGCAAATTCACAAAAAAAAAACTGCCACGACGAAGAAGAATTGCTAAATTAACTGCAAGTAGATTTTCAAGCGCTATAATATAAGAGAAAGAGTAGAACATGGCGAGAGAAACTGAAAGCAAAATAAATGAAAGAAAGAAGCAGAGGCAAAACACCAGGAACGCAGCTTTCAGAGCAAAAGACAAGGCAAAAAGCCACGACATATTGCATAACCTGAAGAATTAGAAGCAGAAGAAGAAGCAGCAACAGAAGAATCGGTCCGACCCAGCACGACGCTAGGGCGACCGAAGAGCCAAACCTCATTAGCATATTAGAAAAGAATTTCGAAGTAACGAATGACAGCAGTATGCTACATGGACACCAGCATGTCTATGTCCACAATACACACACGCATGCTATATACATACATATACATATATATATATATATATATATGTGTGTATGTATATACATATACTTTTATATGTATCTCTATTATATAATATACGTACATATTATTATTAATTATATATACGCACACCGAGATATATGCGCAGAGGGAGAGGATAATCGAGGAGAGGAAGAAAGGAAGCACACACCCACGTATAATGATGGTTGCATACATAAACGAAGTAATAATAATAATAATAATAATAATTAATCGATAATCATAGCGAACGCGGCGACGCCACGCCGTTACTATAGTAAGTAGGGGTGAAAAAAAACAAGAGAAATGCGAAGATCACTATACAATAGCAAGAGGAACACTGTTTCATAGGGAATGAGTGAGGGAGAGAGGGAAAGAGAGATGACGGAAAAGGAGTGCAGAATGATGATACAATGCATCTTGAGGGAGATAACGTAATGTTAATCATAAGCGAAGGAAGGGAGATGGAAGATAACATTGGGGGGGAGATTCATTCATTTTCTCAAAATATCGATGCCTCGTGGTCAAAGATGGCCGAAGCCTTCGTAGATCATGAAACGGACAAAATCCCGTTAAATCTTCCACTCCCCTTTTCCTTTCGTGGAAGGGCGAACCAAAGTACAGCCTCATTTGATTTCGCTTTCGCTCGTTCTCACCCCGAGGTGCCGATATGCATACATACCCATATATAGATATAAAGGTGCATTGCCGACGGGGACAACCTCCGCGCTTGCATTCGCTTCACACTCGCTACATTAAGTGTAATGAGTCCTTTGGTTTTTCTTTGTTTTTATTTTAATTTTTCGGTGGGATTTTTCTTTGCGACGCGAATCACCACGATTGAGGGAACGTTTAGCGACCGAGGGGATGCGATTGTCTCGCCAAGTTGAGCGATCGGCACGAGAAAACCGAGCTTCCCGCGTGGTTAAGACAATTTCGCCGTAAATTAATTCATTTTTTTGTCTACTTTAGTTTACTTTAATTGCTACTATTTCTATCTGTAGGGGAAAAAGTTCTATATAATTGCTGCTACTTACTACCATTACTCCTATTACTACTAGTGCTAGCCACTATATATTTTTGTGTGTTCGATTTTTTTCTTGATCTTTGCGAACGCCAAAAGAAACGTGAAACGTTCCTCGTTGTTTCCCAAAAATTATTTTAACGGCACTCCCTCTTTTAGATCGTTTAAATTTTTCCATCGAAGAGAATCAATAATTGACTGAAATATTCGCGCGATGATTTTACATGAAATCTTAGATTATCATGAAACTTGCAGCACGTCGAATAATTTAGGACAATATAGTTGTCCTTTATTGCTAATTCCCTTGTTTTAAGGTAACTCTCTTAAAAGAATATCTGCGTGAGGCGTTCGTGAGTGTGAGTGGAAGATGAAGGGAAAGAAATGGAAGGAAACATTCCCTTTCCGAATGAGGAACGCGCGTTTCTTCCTTCAAAGATCATCCTTTTCGCGAGCTAATCTTTCCGCGAGAATTCGCAAAATTTTGTGCGTCGTCGCGTTACGGTTCTTTTTCGTTTGCTTTTTTTGGGGGGGCATTTGTTTCGTTGACTTTTCTCTTACATTCTCCTTTTCCATTTACGTAGAAAAAACTTCTTCATTGTTTTTTTTCTCAACCCCTCATCACATCCTATTGCGCCATTCCAAATCGCTAAATTCATCGCAGATTTTATCACTCACGAAAGCAAACGTACATCAACACACACGCGTAGAAATGCAGTATCACATGTGGCGCATAAAACTTTTCGATCGAGAGGAAAAAGAAAGCTGCAGTGTTTTTAGTGGGTAATGTTTACTACGTACTACATACTCTATATGAATTATGAATAATCCTTATTAAGTACACGAAAGAATAGGAAATAAAACATTCGTAGGCATATATAAGGCAGAAAAAGAAAGTAGCGGGCAGCTTTTCTCCAGATGCGAAATTCAAGTTCCGTCTGTCACTTCTCTAAATTATTATCGAAATCGCCAGTTATTTCGAAGGGATCGTATCGTACTCATCTTTTGGAAAATTATATCTTCTGTTATTGTTCCATTCTAAAAATCTAGAAACAGATGGATCTTTGTAGGGATACGATTTTTTCGAAACGACTGCCGTAAGCTTTTCGACTTGAGACTTTTTGGTGGAAGAAAAAAACGTCGTTTCCTTTTCGATGCTCGAAAGGTATGCGAATGAGCGAAAAATCGTTCGGGAAAAAAAATTTTTTGGGAAGTTTAAGGATACCATTTCTGGAGGGAGAGCAACCGCTAAAGTGTTTTTTTCGGATCATAAATTTAGTAGGCACATACACGTGAGGAATTGCCATGTATCATTTTTAAAGAGCGAAGAGAAAGACGTTGGAAGCGAGCTACCGACAGACAACAGACACGCGGACGAGGGTGAAACAGAATTCGTTACGTTTCACAGCCGCGTTATCTTTCAATACCGCACATGCTGTGTTTCTTTTCACGAAGATACATACGTGTTTCACGCTTAATTAAGCTTACCGTGCGTCTGGACTGAAGGAAAGAAACTGATAAAAGTGATAAAAAGCGTTATATTTTTAAAATGTCTTAATATCTGAAGACTCTTTTTAATACTTTCAATAGATCTCTGCTTTCTTTCAGTTTGGACGTACGGGAGTTTTTATGGTGCGTGTTTTACGTTGTACATTGTACACACGCTATAGAAACAGGAAAATAGAAACGACCGATTCTCTCCGCCTATAATAAATGTTTAAGAGTTTATTAATGAGCCAGATTTACCACAGAAATTTATATACATCGATATATATATATATATATATATATATATATATAAACATATATATATTACACATATATATATCTACACCACATACACCATATATATTTTGCAGTTTTGTCTTTTGCTTTAATACAATAAGGAAACAGAGTGCATGAGAAGTTTAGAATGCGTGCAAAAGAGCGACAGTGAAAAAGAGAGAGAGAGAGAGAGAATGGGAAAAAGGGAGGAAAAGAGCGAGTAAATGAAAGAGAGAGTTATGGAAACCGAATGGCATTTAAACGTACCTATTACATGTTAATTAATTAACTACGATTAATATTTGCAGTTTGCAAAGAGAATCATGTCTTTCTGCGCACCCTTTGTTTTCATCACGATCGAATGTCACGCGATTTTTGTATACACACATTATATATCAAATCATATATGTGCAATAGTTGTTACAATAGACCAACGGGGATTTGAAAGCACCGGCGTCGAGACGCCTGGCGTCGCGACGCGCCTACACGCAAACTACCTCGCAGATTCTAAAGCTATAAACGTAAGCGTAAGTCATCCGGCATGATAAAGCGCATAATTTTGCTTGAAAGAACGCAACATTTTATTTTAACGAACGGAGACACGAGAAACAAGGTATGAATAATGTTACAGCGATTGATTTTATTGAAATATCAATTAATTAATATAATTCCATTATTTACCTCGCCCGATTTCGTATAAATCTAAATTTTCTTGCCAATAATATTTTATTTAAAATTTCTTTAGGTAAAAATTTGGTTTAAAAATTGATAGAGTAATAATAAAGTTAATTACTTATATCGTTCAGTATGTGACATTGTGATTTTGAAGATGAGTTCTATATATTTATTTTTTCTCTCGTTGAAAAAAAATCTAAGAATTTTGAAGAAAAAGACGAGTTGCAATCAACGCAAATTATATATCTTTGTTCATTGCGTTGAAATTCGTCAGAGAGAGAGAAAGAGAAAACATTAATTGAAATCACGATATCGCTGAAGATGCGTTCGCAAACGTCTTCGTCGCTAATCGATAATGCTGTCCATCCTTCTCCTTTCGCGAGGCGAAAAAGAACCGTGTGCGCAGGAATGCGGATGAGGTATCGGACTGTAATAATTATCGACTTGCTGTAACGCTAATTATCTTCGTAGGAAGAAGCAGATTTTGCGCTTGTCATCGCCGGCGGATTTAACAAATTGCGGAAACGCACCGGTGCGAAACGAGACGAACGGTCATAGCAACGCGCGACAATTATGCTAATAACACAGGCAAACGAACCCCACCTCCTCCTCCCACCATTCCTCATACAATAGAAAATAGTTGCAACGTGCGAGCGTAACGATGACGATAAACAATTACGAGATAATAGATTATTGCGTTTGCGTGCTCTGTCGGGGAGGGATGGAACACTCCCAGGAACTCGATACAACCCTTTTTTCTTGGGCGTCGATGTCCTGCGGGTGCTCCCCCTCGCGAATGTATATAGTATAGGGTCGCCGAAGTTACGGATTTTTCTTGAGAGTTCCAATACTCATGATCGCGAAATTTTCTCTGCTATTTGATAATTTAATTATATGAATTCGACCAATAATCAGATTTGATGATAAACAGATATTTATATTATTGCGGAATTCCGGCGAATATTGTGCCCCGAAGAAAAACACAAAATACAAATATTCTTAATTAATATTCATATTAATTAATAAGGTGAGAGACATCACTGCCAAATACTTTCGGGAGTCGCATCAATTCTCTGGAAATTCATTCTTTCGATTTTTCGACAGGATAGCAGAAACTCTTTTCTTCTAAGAGAGAAAGAAGGATATCGGAATATCTTTTTTTTCTCTTAGAAGATTACGAGATAATCTATGAGATAATCTAGATTTTGCAGAGAACGACGTAGAGCATGATGATGATCATCATATCGATCACTCGCGATTGCGAATAAAGGGCATCATCGAGAATCCGTAACGACGATCGTCAGAGCCGACAATCTGTTATATTTCGCCGTTTGTCCGATTCGTCCAAAAGTTCCGAGTTTGCGAAGAAGTGCATACGAGACCGAGTCGCACAAAAGAAATAAATGTCTCGAAAATCAAGACTCGTTCAGATTTGCTCTCTCGGAATTCCCTTTTGGACCTTCGGCTCACGGCGAAATTTGTTATTACACCGAAATCTGTTAGTTTTTGTCCTTACATATTAGTGTTGAAATGAAGAAAAATAGTAAAAATGCCGTTGTGTTTGATTCATTTTTTTTTTTATTTTTTAAGAGAAAAGAAAAGAAAAACAAAAAAGAAAAAGTCAAGGTAGAAGTAAAGCGCCGGCGATATTTCGTCGTGCATTCGAGCGACAGGAAGAGGAGAGATTCAGACACGAATATACGTCTTTTTCTTTATGTAACGTTAACGTGCCTGCGAACTTCGGTCCTGCATATTGAAATATACGTGATCCGACATGAGAATTTTCCGGTTCTTTACACATTCAAATTGTAATACACTTGAGATGTATACTCTTATTTATCTCTTGTCAAAATTGCACAAATGAACGTTGAATTGTAGCAAAGAAATATAAATATGATACGATTTTAATGAGGAGATCAATATCAGTAAATACTTGATATATCGATAATTAAAACAGTTTATTACCATTAATTACTTTGCCAGTTACTGTTGACTTATCATTAGAACGATAACATCATCTCTTGTTATTTTAATTACTCTGATCGATAAAACGTTATTCAATAAGATCGAGGTGAAGCACGCGCGTAAGCGAGCATTGACGAACGAGAACGAGAACAATTCCTCACATAAACAAAAAGAAAAAAAGGAGAAAAATTACGATTATAAAGGTGCGGATAAACAATGCGTGGTTTAGCGAACCTATCAAGTTAAAAAAAGAGAGGATTCGAACATATTGAAAAGAATAAGGACTGAGCCACGCGTCATTTAAGTCGGACTTTAGAAAAAATAGAGAGAGAGAGAGAATGAGTGTGAGAGTGTGTGTGTGTGTGTGTGCGTGTATGAAAGAGTGAGAATGCAATGGATGAACGAGAAAATGGGCACACACAGATGAATCAGGTTTAATTGCAAATCAACTATGTAACTCTAATAAAAGTCTATTTGAATGTAAGCGCGTTAAAAAAAATGTTAAGGAGAACAGTAAATATATAACACGTATATGATTAAGAGCGACCGGCGAATCACGGAAGAGAGCAGATTTCGAAGAGAAGATCTCTTCTTTCTCTTCTTTTTTTTTGTTTGTTCGTTTGTTCATTAAGTAATATCCGTTTAGATGCTAAAAATACGATGGAAAAGATTCGAGCAAAACGGCCGAGCGAGTTAAGTTAAAGCAAAAATGAAGGAAGGATACATTTGAAGCTCCGAATGGTTTACGATAACGTTGAACATTTCTAAAGAGATCTTCCTTTTTAAACGGAGAGGAAGAAATTTCAATTTTCGAGAAAGTTCAAAGAGGAATAAGTCCAAAATTTTCTAAGAAATTTTTTCTTAACTTGCCACAAAATTTTATAATCCAATTTTATACGAGACATTTTAAGAAATTGTTTGAACCACCGATTCAAATGTACCTGCCTCGCGTTAGAAATTGTGGCCGAGAATTTCTCGAGCCATCGCTCGGTCGGTTTTCGTTTTCTTCCAGCTACCGCTTGCTATCAGTAATCTTAATTGTCCGAGAATGGTTACACACGAACGAGAATCGCGACGCGCGATTAGGCAAACCGCTGACAAGATAATGCGAGTGTGATCCTCGAAAGTCTTTCCGTCACGAAATGCTCCGATCGATTAATTAACGTCCATCCGAAAATCCTTCCATCTGTAAACACAAATACAACGCATGTACAGACACGCATACACACACGCACGCACAGCTCCTTCGTATGAAAACTTTTCCACCTTTTTCATCCCTCCTTTTTTTCCTCTCGAATTCTATCCCACTGTCTCCTTGTCTCCTTTCTCTCAGTCCACGCGCAAATGAGAAAAGAATTCACACACGACACTACAATCGAAACAACTTTTTCCACTCCGCTGAACAACTGGACCACGGCCGATATCGTACTTTTGAATAATATAACGAGCAGTTTTTTTCTTTCGGGAATGCATTCACGAGGACAAGGAAGTAATGAGAAATCGATGTGTAATGAGTTTATGTGTAACGTTCAATTGAGGATTGTATGTAATTGTGTATATATATAAGTACAATGCAGTTCGTGAGTTAAGATACATTCTCCTTTTTCTACCATGAGAGAAAAATAAATTATTCTAGTTAATAAAAAAAAAGTCTGTGCGTGTCGTTTCCTCGCCTTTCCCTTAATTATACTAAGGATTTCCATTAAATAATGGAAATGTAATTATTTTTATTTGGGTATTTTTATTTGCGTGTAGAAAATGTATAAGATCTCTCAACTGAAATATGTAAAAAGTACTGATAAAACGTTCTCTGCAGAACTCTATTTTATGATAAAAATGACTGTTATTTGTTTTATGTCTTCCTTCTTATTATTTATAAAAAAAAATCATCTTTTCTCTTAAAATGTAGAACTTGTAGCATGAATGAAGAATTTTTATAGTATTTTATCGCCAATTTTTTACACATTGTGATGATTTCAATCAAATTTTTAATTACATAGAAAAATTACTTGTTGAAATTAATTGTTCCAAGCACTTTTTATACAAAGGTAGATCATTTTCAAGAGAAGAACAGTATGCGTGTTTTCTAAAAGAATTTATTCCAGTTTAATTACTACGGAAAACAATTTTTGAAAACGAATATTTGTTGATTTCATGCATCAATGATCGATTAGATGATCTTCGGTCGCTCTTGCGCAAAGAAAAAAAAATACTATACAGAAATAACACATTAGAGACAACGCTGGCAACGATCGTTTTCGCTTCAGGTATATCTGACTAGTGGCACAGAGAACGAAATAAACGGAGACTATTTATCGATTAATTAAGTAATTACACGAATACGCGGTTTGCGCTTCAATATGCATTACATCTAATCTACAATGCGCTACCGTCATCGGTAAAGTTATTTATATCTAGGACGGGTATGTACATGTATATCCACTTAAAGTGCATAAATGTTACATTGCGCAAAGCCCATTTATGTATATATAATACCACATACACACACGGAAAGAATTGATGCGATTCACAATAGCGCCAGAATTCTATCCATCGTGAATCGATATTCTGACAAGTAAAACTGTCGCTGTGTGCATTACAAAATCTCGAACGCTTCCCTTCTGCTTGTGTCTTTTTATCATTGTTTTACGCATTTTATTGGCCAACGTGACGTATCATAATTCGATAAGCTGACAACAAAAATGATTTCTGTCGTTTATTGCTTATCTGTCCCATTGACGATTATTAATCTACTGAAATAATCTATTTAAAATATTCTGGACGTCTCTCGCTAATCAACTTTAATTTGCTCCTCCCGGGATTATAATTTAATTATAAAGTATTATAATACATAATAATGAAACAAGAGATTATTTAGTCAATCATAGTTAATTAAAGTTACATATCTTAGAAGGGAGCAAGAAATTTACTGCTAGACTAGATTCTCGATATCTTAAGCTTTAAGTCGGTGACGTAGAATCATAGATTTAACATTTGTCCTTCTATCCCCGTAACAACATAGGCCTGTTCCAATAATCATGTCATAATAATTACAATAACATTATATTCATATTCTAACAATCTTCAATACTTAAAACAATCAACCCCATTACGTAACTGACACGACATCGAAGTCAGTCGCGATATTTCTGTGTTCTTCGATACTTTAACATTAATTATTTTCAAGGAAAGTTTAAAGAAATTGAGGGTTGATGTTCAAAATAAATCGATTTCTCATATAGAAGATGCGCATTTCTCCTATAATTTTACGCAAAAGTCCATTTCAATTTTATCTCAACATGATCATCCCTCGGTCAGAATTTTGCCGATAAAGGGGTGTCGGTAAAAAACGTACACAGTACAGATATCCCAAGAGCAACGGGCGCATTCGTGCCAGCAGTTAGGTAGGCCTGAGGGCACCGACCATGTCGCCCAGCAGTCGCTCCACGCTGACATCGCCGACCGTCGGCTTGAACAGCAGCTCGTGCAGGGTGGCACGGCAGAGTGCACGCGCCGGTGGTAAGAGCAGCAACAATCGACCCACCCTGCGCGCATCCCTCTCGCAGAACACCGCCACCGTCTGCTCCTGCAACGCCGACACTCGCCCCGGCTCGCAGAGGTTTCGCGACTCTAAATGTTCGAAAAATACGTCAAAGAGAATTACATAAAACGTCAAGAAAATAGATGAAGCGAACGCAAAAGTCGCTCTCGTCGAGCTACTTAATTTTCAGCTTTTTATCAAACGAGCAGAATGTATATTAACCCTTTGCACTCCTATGTCGAGTGTGACTCGACATCAGTTTTTATCTCAGGAGCTCCTTTGTCGAGTCTCACTCGACATTTTTTCAAAAAAAAAAAATAAAACTGACATTTAATTGAATTTGTTTCTTCCTTTATTTATTTAAATTGCCCTATTTTTAGTTGAAGTAAATTTCAAATAAAATACTTAAAAGCGTTGGGAACTGCTGGTAACAAAATTGAAATATAATTCGAAGTGCAAAGGGTTAAAAACAAAAAGAAGCAACTGAACATGAGACCTGAGAACATTGTTAATACTAATAAAAAACGAATATAAGACTGTAAGTATAATAATAGTTAGAGTTGACTGAAACTGCAGATGAACGAAGCAAAAAAGAAAAAAGAAAAGGAGAAGATCGAAAGCTTTGATGTAACTTGCTCACCCGCCTTGAAGAGAACTATGGCCTTCAAGCACGCGTACTCCGAATGATCCACCCTCAACGCAGTGCACTTTGCCAAGAGTTCCCTTAGCCTCCTAGCTTTGTCAAGGAGAACTTCCCTTCTCTCTATCGGCAGATCTACGGGCACCAGGGTGGTCTCATCCACAGGAAAACTCCACTGCGCAGCAGTCAGCACGAATAACTCGCTCCACGATTCCTCCAGAAGTATAGTTTGGTCTCTGTAAGGAAGCTTGGGAGAAAGGACAACGATATGATTATCTTTTAACTGTTGCGAGTGACAAAGACCTATTTTGCGATGTTTTTAACTCAAATTCTATTCAACTTTGTGCAAATTTTTTTACTTCGTGTTTTATTTTATCTTTATGAAGGGAAAAATAAATTTAACAGGAGACTTGATTAGAATCTCTACTTACTTGCAGAAAGGAATGTATACTTCTCGCCCATCGCACGGCGAAGAAAAGTAACTTCGCCGCGAACTCGTAGATATTTTCGGTCGGCAGGAGAGATAAGCCTTGCAGGGTGTATTCCGATGAGACGGAAGTGATAACCGGCGGCGCCAAACGAGTGCTCACTAATTCTTCTATAACAAACAGACAATTCGTTTGAATCTCCTGCTACATGCACGGCGAGAAGAAATATTGATTTTACGTCGTCTGGAGAGCAGAACGAGCTGATGTAAATCTGTTATTGACAAATCAACGACAAAACTCTCTTATTAATTATTTATCATAATTAATTCGCACCTTTCGACTCAATTCTGACATCGACAGTTGCCGCTTCCTCGGAACTGGTAACTTCATCTTCCTTGGCGGTAGTCATGGACAAAGATTCCGGAGATGGTCGTGGCAAGAAATGCGCTGCCAAGACAACATGCAATATTTTATCGCGGAAAGAATAAATATCGGCTCAATGATCCGTTTATGTTTATCGCTTACCAACGGACGGGGTAAATGTTGGTACCGTGGGTTTAAAGGGGAACAATGCAGGATACAGGAGAGGATGGTAGGTACTGCTTGCAGGATGATAGACGTTAGGGATGCCCGTATAAAGCCCCGAAGAAGTCCTCCTCACCGCCGCAACGAGAGAAGACGTGCTCCTCGGTGCTCTCTCGTGTTGCACAGCTAAAAAGCGACGATGTCATTAAAATCCTGTCTAATCGTCAGAAATTGCTATACCGTCGCACTCGAATACAATCACCTTAAATTAATTATTTCTTTGTTTGAGTTTCATGAATAGTAATTATTAATTTAATAAAGTGATAATTACTGTTATATTAATTTTTTTACAATTAATAGAGACAACAATTGTAACTCCGTACAATTGAGATAATAATAACGACAACTCCACACAATTGCGTGTTCGTTTTCGAATGAGGAAGAGAGAGGCGCGAGGAGTACAGTAGCCCTTTAATGGCACCTTCCGCCTCTCTCCTCGCTAATTGATATCTCAGCAATCAAGTGTTTGGATTATCGCACAAGGGGCCGGAGGTGTTTACAAAAGCTGTGAACGCCAGGCTGCTTCTGACACCGTTCGCCACCGGAGCCCGCCATTCGGTAAGCAATGGTATAGAGTTTCATGTGGATGTGTGGGATGTGAGATGGGGCAAAGTGTGGACACTTCGCTTTTTCCAGGCAGTCTCCCTTCCGCCGCGCCGGTCGAGACGTCACCGTGCATTGTAATATCTAGCTCGCAGCACTTTACGGATGTATTCTATTCTACGGAGTGCATCTAAAAGCTCTGCGCCGTATTGGAAACGCACAGCTTTCGCGTATCAATATACGGAATATGAAGCTTATCCTACGCACAAAGCAGAATTAGGACAAGCGGAATTCTACATGTGAATAACTTATTTCTTATGTGTGAATAATATAATTTATTTCTCAATTATCTTGTCTTGTTGATTAAAGAACATCGTTTTTAAGAGAAGATTTTCATTAACATTTCATATCTTCGACGGACTCGTTCGTCGTTTTTTTTTTTGCACAATATTATAAATGACGAGTATCTTTCAGTACATTTCCAAGATGAGCAACTTAGAAATTGTAATTTAGACTTGTAAGTTATTTCGAAAATAATACAATGATCTAATGATGCTCTCGCAATCAAACGCTGAAATACTTTGATTTCCGTTAAAGCTCGACCTGTCAAGTTCCAGGAAGTTCTGCGACTGTCAGAAAATAGAATATACATCTCTCGCTTAGCCACACTCCGCTGGATATTTCCGGGCAAACATGCCGTATCGAGTGCCGTTCGGTAGCCTTAGCAATCGGGAGGGTATCACAATGTGTTCTTTCTTTCGTTTCTTTAAGAAAAGAGATATCGATGGACAAATAGGCGTTATTATTATATTAGAAGTGGATTTAAGCACAAGTGCTCGGGACCGGAGTACTTTAGAATCCATCGCAATATTACAGAGCAGAGATGTAATGTTAAACGTACAATCTCTGCATCTGCGCCGCAAACGTATTGATAATTGGAACTCCATTAATCATCGAACAGAACGTACCGTCTCGTTTCATGTTGACCTGAAGACATTTCGTGAAACGGCAGGCTTGGCACTGATTGCGCCGCGACACGTCCACGATGCAGCGTCCGTTCTCTTTGCACACGTAATCCAAATTCCTGCGCACATGTCATTTCAAGACTTCCTTTACCGAGCCTCTACCGAGAGAACCCCCCCCCCCCCCCAGAAAGAAAGAATAACGCGGCGCACAAAAATAAACGGCAGACAAGTCTATAGGGTATGAGATTACTTACAAATATTGTTTATAATCAGGTCAATTACCTCGCGTACCTGCGGATAGACCGCTTGAAGAAACCCCGACACCCGTCGCAACTCGGCACGCCGTAATGCTTCCCAGAGGCCTTGTCCCCGCAGACCTTGCACAGCGCTTCCCCGCGTCCATTCTCCTCCATATCCGACGAAACAACCTGTTTGCAATGAAAATGGAAAAAAAAACATTTTACGAAAGACGAAAGATCCCGTACGTTTGATGCTTAATTAAAAAATTACGATGTAGAACATTTCACGTATCCCACAAAAATCAAAGACGATGTTAATAGAGCTATCAAGTAAATTTGCTATTGACAAAACGAAGATTTGACAAAACATTTAACTTTTTGTAAAACAATTTTATTTTTATGAGATCAACGAGAAATGTGAGATATAACATTAGCTAAATGAGTACGATATCTTAGCAGCCGAGAGAAAGTAAAGAAGACAAAGACAAGTACCCTAACATAACGCGTCCATAATATCTCGTGCATAATATAAATAATACAATAATTAATAAAATAATTAATTTTTTAATAAATAATACAATATAAATAATTAATTTTTTTCGAGATACACAGTAAAGATCGAAGAAAGTTGCTGAAATGCGGAATCGAACACCAAAACGTTGGAGAGTTATAATATCTCGCGCTAAAATGTCGCCGCGAGAAACCCAGGTCGCGACATTTCCCCTCAAGAGTGCCAAGGCTTTAAAATGATGACGGTAATATCACAAGCAATATCAAAGCCATGAGTCACTGACTACGAGCGTCTCTGCATTATGCATGTGCTACGATGAGAAATGCGAAGGAAACCCAGCGTTCTTCTCATTATCCGTTGTAGGATTTCTTTGCGCGATTTCCTCGCTGTAAATACGCCGCTATAACTTCGAACTTTTCCAAGGTAAGAGAAGATACGTGCCACTTTGCATACTATATAAATAATAGCAAGGTAATAGCAAGGATCGCTAAACATCGCTCGCGACATTGTCGATTCCGCATCGTTTCTTCGATTGCGGTCGCTTTAAATTCGACACGAAGTCGTGAATCTCCGTTCCGTGTCAAAATCGACAACTCTGATTTAATTTACGATCGAACGCAATGTGTTTGTTCAAGCACGAAATTTCGTACGGACGATCTTACAAAGAATTAATTTTTAAATATACTTAAACTATATATACATAAGAATTAATTGATCTAATTCTCTTCTCTACATTACATCCCTAACATTGTAATTTACAAACAAAGAGTGGAACAAAAAGTCGCTAGATCGGAATTAGATAATTAAATTAGGGGAAATTAGAGGAAATGTCTAATATTTTATTTTAAACAAGCATATGCGAGTTTAAAGAATAACGTTGATATATGTATTAGAAATTACAATCAATGAAAAGATTTTTCTTTTGGGTTTTTAATGAACAAGTTGGCTGTGCTTTTCATTAATCCGAATTCCAGTTATCTCATTAAATTGAAAGAAATGCGATAAACCAGAATGCAAAACGTAGCAGTGTGACAAGAGATTTTTCTCAAGAGCGACAGCCTTGGTGAACGCGCCGTAATGGCCGGGACGAGACCGACGAGAGAGCGAGTCACATGTGTCTACCGCGCGCGGTCACAAAGTCGAGGAGCCAGGAGGTCGCGTGTCTTCCTAGCGATCCATCGACGACGGGTGACGGGCAGCGGACCCTCTTTCTCCCGTGACTTTGCGTCCCCTCGCAGGCCCTCAGGGCTACCGCCTCTCACCTACCCTCCCACAGTCGCCCTCAAACGCCCGTCACGGACCCGATAGGCGCCCTGGCCACCTGGCTGCTTCCCAGGCTCAATAATGCAGCGCGCCCGACGTGGAGAGCATCGCCCAGGCGGTAAACCACTATCGGCCCCCAGGTTGCCGCCGGCTGGAGGAGTCCTGGTGGGATGATGCTACAATTTTGCCGCACCCTCACACCCGCGAGATCCACGAGGACTACATGTAACCAGCTCTCGCTCACTTTTTTTCCCTCTCTTTTCCTTGGGGTCGGCTTGTAGGGCTGACTTCTTGATAGTCCGCCCTTCGCCGCGCCAAACAGAACCCTCTCACGCGAGCGCCTTTAGCCTGTCATAACATTTTTATTGCCCGATGACCGCCGTCTTCCGCGACAGTAACCCATGATGGTCAATCTGATTCTTTTTCGGCTGGGGAAAATTTTGTTGCAGACGAGTGGTTGGATTTTCGAACAGAATTTTGTATGAGGAACGATCTTGCAAAGAGTTATATATAAACTGCATACTAGAATTAATTAATTCGATATTTCTTTTTTACAGTATATCTTCAGCATTTAATATAATTTACAACGGAACAAAAAGTTCTAAAAAATCGAAATTAGATAATTAAAACTAGAGTAATAAAGCGATACTCAGTATGCCAAAGAAGAGAAACGACGGAAGAACAAAATCGTTGTATTCCTTTTTTTTGTTCACCCCCCGTGATGTCGCCTCGGCATATTGTAGCCACGGACAGTATGTTGGTGTGCAATTACACGGGGCGTATTATTTAACCCTGTTTGCACGAAAGCGTATTGCGTCGCTCGTGCACGCACGTAACATATGTCACGTTGCGCCAGGAGTCACGACGGGGGTGAATCGGATATAGTCAGATTTTCCGCCCTTTCTAAAACCGTGCAAACACGGAACAAAATGAGAGAAAAAATTTTCAAAATAGCAAAAAAAATTAAAGAAGAAATACAGAATAATTTTGATATCATAAACAAAAAAAAATCTTTTTTTTAACATTAAAATTTCAAAAAATCTTCAAATACTATTATATTTTATTTCATTTTCACCTCTCGACAATTAAGCATTGAATTAAAAATTTTGCAGAGAGAGTTCTTTTAGAAATAATAATAAATAAATATTTGTAGCTTTTTGAATAAAAATACCAAAGATCTTACCCCTCTAATTTAATTTGAAACAAAAATTTTGCTTTGACAAAATCTTTCAAACTTTTTTAATGTTGAAGTGTCTTAAAGACACTTTTTTTAGGGATATTTCAATCGACTGTTGAAAAGTTGCAATGAACGTTTTCGTGTATGTATCAACAAATGTTGCACCCGGGGAGACAATTTAGCGTATACCCATCGATCACGCAAAGTTCGACAAGCGAAGCCAGTTTGCGCTTGCTCGTCTAATGTCGATCCAATGACTTTTCGATAGTTCTTCAACGGCGCGATGTGCTGCAAGGTGTCGACGACATGCAAATTTTTTTCAGCGTCACGTCACATGCGTCCTTTCACATAAAAAATGCTGATCGATCGCCGACCGCGTAATATACGGCGAAAATAATCTTGTGTCATTTTTGGACGCAGCTGCAAATGATACTCGCGAGATAACTTCATACATAGCGTTACGATTTAAAGAATATGAGAGATCTCTAAAACAATTAGAATAAATAATTTTTACAAAAATGAAATAAGATAATAATTAAAGTAACTGAAGAAAGTAATCATTTTTATGAATTTTTTTTTTAATTTATTACATCTGTAAATAATAATTTAATAAGAAGCTTTTTGAATTTTTATTTCAGCGATTTATCACGTCAGCGATTTATCATTCAAATTTGTCGAGAACTTTTTTCATGTCAAACAACAAAAAAGAAATTATATTTTACATAGAAATATTATTAAACTATCGCGAGATCCAGCCCGGATCGAAAATGTCATCTCTAGTTATTTATTAGATTCATGTCGATCCTATTTAACTTATTATTACAAAAAAAGATACCCAGAGATAGTTCGCCATTGAAATAATAATAAGGGTTTAGCTTTGACACGAGATCTGTTATAATTCGCGGACACACGCATGGAAATATCTCTTTTCCATATCATTTTTTAATATAAACGGAACTATTGTACATTTAACATTGCATGCACATGAGCGAGTAAGAATTTTCTCAACTACTTTAATTCTTTCTTTGTTGCATAGAGAGATAATAAGTTTCCGTTTCGAGAAATCAGAATTAGCTAGTGTTGCTCCCCTTAACTTTCTAATTTGATTAGCTCCGTTACGAATGCACGTCACGTTATTCACATATATAAGCAGCACAAAGAAGGTTCATTGAGAAAAAAAGCACGTGGTATCAAGAATCCTCCATTCCGCCGCCGTGACGAGTATTGTAGGATTGCTGAGTAAGTCTCACCTGGATATTTTTTTCTAACTCCCTCCTATGATGTGACTTTCTCACAGACAGTGAAAGATTTTTAATTAGCACCTAATCCCTATTTATTTCTCATCAGAGAGAGTGATTCTCATTTAGCGTTAGCATATTAGGACCACAAGAATCTAATCTTTAATCCAATTATTACACATCCGCGTAATTACACGAGAACTTCTATAATATTTTGAAAAGTTATATAATTTGCTGTTCATACATTTGCAACATGATATATTGTCGAACGTCGGCTAAAAGCTTGAATCGACTGTTCAAGGTTTTCATACGTCCACGAGAACTGCGGCGATTAATTTTTAATGATCCACTTTTACGTAGCATGGTCATTACGTCGAGTTGCGAGTCACCTGACGTGACTTTGTTGTACCTGAGGGTCGCAGTACAATTAATGATTCGTGAGTAATAATTGATCCTATAGCAGAACGGCATATGTGGTAATAGATTGTAACAGGTAAACCTTCCGTTTGAAAACAATTAATTATAATAATTGGCGAGTGTCGATAACTTGTAAGCCGATCGTGTAAAGATCCGCACATAATCATGAAACGTTAGTATGCAATTTAAAATTTTTGGTAAAAATCAATTTTTATTATTATTTAGCGAAATATTAACCAAATGAAAAATAACAAATATTAACTAAATAAAAAATATATATTTTGTTTTATGAAATATATAAACGATATTTTTAATATCGTTTAATAATATTCTTTCCATCGCACTCAAAAAAGTTTCTCTTTACGACATTCTATATCATTTTTGCAATGAATTAAATACATAGCAAGGCGCTATATATTGTTATCCTTCGATTGTTTGTAATACTTGGCACGACGTCGATAAGCACGTCGTTTCGAACAATATCGCCCGGATTTTTGTCGATGTTTGGACAATCGAGTACCGGAACCACGAGGTTTCCGGCGATTACCGAAGTTAATGACATGAGCTGCGTGCCTTTTTCCACCCGATCCTAATTTACGATTAGCCGCGCCACGATCGGTTCCAGAAGCGCACGTGCACGCTTCGCACGGCTTGACAGTGATTGCGTGACACACTCGACTACATTGTACACGACACCCGTCGAGACTGTCAGTAATGGCATCTACAAGAAATCGTGATATAATTTCTTTTTCAATCAATTTTGAGTAAAATTAATTCGCCTACTTCGTCTCCGCTGATATTTGAAGCTAAAAAATCGAGAAAGAGAAAGGGGTGATAGGGGAAACAGCATCTAGAGCGTTGCATCCGCTTGCAGTTACGTAACAACCGTGCGAAGCGACGCAATGTACTGGTTAGAAGCTGTACACTATTCATATTATATACATTTTAATAAAGCATATGCGTACAAAGTATCTGGGAAGTCAACAGTGAAACGCACCGACGCGTTTCACTGTTTTCGCAACGGTCGTGTCGAAAAGAATAACGTGTAAATATCGCGTGCGGACTCAATATATATTTATCCTTATTAATTCGCATAAAACTTTTACGCGCACGGGTTGCTCCCGGATGCGTATTAAATAAAGACTCCAATTTGCGCAATGGCGCATGTAACGGGTATGGGAAGGTGCGAAATGTTATCGCGTGTAAGACGGGTACGTTTTACATAACAATGCATATTAACAGTATCCATGCGCTTCAGATCGAAGACCGGATGAAAATTTCGCTCTCTCTGTCTCTCCTTCTCGCGTTATTAACGTTTGCCTTCTCTTGACATATGCGCCAACGTAATGACAGGCATTGCGACACGATAATTACACGCACGACCACCGGAAAACCGGGTTTACAGGTGCGTGTACTCACGGGTGACCAGCGGTAAACGACGTGCCACGTGTCGCCCGTTAATCGCACCACTGCACTGAGGAAAACGCGCTGATTCCGAGGAATTCCGAGGAAGTTCGATGACGGTTAAATCAGCGATATTTTCACGGACCAGTCATTTCGTCACAATTTCTTCGTTTCTCCTTTCGCGCGTGTTTTCCTTTTCCGAAGGCGACAGTCCGTATATAAAAGCGCTCTTATATTCATTATTAATAATAATGGTGTTTCTCGACTTTAAACATGATACTCACGCGTTTACATTGAAAGAACAAAATCGGTAAATGTAAGGATATAGTAATCTGTAGGAAATTTAACAGCCATTAATGCAATGAAAATAAAAGTAGTTAAGAGTTTAAAATATTTTATTTTAGAAGGAAGATGTGTAGGTATGTTTCAATAATAGTTAATAATGCACAATCTTGCACAAAAGTATAATAAATGTTTTAAAATTCTATGTTAAAAGATGTACGAAAAAATGTAAGTAACACAAAACAAAGTTTTAAAGAGTATCGGAACAGTAGTTTTGTAAAAAGTAGCAAACTACAACAATTAAATAAAGGAAACAATGTGTAAATAAATAAAAAAAATAGTATGTACTTTGTCTCAATAAATTTCCAATGTTAAATCGCGCACAGAATTTACTAACTTCCTGAGCTGAATTTTCAAAGATAAAGACCTTTGTTTCAGTTAATCACAAATAAAACTTGACAAGCAAAAAAGGTGTTGCTCGCGATTTTAAAAATTGATAATTCTGATATGAATAACCGTGGAAATTCGTAAAATAGATTTTTATCCCAAAATAATAGGAGTTTTTCCTTTTATTATTTATTATTATTATCTATTCGAATACCAGACAAAAATGCAAATTATTTATACTTGCAATCTAAATTAAAACTGATATTTATGAAACGGTATTATATACTTGAAAAAATACGTCATGATATAATGCATCACAAGAAATACATCACATTGTATTATAGGCTGTTATTGACAAGTAATACTATTTTCTTACGTACTATTATAGTTAGCATTATACAACAACTTACTTGTATGAGATCCCAGGATCTGTAATAAACTCTCTTTTTCCTCTCTGTTCACTGCAGTCTGTTAAATCTTCAGCCGAGTTTGACGAATGTCATGAATGATACACAAATATTCTAAAGTTCTAATTTATTTATCCGATTATTTATCCAGTTTTTAGTATTTTTGATATGTAATATTTCGTAAGATTATTAATAAAATAATCTCGTAAAATTCGCATCAAACTTCAATAACGCATTCTCCAAAGAATACAAAGTATCTTCTACTTTATTTTCGGTATTTCAGAAATATTTTTAAAAATATTTTTAGTTTTTAAAAATTCTTTACCAAAATAATTATTACAATACTCTTTAAAATGTTTTTAGCAATCTTAGGATTTGATAACTAAGTCAATCACTTTAGAACTTTCTATCATGTAAATCAGAGTTTACACCGACACGTGATCAAACTCATGCTATGATAACAGCAAACATCCCCCCAGAATTCGCGTAACAATTTATAAGACGGAATAAAGCCGCACACAATACAGCCGCGAAATGTATCCCTCGGAATTCCACGCTGATTGTCACCAATTATCTTGATCAGAATCGTGAAAACCCCTTAATCTTTCTTCGCGATAATTGTTTCTTGGCGAAGTCAAACGCGTTGAACTCACGTACGCACGTGCGATCTATAACTCGTAATTTTTGCCCGTCGCGATCTGACCGTGGCTCGCGGTGGTGGCGCAGAGAAGGGTATCAGTCAGAGAATTATCATCCCCCGGGGTTCGCGTGGCTGGGCGGACGAGCTGTCCGTCGACGCGAGAACACGTGCGCGAGACGTCGACCAGCAATGATGATTGGCTGATAGGCGGGGCCAGATCTCACGATCCTCGCAGGGGTTGAACGAGCACAACCCCTCAACTAAGCAGCGAAGGATATTCTCTCTTCCACCCTGTTGTAAACGGTGGTGAGTGAGTCGGAGCGCGAAAGTCAATTCGCGCGCTCTTACCGCCTCTCCCTCCGGCTAATCGCAAAGAAGTCGAACCGGCGTTATCGAGCGAACTACGAGAAGGGTGTAAAGGGTGTGAGGGAGAAAGAGAGAGAGAGATTGTGTGGAAAGAAAATTTATTTTATACTTGGTCGAACCCTTTTCAGCGTTCAATCATAACATGTAATGGAAAAGAAAAAAAAGGAAAAGAATAAGTAAGAAAATTCATATAAATGAAAGACTGAAACATATGTAAACTTAATATTATAGACGAATTAAAGAAATTTGAAGGTTTTTTTATTAATAAAATATTGAATTGTAGATCCAAAGTTTGGAAAATTTGAATTAGAGATATAGAAAGACGTTTACATTTATTTTTTATTTAGTAAAGTTTAGAATTAAATTTTATTTTGATTCGAACATTGTTCTTCTAATATTTTATTAACAAAAAATCTTCACATCTCTTTAATTTTAATAAAATTGTTCATTGGACTATCAATATTGAGTTTACATATGTTTTATTTTTTTATCATATATGAATTTACGATCACGCTGTGTAGTTTCTAGATCGATTTACATTAGATCGATTTCGGCAATGATTGATCCTTAAATAAAGATCTGACAGGCCTCGTTGGAATACATTCCTGTTACCGTACTCTGGGAGTGACTGTGACATCTGGTAGTTTCTCACGGCACTGCGACATTACGGTTACGCAAGACAAGCGTAATGGTATATAGTATTATGAATATTTCATTTATTATTTCCCTGGAAATCAATGATCGCCATCTCGAAAGTACGTGTAGACGATCAGACCTACCGTTTTATCTATTAGATATTTTATGCGATGCCTGAAACTTTTGAAGTTTTTCAGTACAAATTTTTAAGAGTAAGCTCAAAGAAAAAGAAAATTTATTTGCTCAAAAATATTTATAAACTAACAAGAAACAGAAATTTATTTTAAAGTTTATAATTAAATTATAATTGATTGCGTTATTATCAATACACATCATAATTGAATATAAGAAGTGAGTATTCTTTCAATTTAAATTAAAGGAAATGAAGAAAATTAAATTTCAACTTAAATCCATTTCTTCTAGGAAAAAAAAACATTTTATATAATTTTTAGAAACCTTCTATGTAAGAAATTTAACCCGTTTTAATTTTTTATAAGCCATGTATCATCTCTGGGTGCCTCTTAAAAAGGTGAAATAAATAAAGAAACGAGAGAGAGAAAGCATCATAATCACTTTGACGGAAATTAAAGGTCGAGTTAACGACGACAGTCTCGAATGTACCGAGCCACCGAGCTCTCCCGTTAATTTCAACACATCGAAGTTGTCCTGGAGGGTGGAGAAAGGTAAGTCTGCGTTTGATAGCTCGCAGGATCCGTAAGATCCTCGAGTGCCTCCTCGATGCGATAGTGGGAGCAGAAAATCGCGCTGAAGTGGTAACGGTCGGGCTAATGGCTCGGAGACGATATTTTGTTAAACAAGGAAACCTTTTATCCCTCCTACCGCTTCACTGAAAAAGACGCTCGACACCAGGGACGCCGTCTCCTCCAACAGGACTATCACATTTTATCAGGACGATTCGTTGACTTATTGTATTTACTCCACAATTTTTTAAAATATTCTAATATCCTCGATAGCGGATCAACAACAATTAGACACTTTGCAATAGATCCTGAAAGAATTCTATTAGAAGAAGAACAAAATTTCTGAATTTTCCTGTCGACGACAAACTTTGGTTAAATCTTATGTTTTTTTATAATATATTTTTTTACAAGTAATTTAATTATTCTTAATTCTTAATAAAGTCTAATGATATTATTAATGATATGAAGTCTAATATTCTCAATTGGTAATTCTTTTCTATTGTTTATTTCGTTACAATACAATTTCAAGTTTGCTACCTTAACTACACGGGATTTAGCACGACTGAGCGCTTTTCACTTTCTCAATTCCACGCTAAAAGCGGCCCTGCACCGTTACTTCGGTTGTCTTGTCACCAGAAAAAGGATGAAAGAAACCGAAGTGTGAACCGCCGACCGCCATGACAAGGTGTCATCTGCGGTTTCTCACGGTTCGCCCACGCATATCTCACCATTCTCGCGGATTCCTTCGATCCGCCCTATCTCTCACTCGAATCTTTTCATACTTTCGCCCCTCGAGTCGATAAGTGTGACGTCGCCTAGCCCATCACTCGTTGAAATGCTCGACAGTTTTCTCGCTGATGAGTTTAGATTCATTCAGTTTCTAGAGACTGTTTATAATAATTACTTAAAGAAATTACAGAATTAGTTTTTTCTTATTTTTCTAGTTGAACTTTTATGGTCCCACAAACAAATAAATAAATGTTTGAAATGTAAATATAGAGTAAACGTATTAATGAATACTCAGTCTTTGATAAATAACTAATAGTTCTACAATCAACTATATTATTTCGACAATCACAATTAATAATATAATAAATAATATAAGATATGATACGTGATAATATATTTTATATTTGGAGAATAAGTCTTATAGTCATGAATCTAAAGATAGATTTCTTTTTCATATTCTTCTTATTCTTCTCTTCAAAACTCGAAATAGAATGCTTTTTAAAACACTCTTTGATAGTCTCAATTTTAACAATACGCTATATAATTATATTGAGTTGGGCGAATTTTTGTCTAGTTGGTATTTGAATGCAATTATTAAAATCTACTTTAATTATTAATAATATCTAATATAATTAATAATAAGACAAAAATATCTAATATAAAATCTATTATAATTAATAATAAAACACAAAAAAGTGTCAAAAAAAGTGGTTCCGGCCGGGATCGAACTGGCGACCTTCTGCGTGTAAAGCAGACGTGATAACCGCTACACCACGGAACCTGATGACGATAGGTTTCTTAAATATGACTAACCTATTTATTACGTCATTAAATATACAAAATATTAATATACATTAAATAATATACATTAATAATTAATATACATTAAATATACAAAATATTAATATACATTAAAGATAAATAATAAAATAATGAGTTAATAATAGATAACATTATTGTATGTGTAGAAATAAAAAAAAATCGTATATAAATAATTAAATATAATAATCAAAATGTAAAAAAATTTACTCTAGAATAATTAGAATTAACTGTATCAATCAATGATATTGCAACATATAATATACGTTCAAAATTCAAAGTAAGAATAAAGATAAAGAATAAATACATTAACTAATTAAAAATTAAACCAGTTTTACTACTGACGATTTACTACTGAATTAATTTAGTTTATTAATTAAATCTTTTTAATTAATAAATTAAATCAATTTTAAAAATCTTCTCTTTGCCAGTAATTAGAAATCTAAAACAAAGGGTATTACTTGACAGCAAACTGGCTACATAATTCCTTGGATTAAATCAGTTTTGTTTTTAATTTTTAATTTATTAATTAAACTTAACTAGATTAACTAATTAATTAACTAATTAATTAAAAACTATTAACAGCTGGAACGTGTGTTTGAGAGTAATTGGGTAAATGAGAAATTGGCTAAACAGTTGATTTAATTAACAGAGCATTTTACTTATACATCTATTAAGCAATACATTATTTGTATAAATTATCTATAAATTATTAAAAGTCAGTCTACACTGTACAAAAGAATAATGTTAAAACGTATTACATATAAAGTTCATAATCATGTGTGCTATAAGTACATAATCTCTCATTTCCTGAATTATGCATAAATCGAACTTCGCCTTAAACCGCAAACTTTCGCATTACGTAATCACGTAGGAATTATATAAAGATAATAATCGCGAGAGAGAACAGTGTGTTCAGTTCGCTGGCCTATTTGAAGCAAACCGGGCCGATTTTGAAGCCGAAAGCTTGTTGCGGCGATCCATAATCGAGCGGGTAAAAATCCACCAGCGGCAGCTGCTTCAGCTTCCTGGTGTGAATTAAGAACACAGTCTCCGTTTTGCTCCGGCTCTTGCATCCATCCGCAATGACGTGAGGCCTGATACCGTTGTACGAGAATTCGTCCTCGTTCTCGCCGAGAAATCGCACTGAAAGATTGTAACCACTATCCCTATCGTCGTACCAGGCGACGCTGTTCGTGCACGTGTACGTGAAGTTCTGATAAGCTTCTTGACTAAGAAGACGCAGGAAGTTCATCTGCACCACTCCGATCGTCTCGTAACTCACCTGGAAAACGTGATTCTTTCCGATAAAAAATTAATTCCATTCATTTATTTAGAAATTACATTATTTGATAATTTAATTTGATTGTTTCTTGCAAAAAGAATCAATCGATCTCAAACGTGGCGTAACTAACATTGTTAACAATGATAACAATTGCGAAAAAAGTTGCGGAAATAATTAATCGTAACCGAGAGGGATGGAGATTTCAACGAACTTACTCTAAATCCTCCGCGTAAATGTGAGTACCAGTCTGTTTTATTGTTTTCTTTCCTCCATGGTATGCTCGGCATGTGACTACTGTGGATATCTGGAAATACGCAAGTCTCACCCACGTTCGTGATATTGCAGAACACGCTGATAGCGTCGTCAGGCATACCCAGATTTGGATCGATCCAGTACCAACCTGTGTTTGATAAAACACTTTTTACTTCTTTTAACTCTCAACGGAGATACACCCAGTTTTTATATTCGATGGCATAAAAAAATGTTATCAATCGAAAGAATCGAGTATTGTACAGAGTGACAGGATGAGAGAGTTTTAAATAAAATTGTCGAGACACAGATATCGAAAATTTGTCAAAATGTATTACGTCTGTTGAAAGTGTTAAACATTAGCAGTACGAACTTTCTTTCAAGAAGAGAGTTATTGATATTGTTTCATTTGTGTGTAAAATATTAAAGTTTACTTTTTAAAATTAAATACGACATGTGATTGAAAACTTAAGAGTGACTTTACCATCCTTGAAATTGGCGTGTCCGTAAAACAAGTCTCTGCACGTTCTCGCCGGATTTTCTTTGGTACCAATTGGCTTACGCATTAAATGCAATTGCTGTTGTATGTCGGAAAAAGCTTTGTGTATGTCTAAGAACTTCTTGTCAGATATCTCCTCATCATCGCTAAATAAATCAAGTAAACAAATTTCTCTACAATTCTAAAGTTCGAAAGTTTACAATTTCAAATTAAATGTATAAAACAGAATAAAGCCTATATTAAATATTATAAAATATTACAAAAGTAACACAATTTTTAATTTAATATTTACGAATTTCTAGGTTGAATTATAAAAGGATTCTTACATATTTTCGGAAGCGTCGCGTTTTCTCCTAGCCGACTGATCGTGAAATATTGTCGGCGGTATTATCCCGTCGAAATCGAATTGTCCCGTTGATTGGCCAGGCGATCCTGGTGGACCGGGCGGACCTGACAGACCTACATTACCTGGCATCCCATCATTTCCGGCAAAACCTTTCGGCCCGGGTTGTCCTGGTGGTCCAGGTAGACCGATAAATCCTTGTTCCCCTCTGAGTCCAACATGACCTTCACGTCCAGGATTTCCTTTAGGTCCTTCCATCCCAGGCAGTCCGCGATCACCTTTTTCTCCCTGGTTTCCATGCTCGCCTTTGATTCCAACGAGTCCTGGTTCGCCTCGATGTCCTTTAATACCTCTACGACCTTTTTCACCTTTCTGGCCTTTCGGACCAATTGGCCCGGTAATCCCGGGAGTGCCAATGGCTCCTGGTACACCCAAGAGACCATTTTCCCCGGCAGCGCCTGGCAAACCTCTTTCTCCTGGCAAGCCAGGCAAACCAGGAGGACCTTGAGGTCCGATTGGCCCTTGAAGTCCTGGCGCTCCAGAGAGACCAATATCTCCTTTCTCTCCTGGCAAACCTGTACTACCTTGCTGACCCGCCGGCCCTTCCGAACCCTAGAAATTAACAATATTTAAACAATAAAATTTTTTAAATGTGTTATATATTTAAGAATTTTATTACATATATTTAAAAATTTATTTTTAAGTAGCTAGTAATTATTATCATTTTTTTAAGTAGATAGTATTATTTTTTTTAAAAATAAATTAAAATTTTCATACTGGTTTCCCGGGAGGACCTGGTAATCCTTCCTTGCCAGGTAATCCAGCTTCACCTGGTACTCCAGGATCGCCTGGTTGTCCATCCTCGCCGTCCTTTCCAGGCTCACCTTTCACGCCCATGAAACCGGATTCTCCGGATGGACCAGGAAGACCAGGTAATCCAACGTTACCTTTCGGTCCCTCGGAACCGGGTAATCCTCGTAACCCAGGAAGTCCAAGAAGTCCTATCTTACCTTCTTCTCCCTTTGTTCCAGGTAAACTTCTTTCTCCCTTAAGTGCAAGTAAACAAATAAATAACACTATATCATTAATAAACAATATATAATAATATATAATTTAAAAAAAATTTCTAAAATATGTATATCTTACCTGCTTACCCTCCATTCCTGGTTTTCCAGGAGGTCCTGGCGTTCCACTATCTCCTTTCTCACCTTGGCGGCCCTCTGGACCTGGCAGACCCTCTGCACCTTTAAGACCTTTTGATCCTCTGGGACCTCGTTCTCCCGGAGTTCCCGGTGGCCCTATAGGACCAATCGCTCCAGGATCCCCCACTTCGCCTTTTGGTCCTGGTTGACCCGGTAAACCATTAGATCCTATAGGTCCAGCTGATCCAGTTGCTCCGATTGGACCAACCTCGCCTTTTGACCCTCGAGGTCCAATCTCGCCTGGTAAGCCTTTCTCTCCAGAGGGACCTACTGCACCAGGTTCACCACGTGGTCCTTGCACTCCTTGCGGGCCCGAAGGACCCTATATTATAGTATTATAGTAGCACGATTAAAATAATTATTTATCACTTAAAATTATCTTATTTATCAATGGATTAATTATACGTACTATGTTCCCTTGAGATCCTTTAAATCCTTTTTCACCAGGTGGACCTATGTTTCCTTTATCGCCGTCTTCGCCCGGGGAACCAATTGGTCCAGATGGTCCGGGTAAACCCCGTTGTCCTGGTAAACCATCACGACCTATAGGTCCAATTAATCCAGGCTCGCCCTGTTAAATGAAAAATATTTTAATTGTATATTGTCGTTTAACTGCATTATCGCTGAACTACTTCTGTAACTTCTGTTTACTTATAAATATATAATTACGCGTGTATAAAAAGATATTAAAGGCATTGAAGAACTTTAAATAGAAAACAGAATTTAAATTATATAATTCTCTCTGCTTTGTATAGTTACTTTTTCGCCTTTAAGTCCGATGAAACCCTTGTCTCCTTTGTGTCCTTGCTTCCCTTCTGGACCTGATGGTCCGTCTATACCGGGATCACCTTGAGCACCTTTATCGCCGGGTAGTCCCTGAGTTCCAACAGGTCCCATCTCACCTTTCGAGCCAGGTGATCCCTAGAATTTACACATTTATGATTAAATATGCATCTTGTTATAATTAAATATTAAAAATTAATAGGTTTACATCTTACAAGCCTTATTCTGAATATAACTAACCGGCAGACCGCTCAGACCTCTTTCACCTGGAAATCCTGGTAATCCGCCAGGACCCGGCAATCCTTTGGGTCCTATCAAACCGACCGGACCCGTCGGTCCTTCTTTCCCTTGTTCACCCGGTAAACCAATCTCACCCGGAGCCCCTGGATTACCAGGTACTCCAGGTTCGCCTGGTTGACCAGATTCTCCAGGTGGCCCTGGAAGACCAATAACACCGGGAATTCCCGTAGCTCCTGGAGGTCCCGATTCGCCACTTGGACCACGCTCGCCGGGTGGACCTGGTATACCGTCTTTTCCATCGAGACCTGGTGAACCCAATGGTCCCACGAATCCACGTGGACCTTCAACACCGGGAGGACCAATTTCGCCTGACGCTCCAGAAGGTCCTGGCTGACCAGTATCGCCCTTTGGTCCTGGTAATCCTTCCGCACCTCTTCTACCACGAGTTCCTCTAAAGCCCTATATGATAATAAATAATTTAACTGAATAAAATTAATTTGATACACTTATTTTACACTTTAGATTCATTTTTGCATTAATTTTACATCAATTAATTAATAAGATAATTTTAATCGTATTTCACTTGCGTGTGCAAAGTTTGAGAAATGTTATACACAATAAAAATTTACCCGTGGACCTGTTGCACCACGTTCTCCTTGTAACCCGCTGTTTCCCTAAAGAAAAGAAAAAGAAACAAACGAACAATATCAAGGACAATATTAAAATTTAAAGTAATATTAAAAACTTCGCACAAATTTAATATTACTCTGTCTCCTTTTTCACCGCTTGATCCTTGAATTCCCGCTTGCCCTTTGTCTCCCTTTTCTCCAGGATTTCCGGGATAGCCAACATATCCCGGTAAACCTATCTTTCCCTTTTCTCCAGGCGAACCAGCAGACCCAGTCTCACCACGAGGCCCCTCGAAACCTTTCGGCCCTTCCAAACCTTCGAGACCAGGAATTCCCTGCGGACCTGTCGCTCCGGGCTCTCCTTTCACTCCTGTATCGCCTTTTTCACCCTCAAAACCTCTCTCACCTTTTTCGCCACGTTCACCCAGTGAACCACGTTGCCCTTCGTCACCTTTTACACCTCGGGTACCCGGAAATCCCACCGGTCCCTGTGAGCCCGGTGGACCTTGTTCACCCTTCATTCCTGGAATTCCAGGATTCCCCGGAAGTCCAGGAGACCCATCAGCACCCGGAAGACCGGGAATTCCGGGCTTTCCTTGTGGGCCCTTTTAATGAAATTTAGTTTGAATACACAAAATTGTGAACCAAAAGAAATATCTACAACTTACAACTAAACCGATCGGCCCTGGTGGACCTTGAGGTCCAGGTGATCCTATTGAGCCCATAGGTCCTGGTTGACCTGATGCACCAGGTGGACCGAGTGGACCAGCATTACCTTTAACACCGGGTGGCCCTTCGATTCCAGGAATACCGGGATTACCTGGTAATCCGGAGAAACCTCTTGGTCCAATAAATCCTCTCGGGCCCTAGATAAGTAAACAATTACCCAAATTTTCCATTCCACAGTTTCCATTCTTTAAATTTTTTTTCAAAAAATTATCAAGTCACATTGCTACATACATTTTTTAACACATCTTTCTCTAAGAAATTCAATATTTTAACTTTAAAGAAATAAATCTACTTAAAAATATTTATTATTTAATATCTTTTTTTCAGGAAAACTATCATTAATACTCTTTTTTAGAAATAAAATCGTAATAACATTTTTACCAATTCACCAGGTAAGCCTGGTAAACCCGGAGGACCGTCCTCACCCTGCATTCCTTCGTGGCCCGGCAAACCTGGTTCTCCAGATGTACCCGAAGGTCCTCGTTCACCTTTATCACCCGGTAGACCCGGTAATCCTATTGATCCTTGCTCACCTTTCATTCCTGGCGGTCCACTGAGGCCGCGTTCACCGTCTCTGCCGGGCAGACCTCTTCTACCCTCCCTGCCAGGATTTCCAGGACTTCCTGTAAAAAATTTACTCTCTTTAGTTTCTGTGAAAGACAGATTTACAGGAATTAATTAAGAAAAAATTTATTTCACAAAATTCAAATTTTAATCTTAAGAAATAGAAATTGAAGGTAAAAAAATGTTTTTAAATCTCTTAATTAATCTCTTAATATACGTTTAAAAAATGTGATAATTTTGCGGAATCATCACTATGTTCTAATCTTTTATCAATTTCAAAAAATTACCTTGGTCTCCTCTAGAACCAGGTTCGCCAATTTCACCAGGTTCTCCTTTCTGACCTTGAGGTCCAGACGGCCCATCTGGACCCGGAACTCCTGTAAGGCCCATCGGGCCTTCTACGCCTCTCATTGCAAGTAAGTGCTGGGATATCAACTGTCGCAACGATTCCGCCTGAGAGTCCGGTCCCTTTTCGTTATCCTGTTGATTCAATGAAGGTATCACGAAAACGTTGCCTGGTGGACCGGATACACCTGGCAATCCAGGCAATCCATCTCGCCCGGGTTCACCCTTTTTGCCGGGAGAACCAGGTTCTCCTGGTGGCCCGGGAAATCCACGGAGTCCAGGTGGACCTCGGATATTATAATAATTGTGCTTTACATATTCTTCATTGTAAAGATTACTTGTTAATTCCTCATAATTTTTATGATAATTTGATTTTGCATTGTATACATTCGCAGTTGTTGTTTCCACTTCGTAAGATCTCTGAAATCATTGGGTATCAATTTATGAGACTGAGATTCTGAATCTTATAAATATGTATAATATCTGTAGTAACATACATAATATAATTTAAATAATCAGATTTTTAGTTTAGCTTTATTCAAGTTTTCTACATCTTTAACACTGTACATTCATTCCTAGATCAATTTCATTAAAAAGCAATTTTACAGCTATAAATAAATATAAATTAATAATATATACGTTACAGAAAGTAACGGTTTAAATTTTTGTAGGATTATCCCACACATTTTCTTCATTTATTAGTTATTATTTATTACTCTTTTCAAATATATTAATTTACTTTATTTTTTCATTTAATTTTATTTGTTCTTACGAGATTCTCCGTTGTTGGCGTGAATATATTAATTGTATTGATCGTCTCATGGAATAAGTCTCCGTTATCATCTTCGTCCGAATTTCTCTCATTGTCCTCTTCGTAATCATTTTCGTTAAAAGATGAATTATAATTCAATATATGCCTTGATTGATATTTACAGTCTGGAGCAAACAGTGTGCAGATTTCATAAGCAGCGTCCGGATTTAGAGCAATCTTCAACATCTCGAGACTTCCCTGCATAGATATAAAACAATCTTATCTTAAGATTTTATTAATATTATTGCAAGTTTAATTTTTCACTTTTAATTGACAATCTCGTCACAAAGAAGACTATGAATTCCCTGTCAACTCTTTTTTTCATTTATGTATGTCATCTTAAATTTTTCACCTACCAGATATAAATCGCCCTTAAGTTGCTGTCCAATCATGATGATGCCGGCGATTTTTTTCCCGAGGTTTCTGCGCAACTTTTTCGTGATGTGCCTGTCACAATCGAGAATAATCGTAACGGCGTCGCCCTTGACGCTGACTCCCAATCGATGCCACCGCTCGTCGGAAACATCGACACCAAAGGAAATCGGTTCGCTCCTGCCGTCCGAATTTGTGTTATAGAAGAGTTTAATGTCACGTCCCAACGAAAGAATTAGCTGTTCCTCACCGTTGTCGCCATAGATAGTGAAGAGTACTGACGTGGAGTAATCTGCAGTCAAATATCAATTGAACAAGAACTCCAGTCTACAAGACAAAAATGATCATCTGCAGTTTTCGCGTTTAATACAATGACAGCCAAATAACTGATGAAATGAGACTTAAGAATTGCAAGGTGGAACAAATTGATAATTTGTCAGAACAGAATTTTTAAATGTCAAAAATCGATTTTAAGATTTTCAAATTATTTTGTATTATCTTCTATGTACTAGAGCTCCGATTTTATTTGACAATATCATTGTAGGTGCTTTATAATAAAAATACAAACATGAAAATATAAATCGCGTCTAATTATAATTACCCGCGAACAATTATTTCTTACCCTTGATCGTCGACTCGTTAGCTTTTGGCTTTGCAACAACCAAGATAGAGAAATCCTGTGGTATGCCGGTCGGAAATAGTTTATTGGAAGGAGTCATCAGAATTGCGGTTTCCAGGATGTCGTAAGCGACCGTGCCATCTCTGCAACGACTTTCCGTTCTTCTCACTCCAAACAGTTGCTCCTGCATCCTCGTGGCTTCAATTAGATCAGTCATGTTCGTCGCTGAAAACAACATTGAGTGTTAATTGTAACGTGGACGAAACAATTGACGGCGGTTGTTGAGAAAGAAAGAATAAGAGAAAAAGAAATAAAATAAAAGAGAGAACTTAGTTTCTCTTATTCTTCAAAATTTGAGACACGTATTATTGTTCTTCTAAGAGACATTTACTTTTTCTTTTTAGAGCGATCAAATAACTAGCACGAGGCTAAAAATGGTAACGTACAGATATAATAGGCACAACGAACAACTAGAAACCTAGTAACCCGTGAACCCACAAGTCATAATTCAAGTCGTTGGAACGAACTCTGGACCAATTCATCAGAATGCTGCTCGACTGCGACATGCAACTTTGCATGCAATACATACGCGTCTCAATTAGCACAATAAAGATCAGTTAAAAACGCATTTATCAATGAGCTCATATTATTCAGAAGAAACGAGCTTTCTTCCCAGACTTTTTCTCTAAAATATACCATAAGCAATCGATTCAGTAACAGAACTTGTGCTGTGGACACAAGAGAACAATTTTTACTTTGAAGGCTTACCAAAATAATTATCGTTTAATTGTTAACTTGTTTAATTAATTTGTTATTTAAACATGCAAAAGTTGATTGTAATTATTATTATAAAGTAGAAACTATATATATTAATTTTTTTTATACTTCTCCAATAATATTTATTTCTAGAATCCTTTTTTGTCTGTGAAAAATCTCCATTTAATCATAAGTAATTTGACGTAATCATAAGTAATTTAATCATAAGCAATTATATTATCTCGAAAACGAAATAAATTTCAATCTATATTTATAAAGCTTTCTTCTTATTTTGAAAGTACTCTCTATACGCTCCAAAAAAAAATTGGAAATTAGAAACATTCTAAATAATTTCTAAATAGCGATATTTTTTTAACTGCTAATAAAATAACACTTATATAAACTAAGAGATAAATATAATTGAGTCTGAGTTTATAAACAAATTTTTTGACTTGTGACTTCTGCGGTCGAAAATCATCAAGCCGGAAATTTTATTTCACAGCAAGATATTTTGCAAGATGTGCAACGCTAAAAAATATCATCGCATTGAGATTCTCGAAACTTACCTACATCCGGAAGTGCGGAATCCGCTGCATTTGGCTGCAAATCAGATGCGATAAGTACCGGCAGAAGCAGCGAACGCGCGAGGAGCATAATCCACGTGGATCGCAGCGTTCTCCATTGCACCCTGGCGTGGTTCCGTGGCCGCATGGTATCTCCTCGCGTCGTCAAAACATACTTCCGCCAATTTTACTTCTTTCCTTCTTTCTCCACTGCTATTTTTATTTTATTTCTCCTTCTTCAATATTTAACATCCCTCATCCTCCAAATTAACACGTTAATGAATGTATACTGTATCGCTTCTCTTTTCCCTTTACTTCTGGACTCTTTGTCTTTTCGAACCTTTATTCCAACTGCTTTATTCCTCTTTTGGTTCAGTTTTCCCCTGCGATGCATGCATGCAACTGTCGTCTACTTGTCGTCTACTATGACTACTTGCATTCCGTACATGTGCTTTTTAGTTATGGTACCACGTCTCTTCTATTAACACTGATTCTCGTATAAGACATGGCAGATAGACCGCAGGGTACAGTGTCATCGGGTTAGTCCCTCCTTCCCTTTACAACCATGATATAATCGAGAACGTCACTGGGTTGTAAAAATAAATTAGAAGAAATTGATAGAAATTTGTCTTAGAAAAACTAGATTTCTAATCTTTGTACAAGAATTGGACTTCGAGTTCGTTTTCTATTTGTGTTTCTGTTTTCGTTTTAATTCGTTTAAAAACAGCTAAACTTCACTTTATTCCTTTATTCACAAACTCTCACATTGCTTCTTTGAAGCGTGATCCAATTAAATATTCTATTGCATTGCACATTGTTCACAAAGGAGATATTAGGAAAATTACTTAATTTATTTTATGGAGAATATATAAAATAAATCTAGCATATGTTAAAAACACAAAAATAAAAAAAAAATTTTAACGCTTTTCAAATTAATTTACGGTCTCAAACGTAAAAGTTAAATATTTAATCTTACACGAGACATTTTGTATCAGTTTTCTTTCTACAACTATTTGTAACTGTAAAATTGTGTGAATGTTTAAAAAGGACACCCTATATACCAAGTAGTGTAGTGGTCAGTGACCGAAGCACTAGTTATTATGAACTTTGACATCTTATATCAATGATTGCGCGTGCGTTCTGATTAACATCTCGATATCTTTCCTTCTCTTGAGCACATTTTAAAAGTCCAACTTCAAAATCTTTTATCTTGATTCCACGATAATTAGAATCTTAAATTGTGTTAGATATTAATTGTATCTATTTCTAATAATAATTATATTAATAGAAAATTATTTATTTTTAAAGAAAACTCTTTTTCTTTCCAACCATAAATAAAATCATAAATACACAAAAATATTCTTCTAATTGTCTGATATATTGAAATCCCGAATTCTCAGTCACAATTCCTGAAACATTGAAAACTTAAAACTAAAACTTTTAAATGCAGCACGATTTCCTTTATTCTATTTCTTTGATGTTTTGTCAATTTTCATATATTCTTTCTTTGGTAATTCATTAAATGTCTTCGCAATTTTAAAATATCCCTTAGACAACTTAAAAATTTCAAGTTATCTGTTCTTTGAATAAATTTTGCAGATAATATCGCACGCGCGGCAGTCGATAAATTCTAACGTCGCTAATTAGAACTGTAGTTATCCTACAATCGATAAAGTAATGGGTGATTTTACCGAGTCTTGAAAATTTATTACCGACAGAAATAATTATCGCGTTAGTTCATTTTTTGCCTACATTTTCCACAGGCGGCAGCACTCTTCTTTTTGAATGAGGTTAAGTCACGTGGAGTCGACGCAGATCAAAAACAGAATGAACATTTAGGTTCAATAACGCAAGAATTAACGTAGAAGAATAAATGACTATGGCTAATAGAAAGAAAGTAAAAGCTTATGTGAAGAAGAAGCGTACGCCGGAGAATAAAATAATCGAGAGACTACGGTCAAAGTACAACGCTGTAAATATAAAAATCTCTAATAATATCATGTAATAATGCAAAAGAAACGTAAAACTAATTACAATGTAAAATTGTAGATAGACGTTACGAAAACAACAAAGTTCAGCGATCTCCCTCTATCAGGACTTACTCTGAAAGGCTTGAAGGAAAACAACTATGTCGAAATGACGGATATTCAGAAGCAGAGTATCGGTTTGGCTTTGCAGGGCAACGATATTTTGGGAGCTGCCAAAACTGGCAGTGGCAAGACGCTGGCTTTTCTTATTCCGGTATGAACCGTACGAATTCTGCGTCACTAACCGGTTGTAACATACAATTGAAACATTGTTGTTTCAGGTATTGGAATTTTTGTATTGCAAACAGTGGACAAGATTTGATGGCGTAGGTGCATTAATTATTACACCAACGAGAGAACTGGCGTATCAGATATATGAAACGTTGAGGAAAGTGGGTCGGTACCACGATATTTCAGCAGGCTTGATTATAGGGGGAAAGGATTTGAAGTTTGAGAAAAAACGTATGGATCAGTGCAATGTAGTTATATGTACACCAGGACGTTTGCTCCAGCACATGGACGAGAATCCATTGTTCAATTGTGCAAATATGCAGGTAATTGCTATAATGTTTTTCTGTCTTAATTCTACAAATCATATGCTTTTGAGGAGGGAGGAGTTAATGAAGGTGCGATTGTAGATACTGGTACTGGATGAAGCGGATCGTTGTTTAGACATGGGTTTCGAGAAGACTATGAATTCTATTATTGAAAACTTGCCACTTGAGAGGTTGACTTTGCTTTTTTCAGCGACTCAGACAAAGTACGTACTGAGAGATAATTGCGGAATTGGAATTTTATGCGATGATGTTATTAAGTACATATATATATTTTACTTTTTTATTAGATCTGTAAAAGATCTGGCGAGGTTAAGTCTCAAGGATCCGTTATATGTGTCTGTGCACGAGAATTCTGCGCACACCACGCCGGAGAGCTTGCAACAGAGTTACATTGTATGTTCCTTGGAAGATAAATTGGCGATGCTGTGGTCCTTCATAAGAAATCATACGAAACAGAAGATTATCGTGTTCTTTTCCAGTTGTAAACAAGTAATTGTTTTTTTTTTTTTTACATCAGTGCACTAATTGTCATGGACTGACAATTAATCTGTTTGTCAAAAATTGATTTTAGGTAAAATATACGTATGAAGCGTTTTGTCGATTGCGGCCGGGAGTCAGTTTGTTAGCTCTTTACGGCACTCTTCATCAACTGAGAAGAATGAACATCTATGAATCATTTTGCAAAAAGCAACACGCCGTTTTATTCGCGACTGATATTGCCGCTCGCGGATTAGGTAAAGTCCTGCTCTGCAAAATTATGATTTAGAAGATTCATTATATTTAAATTTCTGCATCAAAGAATTTATTGTCATATTGAGACAATTATATAATTTCTTTTCGTTTTATTTTATAATTTTATTAACTGCAATGACTATTATATATAATTTTGTAGATTTCCCTGCTGTAAATTGGGTGATCCAAATGGATTGTCCGGAAGACGTCAATGCCTACATACACAGAGCAGGCAGAACCGCCAGGTTTAAAAGTGATGGAGAATCTCTTCTAGTTTTATTACCATCTGAAGAAGCGATGATTGAGAGACTTAAGCAACGTAAAATTCCAATAAATATAATAAAGTATGATCTTCTGTATAAATACGTAAATTTTGCTTTAATGTATTTATATATTTGTTACCTTTCTATCTCTGTATTTAGAATCAATCCAAATAAATTGCAGTCGCCACATCGTAAGCTCGAAGCTTTATTGGCGCGAGACGTGGCATTGAAAGAAACAGCTCAGAGAGCGTTTATATCATATATTAAATCGGTTTTCTTAATGAAGGATAAAGAAATCTTCAATGTGCATGCTTTAAACACAGACGCATATTCCAAGTAAGCACAAGAAGTCATTCATTATCGAACGTATTATATAATGAATACTTTTTCATAATAGAATTTTTTACAGATCGTTAGGTTTAGCCATACCTCCGAGAATCCGATTCTTACGAAAAATGGAGAAGAAAATATCGAATAATGATGATACTAAGACTGAAAAAGAAATAGATCAAATTTCAACTAATTCGACGGACAACAGCGAAGAAGAAGATAATAGCGGAAATAACTCGGACAAAAGTGAAATTCTTGATAATAAAAATGGTGAAAGAAAAATGTTAGTGAAAGAAGAAAAAGAAGTTGAAGAGGACAATACTGTTGCTCTTCAGTTTGGTAAAAAAATCAAGAATCTCCTTTAAACTTTAAATTTCTTATTACTTATTCTTTATGAAAAGAGCAATGTGTAATCATGACTTTTTTAGATGATAGTGACGGCGAAGACATATTAACTATAAAGAGAAAAAATATAGATGTTGATGATATTCCAATGACAGAGAATGAGGACAAAAAATCTTCGAGCAAAAAGAAATCTGTTACAAAGGTCGCATTGGCCAAAAAGATTCTCAGAAAGAAAATTGTACCTAATAAGAAGACCACGTTTGATGATGAAGGACAAGTAAGAATTATATTATGCAACATAAACTGTATTTATAACTTATGTAATCTTATAGTTTTAAGATCAAAAGTCAAAATTTATCTAATTTCTTCTTGAGTTTAACTCTTATTCGATCATTTACCTGCTTGCTCATACAAAAATATCTATGTTTCAGGAATTAATTGATTCTGCCAAAATGAAAATGTCCGAATTAGCACGACAGTACGAGAACGAGGTCGATTCTGGTATTAATATCGAGATGGCCAAGCAAGTCTTGCGCGAAGAAGATCAGTTCGATAAACAAAGATTCAGGGGAAAAGTTAAAGAAAGACACAGAGAAGAGAAGAGGAAACTGAAGATTGCTAAAAAAGTAGAAACGAATGACGAAGAAAGCGAAGATGCTAGCGATGATCATGGTAGCGAAAGTGAAGATAGTGAAGGTCCAGATCTCTCATGGTTACCTGATCCAGATAAGATATATGACAAGCAACAAGATGAAGACAAAGAAATATCATCTGCTAACTCTGAGGAGTCTGAAGAGTCTGAGGAGGAAAGCGTAGTTCACAAGTAAAAATCATATTTTGTTATCTATAAATCAATGATTGTGGAAAACTTAAATTGACAAACAATGTTTTGTTGCAGACCATTTAAAAGAAAATTGGTGACGCAAGACGAGTACAAGGAGATTAAGAAGAAACAGAAGATATCCGACATTGAGCTTCAAGCAGATGAGGAATTAGCGTTGCAATTAATACAGAATTAGCCAGGTGCATCTTTAGAGAAATGTAAATTTATACATTTTATTTATGAACGTGGCGGTATATACACTTTACAATATAACGATTTTTACGAAAAGTAAACAGTAAAGTGTAACTTTACATTTTGTCATAATTTTAATTCAACTAGATAAAATTGTACTAAGACAGCATACGAATAATTGTCAGCTTAATAAATTATCATTCACTTTTCTTACACACACAAATCAGTGAGTATTCTTTTAATGGTAAGGTGTGTAACAGTACTTTACATTTCATACAAGTTATTCTCACAGTGATAATATTTGGTAAATTCATCTAGGAACTGCTATTACTTACAATGTACATACAGCAAAAATATCTTACAAAATTCCGATTATTGAACAAGTTCGTTAATATGTTACAGAGTAATTTATAGCAAGTTAAAAACCGCCAAATTATCTACGAACAATTTGAGAGAAATATGTTTCACAGTTTCGAGCAAAAAGATGAAATCTCATTATCGCATATTATCGAAACATTTCTTATCTTGCAATTGACTTAACTAACTTATCGTAGTGTTGCACCCACGCTGAGACGGTCATTTCGAGCTGCCTGCAACTAATGCAGAACGTCATGTTTTCTTCCCTCAATACAGCACGAATCTAATAATCTAATACAGCACGAATCTAATAAATTTACCCGTTTCAGCGGGTAGCAACACTACTTATTCTTTATGTTATCTCACTAGAAATCACACAAGATTCTTTGTATATGTACTTCAAACTCGCCACTTTTGATAGACAGCTGCTACAAGAGAGATTTCGGCTAAACTAAATTTCAGTCTTCTTAAGCGGTCGCGATTTTGATGTGTTTGAGGATGTTATCGATGACATCTCTGCTCGTCGCGGTGCCACCGAGATCGCGGGTATGCACTCCTTGATTAATGGTCTTGTTAATTGCGTTCTGGATAACGGCGGCATGATGTTTGTGACCCAGATGACGCAGCATGTCGACCGCGGCATTCAGCATTGCAATGGGATTCGCGATATTCTTGCCGGCGATGCTGGTACCGGTGTTACGAGTGCCCGGCTCGAAGATGGTGTAATGGTCGCCGTAGTTCTTGCCGGCCAATAGACCGGCGCCACCCAACAAACCGCACACCACGTTCGACACGATGGCGCCGTACAGATTGGTCGTTAGCACAATGTCGAACTGGTGCGGATTCGACACGAGTTGCATGCAGCAATTATCGATAATCATATCGTTATGAGTGATATCCGGATAATCCTTGGCGACCCGCCGCGAGATCTCTAAGAAAAGCCCATCCGATAGCTTCATGATGTTCGCTTTGTGGACCGTCGTAACTTTCTTGCGGCCGTTCCTCTTGGCGTACTCGAACGCATGGCGAGCGACGCGTTCCGAGTTGGAGTTTGTGATAACTTTCATGCTTTCGATTACGCCACTGACGCTCTCGTGCTCCAACATGGAGTACTCGCCCTCAGTGTTCTGCCTCACGATAACGATGTCGATGTTCTTCTGACGTGAATTCACGCCTGGATAAGAAACACAATGCAGAACGTTTACGTAAAGGTCAAGCTCATTTCGCAGAGCAACATTCCGAGAAATAACACCAGCCTCTGTGCTACGCGTCTCTATGTTTCCCTTCAAGGCCACTCCGTTCCTGCGTATCGACGTAATTGCATAATCCAAATCAACATTATCGTCAGCATTAGGATCGATCTCGACATCCTCAAAGTCCACTGGTACACCAGCATATTTGAAGACCTAAAGAAAAGAAATCCATGTCAATAAACGAAAAAATGTATGAAATTTTTACGGTTAGACCGGATCTCTTTGTGCCTAATACTCATATGAATATATGTATATAAATTTCGTGCTTTCTGTCGACTACACATTATTTTCTGTCTTAATACATAATCAGGTCAAAATTAAAAATGGACAATTACTTACATTGATTATTAATTTAATATACTAATACACTTAGCTTTAAAACTCAATGTAGCATAAAATATGCAAAGAATATATCACAAAAGACTTTTAACCAAAATTTGAGGAATCTCCTGATTATAAGATAAGTATCTTAAGGCCGGTTGTTCCATCTTCAGATAAATTTTATTAGAAAGATAAGAATACAAGAAACCTGAATGATATCAGAAGAATTTATATATATATTTTTTTTTTCTGATAATAATTATCCTTCCTTCAGATTTTCTTGTACCCTTATTTTTCCAATAAAATTTATCTGAAGATGGAGCAACCGGTTCTAAGATACTTATCTTATAATCTTATTAGTCATAACATCTTGTCAGATGTAATGTGATCCAATGTGCTCATGGGAAAATTTAGCACAGTAGTTTCTCCTTGCCTTCTGTGCTGTTCCTTGCGTTCTGTTCTCAGTATTTTTTGTTGTTATCTTTTCCAATTGCATTCCAAAACGTCTTATTTGAGGAAAATTTTACTCAATTTCTATAGTATATGTGACGTGAGCTATAGAGTATTGAGTAAAATTTTCCTCAAATAAGATGTTTTGGAATGCAATCTTGTTAAATATATATTTTTTTTCACAAGAATAATATTATTAGGCATCAAGATCCAGTCTAACATTTATTATTTATCAGAAATAACAGCACTTCTTAATATTAAATCATGATGCTCCAAATAATCATTTCACTTCAATATCAGCTTTAGAAGGCCAATGGGAAGTTGTGTGTGTTTTACCTAATAGATTCTTACATTGTTACAAGCCATAAATCCAAGAAACGTTTACAAACCTCCTTTACATAACCCATCAACTCGGGTCCGATGCCAGCTCCAGGCAGCATGGTAACGGTGTGCCTACCACCGTAATGAGCCTTCGGTATAGGCATCACCCTCTTGATGGTCGGAGTTTTGTGTTGGATATCGAAACTAGACAAAGAGGCGCATCGATGACTTAGGAATATCGAGGGCTTGGGTCTCAGGTACCTCAGGACTGAGCGGGCAGCCATCTCGCCGTTTTTACTATTTCGCTGTAAACATAATAAGTATCAGCCCCTCGATCGCTGATTCGGGGATCTCTCAACGCGCATTATTGCCCAATACGTACCGTTACTCTCGCGAGTACTATTTTAACAACGCACCAGAAAGACCTTGCCAAGACCACGCGACACGCCACAAAGCACGACAGTTCGCATGTGATTCAAGGGTCATTTTCATGGGAACGTCTCGAGAAATTAAGGGTGTTTTCCAACAAGATACACAGATGACACAGGGTTTGTTCGCGTCGCTTGCCCCAACATGCTCCTACTCACTCCAATACGCTCCAATCTATAGTATACGTAACGTAATACTATAGTTTGGAGCGTATTGGAGCGAGTAGGAGCATGTTGGGGCAAGCGACGCGAACAAACCTACAGTGCAACACTGGCCTAGTTTCCACCGAAGCACCTAATCTGGCGTAGAACCGAATTTGAGTCGATGGAAACACGATAGATTAACTCATTTCACTCCCGTTTCTTCTTTACTCCTATTTCGCTTCCAGTGGAAACAGCATAATAATTTGTTCTGCACCGAAGTAGAATCGGATTGAAGACTTCGGTGGAAACTAGGCCACTGTGTCCTACACAGAGTGTTCCAACTGTGACACAGTATCACACTGCTCGACACAATAAAAACTGAAGTACAAGCGTGTAAAATGCCCCAATATTACCAATGTTTTACGGAATCTTAATACATAATATTTAAATTGTGGTAATAATACTTTCAAACATAACCTAGAAGAAAATTAGAGACGTAAAAAAATTGTGAAGCTTTAAGATAATGGATTCTAGTTTCGAAATTATTGGTAAGATGTTAAAAAGTGCAAAGTAGGTAAGTAGGTAGGTGCAAGTGCAGTAGATATGTTCCATTAAGAATTTTACACAGTGTGACACAGTGCAATTTAGCGTGTTCTAGTTGGAAAACACCCTAAGCCTGCGGCACACGGTTTAATTTTTCGTACTGGTTTACTTACAAGAGCTAATTAAAATTAAGCTTTAAGTCACCAGATCTAATTCTGCATCATTATTGGCTTTCGTAGCAGTAGTCATAAAGAGATCGACCAATCACGTTGCTCGATTTGGCCTTACGGTCGGACAATAAAGTTATAAATGTGATTTATTATCTAATTTAAAAAAAGGTTAGGAATATTTCGAATTATACAGAGTATATTTATAAATCAAAAAATTGTAATATAATAAGGAGTAATATATAATAAAAAGAAATTAGGTTATTACAATAAAAATAAATGCTAGAAATAAAAATAAATGACAATAAAATTGAAGATATTTTTATATTAAATTAACTTTATATTAAAATTTATATTAACTTTATATTAAAATTTATATTAAATTTTATATTAAATTATATTAAATTAACCAATTACGATCAAGCTTTAAGTCACCTAATCTAAAATTCTGCATTCTTACTGGCTTTCATAAGAAATCTAGTAGGCAAAATAGTACTACCTACGATTTTTTACAAAAACCAATAAAGATCCAGAATTTTAGATCAGGTGACTTGAGGCTTAATCCTAATTGGCTCTTGTAAGCAAACCAGTAGAGTCGCATTCAGATTCTCCACCCGGGTAACTATACACTAAAAATTGTATAGTACATGTCACGTATGCTATAGTACTTCTAGTATTATAGTGCACCCGGGTGGAGAATCTGAACGCAGGGATTTTTACGATATGTAGATTGGCCAGCCTGAAATTTTTCGCGGCAACGCGTGCGACAACGGCTTGTTGAGATAGAGGAGACGTACAGAGCATTTGCAGTGCGTTGAAGAAAGGGAGAGGTGCATGCAAACAGAGGTGGTCGCTGTTGAGTCCTTCGACGTTGAAACGACCGGTGAGTACATTCGTCTTAGGAACATGCTCTCGAGCTCGCGAACGTCGGTGTCATCGGACGCAGATCGCAGGTAACGTCGCGATTCTCAAGAAGCAAGGAAGAGGAGGACAAGGAGGGATACCGGCGAGCGCGTCTCCACCGACGCCGCCATCTTGGCCACCAAACCACCACCGACCGCGTGATAATTTTCACGCGATGGCGACTCGTCCTCGTCACTTGACGATTCCGCATCCGGGTTTTTGTTTTTCCTATCCGTCGGTTGTCACGGCACGTTGCGTCGAGTCAATTCCAAAGCGATCCGCGCGCCGCGTTACACCACCCGCGCCACGCCATGCCGCGTCGAAGCTACTCGGTGCCTTCGCGCAATTCCGGCCCCCTCCGTTTTATTTATGACACACCGAGCGTGTGCGAGGAAAACGTGTATTCTTGTGCGAGAGCCAGGTGGAAGATGGTTCCTGGCTCTGACGTTTTCTATTTAAAAAGAATTCAGCTTGTTTATCTGAATTTATTCTTCCGTGGGTTAATTGTATCACGTTGCTTGGATGAAAACTCACAAAAGTGAGCAAATTCGTTAGATGTTGACTAATATAATTATAAATATTCTAGTATATTTGCGCTCTTTTAATTTTCAAATTGTGACACACTTCGAAACATTTGCAGTTGCGGTTTAACAGTGATAACAATCGACCTTCTGATTCTCATTTGTTTTTCGTATCTGTCTTTATATAGACGATTGTTTAGTTTGTACAAGTATTAACAGGGAAACTTATTTGGTTTTATTTATTTCTATTACTCTTCAGCTTTCTTGGCTGCCAAGAAGAGGGAGTTGGTTACAAAATTCCTACTCATTCATACTTTCCATTCTTCATTCATTCCTTTTTCGTTTTTTTCTCATTTCCTTATGCGTCTATTATTTGGTTTTCATGTTTGCAGTGAACAATGAGCAAGGTTAAGGAATCTCCCCCAACCGATAATGAAGGAGAAGAAGAGTTCAGTGTGGAGAAGGTTTTAGACAGAAGAGTTGTAAAGGGAAAAGTATGTGAGATCTTACCACATAATACCGCGTTTGTTAAGATACTTTATCTTAATTCGAGAAAATTGGATTACAGGTAGAATATTTCTTAAAATGGAAAGGATATTCAAATGACGAGAATACGTGGGAACCAGAAGAAAATTTAGACTGCCCAGATCTGATCGCTCAATTCGAAGAACAGCGAAAGAAGAAGGAGGCAGCTGCATCTGGTAAACGTCATGAGGAGAAGGAACAGAAAAAACGAAAAAGCAATAACACACCAACACCCACTCAGGCTAAGAAAAAGGCAGTAGTGGAAGAAAAGAAGCTGGAAGGTAAAGGGAAGCATCGAAAATTTTATTTAAACATATTTTTTTTTATATTTTTCATGCTTTTTTCTCTAAAGCTTTTTCTTTCACCTATCTCTTTGTTTTCCAAGAAAAAATATCGAAGAATACTTACTCTGATTTTTTCTTGAAAAAAATATCGAAGAATACCTACTCTGATGAAGCGAACAAATATAGAATCTAAATCTATCTGGAAATATGCCTTTTACTTTACAGGATTTGACAGAAATCTGGAACCCGAGCGTATTATCGGCGCGACAGATTCCAGCGGCGAACTGATGTTTTTAATGAAATGGAAAGGAACGGATGATGCAGATTTGGTACCTGCGCGCATCGCTAACGAGAAGTGTCCACAGATCGTGATTAAATTTTATGAAGAACGACTTACGTGGCATAGTCCAGCCCACGATGAAGAAAACTCTACAAAACCTGACCCGGAGTAGCGTCCGACGTTCCTTCATGATTTATTTTTATCATTACAAGATATTTCATATATTTACCATACCAATTATCTTAGTTATTTACGAGTTTTCTAACTTTTGTAGATGAAAAATAAATGTAAGCTTTTCTTCGAACCATACAGAACGATATAATGTAGAAAGAAATGAAAGTTTAAAAGAGAAAAACAGAAAGCCACATTAATATTCATACACTGTCACCACTTAATAATAATATATGTCTATTTTCAAATAGTAATGATACAATTCACTGTTGCACCTGTGTAAACTGAACTATGCTATTTTATTTAACAACGTTCAACTGTTTGCGCAATTTGTAAATTTTAAAAGTTTAAATATATAAAATATAAATTAAAATTATGTAACATGCATAATTGAATCGTTTTTATTAGCAGAACAAAATTTAAGAAACGCAAAAAATAACTTTTTGCAATAGCTGGATTAGGATTGATTTTAGTCGATTAATACGAAACTACTAGCTCGATTGCAATTTCTCAAAGTTTATAACGAAAAATGAAGTTAAAGTAGTTAAAAACGAAAATATGAAATTTATCTTTTTTAATTTACAATAATATAGATAGTTCTTGCGAATTGTTAATTTCTTCTCTCACGCGTCGTAACAAATCGCTAAATGCAGTATATCTTAAAATGCACTGTAAATTGATAAAAAGTCATGGAGGAAGCACAATGATTTATTTAATATCATTATTTTTACTAATCTTAACCTATTAAGTACTTGAAAACGATTCAATATCTTCTAGTTCACATTACAATATTGTATTATATATTAGCTTTTAACTTCGTATCAAAAAAAAGATTCACATTAATGAAAAATGTATTAGAAACAACCTATTACTTATGTGCAATGTAAATTATGTCGTAATTACCTAACACATTCTTGCATAAAAACCTCACAAGGTGAAAAGTGTCATTATATAAACACTGATAATTAAATGCAAGTTGCTATTTTAAACTGTTTTAAACTATTTCATATTGTTTATAGGATTGTCTTCGAATTAAACGGAAAAAAGCTATTGGAAAGGGAAATTTGTATTGTAAAAAAAATGTAAAATTGTCTATGAAATGCGTTTATTACATATTTATCGTTTGAATCTTTTAACCCGATTATTATCAAACGATTGAACAGATTTTCGCTTCTTTTTGCCTAATGATCCTCTCATTCGTTGATGTCGTTTCATTTCCCAATCTATTTGTTTAGTGCTAGCGCCGTCGTTGCTGCTAAGAGCATTACTACCACCGTGTTTTCCCTTCGTTTTATTTTGTTCTTCCAACATCTCTGCGAACTTTTCTGCCGATACGAATATATTATTATCGATCTCTTTATTCTTCTTTTTACTTTTCGGATCTTTCGCGTTTAGCTTTTTATTCAAACTCGAAATTAGTTCGTCATCTATATCTTCTTCGTTCTCAGAACCATTGAACTCTATTTCGCTTAGATCATCATCCACGTCTGCAAAATCGACATCGCTTAGATTTTGCAAGTCGTCATGATCCTCGTCAAGATCTTCGGATGCATCATCGGTGATGTTTTCATCTTCAGATTGATCATCGTTATCTACATCATCCTCATCATCGTCATCAGAATCCTCATTCGTTTTACCTATTATAAATATGATTATTTATAAGATATATCGTTTATAGTTTCTATAGATATATGGAACACTGAAGAAAATTTGAGCAAAGGAAATTATTTCGTTTTCTTTCATAAATGAGCCAAAGAAACACATTTATGCAAAAATACATTACCTTTGTTCTTCCTAGGTAAGATATCCGCCGCGATATCTAAGTCACCGAAATCCTGGCCTTTGCCCATACGATCCAACATATCATTGAACTCTTCACTATTAACGCTGTCTAAATCATCATCTTTATCATCATCTTCTTTCTTGATACGCTTCTTGACCTCATCCTTCTGCTTCAAATATCGATATAAAAATAACTCGTCTACCGGTATTCGTTCCTCCCTCTCACAAAGATATGCCGCGCTATCGACCGGAAGGGATCGTATACCCCTAGGTGTGTATCCAGCGCGTTGCGCCAAAGGATCGTTCTTCTTCTGCACCTTCTTGTCCTCCAGCTTCTTCGGATTCTTAAAAACATACCGGTCCAAGAATCGAATCAACATCAGATCCTGCAAGGGATCGCCTGTGTACTCAATCGATCTCCCTACGAATATAAATTCATAAATATCATATCGAATATTAGTGAATGATATATGAAGTTCAAAGTTTTGTTACCTTGTATGATCTGATTCGCGAATAAAGCGACACTCGGATGAAAATGCCTAGATAATGCTTCAAGTTCGGCGTTCATCCCTTTGACCGCCCCTGCATACAGAGGATTTCGACAAAAGGGATCATATGGCTTTATATCTTGTACCTCGGTCTCCGTCTTCACATCAGGTTTCGTTTCCGTGGTATCCACGCCAACGGTGATATTCGATAGCATAATGGAGTTGTCATTTTCTATTACATGAATGTCCTCTGTGTCTGATACGTTATCATTTACTTCGCATACATCATTTTCGACTTTAGGAACCTTATGTGAATCGAGCAACAGATGTTTTAGATCTTTACGGCTTTGAAGAATCTTGGAGATAATGAATAACATAGCACACGCCATATTCGCAGGAAAGTAGAACGTGATTTGCAAGATTCTTTTGATAAAAGCATATAAACGTAGTACGCTTTGATCTCTCTGAAGAACTCGATACAACAAGTTAATGAATACTCCATGTTTATTCGCTACTGCTATCTGCCGATCGAACAGCTTCCTGTAAAAAGCCGAATAAAATCTGTTCGCCTGAGACTCGTCTTTACCTGTTACCTGAAAAACACAGAACACAAGTGCCTTTTTAGTACAAACCAGAAACGAATAAATCTTCAGTATAACAACAAATGTTATTTCAAATGTAGCTTACTTACTTGATACAACAAGCTAAGTGCATTGAGAGATACATTAAACGATCCAAGATGTACCACTCTGTAGATAGAGTCGATGTGTTCATTTAATACCTTCGAGCCTATTTCAGCGAAAGGATACGCTCTATTAACACCCATTAGAATCGCTGCCATCATTCTACTGTCAGGTTCCCCTCTTTTCAAACATGCTTTGAAAAATGCAAAGTACACTTCTATAAGTGTAGCAGCTACTTCCTCATCATTTCTGTCCAACACATATTGCGCCAGCAAGCATATAGCATAATACTGAGTACGCTGGCTTACATTTTTTCTAAACAGCAGTTTCTCGACTTCACGTAAGACCACGAGCTTCATGTTCGGATGCTCTTGCAATAATTTATTGATACAAAATACAGCTTTGGATCCAACCTTACTGCTCGGATCACCGATCTTATTCACAAGTAATTCCAGCAACTTACGCCCCTGCTCACCGTTACCTACCAACAGACCGGCCATTGCAGATATAGCTTTCTCGCGATTTGTATCTACTGTATCGGACGCTACCGCGGACAAATTCAGAACAAAACGTTCGTATTGCTCGCGTAGCTGATCTTCGAAGTACCAGTGCGCCAACAATCTATTTCTTGCGTGGCTCGTCTTGACGATGGGATCTGATTCATTCTCCATATTGAGCCTGTCCAAATCCTGCTCTTCTAATTTCAGTAACTTAAACTCAGGGTGCAACAGATCGTCCAAAAAGAGCTCTTTTAACGACATAATGATCATGCCACACTGATTGTGCTTGGCGCCTCGTACTTGGGACACCAAGGATACCAGACGGCCAAGATTATATTTTGGATTATCTTGCAGCAGCACTATACTGGCTGCTATCTTATCCGACGTGGTGCCCTGCTGCAATGCCGTTTTCAACCACTTTGACTCAGAGTCATGAGACCTGGATTGTTTTAATTGAAAGGCAGCGGTTTCCGCATCCAGATACTTCTTTCCCTCATCCCTTAGATCCAGAACATCGGCTTCAGACTTGGAATGCTTGCAAGGTCCTGCTGTTTTCTGATATTCCTCGTACCACTTCTGCCTAATGGCAGTTCCGCCATTGGCGAAATTATCAAATCCTCTTTTCATCTTCTAAAAAAATTCCAAAATAATTTCCATAATAACAATAAATATGTGCACTTAAGCACATGAGTAAACTAATATTTATCATGTCAATATTAACCTTAAAATCATTGGCAAATCTCACCTAAAGATTTTCTTATTCAGATCATTCGCTTACCTTTATGTCACTTATGTCAAATATATTTTACAAATCGCGATCGGTTTAGTTAATATATGTACTTAAATATTTAGTTCTTCACTTGTGTATTTCTCTTGAATCCTGCAAGATTCATTAAAAAACATGCAGAAACGTGGGTGAACTTTAACGCCATCTGTCTTCTTTTAATGGAAACTTAACTGATAGCTATTTCCGGATTAAACAGGAAAACTGATGATTATCACGTGATAGCAAAACTGCGCCAATTTTAATTGTTAATTTCTATTGTTATACGATCTTGCATACTTTTATGTAATGTATTTATTCTAAAACAAGCTTTTAACATAAATTAAAGTGAAAATTGTTTGGCATAATTCTTAGGAGTAATATACATTCTAATTCAATGTATTCTTAAATTTATTGAAAAATATGCAGTTATTTAAATATCCATTTAAATATCCATGCAGTTATTTGAATATCCTGTGCAATCATATTAATTACAAATATCTCATCAAAGCGACATAAACATATATGTATATATACATATATAATTTCGAATGTGACGCACACGCATTTCCCAGTAAGACCTGAGTTTTCGATTACAATGTTTATACGAATATATTGTACAGAAATATACTTGTACTTTAATTTACAAAATATTCTCGCGTTTTGACTAACGTACGTGAGAGTTGCAGGAGTGACTAAATTTAATTTTCATGAATTTACATTTAATTCTCAATTAGTCGCACTATTTTTCACGAATTATTTAATGTATCTCATAGAAATATCACTTCTCATTATTCTCTTCTGCTTCTTAAAACAATTTTTCTTCTATTAGCACTTCTATTAACTACCCAGATCAGACTAAAGCACACGAAAAACATAAGAACAAACTGAGAAGAATTAAAATAGAAAAAACTTAAAAAAATTGAAGTTTAATAATGAATTAAAATAAATGTTGTAGCCTGAATGTGTATCTGTTATTATTGCGACTAATAGAGAATTGATTGTTTGTTATGTGGAAATAATGTACAATCACATAGAAATAGAACTGTAATAATATTAATCGTTGATAATCGAAGATTCAATTAAAAATCCAATTTCGTCGTTAGTATTAAATTAATGACTATAATTAAATAGAAAACGAAAATGGTAATTTATCTAAGTCAGAAGTAAAAATTAAATTATGTTTACCTTTTTTATTTAATCGAGCAATTTAAAAAAAAATAACCCGTATTAAATGACTTAAACAAATCAAAACTATTGACTAGAGTTCAAAAAAGATTTTTATAATAACAGCTTAAGAAACATTGAAAAGTGACTTGTTCATAGATTAATATCACGTCTAAATTTTCCCTGAATTTTCATTTACAGACAACATAGGCAAATATGCTTATATATTCTCAGCATGTGATAATGCATTCTATGCGTTCATCCCAAACAACAAATATTTATATTGTATTTTAATAAACTCTGCAACACGCACAGACTTAGTATATAATTTATGTATAAATCTTATGTTATGCATTCTTAGAAAAGTTTCTAAGAAGTTTATAAAATCTATTGATCTAGTCCTCGATGCTTTCTCTTCGTTCTTGCATATGGCCCGATGTCAGGATCCATGACGAAATCGTACAGAACAGAAACCCACGAATTGTGCTGCGGCAAATCATTGTAAAATTCTGCGGCTATACGTTTTACCTACATAAAAGAATTGAAATGACAAGTAACAAGTTATATAATTATATAATGAGTTTTGTATTAATTATATAGTGGTTTTTTATATACTTCTGGTAATCTGGAACCAGGTACCGCAGGAAAGTCATGGTGTTCATTGTGATACCCAACATTAAAAGTGATGAAATTTAAAGGACCGTAGTAACTGTATGTTTCAAAACCTTTTTTGTACATATAGTGTTCCGATATGAAATGTCCTGCCACAGGATGCAATCCCATTGCCATAACAGAGCCAATGAGCATATAAAAAATTACTTTACCACCTGAAAATCACATTTTGTCTTATCAGTAATCGAATTTCAAAATTTATATTATAAACCTTGATTTCTTTCTTAATAAATTGTAAAACTTACCGAAAAAATACCATATGCAGCTGTCAAATATCACTTGTATAACTAAATTTATGTATTCTAGTGAAGTTGGTTTTTTTGGATACGTTACGAGAGGTCGGAATGAATAGAAGAATGGTTGTAACAATACCCAACAGAACTTCCCAAAAGTTGTACAAAACAATTTAGCCTCTAACAATGTCGGTAAGTCCGTATCTAATTTTTCATCTCCTTGATACTAAAAACACAACAGCCACATCTCATAAATATTAATTGAAAATATAATATCGTTAAATAACGCAAATCAATTTTTAATTATTCTCTCACACGATGATGCTCAAGATGATATTTCTTAAAGCTGATAGATACAGGTATTCCTATTGGCAAGTTTGCAAAAAAGCCAAACAGTTTATTAGCCATAGGCCTGGCATGTCCAAAGGCAAGATTATGAGCTATTTCATGTATCGCTGCAAAACAAAAACATAAATTAACATAATATGTATACCAGAAATGTTAATGTGCTATAATATTAAACATTAGCATAATATGTGCATAATGCTTGATAAATTATAGCTTTACTGCATTAATGAATAAAATGTATACCAAGCATAAGAGAATGGTTTATCACGCCTCCAAAGCAATATGCTAACAGCAAGAGTTTTGGATAACTCAAATCTTTGACGATAAAGAACGACAGGAACTGTACTAATACCATTCCAATGACAACCCATTTGAAATTTGGATCATATCCAAACAACTGCTTGATTTCTGGGTATTTCTCTATAAAATAGAAAATATTATTTGTAACAAACATTTCAAAAATAACATATAAACAAGCTACTTGATTAAAACATCATTTTATGATATTATTGAACACATACATAACTTTACTGTAGAATTTATAAAATTTGATAAGCTACATGAAAAACAGTACAAAATATTTTTATCTCTAAAATAATCTTGTTTTAATTAAATAAACTTGTCTAAAACTTTTAACATATGTTTTAATATAATTTGTATAATATCAATTCTTGTATATACAGCACAGATTTATTAGACAATTACAATA